>CM062815.1:692319406-692919406 GCA_031772625.1 Pinus tabuliformis
GGATCTAATTTTGCCCCGGTTTGGATCCCCTGTATTGGTTATTAATGGTTTTGTCCCATTTGTGAATAAGGGCTTGACTATAAATAGGGAAGGAGATCTCTTGGCTAAGGCATCTTTTGCAAATTGAATATCTTAAGATCTAAAATATTGGGTTATCGGTTTAAAAGCTTGATCTATATAAAAGTGAAGTTGAAAGTGAATCTATGAAGTGTGATCTCTCGGGCGCATGATCAGATCTGGGCATCTGACTATCAGTGGCACACTGGGGGACTGCCAATTTGGCCCTAATCAGAGGTACGCAGGTGATTAATAGTGCAAGTGCGTGGGTACGCACAGCAGAAGAAGGCGCAGTGCGTGGGTACGCAGAGCAGAAGAAGGCGCGATGCGTAGATACGCGGCGCGATAGCATCTTAGAGTGCGTGGCCACAGTAGTAGTACGCGGCGCGATAGAAGCAGTGGGTGCGTGGGCACAGTGAAGGTACACGGCGCATTTAAAGGAACAGTGCGTGGATACGCAGTGCAGCTCAAAGCTCTCTGCAGAGATACGCAGAGGTGTAGAAGGCGAAGTGCGTAGCAACGCATGCCAGATAAAGAAAAATTGCGTACCTATCTTACGGCTTTTATTTGACTGACTTTTCTCTGTTGATAAGGTGTTCTGGGTTTAGTTTTCTGTTACTATTGATCTGGTTACTGCAGTTGACTGGGTGATTTACTTGTACTTGATGATCATTTGATGTTCATGGATCCAGTTTGAAAATTTATGAAAAGTGGTCCTTGAAAGAAAAGAAGTAGGGGGTTGTAGCTCCCTTCCAGGAGAGACTGGAAAATGAGAGAGAGTTGTAGCTCTCTGCAGGTTGCAGCCTGCGTACTGGTAAAGGACTGCACCAGTACAAAATCATTGTAAAAGGAGTTTCTAATTGAAAGAAGATAGAGACATATTGCAGCAGGTAGTTTTCACCCACATTGGGTTTCCACCTTACATCTGGTGTTCTTTGGTGTGACTATCTATTTTTCTTGTTCATGCTCCTTGTTTTATGGTACTGACATACAAGAATAATTCAAAGTATAAATAAGGAAGATTTATTAAAAAGAACTAGATAATACTGATTCACCCCCCCCTCTCAGTATTATTTCCAACAATTGGTATCAGAGCCGGTCCTTCAGAGAAGCTTGATCGCTTGAAGGAAGATCATTCATCATGAGCAATTACAAGAGGGAAGCATCAATCAGGCCACCAATTTTTGATGGGACAAACTTCAATTATTGGAAGGTAAGAGTTACTGCCTATCTTCAATCTCTTGGTACAGAAGTTTGGGATATCATAGATATAGGCTACACTTTTCCTTCAGCTACTCCTACAGATTCGGCCGAGAAGAAGAAATATGAAACAAATGCTAAAGCAGTCAATACTCTGCTGGGATGCTTATCTCAAACAGAATTCATAAAGGTTATGCAATATAAATCCGCAAAGGAAATATGGGACAAGATTGTCTTGAGCTACGAAGGAGATGAACAGGTAAAGCGTGCTAAACTTCAAACTCTCAGGATTCAGTATGAGAATCTCAGAATGTATAATGATGAAAGTGTGGCTAGCTATTTTCTTCGGGTAGACGAGATTGTTAATTGCATGAAAAACTTGGGTGAAGAAATAAAAGAGGTTATTGTGGTTGAAAAAGTTTTAAGATCATTGTCCCCCAAGTTTGAATCTAAAGTGTCTGCAATAGAAGAAAAGGAAAATCTACGAATTCTTACTATGTCTCAGCTACACGGGATTCTAACTGCTTATGAAATGAGAAAGGGAGGTCCATCAGACAGGAGAGAAGCTGCTTTCAAGGCTTCAGGCAAAGGAGACTACTATGAAGCAAGTCACGTGCCAGAAGAAGAAGAAGAATCAAATTTTGTCAGAAATCTTCAACGGGGTACTGGAAGGTTCAGAGGTAAGTTACCTTTTAAATGTTTTGCTTGTGGAAGAGTAGGTCATTATGCTGCGAAATGTCCGCATAAGGATAAGATTGAGAAAGGAAAGGAACCTGCTAGATGGAACAAGAAACAGAATGCAAATAAGAAAAGCTACTACACTCATGAAGATAGTGATGGTCTATCAAATAGTGATGAAGATGAACGAGGTAATGACTATAAACTTTTAATGGCATTTGAAGATGATGATTACATGGATGCTATAGATGTGGATAGCTTTTATGAAGAAATTTCTAGACTCAAGACATGTATAGAAGAAAAGAATATGATCATTGATACCCTACAATCTCAAATTGATGAAAAAGAAAAATATCTTGAAAAGTTAGAAGGTGAAATTGTTGGTCTTAGAAAAGAGATTGAGAAAACAAAGGCTATTAATATTAAGTTTGTCAAAGGATCTGAAACTCTGGATGAGATCATCAATGTATAACGTTCTCCTCTAAACAAGACAGGTCTGGGCTATAATGGAGAAACTTCTCAACCATCCACCTCAAAGAGTTATCTTGATGCAGCAAGAAGGAATGAGCAAAAGCACAATGAAGATCACCAGGCAAAGCAGGGACGAATTACATCAAACAAAGACTATCAGGTAAACCAGGGGCAATCCGTCCTGAGGATGAACAAAAGCTACAACCAGCCACAGGTAAAATCCTCTCAATTTGCTTCAAGAATGGATGACAATAGAAATTGCAATCATTTGGCTGGAAGATTTAATAACCGCAGAAGTTTCTTCAATGGACAATGCTTCTCTTGCCATAACTTTGGTCACAAAGCAGCTCAATGTGTTGCATATAAAACAATCATGACTAGAGAAGCTCCAAAACAAAGAAGTATGACCGGGATTACAAAAAGGACCTATAACAAATTTTCGGCTCTTGAAAATGAAGTTGAATGTTCTATTTGCAATAAATTTGGTCATGAAGATTCTGAATGCAGGAGCAGGTTTTAGCAGACAAAGGAACAAGCCTTAAGCACCAAAACATGGAGAATAAAGGAACCACAAACAGAAATATGTGGGATAGCATTTTATGCAGAGGGACAAGAAAATCTATGGTACATTGACAGTGGATGTTCGAAGCATATGACAGGTGATAAAGAAAAACTTGAATCATATTCTGCTTTAGAAAAGGGAAAGAAAGTTTCTTTTGGAAATGATACTCCTGCAGCTATAAAGGAAAAGGCACTGCTCAGTTAAAAGAAAAGGTCAAAGCTGGAAATGTTTTGTATGTTGATGGATTGAAGCATAATCTTCTGAGTGTCAGCCAGATGTGTGATCAAGGAACCGAGGTGATATTTAGATCAAATGGATGTCTTGTTCGTGATCTTGATACAGGTAAAATGGTGATCAAAGGTGAAAGAACTCCAAATAATCTATACATATTTGAAGAAGGACAACAACAATGCTATCTAAGCAAGGATGATGAACACTGGTTATGGCACCAGAGGTTGGGGCATCTAAGCTTTTCACAAATAAGGAAAGCATGCAAATATCAGGCAATTCGCGGTCTTCCAGATATCAAAATTCCAGACAACACCATATGCAAATCATGTCAGTTTGGAAAGAAAACTAGAACTAACTTTCCAGAGAAGGAAGGATCAGCTAGCATGCCTCTTAAGCTTGTAGATACAGATGTATGTGGACCATTCAGGAAAAGGACACCTTGAGGAGAAGAATACTTGATATTATGCATTGACGATTTCTCCAGGTTTGTCTGGTTAGGACTTATGAAGCACAAAGATGAAGCATTCGAAAAATTCAAATCCTTTAAAGCCCTGGTTGAAAATGAATCAGGATACAAAATTAAGTGCCTCAGATCCGATAGAGGTGGGGAGTTTACCTCAAATGAATTTTTCAATTTCTGTGAAGAACATGGGATAAGAAGAGAATTCTCTACAGCTAGAACTCCTCAGCAAAATGGAGTAGTGGAAAGAATGAACAGAACAGTCCAACAAATGGCTCGTGCTATGCTTGATGAGTCTGGAACTCCCGCAACTTTTTGGGGTGAAGCTGCATATGCTGCGGTTGTTATTCTCAACAAAACAAATGTCCGGGTGAACAACACTCAAACTCCTCATGAGCTCTGGTATGGTGAGACTCCTTCGGTAAAGCACTTCAAAATATTTGGGAGCAAATGCTATATTAAG
The DNA here is from genome assembly GCA_031772625.1 of Pinus tabuliformis. Lineage (NCBI taxonomy): Eukaryota > Viridiplantae > Streptophyta > Pinopsida > Pinales > Pinaceae > Pinus > Pinus tabuliformis. The sequence continues at coordinate 692,323,529 of CM062815.1, forward strand.
AATATTGATGAGAAACTTGGTAAACTTGAACCTAGAGCAGATGAAGGCATTCTTCTTGGTTATTCTCCACACAGCAAAGCATACAAGTGCTACAATAAAAGACTTGGAAGAATTGTTGACAGCATTGATGTAGTGGTTGATGAGAAGGGATACATTCCTAGGCAAGTAAATCATGAAGATATCGAAGAAGATGAAGACTACCCTCAAAGACAGAATGATGAAGAAGAAGAACCTCAAGAAGAACCAGAGGAGCAGATAAGGATAGAAGAGAAGACTCCATCCAGATATGTTCAGAAGAATCATCCAGAATCTCAGATTTTGGGGCAGAAAGAAGCAGGAGTACAAACAAGAAGAACAATTGTAGAAGCTTCAATCTATTTGGCATTACTCTCTTCCACTGAACCACAAAATGTGAAAGAGGCATGCAAAGATGAATGTTGGGTCAAAGCAATGGATGAAGAACTTGAGCAGATCGAAAAGAACAACACTTGGGAGTTGGTTCCTAGACCAAAGGATAAGAATGTTATAGGGACAAAATGGGTCTTCAAAAATAAATTGAATGAAAATGGAGAAGTAATTAGAAACAAGGCCAGACTTGTTTGTAAAGGGTATGCGCAGCAAGAAGGAATAGATTTTGAAGAAACTTTTGCTCCTGTTGCAAGACTTGAGGCCATCAGAATGTTCCTTGCTCACTCAAGCTTTCAAAACTTCAAAGTATTTCAAATGGACGTGAAATCAGCCTTTCTGAATGGAGACTTGGAAGAAGAAGTATACATTGAGCAGCCAAATGGTTTCATTCTTGGAAATGATCCAAATCTTGTATGCATATTGAAAAAGGCTCTCTATGGTCTCAAACAAGCTCCAAGGGCTTGGTACTATCGTTTGGACAAATATCTTCATCAACAAGGTTTTTCAAAAGGATCAGCAAATAGCAATCTTTATATAAAAGTTGAAAACGACAAATTGCTAATACTTGTTGTGTATGTAGATGACATTATCTTTGGCAGCAATGAAGAAGCTATGAGTCAAAGCTTTGCCTTAGTAATGCACAAAGAATTCGAAATGTCCTTGCTGGGAGAACTGACATATTTTCTTGGTTTGCAAATCCAACAAAAAGAAGGAGGGATCTTTTTGTCTCAAACCAAGTATCTCAAGCAGATTTTGAAGAAATATGGCATGGAAGATGCAAAACCAGTATGTACACCCATGGTCACAAGATGTAGCCTCAGTGCAAATGATGAATCAGCAGCAGTGCATCAACCAACCTACAGATCTATGATTGGAAGTCTGCTTTATTTGACAGGTACCCGACCAGACATAATGCATGCAGTAGGAATAGTTGGAAGATTTCAGGCAAATCCAAAGGAAACTCATCTTCAAGCAGTAAAGAGAATCTTCAAATATCTCAAGGAACTCAAAACTATGGCTTATGGTATCCTAGAGATACAGATCTCACACTTCATGCTTATACAGATGCAGATTGGGCCGGAAGCGTGGATGACAGGAAGAGCACAAGTGGTGGTGCATTCTTTATGGGTTCCAGATTAGTATCTTGGTTCAGCAAGAAACAGAGTTCGATTGCCTTGTCGACAGCTGAAGCGGAATATGTTGCTGCTGCATCTTGCTGCACTCAACTCCTTTGGATGATGCAGACCTTGCAAGATTTTCAAATCACTTGTATTCCACCCATCTCCATCTTATGTGATAATACAAGTGCAATCAGAATTTCAAAGAACCCAGTCATGCATTCAAAGACCAAGCACATACCAATCAAGTATCACTTTCTCCGGGAACAAGTGCTTGAACAAAAGGTCAAGTTGGAATATGTTCCTTCTAAGGAACAAGTTGCTGATATACTCACCAAACCATTGCCCAGGGATAATTTTGAATACCTCAGGCAAAAGCTGGGGGTTGTTGATGCATCATCATATTGTTGAATCTCTTCTGATTGTTGGTTGTACGCAAGGCTCATCTAGGGTATATGCGTACATGTGCTGGGTTGCGGATTGGTCGAAGATCAAATGGCACAGGTTCAGGGGGAGCATATAATGCATTGTTGGCATTATGGAGGAAGTACAGAAGGAGATCATGGATGTTGGTCTGAATATTGCTGCAATATGCCTCTATCTCTTTCATGGTCATTTATGGTGTTTAGTGGATTATGGTTCTTCTTTGCAGATCTGGTTTACAGTCAGGGGGAGCATAACCCTTTGCCCTTGATGTCAAAGGGGGAGAATGACGTTGAGGATCTTGAGGTTGCCATCAAGTCCAAAGGGGGAGATTGTTGGCATTATGATTCTGGTATGGCTCTATGTTACAAATGTTGTACTTGATGGAAACACCCTCAAGTGGCAAAACTCTGATCAGGCTCTCAAAATGATAAAAATTAAGAGGTATGCATGTGCTCAGTGAAAATCCTGCGTACCCGCAGGTACGCCGTGCAGGAGCTGCAGCCATACACGCAGGTCACCCGTTCAGTAGGTACGGACCCCCAGTTCACTTACTTCAAGGCAGAGAAGCGCGCTCACATGGGGTTTCTTATGTTTGGCCCGTGGTATTTAGCCCGCCATTCTTGATTCTATGGTTTTGGCCCGTGGTATAGGATCTAATTTTGCCCTGGTTTGGATCCCCTGTATTGGTTATTAATGGTTTTGTCCCATGGTGTGAATAAGGGCTTGACTATAAATAGGGAAGGAGATCTCTTGGCTAAGGCATCTTTTGCAAATTGAATATCTTAAGATCTGAAATATTGGGTTATCGGTTTAAAAGCTTGATCTATATAAAAGTGAAGTTGAAAGTGAATCTATGAAGTGTGATCTCTCGGGCGCATGATCAGATCTGGGCATCTGACTATCGGTGGCACACTGGGGGACTGCCAATTCGGCCCTAATCAGAGGTACGCAGGTGATTAACAGTGCAAGTGCGTGGGTACGCACAGCAGAAGAAGGTGCAGTGCGTGGGTACGCAGAGCAGAAGAAGGCGCGGTGCGTAGATACGCGGCACAATAGCATCTTAGAGTGCGTGGCCACAGTAGTAGTACGCGGTGCGATAGAAGCAGTGGGTGCGTGGGCACAGTGAAGGTACGCGGCGCATTTAAAGGAACAGTGCGTGGATACACAGTGCAGCTCAAGGCTCTCTGCGGAGATACGCAGAGGTGCAGAAGGCGAAGTGTGTAGCAATGCATGCCAGATAAAGAAAAATTGCGTACCTGTCTTAAGGCTTTTATTTGACTGACTTTTCTCTGTTGATAAGGTGTTCTGGGTTTAGTTTTCTGTTACTATTGATCTGGTTACTGCAGTTGACTGAGTGATTTACTTGTACTTGATGATCATTTGATGTTCATGGATCCAGTTTGAAAATTTATGAAAAGTGGTCCTTGAAAGAAAAGAAGTAGGGGGTTGTAGCTCCCTTCCAGGAGAGACTGGAAAACGAGAGAGAGTTGTAGCTCTCTGCAAGTTGCAGCCTGCGTACTGGTAAAGGACTGCACCAGTACAAAATTATTGTAAAAGAAGTTTCTAATTGAAAGAAGATAGAGACATATTGCAGCAGGTGGTTTTCACCCACATTGGGTTTCCACCTTACATCTGGTGTTCTTTGGTGTGACTATCTATTTTTCTTGTTCATGCTCATTGTTTTATGGTACTGACATACAAGAATAATTCAAAGTATAAATAAGGAAGATTTATTAAAAAGAACTAGATAATACTGATTCACCCCCCCTCTTAGTATTATTTCCAATATAAGGGTGGATCTTAAGGCCTTTTGGGTGCACTCAAGGAGGGCACATTCCTTCGAATCAAAGGAGTGCACTCAAAGGAAGACTTGGTTTCTAGAAGGGCACAGTTTAGAATGAGGAAGGGGAAATGGATTGAGGAGTGTGATTTTCACTCTTGGAGGGTGCATGGCCCACTTTTTAATAATGAAGGGTTCCCAATCAAGGCTTCAGATTGTGCTCATGCGCTCTTGGCCTTAATGGGTTGACTTTAAAACCAAAATTTGTCTAAGTCTCGAAGATAAGAAAAGGGAAAGACATGATGAGTTTTATACATAAAACCATGTGTGACACATACCAACTCATCAAGAAAACTTAGACAAGCTTGAACAATGATAAGTATACATCAAAACACCACTTTTCATGCACTCCCAAAGTACAACGGGTGAAGTGTTTGTGACTGTGACCAAAAAGTGTCATTTTACAACAACAAGGATGTTGCAACCATGAAATACATCAAAGATGTTCTACTCAATGCGATGACACTTGAGAACACTCAATAACACTTGAAACATATAGTATGACATGAAACAACACTTGACGACCAAGGCGACACTTGAAACGATGAAAACATGGGCTCCAAAATTTGAAAGTATTGAAATTTTGGAGAGTGTTGTAGCAGCAACAACACCACCCAACTACCTTGGCACTAGAGAGTGATCTCCCTAAGTTTTGTTCTCAATATACAAGTATAATGATAATGCATGTTTCAAAGAATGATCAATGTTGAGCTTTATTACAATGCATAGAGAATGTGGGCCAAATGATAATTATGATTAGTTTAAGCACACCCTTTTGTTGTGTTACTCGACGATCCCCTATTATTTATAGTGAGAACATTTAAATAATGGGGACCCTTTTAAATTTTTTCTTTAGGCTTCATAATAAATAGATTAATTATAATATATCTATATTTCAAAAATTCCAAAAAAACCCAAAATATGTCATTTCCGACTATCTTTTTAGGTTTAAGCCTTAGTAGAATAGCTTAGGTTTAATTTTTAAATAAAATTGTGCATCACAAATGTTTAGGGCCCACAGCAATATCCCGTATCAAATAATGTGATATGAAATATCCTTCGCAAATAAATCTTCTCTTAATAAAACATAACAAAAAACAAAGGAAAATGCTCCCCTACACATAAGGCTTCATTCAACCCAACATGAAGACACGTCATCATCACAGACCGCGAATTGCACATTCCTACTGGCTCTTCCTTAGCTCATGCATTTCGATGTTTCAATCACGATAAAAAAGAACATTTCCTGATCCCCAATGTGATGTATGTGATATCGCATATCGCACATCGCACGTTGCAAATCGCAATGTCACTTCAAACGAAACACTTCCAAAACAGATTTGTGATGCGAAATTGTTAACTAAACTCCACTTAAGGAGGATTCGTATGTACTTAGATTTTCATTAGATTTCAAATCTAATGGTTTTAATGTCCCTCAATTGAAGAGATTGATTTGATTCGCAAGTTGTTATTTGAAACATTTGTATATAACCCGCGTGTCCTTTTTTCCTTGGAGATCTAAACATTCCTTTGTGTTTCCTTTCTATAGGAAAATCTTAATAAAAGACATTATGTTGAAATGTCCAAAGCAAGAAAGAAATGAAAAGGCTTGTTAGTTCAAATAGACACAACTCAGTCCAAACCATAAGCAACAAAGATCGCTCCATTGTACACAGACACTAAATGCACGTCAGATTCTGGTACCTCCTCCTGGGAATCGATGTATAATCTATTTGAAGAAGAAAGGCCCTGGGTAGTACCAGTCATGCAAGAAACAACAGATGCCCCATCAGTATCTGAGGCTACCTTCTCTAATGTCACCAATTCATTTCTCCATCGAATTGTTGCACAACCTAAAATTCTACCCTACACAGATACGATCAAATGGATGATTGATAATGTGAATATCGAAGATATGACGTTCTTAACATAAAGTAAAACGATAATAAGATCCTTCAAAGCTATAGATTTGAAGAAAATGTATCATTTTCTAGACCCCCAGAAGATTTATGACAAACAGTTTCTTAAGAGGTTTGCAGAGAAGAAAAAAATAGAGTTGGAGCCCATTAGACAATGGAGACAAGACCCAAACAAGCACAAGCATGATAGTAAGGGTATGTATTCTTTGTCTTCTCTTGTCGGTCTGTTTTTTTATGCTACTGCTATGATATGTAGCTTGTTTGGTTCTCCGAACACACAAAGATTTATAGTTGAATGGGTTCCCTTGATTCAAGTTTTGTCTAATTCTAAAATTATGGATTGGGCTACTATTGTTTCCAACAACATTGTGTCCAAAATCTTAGAATACAGGAAAAATCATAGTGCTTCAGAGAGAATCATGCCACCTTTTCATATGAGTGCCTATATTATGGATGCCATTTGTTTTTCTTTTGATTTTCCTTCACTAGAATGGAAATGGATCTCAAGGATCCTACACAAATTCACTTACATCATGATATCCTATGGGAGTCTAAGTACTAGCTGTTGGGTGTGGAGCCTGATTATCTTCTGTATTCAAAGGTATCACCACATTGGACCCCAATTTGTAATGGGGCAGCAACGCCACTCGTAAAATATTCATTGCAGGGGGGCGGGGGGGGTGTTGCGACCTTTGGGAGCCCCCCCTGGTGGGGGGATTGGAGGCAGTGCCCCTGAAGCTTAGAATAGATGTAAAATTGCCTTGTAAAATGTTGTAATTTCATAGTCAATCTAGGCCATTCATTAGGCGGAGATCTGACGGTAGAAGTTATCTTTAATTTAGGATTTTTTGCCCTAGAAGGCAATCCCTCGCTATATATGAGGGAATTGTATTGCGTCTATGGATATCTGTATTCTGAGTGAGGAAGAGAGAGGAGATTGAGAGAGAAGAGGGAATTATAGTGGATCTGTTGTAGGTTATGTCTCTTCAGTTTGCTGGATAATATAAAAAGAAGGACTGGCCATTTCTCTGTGGACGTAGCCCAAATTGGGTGAACCATGTATATCTATGTCTCTCTTGTTTTATATGTTTTCTGTGTTTATATTTATGAAATATTTTATGTGTTCCACTGCTCTGTAATATATAATTCTCTAACAATTGGTATCAGAGTCGAAGGTCTTTTTGGCTGATAAACTCGCAAGAGAGAAGGGTTCCTGGTTCGAGTGGGAGCAATGGCGGAAGATGGTAGGTTTAGGGTCGAAAAATTTAATAGCCAAAACTACCAGCTGTGGAAGATGTAGATGGAAGATTATTTGTACCAGAGAGATCTATACCAACCATTGAGCGGAAAGACAAAGAAGCCGATGAGTATGACAGACAAAGAATGGGATATTCTCAACAGAAAAGCACTTGGAACAATACGGTTGTGCCTAGCAGTGTCAGTGTCGTTTAATATTTCAAAGGAAACGAAAAAAGAGGGTTTAATGTCGACATTGGCCAAGCTATATGAAAACCCTCAGCCTCAAATAAGGTATTTCTTATGAAGCATTTATTTAATATGAAGATGTCAGAAGGTGGATCTGTTGCTGATCATTTAAATGAGTTTAATACAGTTACCAGTTAGTTAAGTTCTGTAGAGGTAACTTTTGATGATGAAGTTAGGGAATTGTTATTTCTGTGCTCATTGCTAGAAAGTTGGAATGGTTTAGTTATGGCCATTAGTAACTCTGTCTCTGGTTCTAGTACTTTAAAGTTTGATGATGTTGTCGGTGCAATCCTTAGCAAGGAAATGCGATGGAAAATCTCTGGTGAGACATCAGGTAATGCTTTGACTGCAGAGACTAGGGGAAGGAAAATGGAAAGAGGAAAGAGCCCTGGATATCGCAGTAAGTCAAGAAAAGGTAGATCCAAGTCCAGATCAGGGATAGTGTGCTAGAAATGCAGGAAGAAAGGACACCTAAAGAAAGACTGCAAGTCTTGAAAGGGAAAAGAAGGAGACGCGAAGCAAGAAAATAATCATGAAGTGAATGTAACAGGTGATATGTTGCAAGATGCTTTGATTCTTTCATTAGAAAATATTATTGATGATTGGGTGGTAGATTCAGGGGCCTCATTCCATGCCACACCTGATAGAAAACACTTTTATGATTATGTTCAAGGAGATTTTTGAGAAGTTCAATTGGGTGATGATAAACCCTGTAAAATCATTGGAATGGGTATAGTTTTCATAAAACAACAAAATGGAAATTAGTGGCTATTGAAGGAGGTAAGGCATGTTCTAGATCTGAAGAAAAATCTGATTTCAATAGGGCAGTTGGGAGGTGAAGGTTGCATAACTACTTTCACAGATAAAACCTGGAAGGTCACTAAAGGATCCCTGGTAATAGCGAAAGGAGGAAAGGTTGGTACATTGTATTTATGCAATGGTATTTCTAATTCTCTTAATGCTTTAACCTCTACAGGAGAAGATACAACATTGTAGCATCATAGGCTTAGGCACATCAGTGAGAAGGGGATGCAGATTCTTCACTCAAGAAATATGTTGCCAGGTTTGAAGCATGTTGATTTAAAATTCTGTGAGAATTGTGTTTATGGAAAACAGAAGAGAGTCAGATTCCTTAAAGTTGGGAAAGAAAAAAACAACGAAAAGTTAGAGCTTGTGCATACAGATGTATGGGGACCTGCTCAGGTATCATCTCTTGGTGGCTCTCGTTATTATGTTACTTTTATTGATGATGCAACAAAAAAAACCTGGATTTATTGTATTCGAAATAAATCTGATGTATTTGATACTTTCAAGAAATGGAAAGATTTGGTTGAAAATGAGACAGGAAAAAGGTTGAAGTGTCTCAGATCAGACAATGTAGGTGAATATTGCAGGAAAAATTTCGATAGGTACTATTTAGAGAATGGAATTCATAGAGAGAAGACAGTTCGAGGAACACCACAAGAAAATGGTGTGTCAGAAAGGATGAACAGGACAATCATGGAGTGTGCAAGGTGCATGAGATTGCATGCAGGATTGCCTTTACAATTTTGGGCAAATGCTGTAGATACTGTTGTTTATGTAATAAACAGAGGACCTTCAAGTTCCTTGGATGGTGGTATTCCAAAGGAGGCATGGACAGGTAAAAAGGTAAACTACTCTTTTTTAAATACTTTTGGTTGTGAAGCCTTTGTCCACATTAATAAAGAAAATAGAACAAAGCTTGAGGAAAAATCAAAGAAATGTACGTTTATTGGATATGGTGTTAATGATTTTGGTTATTGCTTTTATGATTATGAAAAAGACAAAATCATTAGGAGCAGAGATGTCATATTCAATGAAAAGGTTTTGTATAAGGATCAATTACATGAAAAGAAACAGGAAAAAGAAAACAGAGAATACACAGTGCTTGACGAGATCACAGGAAAAGTGATGGTGCCTAAAAATCATAATGATCAATAGCCAGAACAACAACCAAAACATCAACAAGCACCTCAAACACCTGAAAGTGGTGTTAGAAGATCTACCCAGATAAGTAGACCCCCTAAACGATACTCTCCTTCATTATATTATGTATTGTTGATTGATTCTGGTGAACCAGAATGTTATGAAGAAGCAGTGCAGGTAGAAACCAGGAAGAAGTGGGAGCAAGCCATGAAAGAAGAGATGGACTCCTTAGCACATAACTAGAATTAGGACTTAGTCAGGTTGCTTTAAGTAAAACAACATTGTGGAATAAATGGGTTTACAAGTTGAAGGAAGAAGATGGAGGTAGAAAAAGGTATAAAGCTAGACTTGTGGTGAAAGGGTTTGTACAGAAAAAAGGTATAGAATTTGATGAGATATTTTCTCCTGTTGTTAAAATGACTTCAATCAGAACTATTTTAAGTCTAGTAGCAGCTGAAGATTTGCATCTTGAGAAATTAGATGCAATGGCAACCTTTCTCCTTGGGGATTTGGAGGAAGAGATATATATGCAGCAAGCCGCAATGATATGAGGTAAAAGGGAAGTAGAAACTAGTGTGTAGGTTGAAGAAGAGCTTATATGGCTTAAAACAGGCTCCAAGGTAGTGGTATCTAAAATTTGATAGGTTTATGTCTGAACAAGATTATGCTAGATGTCACTCTGATCATTGTGTTTATCTCAAAAGGCAAAATGATGGTGGCTATATTATATTGTTATTGTATGTAGATGACATGCTTGTTGCAGGTTCTAACATGCAGGAAATAAATGCGCTCAAAAGAAAATTGGCAAACTCATTTGCAATGAAGGATTTGGGTGCTGCAAAACAAATCCTTGGTATGAGAATAACTAGAGATAGGAAGAATCGCAAATTAACATTGTCTCAAAGTGAGTACATAGAAAAGGTGTTGAAAAGGTTTAATATGCAGAATGAAAAACCAGTTAGTATACCTTTGGCTAGCCATTTCAAATTAAGTAAGGAGGAGTGTCCCAAGACTCAGGAAGAAATGGCTCATATGTCTAAAGTTCCATATGCATCAGCAGTTGGAAGCTTAATGTATGCAATGGTCTGCACAAGGCCTGATATTGCACATGCAGTGGGAGTTGTAAGCAGGTACATGAACAATCCAGGAAAAGAACATTGGATGGCAGTGAAGTGGATTCTCAGGTATTTGAGAGTTACCACAAATCAAGCATTATGCTTTGGTGGTTAAAACATTGCTCTACAGGGATATGTTGATGCAGATATGGCGGGTGATAGAGATAACAGGAGAAGCACAATAGGGTATGTGTTTACTATAGGTGGAATAGCTATTAGTTGGGTCTCAAAACTGCAAAGTTTTGTTGCACTCTCAACAAAAAAAGTAGAGTATGTTGCTGCTACAGAGGCTATAAAGAAACGATTTGGTTACAAAGGTTTATGGATGAATTGGGTAAAAAGCAGGAGTTGGGCAAGTTATATAGTGACAGCCAAAGTGCCATACATCTTGCAAAGAACTTTGCATTTCATTCCAAGACTAAACATATATAGCTCAAGTACCATTTCATACAGTCAGCGTTGGAAGATGGACAGTTGAAGTTGGAAAAGATACACACTAGCCAGAATCCTGCAAATATGTTAACAAAAGTTGTAACCAGGGAGAAACTGAGAATTTGTTCAGTTTCAATTAGTCTTCAAGTATGATAAAGAAGATGAGAAACAACCAGGTCTAAAGTGGAATCATTGTCCATCAAATGAAGCGGCAGTGGAGTTTCTATAATCAGTCTCCAAGTGGGAGATTGTTGGGTGTGGAGCCTGATTATCTTCTATATTCAAAGGTATCGCCGCATTGGACCCTAGTTCGTAATGGGTTGGCAATGCCGCCCGTAAAATATTTGCTTTAGGGGGGGTCCACGGGGGGCTATGACCTTTGGGAGTCCTCCCCTAGCTGGGGGATCGAGGGCAGTGCCCCCGAAGCTAAGAATAGATGTAAAATTGCCTTGTAAAATGTTGTAATTTCGAAGTTAATATAGGTTGTTTATTAGGTAGAGATTTGACGGTAGAAGTTACCTTTAATTTAGGGTTTCTTGCCCTAGAAGGCAACCCCTCACTATATATGAGGGAATTTTATTGCATCTATGGATATCTGTATTCTGATTGAGGAAGAGAGAGGAGATTGAGAGCGAAGAGGGAATTATAGTGGATCTGTTGTAGGTTGTATCTCTTCAGTTTGCTCGATAATATAGAAAGAAGGACTGGCTGTTTCTCCATGGACGTAGCCCAAACTGGGTGAACCACGTATATCTGTGTCTCTCTTGTTTTATATGTTTTCTGTGTTTATATTTCTGCAATATTTTATGTGTTCCATTGCTCTGTAATATATAATTCTCTAACACCAGCCGCATTTTTATAGAATTTGCAATAAAATGATGTTGCCTTTGCACAAAGAAATTTTTGATCGAAATGCCCCCAGGTTGTCTCAAGAAGCCACATCATACTTCACTCGTTGGAAGTTGGTTTACAGAAGAGAATTTTATTTATGTCAGAGTATTTGGGAATCTTGTGGCTCCACACATTCTTCCCATTTATGTTCCCAATAAGCTTTTGGCTCGGGAAATTGCTTATCAAACCATAGGTCATGGTGTGACCAAGGCCTTGAAAGAGTCCAAAAAGGCCATTTGGCCACAATTTCCTATTCAATGTGGAGTATATTATTTAGACAATTACAATCACACTATCCTAGAAGTCAAACAAATAAAGGGCATGTAGTTCCCCACTATTCCTCCTAGACAGTATGACCCAAAAAGGTCATTTTTTATTTCACCACTCAGGTTAAAATAAGGCCAATTGCCCATGAAATTGATGAATTTGATGACTTGTTCGAGGCATGTGAATCATACAAAAAAGTGGAACATATAGCACAAGTTCGATTGGGCCTCGAGTATTTTTCCTTATTCTAAGAATATATAAACAACTATAGAAACTGCATTCGGAATGCCTGATTGCTTTATAGCCAGAGTTGCCTAGAGGGAAGTCTTTGCCACTGTCTATAAAGGAAACATAAAAGATGCCCACTACTACACTTTTATAGCAACAAACAGAAGAGCTCTTGTCTACTAGTGAGCTTGATAAAGTGTGGGATCAATTCAACAAAGAGATACATAGCACACAGGAGAAGGAAGTTCAGGATTCAGCTTCAATGGAGATAGATAAGACTCTAGAATCCAACAAGACAAAGTCTCTTGTGAATAGGTTGTCAAGTAAAATGATGAATAAAGAAGTTATCTTGGTAGTCCCTACCTCCTAGGTTGTTCTCAGAGTAGAAGAAATTCCACCTCTTGATATGGAACATTCTCAGGAACTTCTTCTTGGAAGCATCCGATTAGATGTGGTATGGAATGATTACCAAGCGAATTTTTCTGATGATTTAGCTAATCTATCACAATATGTGGGAGCCTATGCTACGAAGTTCAACAACTAGTTAAAGAGAAAGATGAAAAAATCTTGCAGTTAGAACAAACACTACTTAATTCAAGACATGGTATTGAGTAGGAGTGGCACCTTAAGTACTCAGAATACAGACTGATTTTAATCAATTGAAAGTTCAAAATGACGCTGATATTCAGAGCTGAAATGCACAAATTGACGATCTTCAACTTAAAATAACTCAGATATAGAAGGACACTGACATTGAAGAATTCATAAAATAAGTCGGAGAGATAAATGCTCTCCTTGCCCAACTGAAAGTGAACCTCTGTAACAAATTGAAGCTCATCAACGACCTATACAAAAAAATTGACTCATTAACTGATCAAATGTTTGAATTAAGAACATACTATGAAGATATCAATAGCAAGATTTCTGGATTCATTACTTCACAGGATAGCACTGAGGGAATGGAATCAAATATTCCTAGAATACAAGAGTCATACAAGGATCTCCTCTTCAAATATTTGGATATTAGATGAAAATAGGCTGAATAAGTAATCTACAGAGCAAGAGACCTTGTAGGCCAGGTTACCAAAACTATTAGAGAAAGTCCTGCAAGTGCTAATATTATTACTGAGTGCCCAAGAGAATGCCTGCCAGATACTCAAACACTCATAGAGTATTGGCATAATAAATCTAAGGAAAGAGAAGACAACATCAAGAAGTTATCCAAGTTAAATCTTGAATATCACCAACAGTTCTTGGTAAAGCCCTATGGTCAATGGTTAGTGATTCACAACCTTATTAATGCAACTTAATACATGCTTGCACATCTTTTGGATACCTTATTTGTGGGACAGATGTGGATCAGGCCAGCTCACCCCCCATAATTGAAACCAATGGAGGCTTCTTATAGGTTATGAGAGCAAATGGGAGAGTAGTCAACTTCCCATCTTTAATTTCTTAATAAAACTGAAACTATTTCTGTCTTTTTGTTTTTATTTTAAGGAGTGTTTGTTTTAACCTCCTCAACAAAATATGTATTTTATATTTTGAAAGTATAACTTTTATTTATAAATACCCTCTCATGTCTTTAGAGGAGGGGTTCATAATTTTTGTAAGAAGACTCATGGAACTTGCACTTTTGTACTTCTTTGATAATTTTAATAGAAAGTTTGGGCTAGAGATTGTCTTCTTCCATGAGTAGAGCAATGATCTTTGTGGTAATATTATCTTTGTATTGATGTTATGTTTTATGTTTGGAAATCAGTCAAATTTTATAACTGTTTTGTTATATGCAATATCATAATTCAATTAAGCATTGTTTCACTATTGAAAAGTGTATTAATTGTTACCTTTAGTTGTATGTATGAAACGATATAGTTTTCATGCGATATGCACTTAACAATTAAATTAATTAACTATTTAATTAATTTAATTATCTTTGCGTTTTAATTCTTTTAAATGTTTGATGATCTATGTTGTCTTTCATTTATAAAGAAATATTTATAAAATCGCATATGCAAAGTTAGTTATGTCCTGGGAATTAGATAGATAGATATAGATTTATTTTATTTTCATTTGTATTTATTCTATCAAATCACTTTCTCCTTATCTAGATCACACTTCAAACCCCGTAATATATTTTAATGGGAAACTGATCCCTTGATCCCCAGTCAAAACCACCATCCCAAATGGAAAAGGAACGTATTCAAGTTCCCGGCTGGGTGGTCTCCCCGATGTTGAGGCAAGGACATTTCAAGCCTTCAACACTTTTGGCGCTATAAGGAGTGCCCCAACTATGAATGGAAAAAAGAGTTGAACCTAAATTTAAAGGCCATTCCAAGAGTCACTCCCCCTCAAGATCACCTCCAACTTCTAGATCTTCATCTAAAACTCCTACTTCTAGATCAGAAGTTGAACAACCTTACAACCTTACACAACACTTTGTCTTGCTTCATCAAGTACACAAGCTTTAGTGTTTTTCATGCACAAAGGTAGCTTGTTCACTCGGACTTGGTCCAATTGCAGGCTGAGAAACTTCCCCTAGAAAATTGCGAAATTCTGGAGGGCACCCAGCCTTCCCTCCAAAAATTGTACAATCCTCTATGGCAGCCTATTGGGCTACAGGATTGCATAATCCTGCTAGTTAACACTCCTAGCAGGATTTGCACAAATTTCCCCAGCAGGGCTGCTCAGCCTAGAATTTGCGCAAATCTGGACAGTAGTCAATTGCTCTGCCTAGAAATTGTGCAATCCTCCTAGGCAGTTAGCCCAACTCCCAACAATAAATGCACATTTTTCTCAAGTAGTTGAGCAGTTGTATGCATGAGCATTCTGGTTGACCAGTTCCACTAGGGACCAAGGAAACTTGACTTGCATGCATGCATGACTGGTTCTTCCTAGAATAGAAAAGGCAACATGCAAAGGGCATCCCATGATTCAAGGAGCTATTTTTAACAGTCGAGGGTTACATGCAAAGATGTTTTAGAAGTTTCCCTCCAAGTGTCGCTTTCTCCTAGATTTGTGGCATGTGCGTCATGAGCCCAAACTTATTTATTTGTCGCATTAGAGCTCATTCTTTCACATTGATCCTAGAGCTCTAACATTCCACAACACATCCAGGACTCTTCGACACATCCGACTCAGCTATTCATGGGTAAGTGGTCTCAACTTGTCTTTTTCAGTATTTTTGTCACCTTTTGTGTATTCGCTTGTATGAGTGTTGTTTTCTTGATTTATTTGAACCTTACTGTCATTAACATGTATACTAGATTGTCCTAGCTCTATTTTAGTTTTCATTGCTATCTCAATGTTGTCGCATGCATGAAACTATTTTGCACGAATGTTCGCCCAACCATCAAACTGCTTCACCCACATGCATTTTGATCTATGTTGGAAATAATATTGAGAGGGGGGGTGAATCAGTATTATCAAGCAAAATATTCCCTTTTTCAAATTCAGACGATATACTCTACTTCAGTTAATTAAACCTGTGTATATACGCAACTATGTCGAAATAAAACCGCGCATACAATGCAAACTTGTAATTTACTTTATCTGTTGATTGTTAATCTGTGCATCAAAATCAATTAACCAGTAACCAGGAACAGTAAAAATAGAGCAGAAGACAATCACACACAAGAACACAAGATATAAGGTGGAAACCCAATGTGGGTGAAAACCACCTACTGCAATTCATCTCTATCTTCTTTTAATTAGAAACTTCTTTTTACAATTATACTGGTGCAGTCCTTTACCAGTACGCAGGCTACAACCTGCAGAGAGCTACAACCCTCTCTCGTTTTCCAGCTTCTCCTGGAAGGGAGCTACAACCCCCTTAGCTCTTGCACTAGCCAAGATACTAGTACGTAGGTGCTGGCCTACATAAGGCTACAACCTTCTCTTTCTTTCAAGGACCAAGTTTCATAAATTTTCAGACTGGATCCACAAATAACATCAATCAAACATCAAGAATTTCTGCATCAACCAATCACCTTTTCACCAATTAGCACTGAATCAATTAGGTACTTCTCTGACGACTGTACCCAGATCATAGTAATAGTAACCACACACCAATTCTGAACTCAGAACAGTGCAGCAATAAACAGAAGCAGCAAGATCACAACTCAAAATATATACGCTACTTTAATAGCCTGGAACCTGCGTGCATACGCTTCTGCGTATGGAACAACCTGTGCATACGTTGTTTTCCTTCACTTAACCAGCGCATATACGCGCCTTCGCTTCACTGAACCTGTGTACATATATATAAAGGATAATTCGCTCTTTCAGATATAAATAACCCAGATTGTCAGTTTTATAGATCAAGCAAGCGCCACAAATAACAGATCAAAATCATACAAAGATACCATCATTCAAGCTTAAATATTATGATCCATCAATAGAACTTATCCTTCTCTTTGCGCTAAGGTTCCTCCTTCATTCAGATCCAGATCTACACCATAACCCAATTACCAGTATTCCAGATCTAGCACTTTATTAGATATTCAATCATAATTCAGATGATGTTTGCCACTTGATCTCCTTCCTCTTTTATAATTTTAGGCCTTCCACAATACCACGGTCCAAAACCATAATAAAAAATACCAAGGACCCAATACCTGGGGTCAACACTTCTGGCAAGATACCATGGTCCAAAACCATAGGTTCAAATACCGAGGACTAACTACCACGGACCAAAAGTAAGTTCTCCAACATATACGTGCTTTTCCTTGCATGAAAGTGCGTGTATATGCATACGCGCCTTTGAAATGTCTAACCCGCATGTATACCCGTCTTCGTCTAGATTAACCTGTCTATATGTCTTTTCCTTCATTCTGATAACCTGAACTGAGATCTATTACCAAAGAGAGTTGCCATCAAGGACAACACCTGTGCCATAGCTCCAAACCTGTGCCATAATGCCAACAATCTATTTATTGAATCTTTAATTCATGTTTTTCATGCACTATCAATCAACACTTAGTGTGGCCATGCATTCACTGTCTTATTTGATTTCGGTTGCCCGTCGGCCAGCCGGGCCAACCTTGGCCTGGACTCTACCTAACTGAGACTGCATTGCACAATCTAGGGAAGGAAGGCTCTTCCTTCCTCTCCAAAAAAGCAGATTTTTCCCCAGCACTGACCTCGAGGACTATTTTTCACATTTCTGGAGGACATTGACTTCTGGCCTAGGAAATTTTGCAAATCTGTCCCTGGGCCTGCACTGCTTCCCAGCTGGAATTGCGCATTGCGCAATCCCAACAGCTAGTAGCCATTCTGGATTGTGCATTACGCAAATCCAACGGTGAGTCCTACCTCCCAGACAGCCTAGACTACCTTTTGCATAGTTTTGGCATTTAGTCACCCAGCCTCCCAGAAGAAATTTCGCAATATTTCTCATCAGTTTCTCAGGAATGTGTTGTGTCATTCCCTGGAATTTGCTTTGTTTTCACGGACAAATTTCTTGCCATGCATGTTTCTTGTCTCTAGATCTCTTAGGTGTTCATCTATCTCAATGTCTTCCTAGAGAATAGGATCTCAGGACACTAATGCAAATGCAGTTGGAGTAGTAGTTGAGCAAATGTCCTCTAGTCTGCTGATCTATGAAGATACAAAGTTGTATCTAGACAAGGACATCAAACTGAAGTGGCAAGAGGTCAATAAAACATTTGTAGGAACTTTTTGGGAACACATCGAAGACCATCAGGTGTACATGAACATTCACAAGTCCAGCTTGTACCAGATTGCACCCAGATATCCCATGTTCCCATGCACGGACATGATACACTGTGTTGGGTCTCCATTTTGTGTTATTTTTATTTATTTCTCTCATGTTGTCGATTGGATAAATGATTATTTTCGAAGAGCATTTGTTACTTCTTTATTTTAACAGGATTAAAATAACATTAATGATAGTTTAATTAAGGTTTGTATGTTGCAGGATTAAAACCGGTTTGATTATACTTTGGGACGTGCCTGCACCATTTCACTTACCTGCCTGCACCATGTAATGGATTCCTACACCACTTACCTGCTTTCACTCTGAAGATTCCTAGACTGGACACACATTCTTTGTCCCTATACTCGAACCCTCCATTCATTGGGATCGAATGGTATCAGCTATTGACTTGTATGATTTTTTTCCATGTCTTGCTATGGCACATATGGTATCAAAACATATAGTCTTGCCATAAGAATAATGTGTGCTTGTCTATTACAATCTCTAATGAACCATCCCAGCAATTGGCCTTTCAACAAGCCAATGAATTCAAAGGTTTGGCTTGGCATTGACAAGTATTTTGAGATTATCAAGAAGCCCATGGATTTGGGAACATTAAGGTCCAAGTTAAGAAACAATCAATATTCTACCCCACTGGGATTTTGCAATGATGTTAAATTGACATTTGACAATGCAATTACGTTTAATCCTCCTGGCCATGAAGTTTACAACATGGCTGAAGAGTTGTATGATATGTTATTTTTTGAATGGAAGTCCATTGCAGTAAAAATGTTGAAAGAACTTAATAGTTTAGGTCAGAGGTTTAATTCCGTGGGCATTGTGTCGAGCCTGAGAGTTATATTTAGGGAGCAACATTTGACTCTGCCGCATTTAAATGTCCCAAATATAAGGTGGGTCAACTGGAAAGAGTTGAAGGAGAAAGGATTTCAGGGGATTGTGTTAAATAAAGACAATACACTGGCGACCCCTTATGTGCCCTATCATTGGCCCACCATTGCAGATTCTCTAGAGGATTGTAAATCTATATTTCAAGGGAGGATTGCTCTGCTTAGAAATTCTATTGGGCTTTATTAATATAATCCTGATGGTTCAGAAGCAAAAGCTTTGGAGGAGTTTGTTGGGATACCATTTATAAGACATGGATCAAAGAAGCCATCTGTAATAGCAAAAGAAATTGAAAAATACTTCAGTTATGATCCATCATTACTTGTGATGGTTGGTGATTACCATTTTATAGATATTTTTTATGGTAATAGGAATGGTTTTATAACTATACTAACAGAGCCTTTAAATCTCGCTAGGGAGCCTTTCTTTGTATCCATTATGACTGAATCTTCCAGCACCATATCTGAAGGCCACAAGGTATGTAGTAGTGACTGGGAAAGTCATTACACAGAATTGAAGGAAAGTTGAATCTCACACTCCAGCAACAACTACTCTAGGAAAAGAGGAACGATTCACCAAAATCATTCCCTCTTTCGACACTCAGTTTCAAGCTAATTCTTATTTCGACAAATTGCTAAAACTCATAATTTTCTATATTTTAATTGGCTGAATTAAAAGGCCCAGTTTGTAATTCGATGTTATTTAAGAGATTTCCAGGAGCAAGAACAATTAATGAATTAATTAGAAAATTAGACAATAAGGAAGTAAATCTATCGAGTTAGGGACAGTGCGCATGAGAAGAAGGCATAGAACAGAAGACGAGATGTCTCAATGTAGCCTCATGCAATTCATAACTAGTGGATCACTCCTCTTTTCTTGTTGGAGCTGAGCATTGTCTGCTTGATGTGAAGATTGTTTTTCAAGAATTAATTGAAGCAATTTTCATCTATATACTGTCAATTTATTTATTGCATCTAATGATTATGACTATTGTGTGAACCAACTTAATCGAGGGTGTTAGCTAGCTGGGTTGGCCACCACACCAGCTCGCCACCACTCTTCATTTCTTAAATTTATTAGCATTAAAATTTTCATTTACTGTGTGAAGTTTATTTAATAATTTATAGTCTCTTTCCTTCTCCAAATTGATGTTATTTAATTTGTTGCAATGTTTTCCTTTCAGCTCTAAACTTATTTGATTTGCCGCAATAAGAAATTGTTCCTGTACTTGAGATTTTTTCTTACACTTGGGATATCTCTTCATATCAAATTGTTTCCCTCCAGTTGTTCTTATTTACAAGATTGGCTTATGCGTTGATGAGTTGTAACTTATTTATATTCCAGAACATGAAAACGATGTGAGTGATTATGGTTTTGAGGTACTAACATATTCATTCAATCTATGTTTACAAAAACCATATATTACTTGTATGTCGCAGAGCCGATATTAATGAAAGCAAATTGCTTCATGCTGAAACAATATTATTTACTTTCCATTAAACTTCTGGATAGTTCTCCATGATTGATTTTTAGGGACAAGGAAGGCAAGATTCATATTAATTCAATTTCTTTCAGAAGTTATTTACGCAGTAGATTTACTTGTCGATGCTTTCACACTGAATTAGTACAAGCAGAATTAGTACAGACAGAATGATTTTGAATTTCTTTTGAATTCCTTCTGGTATTTACAGTCTCTTGATATTGTGTCGACACTGTTTGGTTTCCAGTTATGATTTCCTTTATGAATTTCCTTTCTCATTGTTAATTTCCTTTTTTTTCCCACATGATTTAATATTTTGGATTGGTGTTTTCTCAAATTCTCTTTTAGTGCAGGATTTCATTTATTGATGAGATTAATACACAAGATAGACTAGCATTTGTTTTGCAGGTTTCCAGGGGCTTTCTCTATCATTTCCAGTGTTGCATCTCGAAGTTCACGAACTATCGAGATTGACAAATTAAATTTTGGTACATTTGTAGACCCTATATTGCACCCAAAATTTTGGTGTTGTTGCCGAGGAGGCGCTCAGGGGATTGACCTTGGTGATCTGCCACATTTGCTTTTTTCCTTCACCTAGTTTCTCTTGCAATTTTATGTTCTTTGAATTTATTTCTTTCCTGCACTGTTGCTTTAAGTTTTCTAATTTTCTTTGATGTTGAAGGAACTCCCCAGCATATATATATATATATATATATATATATATATATATATATATATATATATATATAGATATATCTGTATATATATATAGATATATATATATGTATATGTATGTATGTATATATATATATATATATATATATATATATATATATATATATACATACCATACATCTACTAATGAATGTACTAGTTGGCTTGTTAAAAATGGGAAAATGGTATTTTGGGGAATCATCTAATGAGGAATTTTTATGCTGCTACAGAGACATATAATTCATCCAATGAAGAATTAACAATTGAAAATTTTAATATTTTGATTGAACATAAAAATGATATTATTAAATATTTGATTTCTAAATTGGATGATTTGCAGGAAGAGTGGGACCAGGATGAAAACCCACCACTTATCTTTTGCGTCAACTGTAGAAAGAAACACATCCTTGGAAAGTGTCCACTTAGTAGCTGTTGATGCCCCGAAAATCGTTGTATCAACATTGGGGGATAACCACCCGGTCCGGACCTTAGTACAACACCTTTTCCGTTTGGAATGGTGGCTCCGACTGGGGGTAATGGGACCAGTTTCCCAGTAAATGGATAAACGGGATAAGTGAATGATTGGTTAACTAATCATATGATAGGCGAATAACTTAATCTATTGACGAAATGAAAGAACTACTGCTAATCCCGGGAACTATTGTACTTTCAAAGTGTAGCGCTTGATGATCTATGTTTATAAACAGGCATGTAGATGACTCTATTCAATAAACATGGACTTTTATTCATTCAGAATTACCCTGCTTAAATCGTTAAACAAAGGATTAGCGCAATATTGCTACACTATTTATATCATCGACACATATATGATCAAAGGAAAGGCATCCCATAAACATCCAATAGTGGAAGGAATACAGAAATGCTATCAAAACACATACATATATTCGATAATAGCAAAGGTAATCAAATAACAATTCATATGAAAAGAATGGATTCAGACATAGATAATAGTACCATATGAGCTGCTAAACACTCCCAATATCAATCGCTATCTGAGATTCTTCCTTCAACGCAGAAATACTTTCAAACAAAAACAGTAGTGCACATTTGCATAAAAGCTTCCTTGTCAAAATTAGAATAACTGGTCCAGTTTTATAAAAGAATATGGCTGAAGCACAATAGTGCAACTTCAGTCTTTTAGTCAAGTACAAAAATTGACGACCCTTTCTAAAAACATGAAAGGGTCTATAAATACCTAATTAAGCTAACTATCTATGAAATTGAAATCCTACTTAATTGGTATCAATTGATTTTGATAATATTTTCCTCAGCAATCTGGCAGGCGACGGCATGAATCATCAAGTAGGTTGTTTGCCTTTAAATCTGAGCTGACTTATCGCAAGCGTCGGCTCCACTTCGGGTGGTTTGTTGAGGCGAGAGCTGAGCTGGGCGTCATAGGTGGCATCCTGAATATCAGGGATAATATACCCGATTACATCTGTAAGGCACTTGAGGGCGGATCTCTGAGTGTGTGGTTTTACCAAGAAGAACCAATAGGTGTCCCACGTTAAACTGTTAATTCCAACAATTAATCTTCCCTTTTCCTCTAGATCAGGATAACATGACTGCTCCAATGTTTTCATCACTGTCCATTTTCCTGGTGTGCATTGGGAAATCATGTTTAACAAGTAGAGAGTGTTATTAACTAATTCAACCAAATTGCTTGAAGTTGATTTGCATCTTGAAACTGCCCTCTCTGCTTTCATTAACTGGGACTGCCATTCTATAAATAGTATATCTTTATGTGACTCTAAAATTCTTGGTAAATTCGCCGCTTGTCCTTGATTAGAATCTTGCCAGTCAAGAAATGCCGCTATCAGTTTTTCAACTTGATCCAATTCCGTCCTAGCCTTTTCTACTTTGTCACTTATGGATGTCATTAACTCACATAGTGGCTCTGCCTGGGCGATTTGTTGACATAGAAGCTTAATTTGGGCTATCAATGCAGTATTTATCTGTAGTGCTTCTATTCTGAATTTAGTTACTTGTGGAACGCCCTTTGTTTTCTCGAGCTATGCTGATAATTGAGCAATTTGCTCATCTTTTGTTTTTAGCATTTTCTCATTTGCTGCCTTCAATTGTGCCAAGGCCTCTAATAATTCTTTCTGCTTTTCGATTGCATTGTGGTCAATCCTTTGTTTTTCCGCCTGCAATTGTTGAGTTAGTTGATTGTTTACTTGCTATTGCGTCAACAATTGCTGTTCTGCCTGCTCCGCTTTCTGCTTTGCTTCAGTTAGCTGTGCCTGTAATAAGAATATTTCCTGGTCTTTTGTTTTCAGTAAAAGACTCACCTCCGATGCCTTATCTATTGTTGCTGCCGAATAGGCTCCAGCATATTGTGACAGTTTTGTCAGGTCATCAGAGGGGTCAAATTCCTCCTTCCAAACCACATTGCCCGTGACCGTCTGTTCTGGGAAAAGAGAAGGTTGATCAGTCCTTCTTCTTTTCCTCTGTCGTTTTACTACACCTTTATGTCTTGGGCTGTAGAAGACATCCAAGGGAGGAATCTCTTCTACTTACAAAATGATTTGATCGGAGGGGTCCTTCGGTATTATATCTACTTCTTTTGAAATGCGTGGGCTGCTGGTTCCACTTAGAACCTGTTGTGAAGTGGTTTCCTGTGTGTCTGCTGCTTTAGAAGTTTCAGTGTTGTTGGAACACTCCAGACTACTGATAATAGAATCAAATTGCTGCCATTCCTGGAGCAATTTAGGATCGATATGAGTATCCACATTTATTTCAATGTTGGTCTATTTTTTCTCTTTAGTTTGGGTCTCTTCCCGCACTTTCTCCTGCTCTTTCTCCTACTCTTTCTCCTGAGTTTCCTCCTGTGGCTTCTCTTGTTCTTTTGTTGTAACCGGAGGTTCCTTTGACTGTTGTCGTTCAGGCTCGCTTGACGATATTGTTGGGGTTGTTGCTAACAGATCTAGAGGCAGAGTTTGCAACCTCTATTCTCTAAGTCTGTTAAATTCAATCAACCCTTCATCTTGATATTTCATTCTGGCAAATGCCTTAACCTGCATTATTGACTCAGCTGAGGAGAACAGGTCGTCAAACATATCTTCTTTATGATCAAATTTTGACAATTTGGCCTGTTCGAGTGCATTATAGGCGACTTTGTTGGGATCAAATTGCCTATTAGGGAGAGTTGCTACAGTTAATGATTTCATTTTAGTAGCTTCTTTCTCTGCATGTTTGAGATCATGCAAGGTATAAACACCGCATCTCAAAGGAAAAGAGGGCCAGCCCTGTTTTTTATTTTTCTTGAGAGTCTGTGTAACACTCTCAGCAATGATTTGGTAAGCTATTTCCCTCGCCAGCAGTTTATCAGGTATGTACAAAGGAAGGATGTGAGGTTCGGCTTGGCTGCCGAAAACTCTTATATAAGTGAACTTCTCCTCCCCGAACCATCTTCCTACCAATGTTAAGTCAATTCCAGCTTGGTAGGAAATCTTGGGAGCAGGTTTATCAAAAATAGAATAATGAATAGGTAACATAAAGCCATTGCAGACTTGGTATAAATGGTGCTTATACGAGCATTTCCACAATTTTTGATGGTATATGTGAATCGGCATGGGGTCTTGTGGCGTCCACCTCCAGCCGAGCACAGGAAATTCAGAGTTAAAACACAAGGTGTCTAAAATATAGGCACTGTAATAGAATGGGGGAATTACCCTTTCAGTAACGCAGGTCTTATTTCTAAACTCAAGAATAGCTGTTGCTAGTTTATCTGAGAGAATAGTGGCCCAATCCATTATTTCACTGTTGCATGCCGCTTCCATCAAGGGAACCATTTCTATAGTGAAATTAGAAGAGTCGTGCAACCCCCACAATCTACACATCATTATTCCAGCATAACAAGAAGGAGAACATAGGGAATCAACCGAGTACTTACCGGAAGATTCATGTTTGTGTTTTGCTAGATTTTGTCTCCAATCTCGGATGGGTTCGGATTCCACCTCATTCTCTTTTCGGAATTTCTCCAAAAATTCCTTATTGTACTTCTTCTCTGGCTCAGGAAAATGATACATTTGCCTTAAATCATCAGCCTTGAATGACCCGAAAATCCTCCCGTCTCTGGTGCAGAAGGTTCTGTCCATGATCGGGATTTCCTCAATTGCCCATCGCACTACATCTGTATATGGGAGAATTTGCTCCCGAGCTGCTATCCGATGAAGGAAGGAGTCAGCCAGGTCTTTTAAAGTACCATCAGATTTCTGAGTTGAATCTGCAGAAGCTTGTACTGTTGTCACTTTAGGTTCTTCGGCTTCAATCAGGTTGTAGGTACTTTGCCAAGTAGTTCTGCCGAGACCAGAACATGTAGTATCAGATATCAATCCTTTCTTTTTGTTTGTTGGATCAGCGACGGCTTGTCCTGTGGCTGGCGCAATGGAAGCGACCGTGGTTTTCATAGATTTCTTCCCCATTATGCTTGAGTTTTCTTCTTTGGATGAATTCTGCACAGAGGTGAAAATGAACGTAACACAGAGAATTGACAATGAAAATCCAATATGAGAAAGATAAATTGTGGATTTCAGAGATCTGTGGCTTGAATCTTTTGGATCAATGACCGGAGAATCCATAGTTTTAACATTTTTGTACCAACGTTTCAAATCCCAAATGGTTTAGGTCTAGGTTTAGAATTTCCATTAAAATCTAGGATTTATTAATTTCTTTATGGCTATTGAGTTATTTATTAATCATTATATTAATTTATTATAAATATTAATTATTTATAATAGTTAATATAATATTATTAATATTAATAATAATAATAATTTAATTAAATTATTTATGAATTAATATTAATTAAAATTAATTTCATTTTAGTATTAATATTCCCTAGGTAAAAAATCAATTTCAGATTAGATTTATTATTTCCCTAGGTTAAAATTAATTTCATTTTAGAATTATTATTAATTTCATTTAGATCTAGGTTAATATTAATAAAGCCAATTAATAATATTATAACAAATTAATAAAACAAATTAATAAATCAATTTAATTTTAATACAAATTAATATTATTCATAAAATATTATTAAATCAAGTTAATATTCTAGAATTAATATTTCCCTAGGTTTAAATTAATTTCATATTAGAGTTAATATTATTTTCATTTAGATCTAGGTATAAATTATTTTCATATTAGAGTTAATTTTAGTTTCATTTAGTTCTAGGTATTAATTAATTTCATTTTAGAGTTAACATTAATTTAGATCTAGGTATAAAATTAATAAAACAAAGTTATATTATAACAAATTAATAAAGCAAATTAATAAAGCAAATTAATAATATTAGAACAAATTAATTCTATTTATTAAATCAAATTAATAATAATATTAAAACAAATTAAAATTATATTATATATAAATATATTAATAAATCAAACTAATATATTAAAAAAAATTTAAAAAGCAAATTAATTTTAGATTATATAAAATTAATTAAAATTAATTAAATATTTAATACAAATTAATAAAAAAAAAAAAAATTAATTAAAATTAATTAAAAAATTTTATAAATAAATTAAAATTAAAATTAATTAAAAATCTTTTCAGCCGACAGTTTGTCATGTTTTATCCTCATCGCTATTTATTACTTCTTTGTTGCTCTTCTGTCATCATCATTCTCATTTCCTGATGATGGATCCCATTTGGGATTTGAAACATTGGTACAAAAATGTTAAAACTGTGGATTCTCCGGTCATTGATCCAAAAGATAAATTGATCAATGCGTGGTGAGGGATTAGCTTTCAAAATAGCCGCGAATACAATCTATGGGAGATTTCAGAACTTATTATTACATTAAATGGCCGTTTAAACCTGCCAATCCTTTAAATGCCCATCATATCATTAATCAGCCGAACGATTCGTTTAAGCGTGCCTTGGATGTTTTGGCGGTTGAGCGGAGGTAAATCACTATTCGACAGATCAAGCTTTTAATATGAATCGATCGTAATATCCCTCTGTCTTAACGGCTTTTTGAAATCTGTGCTTTTGGCTTTATTGCAATTGGGTGTCGGGGAAAGCTTAACTTCTTATGTTGGCACCTTTTGAAATCCCCGATCGCCGATAGCGATATCGCATCGCAGCGGGAGTATGGGCGCTCTATGAAAATATGGATGGTATACCACCGATCACTGATAGCGAAATCGCATCGCATCGGGGTGAATGGTCTGGGGCGCTTTAAGAACATGCATAGAATATTTCCGATAGCCGATAGCAATGTCGCATCGGCGAAAACCAATGGGCCATTAACTTATGCTCCCTATGTCATTGCGATATGCGATCTTGCGATCGCTTTATCGCAATGATCAAAGATTGATTATTTGTTTTATTATGATCAAAATGGGTTTATCAAAAAGGTTTTCATAATGTTTTTCATTTTGTTTTCGGACCTTTTTGAACAATACAATATTGATACCAATCAAAACTAAAAGGGACCCATTTCATATAATAGTTTTTCTAAAGAACTAATGATAAGAAATGGGGGGTTGTTGTAAAGCACAACAATTGGCGATTCGCTGGAAGAAACAGTTATCTCTGAAAAGTATGGAAATACTTCAACTTTTCCAAAATAGAGTTCTCATTAAAGGGAAAAGATTCTAATATAACTAGGTATATTTGCATTCTAAATAAAATAAAACTATCTTTGTTAATTTCCTCTCTTGTTTAAAATTAGATACATTCTAAGTTTTAAATTGGCGTTTCTTGGTTTATAATGATAAAATAGAGAACCTTTCCAAATCAGCTTTTAGAATTGACTCCTTTGTCATAGGTAGAGCCTCTGCTGCCAGCAAACGTTCATAGTTTTGACAGGGATACCTTTAACCATATTATTGTCCATGGTCCCATCCACTTAAGAGTGTGATTAACAGAATGAATTCAAAACATGTTTTCATATTTTGTATTTCCTTTCATTTTCTGTTATTGCTAAGATAAAAAGCCATTGTCCTGGTTTGGTGGCCAGCTATTGACAATGCCATTCACTGGTAGTAATTTAACCGAACAAGATGGCTCGTGATGAGACCCCTTGTCTTAGAATTCTAAGCCATTACCCTGTTTTGGTATGCAGTATTGGTAATGTCGATTAAACTATTTCCCTATGAACATGGTAAGCAGGCTTGTAATAAGACCTCTTATCCTTAATATCAGATATTTTAGAATTACACTCTGAGTAACCATAATCTTTGGTGAATGGGATGGACAATTTTCTTCTTAAGAGTAAATGGATGACAAGATAAGAGTAAAAGATGCTGAAATTGGATTAGTTTCTGTTTTGATATTGATAACCCTTTTGTGGCCAATCTGAAAACATAAAATGATTTACAATACTTCTAAACTTCGAGAGGAGTTCACAAAAATTGAATTGTGATTTTGGGATGCAACTATACCTAGTTTCCTAGAAATTTTTTCTCTTATGTAAGACTTCTTTTATCTAAAAGTAAATATCCACTCTACCTCTGTTGAGCAACTTTTAAATACAGCAAAGGTCAATGGAAGATACCTTACAACTTTATTTTCTAATGGTCCTACAAATTACGAAACTCTATTAAACTAAAAAGGAGAAGGGGTTACCTCCTCAATTAAAGAATTTTTTTAAGATAAGGCCATTAACAGGGAGAGAATCTCTAAAACCTGATAAATCTTCTAATATGAAGGTCGAATGGCCTATCTTCTCACAGATCTGAAATGGCCCAAGCCACATCTTCTGGAACTTGGTGTGTTTTCCCTTGTTCTCATGGGCTTTGTCCCATTTCAGAACTAAATCACCGACTTGAAATTGTTTTGAACCGGATGAGACTGAATCAAAGGATGACTTGATGATTTGCTGATGTTTCGCATGAATAGCCTTGGCTTTTTCCCTTTCCTCTTCTAATTTTAGAATTTGGTCATGTCTAAATTGAATAGAAGAAGAAGGGCTTTCCTCAATAAACTGAACTAGGGCTAAGGAAGGTAGGACAAGATTAGTTGGTACCACTGCTTCTTTTCCATACACAAGGTTAAACGGAGAAGATCCTATAGAAGCCTTCTGTGTTATCCTATCAGTCCATAGTGCGAATATTAAGGATTTGTGCCATGTTTTATGGTTCTGTTCGATAGTTCGCTTAATAATTTTAATCAGATTTTTATTTGTAGATTCTGCTAAACCATTACCCTGAGGGTAGTAATTAGCGGAATATTTTAATTTAAATCCTCTTTTAATAGCGAAATCAAACATAGCATTGCCTGAAAAATAAGATGCATTATCAAAAACAAGAGCATTTGGGACACCAAACCTGGTAATGATGAATTGATCTATGAATTCAATGATTGCCTCAGAATTTGTTGTCTTCAAAGGAATTGCTTCAACCCACTTAGTAAAATAATCGGTAGCAGTAAGGATATACTTATGTTGTTTGGAAGAATGCGGAGTAATTTCCCCAATGATATCCAATCCCCATTGTTCAAATGGCTGTTCAATGTTGACCGGCTGCAAAGGGAAAGCTGATTTTCTTTGTCTTCCACTAGAAGTTTGACAATTTTGGCATTTCCTCACATATTCATGAGCATCTCTAAACAGAGTGGGCCAATAGTAGCCAGCATGAATGATTTTATGGGCTGTTGTGTCAGCTCCAAAAGGTCCTCCTGCTGGTCCATCATGTAATTCCTGCAAAACCTTTTGTGCTTCAGGTTTTTCTAAGCACCTTAATAAGATTGAATCATAATTTCGCCTAAAAAGCACATCATCAATAATTGTAAAATTTTTTGCTTTCAATCTAATGGCCCTTTTGTTTTTGTAAGACAGGTTAGCAGGTGCATATCCATTTTTCAAATAAAATATAAAGCCAGCATATTGTGACTCAGAATCAGTAATACTTATCTGGTTGATTTCTTTGGTTTGATCTGTATCACTTGATTCTGGAATATTGGATGCTCCTGCCAATAACCTGCAAAAACCTTGACCTCTAGCAATCTTTGCTGGTTTAATTTCTAAGTCATATTCTTGAAGTGCTGTAACCCAATTTGCCCTTTTTTCACCTAGTTCCCTTTGGATCAATAGTTTCCTTACTGCGGGGAAAGGAACTATAACTTTTGTGTGAGCTTTTAAAAGGAAGGGTCTGTAATGTTTGACAGCTTTATATACAGCAAAGGCTTGTTTTTCTACTTCGGAGTAACTCAATTCAGCACCCTGAAGATTTGAACTATAGAATGAAATGGGTGCTTCCACATTGTGATAATTGAGTTGCGTGAGTACTGTTGCATAAGAAAAGTTGGATGTGATAGTATACAATGTAAAATGATTAGAAAAATTTGGAGTATTTAAGGCTGGGACATTGATTATCGATTGCTTGATTAAATCAAACGCTTCCTTTTCTGCTGATCCCCACTTAAAGACTGAATTTTTCTTAATCATAGTTTGAAGTGGAAAAATAATTTGAGAAAAATCTGGAACAAATCTTTTGACAAAATTGATTTGGCCTAAAAATGACTGCATGGATTTTTTATTATGAGGGAAAGGGATTTCAGAGATTTCTTTGATCCGATCAGGATCAATATAAATGCCATCTTTAGACACAATAAAGCCTAAGAGCTTTCTGGTCAAGAGCGAAGAAAGATTTTTTAGGGTTAAAAGAAATGCCATATCTTTTGCAGCGTTGAAAGATTTGATTTAGATCGTGCAAATGATTTGACCTCTCTTTGGAAAATACAGTAATATCATCTAAATAGATGACTACTATTCTATTAATCAACCCTTTAAAAGCTATATCCATTGCTCTTTGGAACGTCGCTCCTGCATTGATAAGTCCGAAAGGCATTTTCTGATACGCATATGTTCCCCATTTTGTTCTGAATGTGGTTTTAAGCTGGTCATCAGGATGGACCAGAACTTGGTTATATCCTGAGAAACCATCTAGAAAGGACATTAACTTAGAGCCTGCTACTGATTGGAGTATCTGCTCCATGGTAGGTAATGGGAAATTGTCTTTTAGGCTTTCCTTGTTCAAATTTCTGAAATCAATACAAATCCTAATGTCGCCATTTTTCTTTCTGACTGGCACCATATTGGAGACCCAGTTTGAGTGCCGAACGGGAAAAATAATCTTAGCTTTCAAGAGTTTGTTAAGTTCGGATTTTATTTGACTATCTAAGTTCGGATGTATTTTCCTCAACTTCTGCTGAATTGGTTTCTGATCGGGAAGCATTGGAATTGTATGTTGGATGATGGATGTATCATATGTCTTTAAATCATCATATTTCCAAGCAAAAACCTGTTTATTTTTCCTTAACAGTGTAATGAATGCCTCCTTCTCTTCCAAAGAAAGTCCTAATCCTAAATTGATGTTTTGAGGGGTTTGCTCAGTGCCAAGGTTTATCAATTCAAACCTTAGGGTAGAACTATGGAGCTTTGCATTAGTCACAGGTTTAAACCTGTCTTTAATATCATACAGATCCTCAAGCTTTACCACAGGCTTAGGGATTGAATTTTCCTCAGGTTTACCTCTCATTTGAAGGTCATGCTCGTTTTCCTCGATGATTTGATCATCATAGGACTTTTCGGAAGTTAAGAACTGCAAAATGTCTTCATCATGGTTAAATACTCTCCAATTTGTGACATTGTCAGGAATTGATGGCCTAAAAAGCAATTCTACTGAAAATCTATCTAGGCTGTAGTCTTCAGAAGGTAGGAGCTTGGAAGCGACATTGGCTAGCAGGTCGGCTGCCGAATTTTGAGACCTGGGAATAGAAGAAATATTGAATGCCAAAAAGTGGGAGGTAAGTTCTTGTGTCAGCGATTGATAATGCTTGAGATGGGTGGAAAGACAATGAATTGTATTCCTTACCTGTTTGATAATAATTTCAGAATCTCCAAACACTTTCAAATATTGGACCTTGAGGCTGATGGCTTTATATAGCCCTTGGACTAAGGCTTCATACTCTGCTGTGTTTTTTGTGCATTAAAATTCTAACCTACAGGACAGCATTCTTTTTTCCCCTTGTGGGCTAATCAAAATACATCCTGCTCCTGAGCCCTCACTAGATTTGGACCCATCGAAATATAACGACCAAAATAAAGAAGTATTAACAAATTTATTTATAGTTTTCTCAGTACCATTGAAACATCTAGACCTATCTGTTTGTGAAAAATTTTCAATCTGCGATGCAAAATGGTTTACTGAGAAAGGAGATGACTGGGCAGCGAAGTTGCCAAAGAATGACTCTGATGAATAATTCCCCAAAATGTTGTTATTAAATGCTATTGGCTGGTTTTCTTGTTCAAAATCAATAACTGCATGGGTCATATGTTTTTCTCGATCAATCCTTATTTGATTTGGCCTACCCTTATAGGGAAGCCACATATGTGACCAATCAGTAGAAATATACCCATGTAGTTTTTCAGACCAATCCTTGCTCAAGATCAAACTGTAAAATTCAGGTATATCGGCTATTAGGATATCAATCCTTTGTACTATTCTGGGATCAGCAGATAACCTGATAGTTACGGAATTAATCTCTCCCAAAAGCTGTACTTTGGTCCTGTCCAACTGTAAAATATGAATAGCAAACTTCTGGGGTTCAATGTTCAGTTTGGAACAAACTGAAGCTGGCATTATGTTAGAAGAAGCCCCTGAGTCAATCAAACAGTTGTGCAGGTTTCTATTGTAGATCTCATAGGTTAGAAGGAAAGGTGGAGTATGAGAGTTTGATCTATCTCCTATTAGGACTGCATCAGTAGCTTCAACCATACCAGAAGGTGGATGACCTGTATCATTAGCAGCTTTAGCACTGGGAAGAGGTGAAGTGGGAACAAAATTAAATTCTTTGAGAAGAAATTTCTGCTATTGTTTTAATTTGCTAAGTTCAAACATAGTAATGTTTGCCTTAGTTTTCTTCATATCATCAACAATATTGTAATCCATCGAATCGGATACTACCAAAGTTTTAGATGTTGAAGGAGTATTTGAGGCTGAAGGTTGGTTTTGAGGGACCGCTGTAGGTGGCTTCTTTGTAGATACTTTTTCCTTTGTTGTAGCAGCACCTGCACTCCTTTTCTTTGAAGTTGCCTCAACAAGTTCGGAGGTACTTTTACTCGTAGTAGTGACAGGGAATGCTTCTTCCTCATTATCGGTATCGGAGTTGGGTAGTATGAAATCCCACATTCCATGACATTCAACAATCTCCTCTTCTTCATCAGTAGGTGTAGCTGTTTCTTCTTTTCCTTCTTCAAGATCTGAATCTGCATTTGATATAACATTTGGTGGTTTTGATTCAGTTTTCTTATAATTTCTAAAGGGTCTTTTGGTTGAGGTTTCGGCTACCTGTTTCTTGATTTCAACCATTTCGTTTGACAAAGTCTTGAGGACCTTTTGCAAACCTTCCATGTCATATGGATCTTTTGGGGTTTTCTTCCTTGAATCATCTTTAAAAGAAACTTTTTTGGCTTTTTTGTCTTCCATAGCAGCTTTCTTTTCTAGAGCATTAATGCGTTTCTCCATAGCAAGTGCTTCTTTCATGTTTTCAGCTAAAGTAGGTTTCCCAGCCCTGTCTACAAAAATAGCTATATTGGGAGGAGGTAGGGCGGTTATATAACATTCGCTTCGAATTTGCTCACTTGGTTTGGAGGCCGTCGGGATTTTATTCAATAGTTTATTGAATCGGGCATTAAATTCCTTAATTGGTTCCCTATGCTCTATCCTAAGATTGGAGAGATCGTTTATTAGTGTAGCCAAAGACCTATCATCTCCATACTTGGTAAGAAACTGTTCTTGGCAAGTGTTCCAACTAGTAATGGAACCAAAGGGTAAAGAAAAATACCAGGATCCTGCTTATCCTTGCAAGGTATAAGGGAAAAGTCTAACAACAACATCTTGTTCTGTTACTCCTTTCAAGTTGACTGCCAACATGAAGTTATTAATTTGTTCCTCAGCTTGGGTCCCATCATCTGGGTTAAACTTGGGTAGCCATTTTTCAGGAGCATCAGGTAATGCATGCAATGGTGCAGGCATGTTGACTGCACCAGGCCTGGTCCATGGATCTGCCATTATAACAACAGTAGTAGATGATGCTACTGTTGAAATTCGAAATGTCTGGGAAGGAAATAATGTTGCGGAGTGAGCAGATGAGGATGTTAAAGCTCCTAATCCCTGATGAACAACAATATGTAATGAGGGAGTGGATGGTTGACTTCGCACAGGGGAAAGTGAGATGGAGGTTGAGGATGAAAACTCTTCACTGTCAGATCCTTCAGTATATTTCTTCGCCTTTTTCCTTTTGGGTAAAGGGAACTTAGTAGGTTCAATACTGAGTTTTTCGCTCTGAAGTCTCGTGAGAGTGTGAAGTAGATTAAACTGCGAAGTCGCACTGCTTTGTGATACCTCAAATTTCTGTGGTGAAATCAAGAAGCTCTGAAGTTTGTGGATAAGAGACTGAACTTCAGGGGATTCAAGACTTAATTGTTCTGGAGTATGATGGGTTTGAGCATTGGTAGTCGATTCCTCTTCTTCTTGTTTGGATACTGGAGAACCAGCATGCAATTGGGAAGTACGAGGAGATACGGAGGGAGAATTACTCTTAGAATGGCCTACAGATTTAGGTTTGCTTGCCATTCACAGTTGAGGCCCTCCTTCTAGCGCCAAAAATGTTGATGCCCCAAAAATCGTTGTATCAACATTGGGGGATAACCACCCGGTCCGGACCTTAGTACAGCTCCTTTTCCGTTTGGAATGGTGGCTCCGACTGGGGATAATGGGACCAGTTTCCCAGTAAATGGATAAACGGGATAAGTGAATAATTGGTTAACTAATCATATGATAGGCGAATAACTTAATCTATTAACGAAATGAAAGAACTACTGCTAATCCCAGGAACTATTGTACTTTTAAAGTGTAGCGCTTGATGATCTATGTTTATAAACAGGCATGTAGATGACTCTATTCAATAAACATGGACTTTTATTCATTCAGAATTACTCTGCTTAAATCGTTAAACAAAGGATTAGCGCAATATTGCTACACTATTTATATCATCGACACATATATGATCAAAGGAAAGGCATCCCATAAACATCCAATAGTGGAAGGAATACATAAATGCTATTAAAACACATACATATTGTTGGATACCTATAGTAATAGGTTTCATATTTCATGATTGGCAAGAGAAAAGCCAAATATGCTCTGCTTTGGTATCCCAAAGATCCCATATTTCTTAGAGAGCAAGAGCTGGGTAAAGTGTTTCTAGTATTGAGGACCTTGTTTCAATTTTTGTGGATGATTCAACAGTTTAATCTGGATCATGCCATGTTTCAATTTTGAGTTGTAGAATAGAGAAAAAAGGTCTGTCCAAACAGCTTAATCTTGGCAGACAAGTAGTTCAGATAGAGAAACAAAGGTTTCCAAAAGTTTAATCTGGGACCTTGGAAGACATAAGGGTAGAAGTAGATAGAGAGAAAAGAGGAAAAAAGCCAAAGAAAAGAAAAGGCAATTGAGGGTTGCAAGTTCAAGTGCCCCTCCAAGAAGAAACAAAAAATGCTAGGCAAAATAGTTGGGTAGGCAGTTGTGGTTGCAGAAAAAATATGATCACCATTACACAAGTATCAATAGGTCTCTTGCCAAGGCAATTGATCTATCAGCAAACAAAGTGGTGAATTCCAAGAAATTACAGCAAAGAGCATCACTAACTTCTTCTCTTTCCCTCTCTAAACCATCACTAACACCCCTTTCTAAATCCCCCTTCTTCATTCATATTAACTCCTAATTCTACTATATAACATCCCTTATCTTACCCCACCCCTAATACTATTAACACTAAAGTGTATAAAACCCCAAATCTTATGTATATTCCCTCCCCTAGGCATAATAGCCGTGTATTTTTCAAAAAAGGGACCAAATGGCATCTGGCCACTTTGGTGAACCTATTCCACCCATTTCCCCTCTACTGCAAGTCGATTTACCTTCAAATCACCCCTGCACTGCTAAAACCCACTCTCTGAAATCCATTTTGCCTGTAAAACCTTTGCAAAGGTCAAATTCCCGCCTCTGGCACATTCCCCGATCCTACCGCATTGTTGTTTAAACAAACATTTGAAAAAACCCACGCAAACCCACAAATTTTGATTTTTCCGCCCGTAATATTGAAGGCGCATGTTATCCCTCCGCCAGCCGTTGGATCAAGCCCACCAGATCCGACGGCCTACAGCAATATCGGAGCGCCTCCCGTGACCGCACGTTAACTTCCGGGGAAGTGACGTTGCGCCTTGTCACGCCTCCTCCACGCGTCGGGCGTTAAACTATCTCGGAGCCCGCTCTGACATCCTCCGTGCCGTACCTTGACCGCCCCGGGAGACTGCAACGGTTAAGGCCTTAACCGTGACCGCTGCACGTTAAACCGCCACCTACCCGCCGTTAATTCACCGCCACGTCGTTGCTTGCCCGTACCCGCTTATATTATTGGCCCACCTCACCGCTGACTGGGCTGCCACCTCGCCTAAACCTTTGACCAGTCACCCACCGCCACGTCGCCTGATGACGTCAGCTGACGTCACCTCACCATGACCCACCAATGACGTCATGCTGACGTCAGCAGAAAAAAGCGCCAAATGGTAAAATGAGCCATATTTACCAAATTTTCCCGTATTTTTACCATTTACACTGTGTTTTTACTGTGCGCTTTGCTTGACCGTTTGAGCTCGAATTTTCGCCAGCCAGTTGATTTGCCCGGGCGACCTTCTCAAAAAGCACCTGTGTACCTGTGTTTCAACCTCTGCTCGTCGAATTACAGGTATTTAGACCATTTCGCCCTCCATACGACCTTCATTTAGCTCAAAATTGCTCACAGGGATAATAGGACCATAAAGACTAGATTTACACCGTTCATTCCCCTTTATTCATCCGGCATTGTCACTGTGAGGGCCAAGAAACGCTGGCAGAGCTCTAAAAACCTGCAATTTCCATTAAACCTCTGTAATTCTGCGTTTTCCCGGCAGAAGTGCTAATAGACATTATTTCACCCTGTTAGAGAGTTCAGTCACACCACAGAGAGATTCTATCACTAGAATCCAGTAGTATTTCAATTGCTACTGAGAGAATTCCCCTTGAATACTCAAAACCTCAACCGTTTCCACAGAAGACTGTCTCCAGACTGTGTTTTCACCATTCCACCTGTCTATTTGCAATTCTAGTAACTTGAACAGCTATGGAGACCCCTATTGCACTGAACATCAAGCCCATCAATGCTCCTCACCAAGAACTAGCATGGAAAGCCCTGGGAGACATGGACTACCAAATGCTGGATTGGTTTCCTATGGGAACCAAGTATAATGTGTTAATGCTGAATGAACTAAGAGCCCAGCACCATAGTGGAGCAGATATCTTGGGGATTTGGGAGTCAAATTTGCCCATATACAACCTTCCCCAAGTCAATCCAATGCCAGAGCTCATTTACAGCTGCCAGGAATGCTATGACCCCAGCCAAAGGGCAGTCATAAGCCCCACAGGCCTAGTCCTGTTCCAGATCACCCCAGAGAGCATAAACCAGATGCTGCACTTCAATACAGCCAAGAAATTGACCCCTCTGTCCATGCAGAATCTAATTAACACAGGGATCAAGCTGTCCAGTGACCAGATTATCAAAATCAACCAACTGTTCGTCATATCAGGCTCTGAAACAGTCAGAACCCCTCCTATTGGGTACCATTGTCTGAATGAGTTGGGCAGAATGCTGGTGGACCTAATTAGCTATGTCCTAGGGTTCAGGGGGCTGGAAGATGTAGATGAAAGTATAATGGCAATGCTGTCCATGTTTGCCCCTGGCAAGCCTCCAGCTGTGCAATATGATTATGCAACTTACATAGCAGAGAAAATCCATGATCAGTTCATGAATTTGAAAAGGGAGAGGCTGTTTAGGTACTCCTCATATATCTATCATTTATTTCTTTTCTATCAGCCAGCTACCTTCTCAGTTCCTTTGAGGCCACTCAATGCCCAAGGAAGCCCAAGATCAGTTGTTTTCTGGACCTCTGTGTTTCATTTTACCTCAGTATCACCCTATACATACTGTGAGTTCATTGATCTATTTGTTCATCCGGCCCTAACAGTTCTGCAAGGTACTCCTCCTCCTAGATTAACCGATGAAATGAGGAGGATTCTACATCTGAACAAATCCTACAACATTGGCAACTGGTACTTCTACCAGAACCACACAGTCATTAGGATATATGGCTGTGAATTGAACCCATTTAGATTGCCAAGGTATGTCCCCATGAGGCTTTTTGCCCTGGAGTATTTCAGGCAGTTTGGGAACTCAGATTACCTTCACTTTCAGAGTAGAAACAAGAAGTCACAATTGAAGGTAAGAAGTCAGCTAGGTTCCTTCCTATATAACAAGAAAGAGGAAGGATGGAAAGAGGCACACAGCATGCTGGAAGGCCTCAGATTGCAGACCAGTTTTGAGTGGATTCCTTATGACCCCAATCATAGTATTTCCCTCAGGAGAATTAGATACAGACTGGGCAACTATGCACATAAAAGACAACCGGAAATAGAAAAGTATGCCAATGCACTAGATTGGGAAGAGGGTACACTAATAGAACAACTCACTGAGGTAGAACTGCTTGAGAAAGAAGCCAGGAATGTACAAAAGGAAACTGACTTGGAAACTTGTGCACAGGTGCCCTACTCCTACAGAAAGCAAAGTGGAACAGCTGCTGGATCTTCAGCAGCACAGCAGCAAACCACTGAGAAGACATCCCAGGCAGCAAGCAAAGACAAAGGTAAACAGGTGGAACAGCCACCTGTATTGACAGAGGAACAAGTGGACACCTTGCTACAGCAGCAAGAGGAAATGGAACAGCAAGAGCTGGGACAGCAACAAGAAAAAGCACAGTCCAGTGAGCAGCCCTTACAGCAGGAAAAGGGGACAGATCAACCTGGCAGTACCGAGCAGCAGCCTCAAACAAATGTGCCTCCCAGGACAGACACCAATGTTGACACATCAGTCCTCCAAACACCACAAAAGGAGGATGTGACAAGGAAAAGGGAGAGAGAGACCCCCCACACCTCATCTTTCATCAGGGGAGAGAAGAGACAAAGACTGAATGACTCCCAAGAGGAGGACATTGCAGTAAGGCAAGCCATGGGTATGGGCCCACCCAGTGGAGAACTTTCGGCCAGCTCATCCCAGCGAGGACATGACATGACAATGGGAGGAGAGGTCAGCTCCTCCAGTGAAACAAGAAAAGGACAGTCAAGTATAAAACAGCAATTCATTGACATAAAAAGGAGGAGTGATCCAATAAAAGTGCAGCTATATGATCACTTGTTGAACCTAGCTCCTAGCAACCAGCAGAGACTCATGTCTGCTTTCGATGTGAGCGAAGGCAAAATGATAATGAGCCACTTCATGCCTACAGCTTTGCAGCCTCAGTCCACCTCGGACTATCTGAGAACCAACATGGAGGTTCTTGCCAAAGACATACACCCCATGGACAAGATTGAACTGCATAAGCAGACTGGTGAAATGGTGTATGCCTCCTTGGCAGATGAGACATTAGAAAATTATAAGTTAAAGAGCAGTCTAGACAACACAGCTTCTCAGCTGGAGTTAGAAAGAGCTTCATCACAAGCCAAGGACAATAGGATCAAGTCCTTGGAAGAGGTAATCATAGAGATAGGGCATGACCCTAAAGATGTCAAAGGCATTCAAGAGCTCCTGAAGATAAGGGATGCAGACATGGCAGCCCTAAGAAAGAAGATCAAACTCCCGGCCACCCTCCATCCACAGACCGATGAAGTTGCCCAGCAAAGGCAAGAGAAGGATGCTACAGATCTGTTGGTGTCCTTATATAAAGAGCTGGTCAGGACTCAGGACCAGCTAGGACAGACTGAAGCTGCAAAGGCAGCACTACAGGAGACACTGAAGCAAAGAGAAGAGGGCCAACCCTCCCAGCCTCCTCCTATCATAATAAACCTTGAGGAAACCCCTCCCAAGATTACTCCTCCTCTTCAGCAAACAGAAACCACGGCACCATCCACAGCAGCAACAACTACAAAATCAGAACAGGCTGCTAGCTTAGACATGCAAAAGCTGCAAGCTGAGATCCAAGCCATGGAATCTCAAATGAAAGAGCTGGATGAGCTTAAGAAAACCTTGACTAAGGTAAATGAAAGGTTTGACAGGAGCAAACAGAATGAGGCAACCAAAGACAGAGAGGTGAAAGCTCTTAAAAAGAGGATTGCTGAACTAGAGAAGGAGCTTGCACTAGAAAGGGTGACAGCTGAAATGAAAGCAGTATTATGGAGCAACATTGGAAGGTCCATTGCCAAACAGTGGCAATATATTGAGACCATGGATGAGCAAATGGTGCTCATCACTAAAGCAAATAAAGAAATACAGAGAGCCAGGGCGAGCCTTGGACACATGCCAGAAGCTGCTACAAGGATAATCAACACTCTGAACTATAAGACTAGCTCTCAATTAGCTGTCATGGGAATCACTAACAGGACAGAAGCAATTGCTGTAGCAAAGAGAGTCGTTACATTAAGGAACTTAGTTGGAACATTGGAGAGGAGGACCCAGGATATGCAAACTGAGATCAATAGATTCCTGGAAAAATTCGTGACTCTGCAGAACAGAGGCCTCCCCAGCATCTTAAGCAGTGTAGGAAGACTGCTCACCCTGGACAATTATAACAAGAGGATTGATGCCCATGCAGTGGCAGAAATTGCACAACCACCCAGCACTTCAGCAGAGCCAGGGCCAGCCACAGGGCAAA
The DNA here is from genome assembly GCA_031772625.1 of Pinus tabuliformis. Lineage (NCBI taxonomy): Eukaryota > Viridiplantae > Streptophyta > Pinopsida > Pinales > Pinaceae > Pinus > Pinus tabuliformis. The sequence continues at coordinate 692,364,196 of CM062815.1, forward strand.
GTATGTATGACAGAGTGGAAAACCTGTTTTTCCTAATGAATGAAGTGGACCATCTGTTTGACACACCACCTAACTTCTTCAAATTTACAGAAGCAGATGAAACTCTGGGTGCAATCCTAGCACACCAACTGCCCACTCAGGATGCCTGGAGAAATTTGACACAAACAGTTATGTCAGGCCAGAATCAGTAGCGCTGTTCCTACAGGCAAATAAGCATCATGCGCAGGCACAGTTTTGAGGAAAAAATATCTACAGGAAAGAGGCAGAGGCTGAGCCAACTCAGCAGGACCATTGAGCTCAACACAAGCAACAGTCACAATCACAGGTGACAAGTCCAAGACACAGCGTACAAAGCATTAAAGACAGATTTTCCAGCATTTACTCAGAAAATCTCGACCGACTTAGCTGTCTCCAAAGGCTAAAATATCTTCTGACAGAGCATTAAAATGCCTGTACTCTGTAATCAATGCTGCATTAAATTGTGCCCATAATATCTTAAATAGTTGGTAAGGAAGTAAAATCTGAGATAACTCAGGACTCAGATATTTTGTAAATGACCGCAAGTATATATTCACCCTTCACAGCAGTGAAAGGGGTTGGTTGGTGGTTGTTATTTTCTTTTGAAGAGCTCTAGCTCGTTGTAACATTTTCAGAAAATTAATACAAAGGAAGAATGGAATTTCCAAGGCTCGGTGTTCTTTGATGTATTGTGGTGAAAGATGAATGTTACAGGATTCCAGGGTGTTGCATAAAACAGCAAGTATTCTCAAATCTCTTTGTCATGTGTTTTTGAGTCTTTTGTTCTCTTAGTTGTTCTAATGTTTTACACTTGATAGCAAGGTGAAAGGATAGTACCAGGATTTAACCATGTTTACCCTGGACTCAAACCGAGCTATTATATATGTTTTCCTCATATACAGTGACAGAATTGTAATTCTTAATTGCTACAATTCAAAACTGTGTTTTTATTGTAACAGTCATTCTCAGGGATTCAACTTTTGCCCCTAAGACCTCTGTTTTCTCCTCTTAAAGCTGTCTGTTGGGAACATATAGATAACAAGTGAAAATTCTTAAATGCTTTCACTGTTGTATTACCTGTTTCCAGTAATTTAATCAAAAAACCTGTTCTATTAAGCACTCTAATGGCCCTGTAAGTTCCATCTTTCATCTCAAAGTTTCAAACACTTATAGCCACAGACTCCATTGCCCAATGGTATTCAACCTCTCTGAAAACTACATCAATAGAATCTAAAAGGAGTTTCATCAACCAAACATAAACAAAAAATCAGTACATAAAAGCTAGCCTAAAACCCTATTACAAACAGTTGCAAATCATAAAGAGAGAGCCCTCTCTGATCACAGTTTGGCTAGGAACAGTGATCCAAAGATTGGTTAGTGGTTACCCCGGCCGTATTCCCTTGGGAGTCATAGGGAACAACCTGGGTGTTAACATAAATGGCGACTCCACTGGGGACTTAGAATTTTTCAATTACTATCTATTTCCAAAAGCTACCATCAAGCCTGAAACTAGCCAAGAGGCCTTAGGACTGTTTCTGTAAACACAGGGACAGCTTTAGGGAAGAGCTAACTAGGGAAACTTCATACTAGCTTTGAGAAATATATAGTCATTCCAGAATTCTTACCTAGTCCTTGAACATACAAAACTTTCTGTATAAAGTTCTAAAGAATACTTAGAAGCTGGCTCCCAAAAGAAACCCAAGGCACACTAGGGCAAACCCTGACCCTAATCAACCCATCATCGTCGATAACCCAAATATCATACCAAAGAACATAAGGAGACAGCAAAAGCAGGAGAAGCTTGCTGATTCAGATATAAGTTTAAACCAACCTATCCTCATTCCAACTCCTTGTAAAGTCCTTTTCCGTTCCACACCTAATTCCCCTAGCTCATCATCAACACCTCACAGCCCTTCTCTCCCATCTTCACCATCTGCACACACTCCCTCAACCAGTTCCCCACTTATTACCCATCCTCTTAACCCGGTTACACCTGTAATCCCTGTTGTCCCATTTGTTCCTATTAACCCTATAAATCCCATAAACATGGCTAACAGATATGCACCGCTGCAGATACCAGCCAATGCTCCAGCTCTACCCCAAGACTACCAAACTAGACTCTCATTTTTTGACTCCCATGGCCCTTTGACAGCCATCCAGCATGCTAAAAAGATGCAAGACCACTTTGAGACCTATGAAATAGATGATGACAGTGTTAGGATGAGAATTTTTGTTCAAAGCTTAACTGGGGATGTTAGAACTTGGTTTAGATCCTTAAATGCAAATTCCATTGCAACCCCTGAAGTTCTATACCAGGAATTCACCAACAGATGGGAGAAAAAGAGAGATCCGCACCATATACTTGGTGAATATAACACTATTAAAAGAGGTCCCCAAGAAACGGTGTTGGAGTATTGTGCTAGGTTTAACAACATATACAATGCTATTCCCCAGAACTTAAGGCCCCCTCCTGATTTGGCCCTTTATAACTTCCCTGATGGTTTTGATTCTGATATGGCCTATCAGTTGAGAGAAAGAGACCCTCCAACCCTTGCAGAAGCCCAAAGAGTTGCAGTCACTGTAGAGGCCAACCTAATTGCCAAAAGAAACAGGGCAAAGCTGGAAAAGAAGGTTGGTTTCAAAGAAGAGCCCTCGGGCTTTGATCAGAAGTTGGATGCAATACTAAACAGCATGAAAAGACTAGGTGAGAGAGTGGAATCAGTAGAAAGAAAGTCATCATGGGAAGCACCACAAAACAATACTCCTAGAAACCCAAATTTTAGGAGAACACAGAACCCCAATATGGGAAAAACAGGTGCTGACCAAGATATCAGACCCCCTTTTCAAGAAAATTATGCAGAAACTTCCTCAGCTAATCAGCTCAATGAAGATCCTGAGATCAACTTAATAGGTCTGGATGGTAAAAGCCATGTTTTCTTAACACAAGAAGACCATGAGGAGGATGAAAACAAAACATTCCAAACACAATCAGGAGAGTCTTTTGACTTTAAACAAGGGTATGATACTGCTGTCTATGAAGTCCATAAACAATACAAACTAAGAAGTCGGACTGTAAATGCAAATCAGCCTGAGAAGATAAAGGAGAAACAGCAATCTAAAGAAACCTTAGTCACTGAACCTAATGACAAAACAAACTTACCTACAAAAGAAGTAGTGGTTGAGGAGGTCACTGAAATACCGTCCACACCACAACAACCCTTGGCAACCTCATCATCCCACCCAAGTCCGAACATCACCCCTCAAGACATCAACATGAGGGGCAGGCTCCAAAATCAAGATGAAATCCAACAAGAAGATTCAATGAACAGAGAAAGGACTGCTATCCGTGACTCTAAAATTCAGGTGGATAAACCTTTTGACCTAGGAACAGAAATTGGAAAGTTAAAGATAGCAATTCCCCTTTCAGAGCTAGCCAAGCATGACATATATAAGCAACAGATCAAAAAATCCCTTCAGCTCACCAACAACAAAGATGATGTAAATGTGCTAGATGACACTCCAGAATTACTGTTTGGCCCAGAGGTAGATGGAAAAACAGTAGTCACAGGAGTTTTGCCTTTTTATGTCAGCTTGCATGTTCATGATAAAATACTGCATAATGCAATGTTTGACTCAGGTGCATCTCACAACCTTATGCCAAAAGCAGTCATGGAAAGATTAAACTTGGATATAACAAGACCATACAAAGACCTGTTTTCTTTTGATTCTAGTCAAGTCAAATGCTTGGGCCTAATTAAGGATTTATGTGTGTCCCTGGTTCAATTCCCCAACAAAACCATTCTAATGGATGTTGTTGTTGCTGATATCCCACCCAAATATGGAATGCTCCTATCAAGATCATGGGGAGCCAAGCTCCAAGGCTCCCTGCAATTAGACATGTCATATGCAACCATCTCTGTCTTTGGACAACCCAAGAGACTTTATAGGGAAACACTCATGAAATATATGGTCAGCAGTGAAGAAAAGCCTCAAAATTTTCCAATATATGCTGTCCACTCGGACATAGACTCCTTCATCCTTTTCAATGACAGCACAAATTCCTTAAGCAATGACATTAAGACCGAAACACCCATACAAGAACAAAACATCGATCAAACAAGTGGCACCTGCCAAAATTTAATCAGCCCAACAATACCCATTCACCCTCCTTTAGTTGTCAAAAATTGTCAAACAAATGATGAAATTATCCTAGGAGACAAATGGGAAAAGAAACCTCAACTCATGCTCACATGGCCATCCCATGAAAAGAATTTAAAATCTCCTGACCAGCAAGATAGTCTGTGGGTCCTAGAGTTTGATGGCTCAGTTAACAAGTTAGGGGCAGGAGCTGGAGTATGGATACATAACAAAGAGAAAGCCTGTGCACAAGGCCGGGCTTATAGATTGAACTTTAAATGCACTAACAATATGGCAGAATATGAAGCTCTGCTACTAGGCCTCAAGATTGCAAAATCATTACAAGCACATAGCCTCTCAATCATGGGGGACTCTGATCTAGTAATTCAACAAGTAAAAGGGGATTTTGTCACCAATGACAAAAGATTAAGGTCCTATAGGTCTGCTGTAATTGAAATACTAGAAACTTTCTCCGAGTTTGTTCTCACAAAGATTCCTAGGGGCCACAATCTCCATGCTCACAGCTTGGCAACATTTGCCAGCACCTTCAAATTCCCACTACAACCCAACAATTGTTTCACAGCAGAAGTCAAATATAGGCCTTCTATTCCAAACAATGTCAAAGAATGGCAAGTATTTGAGAATGATAGGCAAATAAACAACTTTTTAACTTTGCAACAAGAGTTTACAGGATTAAATATTGACCTTGAGACAGCAAGTCAATCTCAAACAGTTGATGGGGCAAGTCAATCACAATTACAGTTTCAACAGTCTGCCCACCCAATGTCACCTAGGACAGCAAAACAACTACTTAGTCCAACCATTTTCGACAAAGAAAACATTCAGCAAATTCACCAAATTGACTGTGAAGAGCTGAGCAACGCTGAAGATGAAATCATACAACTCAAAGACAATCTTCTTCCAGCAGGCCTTACCCCACTAGAGGACATTTTTGACTCAAATGATGTCCCCAGGAAACCAAAGATGCAACCATTAGATGCAACAATTGAAGAATGTAACATTGGTACCACTGACAAGCCTAAAATAATAAAGCTGTCTGCTGCTTTGCCCCCTGATCAAAAACCCAAATATGTTGATCTCTTTAAAGAATTCCAAGATGTCTTTGCCTGGGGTTATGAAGACTTGAAGTCTTATGATACCTCTGTTATCCAGCACACCATTCCCCTCAAGCCTGATCAAAAACCATTCAAACAGAAATTGAGAAGAATTAATCCTGTGCTTCTTCCTTCCATTGAAAAGGAATTACAAAAAATGTTCAAAGCTGGGATCATAGCACCAATCAGGTTTTCTGAGTGGATTTCAAATTTGGTCCCTACAAGAAAGAAAACTGGTGAGATTAGACTTTGTGTAGACTTAAGAAATTTGAACCTAGTGTCACTCAAAGACAATTATCCCTTACCCAAAATGGACCACATCCTTCAAAGAGTAGTAGGAGCCTCAAGAATATCATTGTTGGATGGCTTCTCAGGTTTCAATCAAATCCTGGTACACCCTGATGATCAAGACAAGACTGCATTTACTACCCCATGGGGTACTTTCAAGTATGTGAAGATGCCCTTTGGATTGAAAAATGCAGGGGCAACATTTCAGAGAGCAATGGACATTGCTTTTGCAAAGGAAATTCATGATTTCTTGGTCATTTACTTAGATGATCTTACACCCTTTTCAAAATCTGACCAAGAACACTTGAAACATCTGAGACAAATCTTCATAACATGCAGGAAATATGGTATTTCCTTAAACCCCAAGAAGTCTTTATTTGGTTTAGAAGAAGGGAAACTTCTAGGACACATCATTTCGAAAGATGGCATAAGAATTGATCCAGATAGGATACAAGCTATCCTACAAATGCCTCACCCAAGGAATGTCAAAGAGCTGCAAGGATTCTTGGGAAAAATCAACTTTTTGAGAAGGTTTATCCCAAATTTAGCAGAGTTAATCAGATTATTAAACAATATGCTAAAGAAAGATTCAAAGGTCAAATGGACTGTTGAAGCAAAACAAGCTTTTGAAAGTATAAAATTGGCCTTGACTCAAACCCCAGTGTTAACTAACCCTCAGTTTGACAGAGACTTCGTCATTTTCTCCTTTGCCTCCCAACACACTATTGCTGCTGTTTTATTGCAGAAAGATGACCAAGGGAATGAAAAGCCCATTGCTTTTTTCAGCAGAGCTCTTAGGGATGCCCCCCTAAAGTACCAAATAATGGAGAAACAAGCCTATGCCTTGATCAAAGCCATCAAAGACTTTAGGATTTACATCCTTTACTCCCATGTTGTAGCTTATGTACCAAGTCCTATTGTCAAAGACATTCTCACACAAGAAAACTTAGAGGGAAGGAGAGGAAAATGGATTGCAAACATACTTGAATTTGACATTGAAATAAAGCCTACAAAGCTGATAAAAGGGCAAGGTTTGGCCAAGTTAATGACAGAAGCAAATTTCCGAGCTTTAGATATCAACCAAATGGACAGTGAAACAGAGCTGGCGACTCCAAAGATCAATGTAGCCTTTGAACAATCTCCCTGGTACTCTGATATCTGTTATGTGTTACAAAACCTGTGTGCTCCCCCAGGACTGTCCAGAACTAAGTCTAGGTTCCTAAAAATGAAAACATCTAAATTTTGTGTGATAGATGAGAATCTACTCTGGAAAAACCACGAAGGTATTTTGCTGCACTGTCTTCTTGAGAATGAAACTGACAATATTATGCAAGAATTCCATGCTGGAGACTGTGGTGGACATTTGTACTGGAAGTCCACTGTGGACAAGATATTAAGGGCTGGTTATTACTGGCCCACTATGTTCTCAGATATGAAGAAATTCACAACATCATGCCACAAGTGCCAACTGTTTGAAGGCAAAAGACAATTGCTGCCACTCCCTTTGAGGCCCATTGCAACAGAGAGACCTTTTCAACAATGGGGCTTGGATTTCATCGGAGAAATTCACCCCTCATCTTCAGGACAACACAGATGGATTCTAACAGCAACAGACTACTTCACCAAGTGGATTGAAGCTGCCCCATGCAGACAAGCAAATGATTCAGTAATCATTCAATTTTTGGAGAACAATATACTGGCTAGATTTGGCTGCCCAGACAAGATAATAACAGACAATGCTGCTGCCTTCAGATCCAAGAAGATGGTAAACTTTTGCCATAAATTTCACATTACTTTGGGCCATTCTACAGCTTACTATCCTCAAGGAAATGGTCTCGCTGAATCATCAAACAAAAGCCTGATAAACATCATAAAGAAAGTGCTGGAAGAGAACAAAAAGAACTGGCATAAGAAACTAGTAAATGCTTTATGGGCAGACAGATTAACCACCAAAAGATCAATTGGGACCAGCCCATATGAGTTAGTCTATGGATTAGAGGCCAGATTTCCTTCATCACTAGGAGTGCCAGTTATGAAACTTCTACAAGAAAGCCAAGCAGAGCCTAATGACATGCAAAGAAGGATTAACCAGATAATTTGTCTACAGCAGACCAGAGAACAAGTTTTCAGCAGAGTGCAGATACTACAAGAGAAACTGAAAAAGGCCTTTGACAGAAGAACTAAAGCTGAAGATTTCAATGTGGGGGACAAAGTTTTAAAGTGGGATGCAAGAAGAGAAGAGAAAGGAAAACATGGGAAGTTTGATTCTTTATGGAAAGGACCATTTGCTGTCCAAGCAGTACAAGGTAATAACACCTACTTCCTAAAAAGCTTGACTATAACTGAGCTGGATGAAGGTCCTGTCAATGGCAGGATGCTGAAGCACTATTTTGACTGTTCACTATGATAGAAATTCAGAGGTTCATTGTATATATGCAATTGTACATATTCTCTTGTGATTTAAATTGTATAAAGAGGTTTTCCCAAATGCTGCACCTAGCAGCAACAGGCAGATAGAATCAGAGGCTCTCCAAGAAAGAAGCACACTAATTTTGACAGATTATATGCAGCAGATTTTAAAGACAAAGATGGGCAGTCATGCAACAAGGCAATCTGACCTGCTGTTCTTGGTCTTTCAAAAGAAAAACCATCCCCATGTGGAGCCACTGTTGGATACCTATAGTAATAGGTTTCATATTTCATGATTGGCAAGAGAAAAGCCAAATATGCTCTGCTTTGGTATCCCAAAGATCCCATATTTCTTAGAGAGCAAGAGCTGGGTAAAGTGTTTCTAGTATTGAGGACCTTGTTTCAATTTTTGTGGATGATTCAACAGTTTAATCTGGATCATGCCATGTTTCAATTTTGAGTTGTAGAATAGAGAAAAAAGGTCTGTCCAAACAGCTTAATCTTGGCAGACAAGTAGTTCAGATAGAGAAACAAAGGTTTCCAAAAGTTTAATCTGGGACCTTGGAAGACATAAGGGTAGAAATAGATAGAGAGAAAAGAGGAAAAAAGCCAAAGAAAAGAAAAGGCAATTGAGGGTTGCAAGTTCAAGTGCCCCTCCAAGAAGAAACAAAAAATGCTAGGCAAAATAGTTGGGTAGGCAGTTGTGGTTGCAGAAAAAATATGATCACCATTACACAAGTATCAATAGGTCTCTTGCCAAGGCAATTGATCTATCAGCAAACAAAGTGGTGAATTCCAGGAAATTACAGCAAAGAGCATCACTAACTTCTTCTCTTTCCCTCTCTAAACCATCACTAACACCCCTTTCTAAATCCCCCTTCTTCATTCATATTAACTCCTAATTCTACTATATAACATCCCTTATCTTACCCCACCCCTAATACTATTAACACTAAAGTGTATAAAACCCCAAATCTTATGTATATTCCCTCCCCTAGGCATAATAGCCGTGTATTTTTCAAAAAAGGGACCAAATGGCATCTGGCCACTTTGGTGAACCTATTCCACCCATTTCCCCTCTACTGCAAGTCGATTTACCTTCAAATCACCCCTGCACTGCTAAAACCCACTCTCTGAAATCCATTTTGCCTGTAAAACCTTTGCAAAGGTCAAATTCCCGCCTCTGGCACATTCCCCGATCCTACCGCATTGTGGTTTAAACAAACATTTGAAAAAACCCACGCAAACCCACAAATTTTGATTTTTCCGCCCGTAATATTGAAGGCGCATGTTATCCCTCCGCCAGCCGTCGGATCAAGCCCACCAGATCCGACGGCCTACAGCAATATCGGAGCGCCTCCCGTGACCGCACGTTAACTTTCGGGGAAGTGACGTTGCGCCTTGTCACGCCTCCTCCACGCGTCGGGCGTTAAACTATCTCGGAGCCCGCTCTGACATCCTCCGTGCCGTACCTTGACCGCCCCGGGAGACTGCAACGGTTAAGGCCTTAACCGTGACCGCTGCACGTTAAACCGCCACCTACCCGCCGTTAATTCACCGCCACGTCGTTGCTTGCCCGTACCCGCTTATATTATTGGCCCACCTCACCGCTGACTGGGCTGCCACCTCGCCTAAACCTTTGACCAGTCGCCCACCGCCACGTCGCCTGATGACGTCAGCTGACGTCACCTCACCATGACCCACCAATGACGTCATGCTGACGTCAGCAGAAAAAAGCGCCAAATGGTAAAATGAGCCATATTTACCAAATTTTCCCGTATTTTTACCATTTACACTGTGTTTTTACTGTGCGCTTTGCTTGACCGTTTGAGCTCGAATTTTCGCCAGCCAGTTGATTTGCCCGGGCGACCTTCTCAAAAAGCACCTGTGTACCTGTGTTTCAACCTCTGCTCGTCGAATTACAGGTATTTAGACCATTTCGCCCTCCATACGACCTTCATTTAGCTCAAAATTGCTCACAGGGATAATAGGACCATAAAGACTAGATTTACACCGTTCATTCCCCTTTATTCATCCGGCATTGTCACTGTGAGGGCCAAGAAACGCTGGCAGAGCTCTAAAAACCTGCAATTTCCATTAAACCTCTGTAATTCTGCGTTTTCCCGGCAGAAGTGCTAATAGACATTATTTCACCCTGTTAGAGAGTTCAGTCACACCACAGAGAGATTCTATCACTAGAATCCAGTAGTATTTCAATTGCTACTGAGAGAATTCCCCTTGAATACTCAAAACCTCAACCGTTTCCACAGAAGACTGTCTCCAGACTGTGTTTTCACCATTCCACCTGTCTATTTGCAATTCTAGTAACTTGAACAGCTATGGAGACCCCTATTGCACTGAACATCAAGCCCATCAATGCTCCTCACCAAGAACTAGCATGGAAAGCCCTGGGAGACATGGACTACCAAATGCTGGATTGGTTTCCTATGGGAACCAAGTATAATGTGTTAATGCTGAATGAACTAAGAGCCCAGCACCATAGTGGAGCAGATATCTTGGGGATTTGGGAGTCAAATTTGCCCATATACAACCTTCCCCAAGTCAATCCAATGCCAGAGCTCATTTACAGCTGCCAGGAATGCTATGACCCCAGCCAAAGGGCAGTCATAAGCCCCACAGGCCTAGTCCTGTTCCAGATCACCCCAGAGAGCATAAACCAGATGCTGCACTTCAATACAGCCAAGAAATTGACCCCTCTGTCCATGCAGAATCTAATTAACACAGGGATCAAGCTGTCCAGTGACCAGATTATCAAAATCAACCAACTGTTCGTCATATCAGGCTCTGAAACAGTCAGAACCCCTCCTATTGGGTACCATTGTCTGAATGAGTTGGGCAGAATGCTGGTGGACCTAATTAGCTATGTCCTAGGGTTCAGGGGGCTGGAAGATGTAGATGAAAGTATAATGGCAATGCTGTCCATGTTTGCCCCTGGCAAGCCTCCAGCTGTGCAATATGATTATGCAACTTACATAGCAGAGAAAATCCATGATCAGTTCATGAATTTGAAAAGGGAGAGGCTGTTTAGGTACTCCTCATATATCTATCATTTATTTCTTTTCTATCAGCCAGCTACCTTCTCAGTTCCTTTGAGGCCACTCAATGCCCAAGGAAGCCCAAGATCAGTTGTTTTCTGGACCTCTGTGTTTCATTTTACCTCAGTATCACCCTATACATACTGTGAGTTCATTGATCTATTTGTTCATCCGGCCCTAACAGTTCTGCAAGGTACTCCTCCTCCTAGATTAACCGATGAAATGAGGAGGATTCTACATCTGAACAAATCCTACAACATTGGCAACTGGTACTTCTACCAGAACCACACAGTCATTAGGATATATGGCTGTGAATTGAACCCATTTAGATTGCCAAGGTATGTCCCCATGAGGCTTTTTGCCCTGGAGTATTTCAGGCAGTTTGGGAACTCAGATTACCTTCACTTTCAGAGTAGAAACAAGAAGTCACAATTGAAGGTAAGAAGTCAGCTAGGTTCCTTCCTGTATAACAAGAAAGAGGAAGGATGGAAAGAGGCACACAGCATGCTGGAAGGCCTCAGATTGCAGACCAGTTTTGAGTGGATTCCTTATGACCCCAATCATAGTATTTCCCTCAGGAGAATTAGATACAGACTGGGCAACTATGCACATAAAAGACAACCGGAAATAGAAAAGTATGCCAATGCACTAGATTGGGAAGAGGGTACACTAATAGAACAACTCACTGAGGTAGAACTGCTTGAGAAAGAAGCCAGGAATGTACAAAAGGAAACTGACTTGGAAACTTGTGCACAGGTGCCCTACTCCTACAGAAAGCAAAGTGGAACAGCTGCTGGATCTTCAGCAGCACAGCAGCAAACCACTGAGAAGACATCCCAGGCAGCAAGCAAAGACAAAGGTAAACAGGTGGAACAACCACCTGTATTGACAGAGGAACAAGTGGACACCTTGCTACAGCAGCAAGAGGAAATGGAACAGCAAGAGCTGGGACAGCAACAAGAAAAAGCACAGTCCAGTGAGCAGCCCTTACAGCAGGAAAAGGGGACAGATCAACCTGGCAGTACCGAGCAGCAGCCTCAAACAAATGTGCCTCCCAGGACAGACACCAATGTTGACACATCAGTCCTCCAAACACCACAAAAGGAGGATGTGACAAGGAAAAGGGAGAGAGAGACCCCCCACACCTCATCTTTCATCAGGGGAGAGAAGAGACAAAGACTGAATGACTCCCAAGAGGAGGACATTGCAGTAAGGCAAGCCATGGGTATGGGCCCACCCAGTGGAGAACTTTCGGCCAGCTCATCCCAGCGAGGACATGACATGACAATGGGAGGAGAGGTCAGCTCCTCCAGTGAAACAAGAAAAGGACAGTCAAGTATAAAACAACAATTCATTGACATAAAAAGGAGGAGTGATCCAATAAAAGTGCAGCTATATGATCACTTGTTGAACCTAGCTCCTAGCAACCAGCAGAGACTCATGTCTGCTTTCGATGTGAGCGAAGGCAAAATGATAATGAGCCACTTCATGCCTACAGCTTTGCAGCCTCAGTCCACCTCGGACTATCTGAGAACCAACATGGAGGTTCTTGCCAAAGACATACACCCCATGGACAAGATTGAACTGCATAAGCAGACTGGTGAAATGGTGTATGCCTCCTTGGCAGATGAGACATTAGAAAATTATAAGTTAAAGAGCAGTCTAGACAACACAGCTTCTCAGCTGGAGTTAGAAAGAGCTTCATCACAAGCCAAGGACAATAGGATCAAGTCCTTGGAAGAGGTAATCATAGAGATAGGGCATGACCCTAAAGATGTCAAAGGCATTCAAGAGCTCCTGAAGATAAGGGATGCAGACATGGCAGCCCTAAGAAAGAAGATCAAACTCCCGGCCACCCTCCATCCACAGACCGATGAAGTTGCCCAGCAAAGGCAAGAGAAGGATGCTACAGATCTGTTGGTGTCCTTATATAAAGAGCTGGTCAGGACTCAGGACCAGCTAGGACAGACTGAAGCTGCAAAGGCAGCACTACAGGAGACACTGAAGCAAAGAGAAGAGGGCCAACCCTCCCAGCCTCCTCCTATCATAATAAACCTTGAGGAAACCCCTCCCAAGATTACTCCTCCTCTTCAGCAAACAGAAACCACGGCACCATCCACAGCAGCAACAACTACAAAATCAGAACAGGCTGCTAGCTTAGACATGCAAAAGCTGCAAGCTGAGATCCAAGCCATGGAATCTCAAATGAAAGAGCTGGATGAGCTTAAGAAAACCTTGACTAAGGTAAATGAAAGGTTTGACAGGAGCAAACAGAATGAGGCAACCAAAGACAGAGAGGTGAAAGCTCTTAAAAAGAGGATTGCTGAACTAGAGAAGGAGCTTGCACTAGAAAGGGTGACAGCTGAAATGAAAGCAGTATTATGGAGCAACATTGGAAGGTCCATTGCCAAACAGTGGCAATATATTGAGACCATGGATGAGCAAATGGTGCTCATCACTAAAGCAAATAAAGAAATACAGAGAGCCAGGGCGAGCCTTGGACACATGCCAGAAGCTGCTACAAGGATAATCAACACTCTGAACTATAAGACTAGCTCTCAATTAGCTGTCATGGGAATCACTAACAGGACAGAAGCAATTGCTGTAGCAAAGAGAGTCATTACATTAAGGAACTTAGTTGGAACATTGGAGAGGAGGACCCAGGATATGCAAACTGAGATCAATAGATTCCTGGAAAAATTCGTGACTCTGCAGAACAGAGGCCTCCCCAGCATCTTAAGCAGTGTAGGAAGACTGCTCACCCTGGACAATTATAACAAGAGGATTGATGCCCATGCAGTGGCAGAAATTGCACAACCACCCAGCACTTCAGCAGAGCCAGGGCCAGCCACAGGGCAAAGTATGTATGAAAGAGTGGAAAACCTGTTTTTCCTAATGAATGAAGTGGACCATCTGTTTGACACACCACCTAACTTCTTCAAATTTACAGAAGCAGATGAAACTCTGGGTGCAATCCTAGCACACCAACTGCCCACTCAGGATGCCTGGAGAAATTTGACACAAACAGTTCTGTCAGGCCAGAATCAGTAGCGCTGTTCCTACAGGCAAATAAGCATCATGCGCAGGCACAGTTTTGAGGAAAAAATATCTACAGGAAAGAGGCAGAGGCTGAGCCAACTCAGCAGGACCATTGAGCTCAACACAAGCAACAGTCACAATCACAGGTGACAAGTCCAAGACACAGCGTACAAAGCATTAAAGACAGATTTTCCAGCATTTACTCAGAAAATCTCGACCGACTTAGCTGTCTCCAAAGGCTAAAATATCTTCTGACAGAGCATTAAAATGCCTGTACTCTGTAATCAATGCTGCATTAAATTGTGCCCATAATATCTTAAATAGTTGGTAAGGAAGTAAAATCTGAGATAACTCAGGACTCAGATATTTTGTAAATGACCGCAAGTATATATTCACCCTTCACAGCAGTGAAAGGGGTTGGTTGGTGGTTGTTATTTTCTTTTGAAGAGCTCTAGCTCGTTGTAACATTTTCAGAAAATTAATACAAAGGAAGAATGGAATTTCCAAGGCTCGGTGTTCTTTGATGTATTGTGGTGAAAGATGAATGTTACAGGATTCCAGGGTGTTGCATAAAACAGCAAGTATTCTCAAATCTCTTTGTCATGTGTTTTTGAGTCTTTTGTTCTCTTAGTTGTTCTAATGTTTTACACTTGATAGCAAGGTGAAAGGATAGTACCAGGATTTAACCATGTTTACCCTGGACTCAAACCGAGCTATTATATATGTTTTCCTCATATACAGTGACAGAATTGTAATTCTTAATTGCTACAATTCAAAACTGTGTTTTTATTCTAACAGTCATTCTCAGGGATTCAACTTTTGCCCCTAAGACCTCTGTTTTCTCCTCTTAAAGCTGTCTGTTGGGAACATATAGATAACAAGTGAAAATTCTTAAATGCTTTCACTGTTGTATTACCTGTTTCCAGTAATTTAATCAAAAAACCTGTTCTATTAAGCACTCTAATGGCCCTGTAAGTTCCATCTTTCATCTCAAAGTTTCAAACACTTATAGCCACAGACTCCATTGCCCAATGGTATTCAACCTCTCTGAAAACTACATCAATAGAATCTAAAAGGAGTTTCATCAACCAAACATAAACAAAAAATCAGTACATAAAAGCTAGCCTAAAACCCTATTACAAACAGTTGCAAATCATAAAGAGAGAGCCCTCTCTGATCACAGTTTGGCTAGGAACAGTGATCCAAAGATTGGTTAGTGGTTACCCCGGCCGTATTCCCTTGGGAGTCATAGGGAACAACCTGGGTGTTAACACATATATTCGATAATAGCAAAGGTAATCAAATAACAATTCATATGAAAAGAATGGATTCAGACATAGATAATAGTACCATATGAGCTGCTAAACACTCCCAATACCAATCGCTATCTGAGATTCTTCCTTCAACGCAGAAATACTTTCAAACAAAAACAATAGTGCACATTTGCATAAAAGCTTCCTTGTCAAAATTAGAATAACTGGTCCAGTTTTATAAAAGAATATGGCTGAAGCACAATAGTGCAACTTCAGTCTTTTAGTCAAGTACAAAACTTTACGACCCTTTCTAAAAACATGAAAGGGTCTATAAATACCTAATTAAGCTAACTATCTATGAAACTGAAATCCTACTTAATTGGTATCAATTGATTTTGATAATATTTTCCTCAGCAATCTGGCAGTCGGCAGCATGAATCATCAAGTAGGCTGTTTGCCTTTAAATTTGAGCTAACTTATCGCAAGCATCGGCTCAACTTCGGGTGGTTTGTTGAGGCGAGAGCTGAGCTGGGCGTCATAGGTGGCATCCTGAATATCGGGGATAATATACCCGATTGCATCTGTAAGGCACTTGAGGGTGGCTCTCTGAGTGTGTGGTTTTACCAAGAAGAACCAATAGGTGTCCCACGTTAACCTGTTAATCCTAGCAATTAATCTTCCCTTTTCCTCTAGATCAGGATAACATGACTTCTCCAATGTTTTCATCGCTATCAATTTTCCTGGTGTGTATTGGGAAATCATGTTTGACAAGTAGAGAGTGTTATTAACTAATTCAACCAAATTGCTTGAAGTTGATTTGCATCTTGAAACTGCCCTCTCTGCTTTCATTAACTGGGACTGCCATTCTGTAAATAGTATATCTTTATGTGACTCTAAAATTCTTGGTAAATTCGCCGCTTGTCCTTGATCAGAATCTTGCCAATCAAGAAATGCCGCTATCATTTCTTCAGCTTGATCCAATTCCGTCCTAGCCTTTTCTACTTTGTCACTTATGGATGCCGTTAACTCACATAGTGGCTCTGCCTGGGCAATTTGTTGACATAGAAGCTTAATTTGGGCTATCAATGCAGTATTTATCTATAGTGCTTCTATTCTGAATTCAGTTACTTGTGGAACGCCCTTTGTTTTCTCGAGCTGTGCTGATAATTGAGCAATTTGCTCATCTTTTGTTTTTAGCATTTTCTCATTTTCTGCCTTCAATTGCACCAAGGCCTCTGATAATTCTTTCTACTTTTGGATTGCATTGTGGTCAATCCTTTATTTTTCCGCCTGCAATTGTTGAGTTAGTTGATTGTTTACTTGTTGTTGTGTCAACAATTGCTGTTCTGCCTGCTCCGCTTTCTGCTTTGCTTCAGTTAGCTGTGCCTGTAATAAGAAGATTTCCTGGTCTTTTGTTTTCAGTAAAAGACTCACCTCCGATGCCTTACCTATTGTTGCTGCCGAATAGGCTCCAGCATATTGTAACAGTTTTGTCAGGTCATCAGAGGGGTCAAATTCCTCCTTCCAAACCACATTGCCCATGACTGTCTGTTCTGGGAAAAGAGAAGGTTGATCAGTCCTTCTTCTTTTCCTCTGTCGTTTTACTACAGCTTTATGTCTTGGGCTGTAGAAGACATCCAAGCAGGGAATCTCTTCTACCTGCAAAATGATTTGATCGGAGGGGTCCTTCGGTATTATCTCTACTTCTTTTGAAATGGGTGGGCCGCTGGTTCCACTTAGAACCTGTTGTGAAGTGGTTTCCTGTGTGTCTGCTACTTTAGAAGTTTCAGTGTTCTTGGAACACTCCAGACTACTGATAATAGAATCAAATTGCTGCCATTCCTGGAGCAATTTAGGATCGATATGAGTATCCACATTTATTTCAATGTTGGTCTGTTTTTTCTCTTTAGTCTGGGTCTCTTCCCGCACTTTCTCCTGCTCTTTCTCCTGCTCTTTCTCCTGAGTTTCCTCCTGTGGCTTCTCTTGTTCTTTTGTTGTAACCGGAGGTTCCTTTGACTGTTTCCGTTCAGGCTCGCTTGACGATGTTGTTGGGGTTGTTGCTAACAGATCTAGAGGCAGAGTTTGCAACCTCTCTTCTCTAAGTCTGTTAAATTCAATCAACCCTTCATCTTGATATTTCATTCTGGCAAATTCCTTAACCTGCATTATTGACTCAGCTGAGGAGAACAGGTCGTCAAACATATCTTCTTTATGATCAAATTTTGACAATTTGGCCTGTTCGAGTGCATTATAGGCGACTTTGTTGGGATCAAATTGCCTATTAGGGAGAGTTGCTAGAGTTAATGATTTCATTTTAGTAGCTTCTTTCTCTGCATTTTTGAGATCATGCAAGGTATAAACACCGCATCTCAAAGGAAAAGAGGGCCAGCCTTGTTTTTTATTTTTCTTGAGAGTCTGTGTAACACTCTCAGCAATGATTTGGTAAGCTATTTCCCTCGCTAGCAGTTTATCAGGTATGTACAAAGGAAGGACGTGAGGTTCGGCTTGGCTGCCGAAAACTCTTATATAAGTGAACTTCTCCTCCCCGAACCATCTTCCTACCGATATTAAGTCAATTCCAGCTTGGTAGGAAATTTTGGGAGCAGGTTTATCAAAAATAGAATAATGAATAGGTAACATAAAGCCATTGCAAACTTGGTATAAATGGTGCTTATACGAGGATTTCGACAATTTTTGATGGTATATGTGAATCGGCATGGGGTCTTGTGGCGTCCACCTCCAGCCGAGCACAGGAAATTCAGAGTTAAAACACAAGGTGTCTAAAATATAGGCACTGTAATAGAATGGGGGAATTACCCTTTCAGTAACGCAGGTCTTATTTCTAAACTCAAGAACAGCTGTTGCTAGTTTATCTGAGAGAATAGTGGCCCAATCCATTATTTCACTATTGCATGCCGCTTCCATCAAGGGAACCATTTCTATAGTGAAATTAGAAGAGTCGTGCAACCCCCACAATCTACACATCATTATTCCAGTATAACAATAAGGAGAACATAGGGAATCAACCGAGTACTTACCGGAAGATTCATGTTTGTGTTTTGCTTGATTTTATCTCCAATCCCGAATGGGTTCGGATTCCACCTCATTCTCCTTTCGGAATTTCTCCAAAAATGCCTTATTGTACTTCTTCTCTGGCTCAGGCAAATGATACATTTGCCTTAAATCATCAGCCTTGAATGACCCGAAAATCCTCCCGTCTCTGGTGCAGAAGGTTCTGTCCATGATCGGGATTTCCTCAATTGCCCATCGCACTACATCTGTATATGGGAGAATTTGCTCCCGAGCTGCTATCTGATGAAGGAAGGAGTCAGCCAGGTCTTTTAAAGTACCATCAGATTTCCGAGTTGAATCTGCAGAAGCTTGTACTGTTGTCACTTTAGGTTCTTCGACTTCAATAAGGTTGTAGGTACTTTGCCAAGTAGTTTTGCCAAGACCAGAACATGTAGTATCAGATATCAATCGTTTCTTTTTGTTTGTTGGATCAGCGACGGCTTGTCCTGTGGCTGGCGCAACGGAAGTGACCATGGTTTTCTTAGATTTCTTCCCCATTCTGCTTGAGTTTTCTTCTTTGGATGAATTCTGCACAGAGGTGAAAATGAACGTAACATAGAGAATTGACAATGAAAATCCAATATGAGAAAGATAAATTGATCAATGCGTGGTGAGGGATTAGCTTTCAAAATGGCCACGAATACAATCTATGGGAGATTTCAGAACTTATTATTACATTAAATGGCCATTTAAACCTGCCAATCCTTTAAATACCCATCATATCATTAATCAGCCGAATGATTCGTTTAAGCGTGCCTTGGATGTTTTGGTGGTTGAGCGGAGGTAAATCACTGTTCGACAGATCAAGCTTTTAATATGAATTGATCGTAATATCCCTCTGTCTTAACGGCTTTTTGAAATCTGCGCTTTTGGCTTTATTGCAATCGGGTGTCGGGGAAAGCTTAACTTCATATGTTGGCACCTTTTGAAATCCCCGATCGCCGATAGCGATATCGCATCGCATCGGGAGTATGGGCGCTCTATGAAAATATGGATGGTATACCGCCGATCGCCAATAGCGAAATCGCATCGCATCGGGGTGAATGGTCTAGGGCGCTTTAAGAACATGCATAGAATATTGCCAATAGCCGATAGCAATGTCGCATCGGCGAAAACCAATGGGCCATTAACTTATGCTCCCTATGTCATTGCGATATGCGATCTTGCAATCGCTTTATCGCAATGATCAAAGATTGATTATTTGTTTTATTATGATCAAAATGGGTTTATCAAAAAGGTTTTCATAATGTTTTTCATTTTGTTTTCGGACCTTTTTGAACAATACAATATTGATACCAATCAAAACTAAAAGGGACCCATTTCATATAATAGTTTTTCTAAAGAACTAATGATAAGAAATGGGGGGTTGTTGTAAAGCACAACAATTGGCGATTCGCTGGAAGAAACAGTTATCTCTAAAAAGTATGGAAATACTTCAACTTTTCCAAAATAGAGTTCTCATTAAAGGGAAAAGATTCTAATATAACTAGGTATATTTGCATTCTAAATAAAATAAAACTATCTTTGTTAATTTCCTCTCTTGTTTAAAATTAGATACATTCTAAGTTTTAAATTGGCGTTTCTTGGTTTATAATGATAAAATAGAGAACCTTTCCAAATCAGCTTTTAGAATTGACTCCTTTGTCATAGGTAGAGCCTCTGCTACCAGCAAACGTTCATAGTTTCGACAGGGATACCTTTAACCATATTATTGTCCATGGTCCCATCCACTTAAGAGTGTGATTAACAGAATGAATTCAAAACATGTTTTCATATTTTGTATTTCCTTTCATTTTCTGTTATTGCTAAGATAAAAAGCCATTGTCCTGGTTTGGTGGCCAGCTATTGACAATGCCATTCACTGGTAGTAATTTAACCAAACAAGCTGGCTCGTGATGAGACCCCTTGTCTTAGAATTCTAAGCCATTACCCTATTTTGGTATGCAGTATTGGTAATGTCGGTTAAACTATTTCCCTATGAACATGGTAAGCAGGCTTGTAATAAGACCTCTTATCCTTAATATCAGATATTTTAGAATTACACTCTTAGTAACCATAATCTTTGGTGAATGGGATGGACAATTTTCTTCTTAAGAGTAAATGGATGACAAGATAAGAGTTAAAGATGTTGAAATTGGATTAGTTTCTATTTTGATATTGATAACCCTTTTGTGGCCAATCTGAAAACATAAAATGATTTACAATACTTCTAAACTTCGAGAGGAGTTCACAAAAATTGAATTGTGATTTTGGGATGCAACTATACCTAGTTTCCTAGAAATTTTTTCTCTTATGTAAGACTTCTATTATCTAAAAGTAAATATCCACACTACCTCTGTTGAGCAACTTTTAAATACAGCAAAGGTCAATGGAAGATACCTTACAACTTTATTTTCTAATGGTCCTACAAATTACGAAACTCTATTAAACTAAAAAGGAGAAGGTGTTACCTCCTCAATTAAAGAATTTTTTTAAGATAAGGCCATTAACAGGGAGAGAATCTCTCAAACCTGATAAATCTTGTAATATGAAGGTCGAATGGCCTATCTTCTCACAGATCTAAAATGGACCAAGCCACATCTTCTGGAACTTGGTGTGTTTCCCTTGTTCTCATGGGCTTTGTCCCATTTCAGAACTAAATCACCGACTTGAAATTGTTTTGAACCGGATGAGACTGAATCAAAGGATGACTTGATGATTTGCTGATGTTTTGCATGAATAACCTTGGCTTTTTCCCTTTCCTCTTCTAATTTTAGAATTTGGTCATGTCTAAATTGAATAGAAGAAGAAGGGCTTTCCTCAATAAACTGAACTAGGGCTAAGGAAGGTAGGACAAGATTAGTTGGTACCACTGCTTCTTTTCCATACACAAGGTTAAACGGAGAAGATCCTATAGAAGCCTTCTGTGTTATCCTATCAGCCCATAGTGCGAATATTAAGGATTTGTGCCATGTTTTATGGTTCTGTTCGATAGTTCGCTTAATAATTTTAATCATATTTTTATTTGTAGATTCTGCTAAACCATTACCCTGAGGGTAGTAATTAGCGGAATATTTTAATTTAAATCCTCTTTTAATAGCGAAATCAAACATAGCATTGCCTGAAAAATAAGATGCATTATCAAAAACAAGAGCATTTGGGACACCAAACCTGGTAATGATGAATTGATCTGTGAATTCAATGATTGCCTCAGAATTCGTTGTCTTCAAAGGAATTGCTTCAACCCACTTAGTAAAATAATCGGTAGCAGTAAGGATATACTTATGTTGTTTGGAAGAATGCGGAGTAATTTCCCCAATGATATCCAATCCCCATTGTTCAAATGGCTGTTCAATGTTGATTGGCTGCAAAGGGAAAGCTGATTTTCTTTGTCTTCCACTAGAAGTTTGACAATTTTGGCATTTCCTCACATATTCATGAGCATCTCTAAACAGAGTGGGCCAATAGTAGCCAGCATGAATGATTTTATGGGCTGTTGTGTCAGCTCCAAAAGGTCCTCCTGCTGGTCCATCATGTAATTCCTGCAAAACCTTTTGTGCTTCAGGTTTTTCTAGGCACCTTAATAAGATTGAATCATAATTTCGCCTAAAAAGCACATCATCAATAATTGTAAATTTTTTTTCTTTCAATCTAATGGCCCTTTTGTTTTTGTAAGACAGGTTAGGAGGTGCATATCCATTTTTCAAATAAGATATTAAGTCAGCATATTGTGACTCAGAATCAGTAATACTTATCTGGTTGATTTCTTTGGTTTGATCTGTATCACTTGATTCTGGAATATTGGATGCTCCTGCTAATAACCTGCAAAAACCTTGACCTCTAACAATCTTTGCTAGTTTAATTTCTAAGTCATATTCTTGAAGTGCTGTAACCCAATTTGCCCTTTTTTCACCTAGTTCCCTTTGGATCAATAGTTGCCTTACTGCGGGGAGAGGAACTATAACTTTTGTGTGAGCTTTTAAAAGGAAGGGTCTCTAATGTTTGACAGCTTTATATACAGCAAAGGCTTGTTTTTCTACTTTGGAGTAATTCAATTCAGCACCCTGAAGATTTGAACTATAGAATGAAATGGGTGCTTCCACATTGTGATCATTGAGTTGCGTGAGTACTGCTGCATAAGAAAAGTTGGATGTGATAGTATACAATGTAAAATGATTAGAAAAATTCGGAGTATTTAAGGCTGGGGCATTGATTATCGATTGCTTGATTAAATCAAATGCTTCCTTTTCTACTGATCCCCACTTAAAGACTGAATTTTTCTTAATCATAGTTTGAAGTGGAAAAATAATTTGAGAAAAATCTGGAACAAATCTTTTGACAAAATTGATTTGGCCTAAAAATGACTGCATGGATTTTTTATTATGAGGGAAAGAGATTTCAGAGATTTCTTTGATCCGATCAGGATCAATATAAATGCCATCTTTAGACACAATAAAGCCCAAGAGCTTTCCTTGGTCAAGAGCGAAGAAAGATTTTTTAGGGTTAAGAAAAATGCCATATCTTTTGCAGCGTTGAAAGATTTGATTTAGATCATGCAAATGATTTGACCTCTCTTTGGAAAATACAGTAATATCATCTAAATAGACGACTATTGTTCTATTAATCAACCCTTTAAAAGCTATATCCATTGCTCTTTGGAACGTCGCTCCTGCATTGATAAGTCCGAAAGGCATTTTCTGATACGCATATGTTCCCCATTTTGTTCTGAATGTGGTTTTAAGATGGTCATCAGGACGGACCAGAACTTGGTTATATCCTGAGAAACCATCTAGAAAGGACATTAACTTAGAGCCTGCTACTGATTGGAGTATCTGCTCCATGGTAGGTAATGGGAACTTGTCTTTTAGGCTTTCCTTGTTCAAATTTCTGAAATCAATACAAATCCTAATGTCGCCATTTTTCTTTCTGACTGGCACCATATTGGAGACCCAGTTTGAGTGCCGAACGGGAAAAATAATCTTAGCTTTCAAGAGTTTGTTAAGTTCGGATTTTATTTGACTATCTAAGTTTGGATGTATTTTCCTCAACTTCTGCTGAATTGGTTTCTGATCGGGAAGCATTGGAATTGTATGCTGGATGATGGATGTATCATATGTCTTTAAATCATCATATTTCCAAGCAAAAACCTGTTTATTTTTCCTTAACAGTGTAATGAATGCCTCCTTCTCTTCCAAAGAAAGTCCTAATCCTAAATTGATGTTTTGAGGGGTTTGCTCAGTGCCAAGGTTTATCAATTCAAACCTTAGGGTAGAACTATGGAGCTTTGCATTAGTCACAGGTTTAAACCTGTCTTTAATATCATACAGATCCTCAAGCTTTACAACAGGCTTAGTGATTTAATTTTCCTCAGGTTTACCTCTCATTTGAAGGTCATGCTCATTTTCCTCGATGATTTGATCATCATTGGACTTTTCGGAAGTTAATAACTGCAAAATGTCTTCATCATGGTTAAATACTCTCCAATTTGTGACATTGTCAGGAATTGATGGCCTAAAAAGCAATTCTACTGAAAATCTATCTGGGCTGTAGTCTTCAGAAGGTAGGAGCTTGGAAGCGACATTGGCTAGCAGGTCGACTGCCGAATTTTGAGACCTGGGAATAGAAGAAATATTGAATGCCAAAAAGTGGGAGGTAAGTTCTTGTGTCAGCAATTGGTAATGCTTGAGATGGGTGGAAAGACAATGAATTGTATTCCTTACCTGTTTGATAATAATTTCAGAATCTTCGAACACTTTCAAATATTGGACCTTGAGGCTAATGGCTTTATATAGCCCTTGGACTAAGGCTTCATACTCTGCTGAGTTATTTGTGCATTCAAATTCTAACCTACAGGACAGCATTGTTTTTTCCCCTTGTGGGCTAATCAAAATACATCCTGCTCCTGAGCCCTCACTAGATTTGGACCCATCGAAATATAACAACCAAATTAAAGCAGTATTAACAAATTTATTTACAGTTTTCTCAGTACCATTGAAACATCTAGACCTATCTATTTGTGAAAAAATTTCAATCTGCGATGCAAAATGGTTTACTGAGAAAGGAGATGACTGGGCAGCGAAGTTGCCAAAGAATGACTCTGATGAATAATTCCCCAAAATGTTGTTATTAAATGCTATTGGCTGGTTTTCTTATTCAAACTCAGTAACTGTATGGGTCATATGTTTTTCTCGATCAATCCTTATTTGATTTGGCCTACCCTTATAGGGAAGCCACATATGTGACCAATCAGTAGAAATATACCCATGTAGTTTTTCAGACCAATCCCTGCTCAAGATCAAACTGTAAAATTCAGGTATATCGGCTATTAGGATATCAATCCTTTGTACTATTCTGGGATCAGCAGATAACCTGATAGTTACGGAATTAATCTCTCCTAAAACCTGTACTTTGGTCCTGTCCAACTGTAAAATATGAATAGCAAACTTCTGGGGTTCAATGTTCAGTTTGGAACAAACTGAAGCTGGCATTATGTTAGAAGAAGCCCCTGAGTCAATCAAACAGTTGTGCAGGTTTCTATTGTAGATCTCATAGGTTAGAAGGAAAGGTGGAGTATGAGAGTTTGATCTATCTCCTATTAGGAATGCATCAGTAGCTTCAACCATACCAGAAGGTGGATGACCTGTATCATTAGCAGCTTTAGCACTGGGAAGAGGTGAAGTGGGAACAGCATTAAATTCTTTGAGAAGCAATTTCTGCTAATGTTTTAATTTGCTAAGTTCAAACATAGTAATGTTTGCCTTAGTTTTCTTCATATCATCAACAATATTGTAATCCATCGAATCAGATACTACCAAAGTTTTAGATGTTGAAGGAGTATTTGAGGTTGAAGGTTGGTTTTGAGGGACCGCTGCAGGTGGCTTCTTTGTAGATATTTTTTCCTTTGTTGTAGCAGCACCTGCACTCCTTTTCTTTGAAGTTGCCTGAACAGGTTCGGAGGTACTTTTACTCCTAGTAGTGACAGGGAACGCTTCTTCCTCATTATCGGTATCGAAGTTGGGTAGTATGAAATCCCACATTCCGTGACATTCAAAAATCTCCTCTTCTTCATCAGTAGGTGTAGCTGTTTCTTCTTCTCCTTCTTCAAGATCTGAATCTGCATTTGATATAACATTTGGTGGTTTTGATTCAGTTTTCTTATAATTTCTAAAGGGTCTTTTGGTTGAGGTTTCGGCTACCTGTTTCTTGATTTCAACCATTTCGTTTGACAAAGTCTTGAGGACCTTTTGCAAACCTTCCATGTCATATGGATCTTTTGGGGTTTTCTTCCTTGAATCATCTTTAAAAGAAACTTTTTTGGCTTTTCTGTCTTCCAGAGCAGCTTTCCTTTCTAGAGCATTAATGCGTTTCTCCACAGCAAGTGCTTCTTTCATGTTTTCAGCTAAAGTAGGTTTCCCAGCCATGTCTACAAAAATAGCTATATTGGCAGGTAGGGCAGTTATATACCATTCGCTTCGAATTTTCTCACTTGGTTTGGAGGCCATCGGGATTTTATTCAATAGTTTATTGAATCGGGCATTAAATTCCTTAATTGGTTCCCTATGCTCTATCCTAAGATTGGAGAGATCGTTTATTAGTGTAGCCAAAGACCTATCATCTCCATACTTGGTAAGAAACTGTTCTTGGCAAGTGTTCCAACTGGTAATGGAACCAAAGGGTAAAGAAAAATACCAGGATCTTGCTGATCCTTGCAAGGTATAAGGGAAAAGTCTAACAACAACATCTTGTACTATTACTCCTTTCAAGTTGACTGCCAACATGAAGTTATTAATGTGTTCCTCAGCTTGGGTCCCATCATCTGGGTTAAACTTAGGTAGCCATTTTTCAGGAGCATCAGGTAATGCATGCAATGGTGCAGGCATGTTGACTGCACCAGGCCTGGTCCATGGATCTGCCATTATAACAGCAGTAGCAGATGATGCTACTATTGAAATTCGAAATGTCTGGGAAGGAAATAATGTTGCGGAGTGAGCAGATGAGGATGTTAAAGCTCCTAATCCCTTATGAACAACAATATGTAATGAGGGAGTGGATGGTTGACTTCGCACAGGGGAAAGTGAGATGGAGGTTGAGGATGAAAACTCTTCACTGTCAGATCCTTCAGTATATTTCTTCGCCTTTTTCCTTTTGGGTAAATGGAACTCAGTAGGTTCAATACCGAGTTTTTCACTCTGAAGTCTCGTGAGAGCGTGAAGTAGATTAAACTGCGAAGTCGCACTGCTTTGTGATACCTCAGATTTCTGTGGTGAAATCGAGAAGCTCTGAAGTTTGTGGATAAGAGACTGAACTTCAGGGGATTCAAGACTTAATTGTTCTGGAGTATGATGGGTTTGAGCAGTGGTAGTTGATTCCTCTTCTTCGTGTTTGGATACTGGAGAACCAGCATGCAATTAGGAAGTACGAGGAGATACGGAGGGAGAATTACTCTTAGAATGGCCTACAGATTTAGGTTTGCTTGCCATTCACAGTTGAGGCCCTCCTTGTAGCGCCAAAAATGTTGATGCCCCAAAAATCGTTGTATCAACATTGGGGGATAACCACCCGGTCCGGACCTTAGTACAACTCCTTTTCCATTTGGAATGGTGGCTCCGACTAGGGATAATGGGACCAGTTTCCCAGTAAATGGATAAACGGGATAAGTGAATGATTGGTTAACTAATCATATGATAGGCGAATAACTTAATCTATTGACGAAATGAAAGAACTACTGCTAATCCTGGGAACTATTGTACTTTTAAAGTGTAGCGCTTGATGATCTATGTTTATAAACAGGCATGTAGATGACTCTATTCAATAAACATGGACTTTTATTCATTCAGAATTACTCTGCTTAAATCGTTAAACAAAGGATTAGCGCAATATTGCTACACTATTTATATCATCGACACATATATGATCAAAGGAAAGGCATCCCATAAACATCCAATAGTGGAAGGAATACAGAAATGCTATTAAAACACATACATATATTCGATAATAGCAAAGGTAATCAAATAACAATTCATATGAAAAGAATGGATTCACACATAGATAATAGTACCATATGAGCTGCTAAACACTCCCAATATCAATCGCTATCTGAGATTCTTCCTTCAATGCAGAAATACTTTCAAACAAAAACAGTAGTGCACATTTGCATAAAAGCTTCCTTGTTAAAATTAGAATAACTGGTCCAGTTTTATAAAAGAATATGGCTGAAGCACAATAGTGCAACTTCAGTCTTTTAGTCAAGTACAAAACTTTACGACCCTTTCTAAAAACATGAAGGGGTCTATAAATACCTAATTAAGCTAACTATCTATGAAACTGAAATCCTACTTAATTGGTATCAATTGATTTTGATAATATTTTCCTCAGCAATCTGGCAGTGGGCGGCATGAATCATCAAGTAGGTTGTTTGCCTTTAAATCTGAGCTGACTTATCGCAAGCATCGGCTCCACTTCGGGTGGTTTGTTGAGGCGAGAGCTGAGCTGGGCGTCATAGGTGGCATCCTGAATATCGGGGATAATATACCCGATTACATCTGTAAGGCACTTGAGGGCGGCTCTCTGAGTGTGTGGTTTTACCAAGAAGAACCAATAGGTGTCCCACGTTAAACTGTTAATTCCAGCAATTAATCTTCCCTTTTCCTCTAGATTAGGATTACATGACTGCTCCAATGTTTTCATCGATGTCAATTTTCCTGGTGTGCATTGGGAAATCATGTTTGATAAGTAAAGAGTGTTATTAACTAATTCAACCAAATTGCTTGAAGTTGATTTGCATCTTGAAACTACCCTCTCTGCTTTCATTAACTGGGACTGCCATTCTGTAAATAGTATATCTTTATGTGACTCTAAAATTCTTGGTAAATTCACCGCTTGTCCTTGATCAGAATCTTGCCAGTCAAGAAATGCCGCTATCATTTCTTCAGCTTGATCCAATTCCGTCCTAGCCTTTTCTACTTTGTCACTTTATGGATGTCGTTAACTCACATAGTGGCTCCGCCTGGGCGATTTTTTGACATAGAAGCTTAATTTGGGCTATCAATGCAGTATTTATCTGTAGTGCTTCTATTCTGAATTCAGTTACTTGTGGAACGCCCTTTGTTTTCTCGAGCTGTGCTGATAATTGAGCAATTTGCTCATCTTTTGTTTTTAGCATTTTCTCATTTGCTGCCTTCAACTGCGCCAAGGCCTCTGATAATTCTTTCTACTTTTGGATTGCATTGTGGTCAATCCTTTGTTTTTTCGCCTGCAATTGTTGATTTAGTTGATTGTTTACTTGCTGTTGTGTCAACAATTGTTGTTCTGCCTGCTCCGCTTTTTGCTTTGCTTCAGTTAGTTGTGCCTGTAATAAGAAGATTTCCTGGTCTTTTGTTTTCAGTAAAAGACTCACCTCCAATGCCTTATCTATTGTTGCTGCCGAATAGGCTCCAGCATATTGTGACAGTTTTTTCAGGTCATCAGAGGGGTCAAATTCCTCCCTCCAAACCACATTGCCCGTGACCGTCTGTTCTAGGAAAAGAGAAGGTTGATCAGTCCTTCTTCTTTTCCTCTGTCGTTTTACTACAACTTTATGTCTTGGGCTATAGAAGACATCCAAGGGAGGAATCTCTTCTACCTGCAAAATGATTTGATCGGAGGGGTCCTTTGGTATTATATCTACTTCTTTTGAAATGGGTGGGCCGCTGGTTCCACTTAGAACCTGTTGTGAAGTGGTTTCCTGTGTGTCTGCTGCTTTAGAAGTTTCAGTGTTCTTGGAACATTCCAGACTACTGATAAAAGAATCAAATTGCTGCCATTCGTGGAGCAATTTAGGATCGATATGAGTATCCACATTTATTTCAATGTTGGTCTGTTTTTTCTCTTTAGTCTAGGTCTCTTCCCGCACTTTCTCCTGCTCTTTCTCCTGAGTTTCCTCCTGTGGCTTCTCTTGTTCTTTTGTTGTAACCGGAGGTTCCTTTGACTGCTTTCGTTCAGGCTCGCTTGACGATGTTGTTGGGATTGTTGCTAACAGATCTAGAGGCAGAGTTTGCAACCTCTCTTCTCTAAGTCTGTTAAATTCAATCAAACCTTCATCTTGATATTTCATTCTGGCAAATGCCTTAACCTACATTATTGACTCAGCTGAGGAGAACAGGTCGTCAAACATATCTTCTTTATGATTAAGTTTTGACAATTTGGCCTGTTCGAGTGCATTATAGGCGACTTTGTTGGGATCAAATTGCCTATTAGGGAGAGTTGCTAGAGTTAATGATTTCATTTTAGTAGCTTCTTTCTCTGCATGTTTGAGATCATGCAAGGTATAAACACCGCATCTCAAAGGAAAAGAGGGCCAGCCCTGTTTTTTATTTTTCTTGAGAGTCTGTGTAACACTCTCAGCAATGATTTGGTAAGCTATTTCCCTCGCCAGCAGTTTATCAGGTATGTACAAAGGAAGGACGTGAGGTTTGGCTTGGCTGCCGAAAAATCTTATATAAGTGAACTTCTCCTCCCTGAACCGTCTTCCTACCGATGTTAAGTCAATTCCAGCTTGGTAGGAAATCTTGGGAGCAGGTTTATCAAAAATAGAATAATGAATAGGTAACATAAATCCATTGCAGACTTGGTATAAATGGTGCTTATACGAGCATTTCCACAATTTTTGATGGTATATGTGAATCGGCATGGGGTCTTGTGGCGTCCACCTCCAGCTGAGCACAGGAAATTCAGAGTTAAAACACAAGGTGTCTAAAATATAGGCACTGTAATAGAATGGGGGAATTACCCTTTCAGTAACGCGGGTCTTATTTCTAAACTCAAGAACAGCTGTTGCTAGTTTATCTGAGAGAACAGTGGCCCAATCCATTATTTCACTGTTGCATGCCGCTTCCATCAAGGGAACCATTTCTATAGTGAAATTAGAAGAGTCGTGCAACCCCCACAATCTACACATCATTATTCCAGCATAACAATAAGGAGAACATAGGGAATCAACCGAGTACTTACCGGAAGATTCATGTTTGTGTTTTGCTGGATTTTGTCTCCAATCCCGGATGGGTTCGGATTCCACCTCATTCTCTTTTCGGAATTTCTCCAAAAATGCCTTATTGTACTTCTTCTCTGGCTCAGGCAAATGATACATTTGCCTTAAATCATCAGCCTTGAATGACCCAAAAATCCTCCCGTCTCTGGTGCAGAAGGTTCTATCCATGATCGGTATTTCCTCAATTGCCCATCGCACTACATCTGTATATGGGAGAATTTGCTCCCGATCTGCTATCCGATGAAGGAAGGAGTCAGCCAGGTCTTTTAAAGTACCATCAGATTTCCGAGTTGAATCTGCAGAAGCTTGTACTGTTGTCACTTTAGGTTCTTCGACTTTAATCAGGTTGTAGGTACTTTGCCAAGTAGTTCTGCCGAGACCAGAACATGCAGTATCAGATATCAATCCTTTCTTTTTGTTTGTTGGATCAGTGACGGCTTGTCCTGTGGCTGGCACAACGGAAGCGACCGTGGTTTTCTTAGATTTCTTCCCCATTCTGCTTGAGTTTTCTTCTTTGGATGAATTCTGCACAGAGGTGAAAATGAACGTAACACAGAGAATTGACAATGAAAATCCAATATGAGAAAGATAAATTGATCAATGCGTGGTGAGGGATTAGCTTTCAAAATGGCCGCGAATACAATCTATGGGAGATTTCAGAACTTATTATTACATTAAATGGCTGTTTAAACCTACCAATCCTTTAAATGCCCATCATATCATTAATCAGCCGAATGATTCGTTTAAGCGTGCCTTGGATGTTTTGGCGGTTGAGCAGAGGTAAATCACTGTTCGACAGATCAAGCTTTTAATATGAATCGATCATAATATCCCTCTGTCTTAACGGCTTTTTGAAATCTGCGCTTTTGGCTTTATCGCAATCGGGTGTCGGGGAAAGCTTAACTTCTTATGTTGGCACCTTTTGAAATCCCCGATCGCCGATAGCGATATCGCATCGCATCGGGAGTATGCGCGCTCTATGAAAATATGGATGGTATACCGCCGATCGCTGATAGCGAAATTGCATCGCATCGGGGTGAATGGTCTGGGGCGCTTTAAGAACATGCATAGAATATTTCCGATAGCCGATAGCGATGTCGCATCGGCGAAAACCAATGGGCCATTAACTTATGCTCCCTATGTCATTGCGATATGCAATCTTGCGATCGCTTTATCGCAATGATCAAAGATTGATTATTTGTTTTATTATGATCAAAATGGGTTTATCAAAAAGGTTTTCATAATGTTTTTCATTTTGTTTTCAGACCTTTTTGAACAATACAATATTGATACCAATCAAAACTAAAAGGGACCCATTTCATATAATAGTTTTTCTAAAGAGCTAATGATAAGAAATGGGGGGTTGTTGTAAAGCACAATAGTAGCCTAAAAATTTCCAAAATTTGTGAAGAGGATCATCTAATAGAACATTGCCCATCACTACCAAGATTACTACAGGTACTCAGGAAATCAAGTAAGGAATCAAATCGACTACCAAGTATAACTCAAAACCCATTATCATTTGATACTTGGATTAATGCTTATTTTCCTCAGTAGGCTCATCAACATGTTTATAATGCCACAGTTTCATGGCAAACCTTTAATCCTCCTCCAATTGAATATCCTACTTCATGGTCATAGTGGCCCTCTCCTTGGCCGTCATCCTTGAGCCAGATATCACCATGGCCTCAAGAGTTGTTTGGATCCTTATCTCTAGGGTAATCTCCCATGCAACTTCAATCATATGAGCACTAACAAAAGCCACAATTTCTTTCCAATGCACCATTAAGTTATCCTCCTCCATGGTCCCAACCACATGTGCAACCTTGCCCTAGCCTTAATCCATACCCTATTCCTAGTCCATACACTAAACCTAATCCTAATTCGCACCCTAGACTTAACCCTAGTTATAAATCAAAACCTAGACCTAACCCTAGCCCAAAGCCTAATCCCAATCCAAATCCAAACCTTACTCCAAGAATTGACCAAAACCCTAGCCCAAACCATATCATAAACCCTAATCTAAACCATCAGGTTGCACAACAGTTTGAACCACCTATTCTTCCGGTTGATTCCCATGTTGAACAAAATACTACATCTTCCATGTTTGGAAAGGGAATGAATTTGGAAACTTCCCCCATTACCACAGAACATTCACCCCGGGAAGTTATCATTCAAAGACCACCAGAGGAGCAATATTTCATTGGAACTTGTTCTGAAAATGTTGTTGAAACTCAAAACCCTAGAATCTCTCTCAACCATTCTTGTCAATTTGAAAAACAAATACTTGAGCCTGAACTTGAGGGATTTGTCTTTTGTCTTTCACCAAATTCTTTGTGCCTCCAAGAGAGTGACTATCAAACTGTGGAAGACTTGCATTATTTGGAGAATCATATATATGTGGATTCCATTGCATCCTAGTTTCGAGCAATCATCCAGCCACCTTATTTCCTCATCATTTCGAAACTCTTGGTACCATGTCAATTGAAGCAATTGGTTTCTTATGCTTTAGTATGTCTTGAAGTCTATTCTTTAAAATTAAGTGTGAGTATAATCAGCGTTTTGTTACGCACTTGGCTTCATTGGAAGTATGCCTTCACTTAAAGGTGATATTTATTTCTTTAAAAATAGGGTAGGATAAAAGGAGAATAATGAATAAAGATGCATAACAACACTCTTGAACTCATGATTCCCTAAAAGCATAGCTTTTGAAATTTCTATTATCATGCACTCTCATGGTAAGATTTTTCAAAAGAAATTTACACTTAATACCTCATATTTTAAAGTGACTTTGATTATGGATTAACATGTCAGTCAAGGATATTGTTATAAGTTACATGTAATACTTTTCTCCTATCCTTAGAAACTATTATTCAGAACGTCTTTTTAAGTCCTCTTCGAAGGGATCAATGAAAAACCTCCTACGATGGACCATGCCTACAAAACTATAATAAGATTTCATAAAGAACCCTCGCATGATCAACTCAAGGAATATTTTTAGTCATTATCCAAGATGTTTTTAAAATAAGTTCTTAGGGTAGCATGACAAACTAGTAAAGAATAGTAATTGAAAACTTTTCATGCCATCCTACACTCTTAAAGAGTAGATTTTCTTCCCCACCTATTAATTAACTCATCTGAGGTTAATCATAATTAGAGTTTTTTTCTATTAAAAAAAAAACATAAACGAATTAATTGAGGGATAGGAGGTCTCATTGTGAGCCGACCTACTATGATCATGGGTCCTAAGGAGAATGACATTACTGCACTGGTCACCAAGTCAGGGTAATGGCTTTCAGTTGAAAAACTAGAAGATGAGAGGTCTCATCGTGAGCTGACTTGTTCATTCTTGTTAGTTCTCGTGAATGGCACTGTCGATAGCCGGTTACCAAGCCAGGACAACGGCCTTCAATTAACTTCTAAAAAGAGAAAAAGTAAAATGTTCTTAAACGACTCTGAATCTATATCTAATAGGTGGGACAAAAGCATTTCATAAGGTTAAAAGGTACCCCTATCGAGGCTATGGACGCCTGCTGGCAGTAGGGCCATGCTTGTGGTATTAAAGTTAATTTTACACTATGATTTACTTGGTTGTTTTTGCCTTTCCCTAAACTCACTATTAATCTCTTTGAGAATGGCTTTAACATCCTTCTATTGTACTGCCTTGGATTTCTATCTTTTTGGAATGATTTTTATGGACGTGGGACCCTTAGTACAGGTAATTCACTGTGCCCAGGCAAGAGGAGCTTTAACTATACATGGATAATGGTAAATTTATCACTATGGGAAGGTATTGCTATGTCCACTTTTAACACTATGGTTTTTAAAAAATTTAGGCCACTTGTATTTACAACGAGGATATTAAAAGTGAAACTTTTGATGAGGGATGCCTCCGAGATATTCTTTTGGAAATTTTAAAAGTTAGCTATTTTATTCAAGTAATAACACCATCCGTGTAATTTAGTTTTTCATGGTAGCTTTCGTTTTAGGTTTTCTTGAAATCAGCTTAAGCGAATAAAAAGTCCAACGGACACTGTGTTTTAGAGAAAGCTTTATCTAGTGCAGGAAATGTGATCACGAAAAATTGTAGGAACATCATTTTGAATGCCTACAAATATTTCTAATTTTGTTTTTTGCAAGGAAGTAAGAATATCGTATTTCCTTGCATGGGGACATGCAATATGGTAAGCATGGGGGGATGTTGGGTCTCCGTTTTATCTTATTTTTATTTATTTCTCTCATGCTATCGATTGGCTAAATGATCATTTTCAAAGAGTATTTTTTACTTCTTTATTTTAACATGATTAAAATAGCATTAATGAGAGTTTAATTAAGGTTTGTATGTTGCAGGATTAAAATCAGTTTGATTATACTTTGGAACATGCCTGCACCATTGCATTTATGTCCCTGCACCATTGCAATTATCTGTCTGCACCATGCAATGGATTCCTACACCACTTACCTGCTTGCACTCCAAATGATTCCTAGACTGCACTCACATTATTTGTGCCTGTACTCGAACCCTCCATTCATGGGGATCGAATTGTATCAGTTGTTGACTTGTATGATTTTGTTCCTTGGCTTGCTATGGCGCACATGGTTAGTCCCTCCATAAGAATAATGTGTGCTTGTCTATTACAATCTCTATGAACCATCCTAGCAGTTGGCCTTTCAACAAGCCAGTGACTTCATAGGTTTGGCTTGGCATTGACAAGTATTTTGAGATTATCAAGAAGCCCATGGATTTGGAAACAATAAGGTCCAAGTTAAGAAACAATCAATATTCTACCCCACTGGAATTTGGCAATGATGTTAATTGACATTTGACAATGCCATGATGTTCAATCATCTTGATCATGAAGTTTACAACATCTCTGAAGAGTTGTATGATATGTTATTTTCTGAATGGAAGTCCATTGCAGTAAAAATGTTGAAAGAACTTAAAATTTCAAGTCAGAGGTTCAATTTTGTGGGCATTTTGTCAAGCCTGAGAGTTATATTCAGGGAGCAGCATTTGGCTCTACTGCCTTTAAATGTCCCAGATGTAAGGTGGGTCAATTGGAAAGAGTTGAAGGAGCAAGGATTTCAGGGGATTGTGTTCGATAAAGACAATATGCTGACGACCCCTTACGCGCCTTATCTTTGGCCTGCAATTATAGATTCTCTAGAGGATTGTAAATCAATTTTTCAGGGGCGGATTGCTCTACTCAGTAATTATGTTGGGCTTTATTAATATGATCTTGATGGTTCAGAAGCAAAAGCTTTGGAGGAGCTTAGGGATACCAGTTATAAGACATGGATCAAAGAAGCCATCAGGAATAGCAAAAGACATTGAAAAATACTTCGGTTATGATCCATCATTACTTGTGATGGTTGGTGATCGCCATTTTATAGATATTGTTTAT
Source organism: Pinus tabuliformis (assembly GCA_031772625.1). NCBI lineage: Eukaryota > Viridiplantae > Streptophyta > Pinopsida > Pinales > Pinaceae > Pinus > Pinus tabuliformis. The sequence goes on from CM062815.1 coordinate 692,399,992, forward strand.
GGTAATAGGAATGGTTTTCTAACTATACTGACAGAGCCTTTAACTCTAGCTGGGGAGCCTTTCATTGAATCCATTATGACTGAATCTTCTAGCACCGTATCTGAAGGCCACGAGGGACGTAGCAGTGACTGGGAAAGTCATTACATGGAATTGAAGGGTAGTTGAATCGCACCTTCCAGCAATAGCTACTCCAGGAAAAGAGGAACGATTCACTAGAATCGTTCCCTCTTTCGACACTCAGTTTCAAACTAATTCTTATTTCGGCAAATTGTTAAAACTCATAATCTTCTATATTTTAATTGGTTGAATTAAAAGGCCCAGTTTGTAATTCGATGCTGTATAAGAGATTGTCGGGAGCAAGAACAATTAGTGAATTAAATAGACAATTAGACAGTAAGGAAGGAAATTGATCGAGCCCGTGACATTGTGCATGAGAGGAAGGTGCAGAAGGGAATAGGATTTGTCCCAATGTAGCCTCACATAGTTCATAACTGGTGGATAGCTCCTCTTGTCTTGCTAGAGCTAAGCATTGTCTGCTTAATGTAAAGATTTTTTTTTTTTTTTTTTTTTTTTTTTTTTCAGGAATTAATTGAAGCAATTTTCATCTATGTTTTCTCTATTTATTTATTGCATCTAATGATTATGACTGCTGTGTGAACCAGTTCAGTCGAGGGTGTGAGCTGGCTACGTTGGCCACCACACCAGCTCGCCACCGCTCTTCATTTCTTAAATTTATTAGCATTTAAATTGTCATTTACTATGTGAAGTTTACTTAATAATTTATAGTCTCTTTCCTTCTCCAAATTGATTTTATTTAATTTGTTGCAACGTTTTCCTTTCAGCTCTAAACTTCATTGATTTGCCACATTAAGAAATTGTTCCTGTACTTGAGATTTGTGCTTACAGTTGGGATATCTCTTCATATCAAATTGTGTCCCTCTAGTTGTTCTTATTTACAAGATCGGCTTATGCGTTGATGAGTTGTAACTGATTTACATTCCAGAACATGAAAACGATGTGAGTGATTATGGTTTTGAGGTACCGACATATTTATTCAATCTATGTTTACAAAATCCATATATTACTTGTATGCCACGAAGCTGATATTAATGAAAGCAAATTGCGTCATGTTGAAAACAATAATATTTACTTTCCATTAAACTTCTGGACAGTTCTCCATGATTTATTTTCAGGGACAAGGAAGGCAAGATTCATATTAATTTAATTTCTTTCATAAGTTATTTACACAGTAGATTTACTTGTCGATGCTTTCACATTGAATTAGTACAGGCAGAATGATTTTGAATTTCTTTTGAATTCCTTCTAGCATTTACAGTCTCTCAATATTGTGTCGACACTGTTTGGTTTCCATTTATGATTTCCTTTTTTAATTTCCTTTTGTATTGTTAATTGCCTTTTATTTCCCACATGATTTAATTGTTTGGATTGGTGTTTTCTCAAATTCTCTTTTAGTGCAGGATTTCATTTATTGATGAGATTAATACGCAAGATAGACTAGAATTTGTTTTGTAGGCTGCCAGGGTCTTTCTCTGGCATTTCTAGTGTTGTGTGTCGAAGTTCACGAACTATCCGGATTAACAAATTAAATTTTGGTACATTTATAGACCCTATACTACACCCAACACACTGGATCGTCTCTCACATTGATCTCGAGACGATGACCTTGAGCAATGTCAGTGGGATGAAGCTTACGACCTTCTGGGAACAGGATTATGATGAGATGTATCAGATCTCAAAACCCACAACTGTCATGGAGACTCCATTAAGCTTACCCAACAACAATGCTAACTCCAAAGACATTCTGAAGGATTGGGTAAAGGAGCCAGCTCGTTTCAGGATGACACCCAACCAGGTCTACAAGACAAAGATATTGAGGAAGGAATACCAATACTTGATCATATTTTCTTGTCGACTATATGGTCAAGAAAGCATGGAAACCTTCCCACAAAGTTGGGTAGTTGCACTGGACCAAGTGGCTAGAGAACGAAAACCATGTAACTGGTCCAACATACTGGCTCATCAGCTGAAGGAGCAAGTCGCGAAGGCTTGATAGTTACCCAAACGTATGCATGAAGAGATTTACATTTCTGCCTACATCTTAGATGCAGTTTGTGCCCAACATGAGTTCCCAGGCTTGGAGTGGACATGGTCACCAGCGGAGACTGCTGTCAACACATATTTCAAGTTGTTGTCTAAATGTAGCTTCAAAGAGGTAATCACATGGCTATCCGATAATTTTGTTGTTCCTTTGTACAAGATGATATTTAAACAAGATCCACCCTGCATGTCAAAGGGAGCAATGGAGGCATTGATAGGTATTGCATATTGGTATGCCTCACATCCAACACTTTCATCTGAATGTTCAATGTGGAGAATCCTACACATGTTCTGCTAAAGTTTGCCTTGGACGCACTTGTCATGCAAGAAGTAACCTATCACATCTCAACAGGATTAATAGCTAGACTGTAGTGGAAGAAGAAGGAACCTTGGCCCACTCTTCCGTTGTGGATTGGGTTATACGAGATCCAGAGTATCAAGAAAGTGGATGTCGAAGAAAAACTGATGAAGAAGTATCCATTTGACCTCCAAAGCTTCAATCTGTATGACCCACATTGCATTGTGAAGGATCACTGCACAAGATTTCAATTCAACCAGATCTACAAGGCATTTTATTGGGCCGAGGAGGACCCATGGAGATATTGCTACAGTTTCTCCATACCCAATGAACTAGTGAGATTCGTTGTCGGACTGGTTAGAAAAGTAGCATGAAGCAGCATCTCAGAGAGCACCAACAGTAGCATCAGTGGCAGCAGAGCCAAGCATACCAGTGCACGATAAAGGGAAGAGGAATATTGTTGATCACATGGAGGAGGAACAAAGCTGCAAGTTTTGAGTAGATCCACTTGAAGAGAAAGAAGTTATGGCTATAGAGGCAAAGAGGCAGCAACGCGACAAGTGAATCACACAAAGGAAGAAGGATAAGAAGAGAATGGAAGAAGTAGAGAAAGAGTTGCATGAGCTGAGAGAGCAACTCCGGAAGGAACAAGAGCTGCGCAAATAGGACAGGGAAGCGTAGTAGCAACAAATACAGTAGGGGGTGCATCATGTGTAGACAAACGAAGAAACGCTCATACAAGTAGTTGATTCATTTGAACAGCTAGCATCAGGCGAACTGGGTGAACCATTGCAAGGGAAATACTTTGCTCATGAGATAGAACATGCACTTCAACAATTGGATGTAGACATGGAGCAGCAGGAGTTGGAATAGGATACCGACTCGATGCCTTACCACAAAGAGGTTGACTCACCCACTTCAATGCATCTAGAGGAAGAGCAAGTATCGAATGACCAAGGAGGCACTAAGATACTTGGTGATCACCCAAAAGAAGAGATGCACAACATCTCATTTGATGAATCCCAACATAGATTTGTGCAGTCTCGCAGAGTGTCAACTCTGGAGGATCAAACATCCCCTGCGCAAGTTGAAGAACTAGTGATCATTACTGATGTGCGCAAACATCCAACTGCTTTGTCTGATGCAACCAAAGTGTATGCCAAAGCCACTAGCTCAAGTATTTGTTTTCTTATAGATGAGAATGACCGAATGGCGAAGGAACTACAAGTGGCCAAGCAAGGAGGAGACTTGGTGACAATGTCCACTTGAGCTGAATTGAAGAAGACAATACTAGATGAGGTATTGTCCCTTGACACAGTTATGCGAGCATTGTACTCCAAGTTTGGTACCGTGCACAAGGCGATCGTCCATCTCAACGGATGGCAGCAACGATGTGCTAGGAGAGCACACATCTTGACAAACATACATGTTGTTATTGATGACATGCAAACATGGACGATGAAGTACAAGGGAGCCCCACTTCACTTGCCAAAGATGATAAGGCCAAATGCGGTTGAGCTGAAAGCACGTATCCGGAGTCAGATCCAAAACTATGAGGACCTCCCATAACTCATCACTAGCATACAGGCTTCCCATGCATGAGTATTCAAGAGCATGGATGTTGTGGTGCACACACATGCGATCCCATCACTTGGGACTCTCACCTAGACGAAGACCAAGAAGTAGGTCCGACTAGAGCTTGACTTGTAGTTCGATGAGTTGATGCGCATCACCACTAGCCCAAACTTTCCTATCATTGCAGACATCATGCACAAGTATTTTGTTGGTCTAGCCACATTGAAGACAATAATGTGTATGCTTTCAGATGAGTTGGACAGAGAAGCCCGAGCAGTGTACCTGGATGCTATGGAAACGAAGGTCAAGTTTCAGATTGATGTCACCACAAAACACATGGACACTATCAGAGACTACAGAGCTTGGCATCAATATGTTACTGTTGATTAGCATGAGGATGTTGAGCAGTTGTACTTCTATAGTTGTCTAAGTCAAAGTGATGTCTAGTTTGGCTTTCTCAAGCCATTGTGTTCACATGGGTACATGAGCATTGTAATGTTGAGTCATGTCAAGTGTGAATAGTTAATGTAACATTCATAGAGTAGGTGGAGAGTCATGAGGGTAGTTGAACAGTCACAAAGGGGAATGTCAAGGGCCACCCCTCCATTTTCTATAAATAGCCCCTCATAACTCATTGTATAGGCTTTTGGTCAGCCAAGCTTCTATGAAGACTATCTTGAAGAAAGCTTGGAAAATATTGTAATGCACCTTGGCTTCTCCACTGCACGGAGCTAGTTCATCTCTTTGGAGGAGTAGGCAGATGTGGTTGTAATGCTTCAGTGTTGGGCTTAGCAGGTTTACATGGATGTATTGTATGATTGGAACTTACACTTCTTTATATAATAAGAGCCAACACATTTTCATGCATATGTCGTTCTTGTAGTTGGATTGCTCTGGTTGATTAGCAGTATATGTTGTTTAACTTACGTATTTGTGTATGAACTGCTTCGTATGAAATTATATGAATCTTGTTGCAGATGTGTTGTTGGTTTAACCATCACTTTGGATTGTCGAATGATCTGCTTTCCAGCTTGTGATGCATATTTGCTCATGTGTTTCCTTCTCAGCTGAGCACTCAACTCACCCCCATGTGTCAGAACCTCTCATTCATGTTCCTTGACTCACTGCAGTAGTCACACCCTTGCTAGTGGCAGAGTTATCTTACTTGCCTCTGTGTGACATCGCAGTCAAGGAATTACCTTATGACCCACTGTTGGGACTCCTACACCAAACGATCTGAGGTCTGATTGGGACTTCTTACTAGGGAGATCCCCTTGACATGTTGGCAAGTCTAGCACTATCAACATTTCTGGCGCTAGAAGGAGGGCCGAATGACAAGCTATGTCCTCTCATCTAGTTTTGAACCCTTGCATATATTTCATGGATTCTTGTTCTCTTCTTCCCCTGCGATGTTTTTCAAATCATGAAGATGTCTCCATCACGGGGGAGTTTTTCAATCTCTTATCCACTTTCACATATGATGGTGAAGTCGAAGTGGCCTGGCCTGAATACTTACATGACTTTCTTTCCATGCTTCATGAGGAAGATGGGTGTTTTGACAAACAGGCCAGCTTGTGTTTGCACACACACTTCGTGAATCTCCATGTAGATGGTTGCTCAGCCTACCAGCTGACACTATGCAATCACTTGAGCACTTCTGTGATCTTATTGAAGACACATTCTATCATTTTGATCCAAACCATCTTGATCGAAAATTGTTACAGCAATTGAGGGCTCCACATGAATCAGTTCTTGATTTTTGGGAGCACTTCCATGACTTGCAATTTCAAGCTCCAAGGAGCTAGATGAAATTTTCTTATCTTTGGGACCGGTTCAAACATTACCTTAAGAAATGTGCCCTTCCTAAGAAGAATCTTGAGATCAATCCTCACTCAACATTTTTCATTGATGGAGCTACACAATCTCAAGTGGATGCGGTCACTGTCTCGACTAACTGTCCGCCTACCTCTCATTCAACAGCTCCACCACTGCCAAGTGATGCTAAGGATCATGCTCACACAACTATTTAGTTTTCACATTCTCCCAACATCACTTCACTCAATTTTTGTGTAGATTTGGTTGTGATTCCTTCAAGTTCTCATATGCATTATGTTCTATGACATCCATCTTCACACTTGGGTGTTCCTTCGGATGATGTTGTCTTGTGTTCATCCATTCCAGACTCTTCACTTGTTGTGAATGAGGAACAACCCATTGACGGAGTTGGTGTTGCAACACCAACATGCGCTATCATTCATGAAGAGTATGAGTGGGAGCTTGAGCATCGACACTCAGTGAAGGATGACTCCGTTCTGTCCGAGCCCCCTCCGTTCTTTCCTAACATCTTTGATGAACCTGCCATCCATGATTTCACATGTGTATCTTCATCCATGGATGCACCCATTGTTGATCACTCGCAGGACTCGCCGGATGTTGGCCCATCATTCGACAATGGAGAGGATAAGCTATTCATTGAAAATCCACTTGATCTTTCATCTGTCTTTTCCAGAAACACAGAGGATGAGTTTGTTTGCTTTTCATCTACCCCTCTATTTGATTCATCTGATCATGAGGATGCCTATGAATTCATTTATCTTTTTGATCATGGTGGTCGTGATCCATTTGTTTCCATATTTGATCATGATCATGGCTTTATCACAATTGATCTTTCGAATCCACCAGTTTATGATGATCTACCTGATGATGAAGTTGAAACACCCAAGACTGTCGAGGCACTTTAGCCCGAGCTGATGGTTATGTCAGGTCCTCACTCTCTTGGGGTTAATCTCGCTTCCAATCATGAAACTATTCAATCACCCAAGGCTCCTCATCACTCATCTGTATGCATTGAAGATCCATCCCACACACATATAACATCTCCTCCACTCGAACTGCATGATCTCGTCACTCATGCATTGGAGGATGCTTACATTAAAAGCACACGTGTATGAGGCAAGTTATCTTTGTTTCTTTCTCTTGCTTGCATGCCTCAATCAAGAATGTGCTTGTGCTTCAAAGTTGCACGTAGAGTCACACAACACCATGATAAGTCCATGAACTGCTTGTCATGCACCTGCACTCACTTATGTCCTATGGACATTGTCAAGCACGAAGTGTGATTATCTTCATTTATATCTTTCTTGCTTGCTGGTTCACACAAATAGGTTGCTTGCGGACCAAGCCTTCACCAACATGGGTCTACCAATGCACCAGCGGCTACATTGGAAATATCACTTCACGTGATCAAGCCCATGCACCGTTTGTGTAGGAGTAGGAGTAGCATTTTCTTTCAGTAAATTTTCTTGAATCCTTGTTTGCTTTTTCGCTTTGTTTAATTGTTTGTCTACTTGCTTGTTTTCTTACTTGCTTTGCTTTCACTTTGCTTCTACTTTTTCTTTGCTTTGATGTTTGTTAGTTAGTTTGTTTTGTTCATAGGTTAGTTTTGCATGAAACCATGTATGACTCTTGAAACGAGCTATGTCAAGTACAAGAGGGATTGTACAGTTATTGTGACTTGGTTATCTGTCATCTTGCCTTTGTATGAAGAACTTGTTACTTTCATTCCATGATACGTCGAAGGAAAATAAGTACTTTTCGAAGTGAACCTTGGTGAAAAGACAACACTTGCACACCAACTAGTGTCACCTTCTCTAGTCTATTGCTTTTGGGTTAACCCTTGTCAGCTCAATCAAGTAGAGTAAGGTGAGGGGGAAAACCTTAACAGGCACGTCAGAGATACATAAACTACTTCTCTTCTGGAACAACCTCTTATTCTCTCAATAAGTCAGGATCCCTCTTCCACCTCTGAAGTGAATAACTGCTATGCACAGTTGAAAAATGAAAAATGAAAAGTAAAAAAATTCAAAATTCAAAATGAAAAATGAATAAGGAAAAAGAAGAGAAAGGATTCCTGCACAGGGAGGTGATGCAAGTAACTTCACCAGGGTATTGACCAAGATTGCTGGCAGTGGAGCCATGATTGTGTTCCTATGTGACTCCACTGGGGTACTGTCCAGGCCTGCTGGTAGTGGAGCACTAGAGATGAAACTAAGACTCTGACAACTATATTGCTTGTGCACCTATATACCCCTCAATCCCAATCGAAACAACTATGTTGCCATGGCTTGGAATGTGTGTCAATCGACCAGGAGTTGGTAGATGCTACATCTTACAATCAAGCTAGTGTTAAACCAAGATATGTTAAGAACTGAACAATACTTTTGGAGGTGTTAGACTTTCTTTCCCCGAACAAGGTCCATTCACAGAGTTGGAGTTCTAGTAGTGTGTCACCAAGTGTTGTAGTGACTACAACCACCCTCCAAAATTTTTCCTTATCCCATTCTAGAGCCTCCCTACCAACCTTACACTGCACTTTGTCTTTCTTTGTCAAGTACACAAGATTCAGTGTTTTTCATGCACAAAGGTAGCCTGTCAAGCACAACTTGATGCATTCCACTCACAGGTTGTTCACTCGGACTTGGTCCAGCTGCAAGCTTAGCAGCTTCCCCTAGAAAATTGCGCATTTCTGGAGGGAACCCAACCTTCCCTCCAAAAATTGCAAAATCCTCTCTAGCAACCTATTGGGCTCCAAGATTGCACAATCCTGCCAGTCAACACTCCCAACAAGATTTGCGTAAATTTCCCTAGCATGGCTACTCAGCAAAAAAATTGTGCAAATCTAAGCAGCAATCAGCTGCTCTACCTAGAAATTGCACAATCCTCTTGGGTAGTCAGCCCAACTTCTAGTAAGAAATGCACATTTTTCTCAAGCAGTTGAGCAGCTGCATGTATGAGCAGCCCGGTTGACCGGTTCCACCCGAGACCAAGAAAACTTGACTTGCATGGATGCATGACTGGTTCTTCTCGGAATAGAAAAGGCAACATGTAAAGGGCATCCCATGATTGAGGGAGCTATTTTTAGCAACCAAGGGTTACATGCAAAGTTGTTTTAGAAGTTTCCCTCCAAGTGTCACTTTTTCCTAGATTTGTGGCATGTGCATCATAAGCCCAAAATTATTTATTTGACTCATCATTGCTCATTATTTTACATTGCTATTGGAGCTCTAACATCCCATAGCACATCTAGGACTCTTTGACATATCCGGATCAGCTATTCATGGGTAAGTCGTCTCAACTTGTCATTTTCAGCATTTCTGTTGCTTTTTTTATATACGCTTGTATGATTGTTGTTTGCTTGATTTATTTGAACGTTTATTTTCATTTACATGTATACTAGCATGTCCTAGCCCTGTTTCATTTTTTGTTGCTATCTCACTGTTGTCGCATGCATGAAACTGTTTTGCATGAATGTTCACCCAACCAGCAAACTGCTTCACCCACATGCATGTTGATCTGTTTGTTGAATCATTGATTCATGTTTTGCATGCACTATCAATCATTTCTGCTATCACTTAGTTTCACTATGCATTCACTATCTTATTTGCTTTTGGTTGCCCGTCGGCGAGCTGGGCCAACCTTGGCCTAAACTCTGCCTCACTGACACTGCATTGCGCAATTTGGGGAAGGAAGGTTCTGCCTTCCTCTCCAGAAATGCGCATTTTTCCCAGCAGTATCCTCTAGAACTATTTTGTGCATTTCTAGTGGACAGTGATTTTTGGCCTAGGAAATTGCGCAAATATGTCCCTGGGCCTGCAGTCCTTCCCAGTTGGAATTGCACATTGTGGAATCCCAGTAGCCAACAACCAGTCTAGATTATGCATTGCGTAGATCCAGTAGCCAGTGTTGCCTTGAAGACAACCCATACTACCTTTTGCGCAATTCCGGTAGCCAGTCACCTAGATCCCAGAAGAAATTGTGCGATCTTTCTTATCAGTTTCCCAAATATGTGTTGTGTCATTCCCCAGAATTTGCTTTTTTTCGTTGATAGATTTCTTTCCATGCATGTTGCTTGTCTCCAGATATTTCAGTTGTTCAGTTGTCTCAATGGATTCCAAGAGAACAAGATATTAGGAGACTAATGGAAATGCAGCTGCGGCAGTAGCTGAGAAAATGTCCTCTAATCTGTCGATCTACGAAGATACAAAGTTGTGTATAGACAAGGAAATCAAACTGAAGTGGCAAGAGGTCAATGAAACATTTCCAAGCACTTTTGTGGAACACCTCGAAGACTGTCAGGTGTACGTGAACATTCCTAAGTCTGGCTTGTACCATATTGCACACAGATATCCTGCATTCCCATGTGCGGACATCATACAGTGGATCGTCTCTCACACTAATCCCGAGATGATGACCTTGAGCAGTGTCAGTGGGATGAAACTTGCGACCTTCTGGGAACAAGATTATGATGAGATGTATTAGACGTCAAAGACCGCAACTGTCATGGAGACTCCATTTAGTTTACCCAACAGTAGTGCTAACTTTAGAGACATTTTGAAGGATTGGGTAAAGGAGCCAGCTCATTTCAGGATGACACCCAACCAAGTCTACAAGACAAAGATACTGAGGAATGTGTACCAATACTTGATCATATTTTCTTGTCAATTGTATGGCCAAGAAAGCATGAAAAGCTTCCCATAGAGTTGGGTAGTTGCATTGGACCAAGTGGCTAGAGAAGGAAAACCATGTAATTGGTCCAGCATACTGGCTCATCAGCTGAAGGAGAAAATTGTGAAGGCTCGAAAGTCACCTAGAGGTATGCATGTAGGGATTTACATGCCTGCCTACATCCTAGATGCAGTCTGTGCCCGACATGAGTTCCCGAGCTTGGAGTGGACATGGTCACCAACAGAGACTACTGTGAACACATATTTCAAGTTGTTGTCTGAATGCAACTTCAAAGGGGTAATCACACGGTTGTCCGATCATTTTGTCATCCCTTTGTACATGATGATATTTGAACAAGATCCACCCTGCATGTTAAAGGAAGCAATGGAGGCATTGATGGGTATTGCAGATTGGTATGCCTCATCGTCCGGCACTTTCATCCAAATGCTCAGTACGGAGAAGCCTCTACATGTTCTGCCAAATTTTGCCTTGGACATACTTTTCATGTAGGAACTAGCCTATCACATCTCGGCAGGATTGAAAGCTAACTACAGTGGAAGAGGAAGGCACCTTGGCCCACTCTTCCGTTGCGGATTGGGTTATATGAGATCCATAGTATCAAGCAAGTGGATGTCAAAGTAGAAATGATGAAGTATCCATTTGACCTCCAAAGCTTCAATCTATATGACCCACATTGCATTGTGAAGGATCACTGCACAAGAGTTCAGTTCAACTAGATCTATGTAGCATTTCATTAGGCCAAGGAGGACCCATGGAGATATTGCTACAGTTTCTCCAGAACTAATGAACCGGTTAGATTCATTGTGGAGTGGTTAACAAAGCAGAGTGAAGTAGCATCACGAAGAGCACTAGCAGTAGCATCAGTGGGAGCAAATCCAAGCATACCAGTGTGTGACAAAGGGAAGAGGAAGATTGTCAATCACATGGAGGAGGAACAAAGCTGCAAGTTTCAAGCAGATCCACTTGTAGAGAAAGAAGCTATGGCTATAGAGGCAAAGAGGTAGCAGCGCAATAAGCGAAGGATAAGAAGATAATGGAAGAAGTAGAGAAGGAGTTGCATGAGCTGAGAGAGCAACTCTAGAAGGAACAAGAGTTGCGCAAACAGGAGAGGGAAGCGTAGTAGCAACAAATACAACATGGGGCTCATCATGTGTAGACAGATGAAGCAGCGCTGGTACAAGTAGTTAATTCATCAGAACAGTTGGCATTAGGCGAATAGAGTGAACTATCGCAGGGGCAAGACTTTGCTCATGAGATAGAACATGCACTTCAACAGTTGGATCCAGACATGGAGTAGTAGGAGTTGGAACAGGATACCGACCTCATGCCTCACCACAAAGAGGTTGACTCACCCGCTTCAATGCATCTATAGGAAGAGAAATTCTCAGATGACCAGGAGGCACTAAGATCCTTGGTGATCAATTGAAAGAAGAGATGCAAAACATCTCGTTTGATGAATCCCAACATAGAGTTGTGTAGTCTCGCAAAGTGTCAACTCCACAGGATCAAACATCACTTGTGAAAGTTGAAGAACGAGTGATCGTTACTGATGTGTGCAAGCATCCAGCTGCTTTGGCCAATGCAACCAGAGTGTATGCCAAAGCCACTAACTCAAGTATTTGTTTTCTTATCGCTGAGAATGAGTGAATGGTAAAGGAACTACAGGTGGCCAAGCAAGGAGGAGACTTGGTGACAATGTCCATAAGAGCTGAATTGATGAAGGCAATACTAGATGAGGTATTATCCCTTGACACAGTTATGTGAGAATTGTACTCCAAGTTTGGTACCATGCACAAGGTGGTCGTCCATCCCAATGGATGGCAATAGCGATGTACTAGGAGAGCACGCATATTGAAGAATATACATGTTGCTGTTGATGACATGAAAACATGGATGATGAATTACAAGGGAGCCCCACTTCACTTGCCAAAGATGATGAGGCCAAATTCAGTCGAGCTGAAAGCACGTATCCCAAGTCAAATTCGGAACTATGAGAACCTCCTGCAACTAATCACTATCATACACACTTCCCATGCACGAGTATTCAAGAGCATGGATGTTGTGGTGCACATACATGCGATCCCATCACTTAGGACTCTCACCTAGGTGAATAGCAAGAAGCAAGTCTAACTAGAGCTTGACGCATACTTCAATGAGTTGATGTGCATCGCCACCAGCCTAGACTTGCCTATCAGTGCAGACATCATGCACCAGTATGTTGCTGGTCCGGCCACATTAAAGACAATGATGCGCATGCTTTTAGATGAGTTGGACAGAGGATCCCGAGTAGTGTACCCAGATGCTATGGAGGCAAAGGTCAGGTTTCAAACAGATGTCCCCATGAAACACACGGACACTGTCAGAGACTACAGATCTTGGAATCAATATGTTACTGTTGATTAGCATGAGCATGTTGAGCAGTTGGACTTCTATAGTTGTCTAAGTCAAAGTGATGTCTAGTTTGGCTTGCTCAAGCCATTGTTTTCACATGGGTACATGTGCATTGTAATGTTGAGTCATGTTAAGTGTAAGTCAATTTCAATAATGAATGTAACAATCATAGAGTAGGTGAAGAGTCGTGAGGGTAGTTGAACAGTCACAAAGGGGAATGTCAAGGGCCACCCCACCCTTTGTTATAAATAGCCCCTCATAACTCATTGTATAGGCTTTTGATCAGCCAAGCTTTTGTTAAGACTATCTTGAAGAAAGCTTGGATAGTACTGTAACACGCCTTGGCTTCTCCACTACACAAAGCTAGTTCATCTCTTTGGAGGAGCAGGCGGATGTGGCTGTAATGCTTCACTATCGGGGTTAGCAGGTTTACATGGATGTATTGTATGATTGGGACTTACACTTCTTTATATAATAAGAGCCAACAAATTTTCATGCATATGTTGCTTGTGTAGTTGGACTACTCTGATTTCTTAGCAATATATGTTGTTTAACTTACATATTTGTGTATGAACTAATTCGTATGCAATTATATGAATCTTGTTGCACATGTGCTGTTGGTTTAACCATCACTTTGGATTGTCGATTGATCTGCTTTCTAGCTTATGATGCATATTCACTCATGTGTTCCCTTCTCAGCTGAGTACTGCTACAGGTTGCTAAGGGGCACACTCAACTCACCCCCCATGTGTTAGAACCTCTCATTCACCTTCCTTCACTCATTGCAGCAGTCACACCCTTGCTACTGACAGAGTTATCTTACTTTCCTCTGTGCGACATCCCGGTCAAGGCATTACCTTACAACCCACTATTGGGACTCCTACACCAAATGGTCTGAGGTTTGATTGGGACTTCTTACTGGGGAGATCCCCTTGACATGCTGGCGGTCTAGCACCGTCAATAGTACCAGAGTTTGAAACCTTAATTGAAAAATTGGAAAGTACTTCTATTTCTAAATAAAAATCTCAATGATTGGAAGTATCTGAAGGTAGTGTATCCTCATCTTTCCAATATACTCAGATCTTAACTTGTTCTCAAAGAGAGAATATTGGGGTTACTCCATTTGAGTTTCCTCTTCCTTCTTTCTAAAAGAAGACCAAGAAATCTGAGTCACAAACATCCACTAGTGAGATTTTTTTCAAACTCACCTCCACAAACACCTTCATTCCATACATTCCCTCCAACCAATCCTCATGTTAATACCCCTTCTTCTCAAAGTACTGGTTCCAGTTCATCTAGCACTAATACAGGATCTGCCTCTTCTTCCACACAATCACCTTCTACCCCCAAAATTCGCCCCTACCACCCCCACCAGTTAGACCATGGGAAAATCTTGGAGCTGTGCAAATTCCAGCACCCCCTCATCCTCTACCTAAATATCCTAAAATATGGCTACCAAAATTTAATCCTGACAATGGACTACATGATGAAGAGCATCTCCACAATTATATGTTAGCCATCAATCTGAATGGAGTAGTTGAAGAGGACTGTGTAGTAAGATTATTTCCCTACACTTTTGAAGGATCTGCAAGTTCATGGTATTTTTAATAACCGCCAGGGTCTATTACTAGTTGGGACATATTTGAAGAGCAATTTTTAACTAATTTTGGCAATGATTGCACTACTACTACTTGGATTATTGAGCTTTCCAATCTTAAAGCTAGTCGCAATGAAAAAATCAAGGATTTTAATTCTATATTTAACAAACTCTTGAATAAAATTCCAGATACATCCAAACCTAGTATTGATGTACAGAATGAGTGGTATATATCTTTCTTACCTTCAAATATCACAATTTCTGTCGACGGGGCTAATAAAACTACTTTAGTAGAAAATATGAAAGAAGCATTAGCAATTGAGAAAAGGATACTTGCTTTAGAAAAAATAATTGCATAGGATGAAAGAAAATCCAAGAAGGTTACATTTAAAGATGAGCCAAAGAAGAAAACTCCAAAAGATCCTTTTGATCTCGAAGGATTACAGAAATTCCTCAAGACTATGTCCAACGAGATGGTCGAGATTAAAAAACAAGTGGTTGAATCTTCAAAGAAACCTTTTATACCCTTTAAGAAAACTCAAACTTCGGCCTCCCAACCCCCCAATGCCATATCGAACATAGAATCAAATGAAGATGTTGATGAAGAAGAAACAATTGTGTCTGCTGATGATTCTCAAGATGAAGAATTGGTAGAAGTTCATGGGCTTTGGGACTTTATCCTCCCTACTTCTGATAATGAAGAATACCACGAAGCCTTACTTGTAAGTACAAGAAGTAAAGGACCACCTGATTCTTCCCAACCAACCTAGAAATAGAAAGCTTCTACTTCTACTACTAAAGACAAGAACATCAACAAACCAACCCCTTCTTCCTCTTCTAATCCTCCATCCACATCAAAAACTTTGGTTGTTTCTAATAACATTGAGTATAATATAGTGGAAGATATGAAGAAAGTTAAAGCTAACATTTCCTTATATGAAGTTTCAAAACTAAAACAACAACAGAGGTATCTTCTTAATGAATTGAATGCATATCCTTTTCCAATCATCGTCGCTTTAAAGCTTCTCGAGGAATAGGTAAATCTCCTGATAATTCTCCAAACAAAGTCGCTTCCACAGATGTTGTCTTGATTAGAGACAGATCAAATTCTCACACTCCCCCATTTCTTTTAACTTTTGAACTCTTCAATAAGAATGTGCACAATTTCTTAGTTGATTCTGGAGCATCATCGAATATAATGCCCTATTTAGTTTGCTCAAAATTGAATATATCTCCCTAGAAATCTGTTGTTCATATAGTGCAACTCAATAGAACAAAATTTAAAGTATTAGGAGAAATTAACTCAATCCTTATCAGATTTTCTTCTAATCCTAAAGTGTTTCAAATCATTGACATTATAGTTACTGACATCCCTGATTTCTATGGTTTAATCCTAAGTAGAGATTGGTCTGAAAATCTACACGGTTACTTTTCTACAGACTGGTCTCATATGTGGTTTCCATATAATGGAAAACCAAATCAAAACTGAGTGGACTATGAAAAACATATAGAATATTCAGTAACAAATCTAGATGGAGAAAATGAACTAGTCATCTCCACTAATAATATTCTTGGGAATTATTTCTCAGAATATTTTTGGGGTAAATTTAGAGCTCAAGGATCCCCTTTCTCAATCAATTATGTCACTTCACAAATTGAAAATTATTCATAGACAAATTTGTTGGAAATAATACTGAGAGGGGGGGTGAATTAGTATTATCATATCAATAATTTAATTTCCCAAATAGATTTGTATATGCTACTTCAGCTAAGTGAACTAGCGTGTATACGCAATTGTACTTAAAGAAACCAGCATATATGCAGAGAACTTTTGATTTACCCAATTTATCATGCATTGAACTTTAACCAGTATATTAGAGATTTATTAGACAGTGCAGTAAAAGCAGAATAAAGCATCACACGTAAGCAACACACAAGAACACCAAGATATAAGGTGGAAACCCAATGTGGGTGAAAACCACCTACTGTTGTCGTCTCTGTCTTCTTTTAGTAATAAGAAAATCTATTTACAATCTTGAACTGGTGCATACTTATACCAGTACACAAGCTTCTACCTGCAGAAGGTTACAACCTTCTCTCATTCTCCAGCTTCTACTGGAAGGGAGCTACAACCCCTTGACTTTTGTACTAGCTGATATGTTTACTAGTACGTAGGTGGCGACCTACAGAAGGTTGCGACCTTCTTTCTTCCTCCAAGGACCACATTTCATAAATATTCAGACTGGATCCATCAACAACATCATAACTGCAATTCAATCATCAAATACATCTACATCAACCAATCACTAAGACTCAATCATCACTTTCTGAATCAACCACAACCGAATCAATCAATCATTTTGACAACCCATCATTAAATCACAATCAATCTGATCATTCAGAATACGGTCACCAGAATATAGTAACCAGAACCCATAACTCTGCAACAACAAATAGAAACAACTAAAACATACTTTATAAGGTGTACACTACTTCCATGTATCGAACCTATGTGTATACGCGCTTTTCTCAAACCCAACCAGCATATACATCTACAAATATTAATTCATAATTCTGCAGCTATTCCGGACTTCAGTTATATCCAAATCATAATATTTATAAAATAACACATGCGTCAGTATTCAGATCTAGACTATACATGATCAAACCACATAATGATAATTCATTTCAAGCCTTAATATCCCAATCCATCATTAGATATTATCCTTCATCAACCGCTAAGGTTCATCCTTGGTTCAGATCAAGCACAGCACCATAAGCCAATAACCTGCATACTAGATCTCACACTTCATCAAATATTCGATACTTGCACGCCTGGTCTAATGATCTTCTCCTCCTTTTATATTTTTAGGCATTTTTCAATACCATGGGCCAAAACCACTTAGGACCAATACCTTGGACCAAATACCTAGGGTCAATACCTCGGACCAGATACCTTGGACCAATACCATGGATCAAAATACCATGGACCAAACACCTCGGACCAAAAACTTAGTCTTCCAAGGTATACACGCTTTTCCTTCTGTGAATGTGCGTGTGTATGTATATGCTACTTGTGGTCAGTGAATGTGTGTGTATATGAAGCTTGGTCAAGATGAACCTGCGTATACCTCTCTTTCTTCATTCTATGTAGTCTGATCTATAATTCTTTGTTGTTAACCTGTTGTACTATGATCTTTCATCTAAGTGAGTTGCCATCAAGGACAACACCTGTATCATAATGCCAACAATCTCCCCCTTTGGACTTGATGGCAACAACAACACCAAGTCACTCTCCCCCTTTGACATCAAGGGCAAAGGGTCATGCTCCCCCTTTGACATACATTATGCTGGTCATGCTCCCCCTGAGTACATGCTGAATTCTTTGATATGCTGAAATGTACTAATTGAGCTCCCATGATTGAGTCCATGCTCCCCCTGAGCACAAGCAAAGTCTGCAAAAAGATTTTCTAAAAGAATAACATGACTCTATACATACATCACCAATGACCTTCCTATCACCAATGACTCATACATACATCCATCTCCCAACCAAGTGGGGATATACCAAATTTGACTCATCCACCCAACCAAGTGGGGATATACCAATTGTTTATACATGAAAAAAACAAGAAATATTACATCATCCATCCCATGTAAAGTGGGGATATAAATTACATCATTTTTCCAAGAGGACCCATTCAAATGTATGAGAAGACATATCACACCCTAGACTTTTACATGACTTGAGAAACCAATGGTATAAATATCTAAAGCCATAGCTGGACTTAGCAACCATAATCCTAACAACGCTAAATGTATGTGAAGGCTAATGCTCCCCCTAAACTGGTGCTACCTGTGCATTGTTAACAGGTCAAAGATCAAGGCATCTTTGTTAGTCAAATAAAGTTAATGAACAGAGCATATCATCAATATCAGTTAGAGCACCCATATCAGAGCCTGCCCCACTATTTTTCTTGCTTGGAAAACATATACACTCCTTGACCCACAGAAACCCACGTGTGTACGCGACTTCACTTTAGGACACCCGCATATAATCACCTTTTTCTAAAAAGTTTGATTTAACAGCAGGATGATGCAGCAACTACTCCCAACTTTTTTCTGAGATATTCAAATGTCTCTCTAGGTAGTGGTTTAGTGAATATATCAGCGACCTATTCTTTGGAGGGAACATATTCCAATTTTACCTTTTGTTCAAGCACTTGTTCATGTAGAAAATGATATTTGATGGCTATGTGCTTGGTCTTGGAGTGCATGACTGGATTCTTTGAGATATTGATGGCACTTATATTATCACATAGAATGGAGATGGGTGGAGTGCATGTGATCTGAATGTCTTGTAATGTTTTCATCATCCAAAGTAGTTGTGTGCAACAATATGCATCAGCCACATATTTTGCTTCAGTTGTAGATAACGTAATTGAACTTTGTTTCTTGCTGAACCAAGCCACTAACCTGGAACCCATATAGAATGCACCACCACTAGTGCTTTTTCTGTCATCAACACATTCTGCATATGTATATGCATGAAGAGTAAGATCTATATCTCTAGGATACCATAAACCAAAGTTCTATGTTCCTTGAAGATATTTGAAAATCCTTTTGACCGCCTGAAGGTATGATTCCTTTGGATTTGCTTGGAATCTTCCAACTATTCCTACTGCATGCATGATGTTAGGTCAAGTACTTGTTAGATAAATTAGACTGTCGATCATGGATCTGTAAGTTCGTTAATGTACTGTTGCTGATTCATCATTTGAGCTGAGACTACATCCTGTTACCATTGGGGTACATATCGGTTTAGAATCTTCCATGCTGTACTTTTTCAAGATCTGTTTGATATATTTGGTTTGTGAAAGAAAAATACCATCTTTATTTTGTTGAACTTGTAGACCAAGAAAATAGGTAAGTTCACCAAGCAAGGACATTTCAAATTCTTACTGCATTACTGAAGCAAAATTCTGACTCATGGATTCTTCATTGCTACTAAAAATGATATCATCAACATAAACAACAATTATTAGCAATTTATCAATGTCAATCTTTGTATATAGATTGCTATCTGCCGACCCTTTTGAAAAACCCTATTGGTGTAGACATTTGTCAAGGTAGTAATACCAGGCCCTTGGAGCCTGTTTTAGACCATAGAGAGCCTTTCTGAGTCTGCATACAAGTTTTGCATCATTTCCAAGAATGAATCCTTCTAGTTGTTCAATATAGACTTCTTCTTCTAAATCTCCATTAAGGAAAGCATATTTTACATTCATTTGCTATACTTTAAATTTCTGAAAGCTAGAAAGAGCAAGAAACATCCTTATGGCTTCAAGTCTAGCAATAGGTGCAAAAGTTTCTTCAAAATCTATACCTTCTTGTTGAGCATACCCTTTACAAACAAGTCTAGCCTTGTTTCTAATAACTTCTCCATTTTCATTCATCTTGTTTTTGAATATCCACTTAGTTCCTATGATATTTTTATCATGAGGTCTAGGAACTAATTCCCAAGTATTATTCTTTTCAATTTTCTCAAGTTCTTCATTCATGGCCTTGACCAAACATTTATCTTTGCATGCTTCATTTACATTTTGAGGTTCGGTGGAGGATAGTAATGCTAGATAGCTTGAGGTTTCTGTAATAGTTCTTCTTATCTATACACCTGCCTCTTTCTCCCCTAAAATTTGAGTTTCTGGATGATTTTTCTGAACATACCTGGGTGAAGTCTTTTCTTCTATTGTTATCTCTTCTTCTGGTGCTTCATTGGTTTCTTCTTCAGAATCATTGTGATTTGATGTGGGAAAATAATCCCCATCTTCTTCATTGTCATAATCTCCGGTTTTTATTTGTTTTTAATTTTTGCATGCTTCATCAACTACAACATCAATACTTTCAACAATTTTCCCAAGTCTTTTATTATAACATTTATATCCTTTACTTCAGAAGAGTAACCAAGAAGAATACCTTCATCTGCTTTGGACTCAAACTTACCAAGTTTTTCATTAGTCCTTTTGATATAACATTTGCTTCCAAAAACTTTAAAGTATTTTACCGTAGGAGTCTTACCATACCAAAGTTCATTGGAGTTTGAGTGTTGTTTACTCGAACATTTGCTTGGTTGAGAATAGTTACAGCAGCAAATGCAGCTTCACCCCATAAGGTTGTAGGAGTTCCAGATTCATCTAGCATAGCTCGAGCCATTTGTTGAACAGTTCTGTTCATTCTTTCTACCACTCCATTTTGTTGAGGAGTCCTGGAGAACTACCTTTTATTCCATGTTGCTCACAAAATTCAAAGAATTCATCTGAGGTAAATTCCCCTCCTTGATTAGATCTGAGGCATTTGAATTTGCGATATGATTCATTTTCAACCGAAGCTTTGAAGGCTTTGAACTTTTCAAATGCTTCATATTTATGCTTTAGAAGACCTATCCAACACATTTTGGAAAAATCATCAATGAAAAAAATAAAGTATTCTTCTCCACGAGGTGAATTTTTCCTTGATAGTCCACATAAATCAGTATGAACAACTTCAAGAGGCTTACTAGCTGACCCTTCTTTTTCAATGAAGTGAGATTTGGTTTGCTTACCGAATTGACATGGTTTGCATATTGTATTTTCAGGGATGCTGATATCTGGAAGATCACGAACAGCCTGGAATCTTTATGCTTTTCTTATTTGAGAAAAGCTTAGATGTCCCAATCTTCTATTCCATAGCCAGTTTTCATCATTTTTTCTTAGATAGCACTGTTGTTGTCCTCCCTTGAGTATGTATAAGTTGTTTGGAGTTCTTGTAACTTTTATCATGGTTTCTCTTGTATCAAGCTCACAAACAACACATCCGTTTGATCGAAACACCACTTCATTTCCTTGATCACACATTTGACTGACACTCAACATGTTATGCTTTAGACCATATACATACATAACATTCCCAGCTTTAACCTTTTCTTTCAAGAAAACAGAGCCTTTACCTTTTATGACAACAGGATTGTCGTTTCCAAATGAGACATTCTTTTCCTTTTCTAAGGCATTATATGAGTGAAGTTTTTCTTTGTCACCTGTCATGTGTTTTGAGCATCCATTGTCGATGTACCACTGATTTTCTTATCCTTTTGCATACAAGGCTATACCACATATTTCTGTTTGAGGTTCTTTCCTTCTCCATATTTTGGGATTTAATGGAGTTTTCTCCTTTTGAGATGTTTGTCGAAATTTGCTCCTACATTCAGATTCTTCATGGCCAAAGTTGTTACAGATTGAGCATTCTATTTCATTTTCAAGAAGAG
This sequence comes from Pinus tabuliformis, assembly GCA_031772625.1. Taxonomy (NCBI): domain Eukaryota; kingdom Viridiplantae; phylum Streptophyta; class Pinopsida; order Pinales; family Pinaceae; genus Pinus; species Pinus tabuliformis. The sequence goes on from CM062815.1 coordinate 692,421,796, forward strand.
AAAAGTTATTATAGGAACTTTTCTTGATCCCTGTCACATTCCTTTGATTTCGTGCTTCTCTAGTCATGATGGTTTTGTAAGCAACACATTGAGTAGCTTTATGTCTAAAATTATGACATGAGAAGCATTGGCCATTTAAGAAGTTCCTGCCATTATCGAATCTATTGACCTGGTGATTGTAGTTTCTATTGATATTCATCTTTGAAGCAAATTGAGTATGATTTACCTGAGGTTGGTTGTGGCTTTTGTTCATCCTTGAATCAAATTGAGCCTAATTTACTTGGTGATCTGCTTTATGCCTTTGTTGATGATTGTCATATTGTTCACTGTTCTTTGCTGCATCAAGATAGCTTTTAGTGGAGGTTGACGGCTTCTATGATTGATATGCTTCTTCAGTATATCCAAGACCTGTCTTTATCAGAGGAGAATGATGCATTTTGGTAATTTCATTTAAGGTTTCTGATCCTTTAGCAAATCTAATATTGAGAGATTTTGTTTGCTCAAGATCCTTTCTTAGACCCACAATTTCACATTCTAGTTTTTCATTATGTTTTTCTCTTTCAGCAAGTTGGTATGTCAAGGTATCTATAATAATATTCTTTTCTTCTAAACAGATTTTGAGTTTAGAGATTTCTTCATGAAGGTCATCTTCTTCTAAAGCATCCCAAAAATTATCATTGTCATAAGCCGTTAGAAGTCTATAGTCATTATTATTTTCATCTTCATCACTATTTGATAAACCATCACTATCTTCATGAGTATAGTAACTCATTTTACTTACACTTTGTTTTCTATTCCATTTTGCAGATTCTTTCCCTTTATCATATTTATCTTTATGAGGACATTTGGTAGCATAATGACCAACTCTATCATAGGCAAAACATTTGAAGGGTAGTTTACCTCTAAATCTTCCAGAACCCCACTGAAGCTTCTTGACAAAGTTTACTTCATCTTCTTCTTCTGAAATATTCCCTGATTCACTGGGTTCTTCCTTTCCTTTTGCTGAAGCTTTAAATGCGGCTTCTCTCATATCTGATGGGTCTCCTTTTCTCATCTCAAAGGCAGTTAAGATTCCATGAAGCTGTGTCATAGTGATAGTCTGTAGATCATGTTTTTCTTCTATGGCAGATACTTTTGATTCAAATTTAGCAGACAAGGATCTTAAAACTTTCTCAACTAAGGTAACTTCCTTTATCTCTTCACCCAGATTCTTCATACAATTAACAACCTCATCTATACGTAAGAAGTAAATAGCTATACTTTCATCATTGTGCATCTTAAGAGTTTCATATTGAATTCTGAGAGTTTGAAGTTTAGCATGTTTTACCTGAGAGTCTCCTTTGTAGCTTAGAATGATTTTGTCCCATATTTCTTTGGCTGATTTGAGTTGCATAACTTTGACAAACTCTGATTATGACAGACTTCCCAACAATGTATTGACAGCCCTGGCATTGGTTTCATATTGCTTTTTACCTACTGTATCTGTAGGAATTGCTAATGGAAATGTATATCCTCCTTCCATGATTTCCCGGACATCTGTTCCAAGTGATTGTAGATAGGTTGTGGTTCTTATCTTCCAATAAACAATGTTTCTCCCATCAAATATTGGCGATCTGATGGATCCCACACTTTCTTGATTACTCATGATGATGGATCTCCCTTCAAGCAATCAAGCTTCTTCTGAAGGACCTACTCTGATACCAATTGTTGGAAATAATACTGAGAGGGGCAGTGAATTAGTATTATCAGATCAATAATTTAATTTCCCAAACAGATTTGCATACGCTACTTCAGCAAAGTGAACTAGTGTGTATATGTGATTGTACTTAAAGCAACCAGCGTATATGGAGAGAACTTTTGATTTACCTAATTTATCATGCTTTGAACTTTAACTAGTATATCAGAGATTTATTAGACAGTGCAGTAAAAGAAGAATAAAGAATCACACATAAGAAACACACATGAACACCAAGATATAAGGTGGAAACGCAATGTGGGTGAAAACCACCTGCTGCTGTCATCTCTGTCTTCTTTTAATAATAAGAAAATATGTTTACAATCTTGTACTGGTGCAGAATTATACTAATACGTAGGCTTCTACCTGCAGAAGGTTACAACCTTCTCTCATTCTCCAGCTTCTATTGGAAGGGAGCTACAACCACCTAAAGTTTGTACTAGCCAATATGTTTACTAGTATGTAGGCGACAACCTACAGAAGGCTACAACCTTCTTTCTTCCTCCAAGGACCACGTTTCATAAATTTTCAGACTGGATCCATCAACAACATCATAACTGCAATTCAATCATCAAATACATCTGCATCAACCAATCACTGAGACTCAATCATCACTTTCTGAATCAACCACAACCGAATCAATCAATCACTTTGACAACCCATCATTAAATCACAATCAATCTGATCATTCAGAATACTGTCACTAGAATACAGTAACCAGAACCCAAACTAGAACCCAGAACTCTGCAATAGAAAACAGAAACAACTAAAACATACTTTATAAGGTATACACTACTTCCATGTGTCGAACCTACATGTATACGCACTTTTCTCAAAGCCAACCAGCGTATACATCTGCAAATATTAATTCATAATTCTGTAGCTATTCCAAACTTTAGTTATACCTAGATCATAATATTTACAGAATAACACATGCGTTAGTATTTAGATCTAGACTATACATGATCAAACCACATAATGATAATTCATTTCAAGCCTTAAGATCCCGATCCATCATTAGATCTTATCCTTCATCAACCGCTAAGGTTCATCCTTGGTTCAGATCAAGCACAACACCATAAGTCAATAACCTTCATACTAGATCTCACACTTCATCAAATATTCAATACTTGCACCCCTGGCCTAATGATCTTCTCCTCCTTTTATAGTTTTAGGCCTTTCTCAATACCATGGACTAAAACCACTCAGGACCAATACCTTGGACCAAATACATAAGGTCAATACCTTAGACTAGATACCTTGGACCAATACCATGGATCAAAATACCATGGACCAAAACCACTTAGGACCAATACCTTGTACCAAATACCTAGGGTCAATACCTCAGACCAGATACCTTGGACCAATACCATGGACCAAATAAATCAGACCAAAAACTTATTTTTCCAAGGTCTACGCAATTTTCCTTCTGTGAAAGTGCGTGTGTACGTATACACTACTTATGGTCAGTGAAAATGCGTGTATACGCATCTTGGTCAAGGTGAACCTACGTATACCTCTCTTTCTTCATTCTGTGTAGTCTGATCTGTAATTCTTTGTTCTTAACCTGTTGTACTGCGATCTTTCATCTGAGTGAGTTGCCATCAAAGACAACACCTATATCATAATGCCAACAAAATGTATCCCTGTGTGTAAATATTGTAGATAAACCTTTAGTTAAATCTTTGTTTTGGACTTTGTATTTTGATGGATCTAGATCTAATGATGATGCTGGAGCAGGATGTGTTTTAATTAGTCTTGATGGAGAAAAAACAATGCTAGCATGTTGATTAGAGTTTTAATGTACAAACAACGTTGCTGAGTATGAATCTATGGTTCAAGGCTTGTACAAATAAATATCTCTCGATGTTCAGTATCTTCAAGTGTTTGGAGATTCAAAAAATTTTATCAAACATGTAAGAAATATTATTCATTGTATCTCCAACCATTCAAAACATTGTCAGACTTTAGTTCAATCTCTTACTTCACATTTCTTTGCTTTTGATATTTCTCCAATCCATAGACTTCAAAATGCCAGTGCTGATTTATTAGCCAATGTGGCATCCAAGATAATCCCACCTGAATATTTCTGTCCAGATCGATTTTCGATTGATTTTATTTTTCGCCCTTCCATTCCTGATAACATTACAAATTGACATATGTTTAACGATGATGGAGATATCTTAACTTTCTTAACATATGAAGAATCATATTCTGATCAAATAATTGATGTAGATGAACATGACAGATAAATGAAATAGGCAACTTAAGATAATTCTCTCCCCAAGTCTGTGATCAAACTTGAAAACCTTTAGGATCTAAAAGATAGATTCAAGAAAGTGACTAATTGTAAACTTCAGAGTTCAACATTGAGATTCGAATTAGTAAACCTTGGATCTAAATCTAAAACTCAAAATGTCAATTTAGGTATGGGTATTTCCCTTGATGAGCTTTTATTTTTCTGTTGAAGAAATATAAAAGTGTCTTTGCATGGAATTATGAATATCTAAATACTTGCAATACTTCCATCATCCAACACACCATCCCAATCATGCCTAATGTCAAGACTGTGCAGTAGAAATTAAGAAAGATTCATCCAAATTTGGAGAATCAAATCAAAAGTGAATTGAATAAGCTCCTCAAAGAAAAAATCATTTTTCCAGTAAGGCATTCAATGTGGGTGTCTAATTTAGTACTAGTCAGGAAGAAGAATGGAAACATTAGGATTTGTATAGATTTTTGCAATCTGAATAAAGCTTGTGAAAAAAGACAATTTTCCTTTACCACCTATGGAACAAATCTTGCAGTCAGTCATCAGTTCTAAGCTTATGTCCTTTCTTGATGGTTTCTCAAGGTACAATCAAGTACTTGTCCATCCATATGATAGATTAAAGACTACTTTCAAGACTAAATGGGGAACTTACGCCTATCAGAAAATTCCTTTCAGAATAATAAATGTAGGAGCTACTTTTCAAATGGCTATGGACATTGTTTTCAAAGGTTTGATTAAAAAAATAGTTGTTGTTTATTTGGATGACATTACCATATATTATAAGAAGAGAAATAACCACTATCATGACTTAAAGCAAATATTTGAGAGATGCAAAAGATATGGGATTTCGCTTAATCCTAAGAAGTCATACTTCACTTTCAGCGAAGGAAAACTTTTAGGATTCATTATCTCTAAAGAAGGAATTTGCATAGACCCAAACAAAATTAAGGGTGTTTCAGAAATCCCTTTGCCCCATAACAAAAAATTTATGTAATATTTTTTAGGATAAATTAATTTTGTAAAGAGATTTGTTCCTGATTTTTCCCAAATTGGTTTACCTTTATAGACCATGATTAAGAAAGATTTTGTTTTTAAATGGGGAAATAATGGAAGGGAATCCCTTCAAGAAATGAAACAAGCTATAATTGACACTCCCTCTTTAATCACTCCCAATTTTTTTGATCCTTTTACTTTGTATATTTTCACTTCTGAATTTTTTTATGTCGTAGTGATAACACAAATCAATGATCAAAGTATAGAAGCACCTATCTCTTTCTTCAGCTTAATTTTTCAAGGAGCATAACTCAATTATTCTGAACTAGAGAAATAGGGCTTTGCAGTCTTCAAGACCATCAAACATTTCAAACCTTTTCTATTAAAATATCATACAAAAGTTATTGTCCCATTCTCAGCAATGAGGCAATTACTTGTGTAGAAAGAATTAGGTGAGAAAAGGGAAAACTGGGTAACAACTCTGCAAGAATATGATCTTGACATTAAGCCTGCTAAAATTGTTAGAGGACAAGGTTTTTTTAGACTTATCATTGGAGCCTCAAATATTCCAGTAAATGAAGATTTAAGTAATACAGTTCAAATATCTGAGGTGTGTCTCACTAACACTGAATCTCAATATGTTGATTTGTTGTTTTATTTAAGGAATGGTTATGCTCCACCAGAATTTAATCATAAAAATAAAAGGGATCTAATACTAAAAGAAAAACAGTATAAGATCATTGATGGTGTATTATTCAGGAGAAATTATGACTATTTTATTAAGATGCTTAAAAAAAATTGAGGATTTTTTTTTTTTGCAGGACCTACATGATGGGCTAGCTGGAGGACATTTTTTAAGAGATACTATTGCACATAAAATCCTTCATGTTGGATATTATTGGCCAACATTGTTCAGAGATACACATGCCTATGTGAGAAAATGAAAAATTTGTCAGACCACTGCAGGAAGACAAAGGAAACCATACCCTACCACTCTAGCCAGTCAACATTGAACAACCTTTCGAACAATGGGGACTAGACATAATAGGTGAGATCATTCCTCACTCTTCTAAACAACATAAGTTCATCCTCACTGCCACAAATTATTTCACAAAGTGGGTGGAATAAATTCCACTAAAGGTAGCTAATTCTGATAACATTATTGAATTCATCGATCAATTTATTATTACCAGATTTGGATTACCTAATGCACTCATCTTTGACAATGCATCTTATTTCTCAGGAAACAGTATGACTGAGTTCACATTAAAAATAGGATTCAAGTTAAAATACTCTGCTAATTATTATCCTCAAGGAAATGGCTTAGCAGAGTCCACCAACAAGAACCTCATTAGGATTATCAAGTGAACTATTGATCAAACCCAAAATAATTGGCATAAATCTTTGGTGTTTGCCTTATGGGTTGACAAGATAACCAAGAAAGCTTCCATTGGCACTACTCCTTTCAATATAGTATATGGAAAAGAAGTTATTCTCCCTCCCAATCTAGCCCTTCCTTCATTGGCCTTAGTACAATTTATCGAAGAACAACCCTCCTCTTCTATACAACTAAGAATGTCTCAAATTCTAAAATTAGAAGAAGAAGGGGAAAAGGCTAAACAAACCCATGCACATAATAAACATTTAGTAAAATATTCCTTTGATGCAAGATAAGTTAACAAAAAATATTTTCAAATTGGTGACTTAGTTTTGAAATGGGACAAGGCACATGAGGAAAAGGGTAAGCACACAAAATTTCAGAAATTGTGGCTTGGACCATTCCAAATCATTGAGCAGTTAGGTCCATCGACTTTTGTTTTACAAGATCTACAAGGAAAGATGGATGCTCTTCCTATCAATGGACTAATCCTGAAAAAATTATTTTCGTAGGACTTTTGTTCTACTGTATTATATGTATATATCCATGTTTTTATTATAAATAAGATTGAGTAACACATTATTGGCCTTCATTAAGAACTCTATTCATTTATGACTTTGACCTTGAAAGGTATCGATTTTAAGAGAATCAATTTCAAAATTGGATAGTAGATAAATACTTTAAAACTCTGAAATTTTTATACATTAAAATTCTAAATCCTTATGACTTCAAACTTTATAAAATCTTTCATTTTTGATAATCTGTCCAGAAATGTTCCTTTAACAAAGTAAAAGTCTATTTTGAAATATTAGCATCTTTAACATCAATTGTCATCCATTACTCTTAAGGAGTAGGTGGACCTCCCCACCCATTTTTCATGTATTTTTAGAGTGTAATTCAAAAATATAATAAACTTCAAAGATAAGAAGTCTCATCACGAGCTAGCTTGTTCAATTATGTTATCACTTGTGAATAACATTGTCATCCTCTGGCCAACAAACCAGGAAAATGTTAGGTCCCTATAATACTAGTGTATTCCCTTTTTATTATTGTCATGTGGGAATTTACAGGGTAAGTTCCTCAGACAGAAAACTAAGGGCACCACTCACAAATAGATCATATATCAATACACCAATATTCTTGATGTGGTTAAAACCCTCAAAGAGGGAAATAGTCCACAGCCTGAGCCAATGTGGCCAGTTCAGGCAATTTATTAATAAAAGAAAGAAAATTTACATAAGCTTCTCTCATGAACAGTCACCCTACAAATGACCCTCCATGCTCTTTAAATAGAGATCATGGACCAATCAAGTGTTAAGCCACGAATCAAGTGTCAGTGATACTGAGGAGAGAATGAACCGTCGGATCACTTCATGTCTAGAACATATCATAACTGTCAGATTGTAAGTTACAAAACTACATAGTAAAGAAACACACTTTACCTAACTCTATACTAGACCAAGTTATACTTAACTATTTCCTATGTGTCGGAATATCCTAACATCCCCCCTTAAGAACAACTTGGGATAGGATTGAAGGACGTACAAATATGACACAATAGGAGAAGGAAGGAGGCATTAGAGCCTATCCCCCCTTAGTGACAACTTCCTAAACTCCAAGCATAAATTGAAGTTTAGTAAACTTCACCTTTGTGAGAGCCTTTGTAAAGATGTTTGCAACTTGATCATCGGTTGCACAATACTGCACTTCAAGAACATGGTCATGAATGAGCTTTCTGATGAAGTGCATGTGTAGTTCAATATGTTTTCTACGCTGATGTTGGACTAGATATTTGCATCGTTGAATGTCACTTTGATTATCACACCAAAGTGTATTCGGATGTTGCTGCTGAAATCCAAACTCTGACAGGATCTAACGAAGCCACAGGGCTTCCTTACTAGCTTCTATGATGCCATGATACTCTGGTTCTACTAAAGAAAGAGAAATGGCACTTTGTTTCTTGCAAGCCCCTATAATAGGTCCAGAACCAAGAGTGAAGACATAACCTGCAGTAGACTTCCGATCATTAGGGTCACTAGCCCAATCGGAAACCGTGAAACCAACCAAGAGAGGAGATGCTTCTACACTGTAATGAATCCGAAACTGAATTGTACCTCGAACATAACAAAGTATTCTTTTAGCTGCTTTCCAATGAATTTCATGTGGGTTTTGCATAAACCGAGCAATAAGTCCAACAACAAAGGAAAGGTTAGGGCAGGTATGGGTCAGATACAAAATTTTTCCTACAAGTTGATAATATAAAATAGCATCAACTTCAAGGGAAGTACAAGTGACTGAAATTTTTGCTCCAAAATGAAAGGGAGAAGGAGTTGGCTTACAGTATTCCATGTGAAAGTAGCGTAGAAGATCACATGCATTCTTGGACTAGGAAAGGGAAATACCTTCCTTGGATTGCAAGACTTGAAGACCAAGAAAATAATGCAAGTGTCCTAAGTCTGTCATTTCAAACTTCTTTTTAAGGCTAGACTTCACATGGTTTATAAGGTTGGGATCACTACTAGTAAGGATAAGATCATCAACATAAAGAACAAGAATGATAAGAGACTTACGTACTTTCTTGGTGTAGACAGTATTGTCAGAATGACACCTAGAAAAGCCAGTATCTAAAAGAAAGCTATCCATTTTGGCATACCAAGCCCAAGGGGCTTTATTGAGACCATAAAGGGATTTCTTAAGCTGACATACAAGGCTGAATCTGTTTGTATATAGCCAAGAGTTTGTTCCATATAGATTTCTTCATGCAAGTCCCTGTGCAAGAAGGCAGATTTAACATCCATCTAATGGACTTCCCATTTGAAAGAGGCAGCAATGGAAAGAACAACGCAGATAAAGTTCATTTTGGCAACAGGGGAGAAGGCTTCAGTATAGTTAATGCCTTCAACTTGTGAAAAACCCTTAGCAACAAGATGAGCTTTATGCTTATCAACTTTTCCATCTGGTCCAAACTTGGTTTTGTAAACCCATTTGCATCTAACAATTTTTTGTCCCTTTGGAAGAGGAACAAGATCCCACGTATCCAATAATGAACGATATTATTCATTCATAGTTGTGTCCCAATCTGGATGGCCCTAAGCTTTTGCAAAGGTGTCAGGATCATAATTCCCTGAAGCTTGAGCCAGTAAAGAAGAGGTTATATTGAACTGAGAATGTGTATGTCGCTGATCTGTAGGATCACCTGTAAGAGCACCTACTGCATCCCGAGTAGCACGAACCCATTTTGGAAGCTGAGGAGTTGAAGGATAATCCCAAGAAGGCGGGGGAGGATTTTCATCCTCATTGCCACATCTGAAGAAGAAATATTTTCAAAAGAAGAAGGGATAGAGAGGTGGCACATCCACCGAACTAGGCTCATAGGCCGATATATTTTCAACAAACTTTACATCTCTTCTAATGATAACATTTTTGGACTTAAGTGGAATAATTCTATATCCTTTGAAATCTTTAGAATATCCAACAAAAATACATTTTTCACTCTTAGGTTCTAGAGATTTATGTTTCTCATCTAGAATATGGGCCCATGCTTCACTTCCAAAAATATGAAAGTGACTTACATCTGGTTTAATTGAGGTCCATGCTTGTTCTAGAGTGATATTCTTTAAAACCTTATTAGGAGTGCGATTTACTATGTCATTTGCACAGTTAATTGCTTCTGCCCAAAAATTAAGACTAAGTCCTTTAGATTTAAGCATACAATTAGCCGTTTCCTTTAAGTTGTGATTCTTCCTTTCATCTACACCATTTTGTTGTGGAGTATATGGAACAATATGTTGCATTTGAATTCCATGCTCAATGAAAAAGTTGATGAATTTGTTGTTAACATATTCTCCGCCATTCTTAGATATTATCTTAAGAATTTGATGTCCAAATTGTTTTTCAACAAAGGCCTTAAAGGCCAAGAACATGTTAAATACTTCACTCTTGAGTTTTAGGAAGTATACCCAAGTGTGTTTGGAGAAATCATCAATGAAAGTTAAGAAATACTTGTAGCCAGAGAATGAAACAACTAGAAGTGGACCACATAAATCACTATGCACAAGTTGTAAAGGGGATGAGGCGTGCCAAGAAGCATGTTTTTCAAAACTATCTCGATGATGTTTTCTAAGTACACATCCGGAACAAACACCATCTCTACAAGATACCATAAGAAGACCTGTCACCATATTTTCTTTACATATATTTTGAAGGGAGTGATAGTTTAAGTGACCAAATTGCTCATTCCAAAGTTTTCTCACTTCATCATAATGAGCAACAAATACTGAGGGAAGAGTTGATGACCCAAATTTGTTAAACTTATACAACCTTGTAGAATCATCAGCAATGCCAGTAGCTAAAATATGTCTAGGATCTCTTAGGTCCTTAATTACAACATCATGAGGTGAAAATTCAACGATTCTACCTTCACCTAAATGTGTTATCTGATATACAGTTGCAGGATAAGTTTGGAACACATAATAAATCATTAATTTGACCATTGTCTAGATGAATAGTTTCAATCCCTACAACACTAAGAGATCTATCATCACCAACATATATATTTTTGGTGTTACAATCATTTAAAGAATAAAACATGGCTTTGTTTTTAACCATGTGATAAGAAGCTCCAGAATCAATGAGCCACTCATGAGAATGAGAAGAAGAAGATACATTTAGTGCATAACCAGACCGAGATGCTTGAAAACCACATGCAGAAAGTGTTATTCCTGAAGATTAAGTTGAAGTTGAAGAATGCTCCAAATGGATGTTATGCTGCTTCATTGCTGCTTTCAAGGCTTCCATCTTCTTAAAGCATTTGGATTCCAAGTGGCCATCTCGATTATAAAAGTTGCAATTTCTATCAGTCTTCTTCCCTTTGTTTTTATTTGCCTTATCATTTTGTTGAATTGATTTTTCATTTTGAGACTGAAATTGCTTAGGACCCTTGTTAGGTTTAGGACCATTCCTTTTAGGATATTGCTTCTTAGGATTATTTGAATTTGGTTGTTGCTGGGCGGCTAAAGATTTCTTAGAAGAGTTTCCAATATTAAGAAGACCAAGATGTAAGAGTTTTTCTTGTTCTCTTATTAAAGAATCACAAAAGGCATCAAAACAGGGGGACTTCTAGTCTTGTACTTGAGAAATAAAGGCTTCTCTAGTAGAATGGAAGGTGGAAACAAACATGGAGAAGGCTGGTCCCAACATAGTAAGAATGGAATAGATAAGGCTACCATCTTCTTTCTTAACCTTAACACCTTCCAAGAGAAGTCTAAGGGTCTTGAACTTGGACAAAAAATCTTCAATGGAATAAGAATTATTGGGGTCCAACGTAAGCAACTCATTTTCAAGTTGATGAGTTCTAATTTCATTTTTAATTCCAAAAATTTTAGTGAGCTATTTCATTTCTTCATTAGGGGTATCAATTTCTACGATATGGAATCTAAGGTCTGGAGAAATAGACATCCCTATCAACCCACATGTTTGATCTTGCCTATTTTCCCATTTGGCTTCCTTATCTTCATCTTTAGGTTTAGTTTCTTGGCCTGAGGCTATTCTGTAAAGGCCTTTACTTCTAAGTAAATCCACAATGTAGGACCACCATTGGAAGTAGTTGGTGCTGTCAAGAATAACTTGCCATGGACTTTCCATTTTAACAAAAACTGAAGCTGTAGATGTTGAAACTAAATGTTCCAATGGAAAGATCTCGAAAAATTAGGTTGATTAAAAAAAATGATTCTGAAATGGCTTCCAGATGAAGAAGTTATGGCTTCTTGAAAAAAAAAAATTGAAGATGCCAACGAAGTGCATGAATGTGTGGAAGTGAATGACAATGTTATATTTAAAAAAAAACCCCGTCCCCCCCTTTCAAACTTAATTTAATTAGCTCACTTTTAAAAAAATAAAAAAATTGTGACTCACTGCTATAGATAAGTGAAAGTCACTTATATAATGGTACTTTATGAGCTACCCACTAAATTGTAACTTCAATAAAAGATAAAGAGACTTTAGAATTATAAGTGACTCACTTTTTATAATGGGTGAAAACACTTTTACATAAAGTAACTTTAAAACATAAGATACATGTGCTTTTTGAAAAAGTAACTCAACAAAAAGAAAGACTTGAACTCAAGACCTCTATTATCATAAACTAACTTTGAACCAAGTGAGCTAGTTTAAAAGGTCAGTAATTTTTGGAAAAGAGGAAGGATTTTATTTTATTTTTTAAGTCACTGAAGCTTTGGGGTGTGTGCTTACTTGAAAAAGCTCTTTTTGCCTACAAAAAAAAAACCACAAAACCCAACACAGACATACAAAAGAAACCAAACCTTATGGTTTGAAGTTAACTTTTACCGGAAACTAAATATTTTCCTCAAAGTTTCTGATTTTCCAAGATCACACTAAGGCATGACGGAAAAGAGCATATGTGTTGAGTCCCTATAATACTAGTGATTACCCCATTACTATTGTAGTTATACCCCTTATTAATATTGTTGTGCCCCTATTGCCCCCATATTGTTATTATTGTGCCCCATAGAATCCCTCTATTGTTATTTTTGTGGCTTTATATTATTATTGTTAGGTTGGCCAGATTATATTGTGACTCCTTAGACTCCTATATATAGAAAGGAGGTTTTGTCATTTGAATCATCCAAGAATTATTCATTTATGTAATGTAAAGGAGGTTGCCCCCTCGAAGAGGCTGAATTCTAAGCCGTTGATCTATCTTTTCTATCTTTTCTTGAGCTGGTTTCATAACATTTGGTATCAGAGCTTTGGATTCTAGGGTTTCACTGCTCCAAACAGGTCATCGTGGCATTTTCGCTATAACTTTTTTTTTTGTGACGTTTCAGAAGTTGCAAAAAAAACACATTTGAGAAGAAATCACGCTGAACCTCAGATCCGAATTTCAGAGCTTTTCGCGCTATAATTGCGGAGATATGATCTGAGGAAGTTGGTCTTTTTGCAGACTCCTGAATTACATTCCAAACAGGTGACCTGGGGAAAATCATCATAAATTTCTTTCTGAGCATCGGATTGAAATTTCGTAAGAAGGTACAGAAAGAGAACGGAATGTAGTTTTTTTTTATATATTTTTTAGAGTCAAAGGTTGAAAGTGACACGTGGCACTTCATACAAGTTCGCTCTACTGAACTAGTCTATAATCAGGTCACTGCGGGAGATTGTGCATAACTCTTTCTTGGAGAATCCAATTTGGATCAGACTAGTGGCATTGGAAAGAAGACACAGAAGGCTACTACATATCACAATTTCAGAACTAGATGATTCAAAATTACAGAGATACATCAGATTCAATATCAGGCTTCTACAAAGTGAAAAAAGGTGTGTAGTTTTTTTTTTTAATTTTTGCGTAAGCTTGGTTTGAAGGAATTCAAAGGGCATAGTAAAGCATTATTATCGGTAATTGATGCCCCGAGGAAAGAAAATGCAAACACATAGTAAGCAACCTGAAAGCTCTAGCATGACTTATGAAGAAGAGGAAGAAATGCAACATGATATAGCAAAATTACGAGACCAAGTGCAACAAGTGTCACTTGCACAAAAAGGAACAGAATCTAAGATGGATGGTTTAAAGAAAGATGTAGAAGCTAAGATGGATGGTTTAAAGAAAGGCGTAGAAGCTAAGATGGACGATTTGAAGATAGATTTGAAGACAGACATGGAATAATTGAAGAAGTTGCTACAAGAAAGGGTCACTAATGGTGAAAGGGTAGTAAAGGAAACTCATGATGAGAACAAGAGAAATGTTAATCATGATTCCATAGACTCTAATGTTGGATTGAAGACCCACCATATTCCAAAAATTGATATGAGGAAGTTTAATGGCAAGGATCCTGCAACATGGATATTACAGATGGAGCAATTCTTCGATCTGAATAATGTGCAAAACACACAAAAGGTACGTATGGCAACTTTATATTTGGAACCAAATCAGTTTGTATGGTATCAATGGCTTTGCTCTCGTAAACAATTTATCACTTGGGCAATTTTTATGGAAGAATTGAAAACACATTATGAGGATACAAAAAGCAACACTTTTTTTAGCCAATTGATAAGTCTCAAACAAAAGGGTACAATAATGGAGCACATTGAGGAGTTCCAAAAATTGAACATAAGGGTAAAAGATATTCCAGAAGAGCATAGGATTGATGTTTTCATAGGGTCTTTAAAGGATAATATCCAACATGATGTTCACCTTTGGGAACCTGATTCATTACAGAAGGCATTCAGGTTAGCAAGAAAAATGGAAAGCAAAATTATGGCAACCAGGAAGCATACCACTCACAACTATAAAGACGGAAGTGTTGTTGCCCCTAGTCTTCCACAACCTATAAGGTTGACACCACAACAATTGGAAGAAAAAAGAGCAAAAGGGCTTTGTTACAGTTGTGATAGAAAATACACTAAAGGTCATAAGTGTGTTGAGAAGAAATTATTCTACATAGATTGTGAAGAGGAAGAAGAAAAGGAGCAAGAAAGGTCAAAAGAAGAGGATATACTCCAGGAACAAAGCCTAGATGAAGAACAAATAAATCCGACCATATCTTGTAATGCATTGGCGGGAATTACCACTCCTCAAACCATCAAGATAGAAGGACAAATCAAGAAGAGAAAGGTAATAGTGTTGATTGATTCAGGAAGCACCCACAATTTTATTCATTGTAAGGTAGCAAAAGAATTGAATTTCTTCCTATATCCAGCACCACAGTGTCAAGTGATGATTGCAAATGGAGGAATAATAAATTGCTCTGGAAAGTGCCATAATATCAAGCTATCCATGGGAGAATATGTATTGACTAGCCCAATTCTTTCCATTCCAATGGGAGGTGTTGATGTTGTACTAGGAGTCCAATGGCTACAATCCTTGGGTACAATAGCTTTTAATTTTCAAGAACTTTTCATCAAATTTTCTATGGAAGGAAAGGAAGTTGAATTAAGGGGTATTGCAGGGAAACCAGGAAAGATAATCATCTCTAATGGTATGATAAAGCTTCTAAAAAAGGAGAAAATAGGTGTAATTGCACAATTATGTTCGCTAGATGTTTCCACATCGGAATCATCTATTTCTCCAGATCTCCAAAAAGTCCTTGAAAATCATTCCAATGTATTTGAGACTCCCAAAGGTCTCCCACCTATGCATGATCATGATCATGCTATTCATCTGATTCCAGGAAGTGTTCCTCCAAACATCAGGCCGTACAGATATACCTATGTCCAAAAGAGTGAAATTGAACGTATGGTTGCAGAAATGCTAGAGGCTGGTATAATTCAACCGAGTCAAAGTTCTTTCTCTGCTCCAATAGTATTGGTGCACAAGAAGGATGGATCATGGTGCATGTGTCCGGATTATAGGGAGCTCAACAAGCTCACTATTAAAGATAAGTTCCCCATTCCTGTCATTGATGAATTACTGGATGAATTGCATGGATCAATTTACTTCACCAAGTTGGATCTTCGTTCAGGATATCATCAAATCAGAATGAAGACTGAAGACATTCCAAAAACATCATTTAGAACTCATGAGGGTCATTATGAATTTTTGGTCATGCCTTTTGGCCTTACCAATGCACCTTCAACATTTCAAGGTTTGATGAATTCAATTTTCAAACCATTCCTTAGAAAATTTGTGTTAGTATTTTTTGATGATATACTAATCTATAGCAAGTCTTGGAAGGATCATGTTGAACATGTTGATAGGGTGCTACAACTATTGGAGGAGAAACAATTATATGCAAAAAGATCCAAATGTTTCTTTGGAGTCTAGGAGGTGGAATATCTAGGTCATATTGTATCTCATGAAGGAGTTAAGGTAGACCCTAGCAAAATTAAAGCCATTAAGGAATGGAAAATCCCCACATCCATAAAGCATCTGCGAGGATTTCTCGGGTTGAAAGGGTATTATTGCAAGTTTGTTAAAAATTATAGGAGAATAGCAGCACCTCTAACAACATTATTGAAGAAAGATGCATTTTCATGGACTCCGGAAGCAACAAAGGCCTTTAAACATCTTAAAGAGGAAATGTTCCAAGCACCGGTCTTAGCTACACTGGACTTCACAAAAACCTTTATTGTGGAATGTGATGCTTCAGGAAATGGAATTGGTGCTGTTCTAATGCAAGATGAAAGACCCATTGCCTTTGAAAGTCATCCAATCAAGGGAAAGTTTTTAAGCAAAGCTATTTATGAGAAGGAAATGTTGGCAATACTCCATGCACTTAAGAAATGGTGACCCTACCTAATGGGAAGACACTTCAAGGTAAAAACGGATCATGATAGCCTTAAATACTTTTTAGAACAAATATTATCCTCTGAAGAGCAACAAAAGTGGGTCACAAAGATGTTGGGTTACGACTTTGAAATCATCTACAAAAAAGGGAAGCAAAATGTGGTGGCAGATGCACTCTCAAGAAAGGATGAGGATGTGGAAGCATTGTTGTGCGCCATTTCTATTATCCAACCAGATTGGATAAACGAAGCAAGGGAGGAATGGAAGAATGACGAAGAAGTGTGGGCACTTATTCGAAAGTTACAACAAGATTCCAATACGTCTAATACATTTAGCTGGAAAAATGATTCGTTATGGTACAAAGATCGCTTATACCTCTGTAAGAATTCCCAGCTAAAACAAAAGATTCTTATGGAATTGCACACTTCTCCCTTAGGAGGGCACTCAGGATTTTTAAAAACTTACCACAGGGTTAAGAAGGAATTTTTTTGGGATGGCCTTAAATCAGATATTCAAAAGTTTGTGGCGGAATGTTTGGTTTGCCAACAAAATAAAGTTGAAACAATTAAGACACCGGGTCTATTACAACCTTTATCCATTCCAAGCCAACGTTGGGAGGAGGTTTCAATTGATTTTATCACAGGTTTACCCAAGTCTGAGGGAAAGAGTGTCATCGTGGTGCTAGTTGACAGAGTTGCCAAGTATGCACACTTTTGTTCATTATCACATCCATTTAAAGCCAGTACAGTTTCTACTGCATTTATGGAAATAATTCAAAAGCTACATGGAAACCCAAAGATTATTGTAAGTGACAGAGATCCCATTTTCACGGGAAATTTTTGGACAGAATTATTTTCTTGTCTTGGTACTCAGTTAGCTCATAGCTCATCTTGTCATCCTCAATTTGATGGGCAAACTGAGATATTAAACAAATGTTTGGAAGGATATCTTCGTTGCTTTGTATATGATAAACAGACACAATGGGTCAAATGGTTGCCTCTGGCTGAATGGTCGTATAACACTTCCTTCCATACAACAACAAAAATGACCCCATTTATGGCACTTTATGGGTATCAACCACCATCCATCACATCATATTTAAGAGAAAATTCTAAGGTTCAGGCAGTGGAACATCACATCGAACATCAACAACAAGTCCTCCAACTCTTAAAGGATAACCTCGTGTTGGCACAGAATAGAATGGAACAACAGGAAGATCAACATCGCAGTGAAAGAAGTTTTGATGTAGGTGATTGGGTATTCCTATGGCTACAACCATATAAGCAAATTTCCCTCAAGCAAGCTAAGAAGGATAATAAATTATCACCAAAGTATTATGGTCCGTACAAGGTGTTGTAAAATATTGGTACTATGGCATACAAATTGGAGCTTCCTGAAGCTTCTCGATTGCACCCAGTTTTCCATGTTTCATGTTTAAAGAAGTTTATAGGCGACAAGCTCCCAGTTCAAACAATATTTCCAGAACTTGACGAGGAAGGAAAAATTATATTGGAACCGGAAGCAGTCACAGAAACAAGAACTCGACAGCTACGAAATCGATCAATTTCAGAGTATCTTATCAAGTGGAAGAACTTATCCGCTAAAGATTCCACATGGGAGGATGAGAATTTTATGCAGAAGTATCCAGAACTACTCAAGCGTTGAGGACAACACTTTTTTGAAGGAGAGGGGCATGTTGGGTCCCTATAATACTAGTGATTACCCCATTACTATTGTAGTTATACCCCTTATTAATATTGTTGTGCCCTTATTGCCCCCATATTGTTATTACTGTGCCCCATAGAATCCCTCTATTGTTATTTTTGTGGCTTTATATTATTATTGTTAGGTCAGCTGGATTATATTGTGACTCCTTAGACTCCTATATATAGAAAGGAGGTTTTGTCATTTGAATCATCCAAGAATTGTTCATTTATGTAATGTAAAGGAGGTTGCCCCCTCGAAGAGGCTGAATTCTAAGGCGTTGATCTATCTTTTCTATCTTTTCTTGAGCTGGTTTCATAACATAATTCTACTCACCAAGTTAAAGGTTATGGTTCAGTATCATTTCATTTATATGATGGCAAATCTATTTTTCTGCAAGAATTTTTGTATGTACTTGGTCTAAAAAAAAATCTCGTATCCATATATGCTCTAGAAGATAAATGAATGAAATTTGTCTTTAATAATGGGAAAATTATAACCTATCCTTTGAACTCAATTATGAGAGAAGCCTTCACTCTTATATCAATATGTGAAGGGCTTTACAACGCTAATGGTAAACCCATTCATGCACTAGTCCATGATACCAATCTTCAGCATGAGCTATGGCACAGAAGATTCACTCACCTACACTACAAATCCTTACCTCATGTAAGGAATACGGTCTTTGGAATGCCTAAGATTGGAATGGATCATGAAGGAGTTTTCCCAAGATGTGGAAGTGGAAATCATATAAATGGACCATTCCCTTCAAGAAAAACAAAAACTAGTCAGGTACTTCAGCTCATGCATTCTGATTTGTGTGGACTTATGCCTATTACTTCTCTTGGTGGCTACTTGTATTTCATGATTTTTGTTAATGATTTTTTTCATAATACATGGATATTATTTTTTTAAAAAAAATGGGAAGCATTTGACATGTTCAAAGATTTCAAGGCTTTGATTGAAAATAAAATTGGAAAGATGACCAAATATCTCAGATTTGGTAATGGGGGAGAGTTCACCTCCAATGATTTTAATGATCTTTGCAAAGATGCTTAAATAAATAAAGAAACCACCGTGTCGTACAATCCGTAGCAAAATGGTGTGGCTGAGAGAAATAATAGAACCATTATGAAAAGATACCAAATTTTTTGTGAGGAGAAGCTACAAATATTGTTGTTTATGTGCAAAACATAACTCCTCATCATAACTTAGACAATAAGACCCATGAAGAAGTTTTCAATGGTAAAAGGCTTGAGGTGATTCATTTGAAAATATTTGGATGTCCTATGTACTTCCATGTGCCAAAAGAGAAAATGAACAAAATGGAAGATTCAGGTAAGAAAGGTACATTCATTAGTTATTGTGATAATTCAAAAGCCTATAGAATTTATGTACCTGGTCAAAGAAATATGGAGTTTATCAGAGATGTAGCATTTGATGAAGATGCAACTCTTATAAAAGAAAGAGACTCTCCTCCTCTTACCATGTCTAAAAGACAAGTTTTTAATGAAAAAGAGCCCACATCTAAGTCTGAAATAGAACCTAAGAATGAGCTTGCTAATAATCCAATGGGTTCCATGGATCCTTTAGATCCTCCACCTCATGATCCTTCTTCTAGAAAGAGACCACTATGGTTGCGAGATACCTTGCAAGATGTTGAACAACATGCTTCCCCAAGAGGAACATTCAAAGAAAGTAAGGAGACAAGTCGGTTTCAAGGGTATGTTGATGCCATGAGCAACATCATTTAGGAAAAGCCATGTACCTTTGAAGAAGCTAAAAGCACACTTATGGAAATATGCCATGATTAAAGAATACAAGTCCATCATCCAGAATTATGTCTGGGAAGTGGTTCCTAGATCTCAAGGTAAATCTATTGTCACTTCCAAATGGTTGTTTAAGATTAAACATGTTGCAGATGGTAGCCTTTGAAAATTATGAGGCTAGATTTGTAGCTAGAGGTTTCTCTCAGAAAGAGGGAATAGATTACAATGACATTTTTGCACTTGTAGCTCGATATACTAATCTTTGATATATTGCTACCTTATCTACTAGACAGTGATGGACTCATCACCAAATGGACGTGAAAAATAATTTCTTGCATGGCTTCCTCAAGGAAGAGAAATTTTTGGAATAAACACAAGGCTTTGAAGAGCATGACAAGGAAACTCATGTATGTAAATTGAAGAAAGCCTTATATGGGCTAAAGCAAGCTCCAAGAGCTTGGTATTCTTGCATTAATAACTACTTAATAAATATTGGTTTCACAAGAAGCAGTGCAGACCCAAACCTCTACTTCAAGACAATCTAAGGTATACCTTTGATTTTGGTATTGTATGTTGATTATATATTCTTGTTGGGAGGAGAACCTCTTATTGTCCAGTGTAAGAGGGAGTTATATTTTGAATTTGAAATTAAAGACCTTAGTTTGATGCATCACTTTTTGGGTTTAGAGGTTTGGCAAAGACTTGGTGAAATTTATCTTTCTCAAGGAAAATATGTTGTTAAGCTTCTTGAAATATTTTCTATGGCGGAATGTATGTCCATGCATACTCCTATGGAAATGAACTTTAATAAATTATGTGGCAAAGTTGTAGGACCTAATTTGGAAAATCTCACGGAGCATAGAAACCTCATTGGTGCTTTGATGTTTTTAGTAAACACTAGGCCTAACATATGCTTTGATGTAAACACTTTAAGTCAAGATATGATTGATCCCTTTCATGTCCACTGGATTTCTGCAAAACATGCACTTAGATACTTGCATGGAACTATCAATCTAGGATTCAAAAACACTGCTAAAAATGTAATTTCACTGCTAAAAATGTAATGTTTTATGGATATACTGATGTAGATTGGGTTGGTAACTCTGCTGATAGAAACAACACTTCTGGGTGCTGCTTTAGCTTGGGATCTACCATGATCCCTTAGATGAGTAGAAAGTAGAATTATGTTGCATCGAGTACAACTAAAGCTGAGTACATTGCTGCTATCATGGCTAGTTGTAAGGCAGTTTGGCCGAGGAATCCTTTTTGGGAACTATTTGAGCAAGTTCTAGACAAAATAGTTATATATTGTGACAATAAAAGTGGGATTTGTCCAGTTGAAAAGCATGTGTTTCATGATAAGTCCAAGCATATTGAAATCAAGTATCACTATATTTGGGATATGGTGCAGAGAGGAGCAGTGAGGCTCCATCACATCTCCACTGATGATCAGATAGTTGACATTCTTACCAAGCCTTTACTGAGAGGAAATTTCTTGGTTTTTAGAGAGAAACTTTTACTTATGGACATGACCCTCCTGAGAAGTGACCATATTTGATTGAGAACACTAAGTTCTCTTTCGCCCTTGTCAAAGCTCACAATATTATGGAATAATGCCGAAAAAATCCTGAGGATGAGGGACGTCTTATGTAGTGTGAGTCACAAGAGTATGCTATAGTATGCATCTGACCCATAGTATGGGACGTCAGAAGAGACACCTATTTGAAAAATAGGTGTAGTGAGATTTTTCTACGTGACTTTTCTAGGATGCAGTTGTTCCACCACTTGATGTTTAATGAAACTTGGTTGTGTTTGATTCTTTTTCGTGTGACTTGTTTGAGTCTTTTCCATGTGATGATCTTTTCCTTTCCAAATTTGTGTCAAGTGGATGATTCTTCTTTAGATTGTGACTTCATTGTTACAGATGTTACAGAGTAGAGTTGAACTGAGATAAATGAAAGAGATCAAAGGAAGCAAAGATCTTTGATGTAGAAAAAAATTCCTCCCTAGCTGAGAAGGAGTGTTAAAATTTGGCAGCTCAGGGATGGATTTATCCTAAAAGAAATCATATCTTTCAGTTTTGTTTGAAGCACCTATAATAAAATTTCATTTCTGATAATTCTAACATGACTTTCCAAAAATAGTAAGTCACATCTCAATTTGGAAGTGAATTTCCAAAAATAAAAAGTCATGTCTAAATGATCAAGGATGATCTTGACACATGGAATCCACTTTAAAATCAAAGCAATCATGATTATACAAGTCAAGAATTAATATTTTTATCCTTACTATTATTATTATTATTACAATACTACTATTTATAAAATAGTCTAAAGTCATTTTCCTTTAATGGATTAAGAAAAATGAATTCTGCCATGGAATAAGGAAATTAAATTGAGAACCTTTTACTTAGCGAATCAAACCTCTATATTGGAATAAAATAGTAACTCCACACTTAAGAGAATGTAACTCTCCCTCACAAATTCAATGTATGGAAAAAGTGTAACTCCTCCTCATTAAATGCATTTGTAACTCCCTCATTCAATTTGATTTGTAACTCTCATCAAATATTCTCTCATGTCTAAGTGTAACTCTCTCTCTCTCCCTAATTCGAATTGTAACTCCTCAAGACAAGTGTACCTCTCTCTCTATTCTTTGGATGATTTACAGTTCTCCTCAAGTAACTCCTACCTCATGGAATTTGATTCTCCTATTATTGGTTCAATGCATGAATTCATTTTGTAACTCCTCTCCTTTCTCATCTATTTAAGCAAGAGAAAGTGAGAATTGTGAGTAGCATGTTCATTGTGAAGAAGGAAAGTGTTGAGTATGTGCAAGAGAAGTGCGAGAGCTAGTGAAGAGCAAGAGTAAGGGAAGAGATAGAGCAAGTGTGAAGCACATGATATAATCAAGAGAATGAGGAGATATTTAAGTAAAAAGCAAGTGATCTTCATCAAAAAGTTGATCAGAAATTGGTGACTTTATTCATTCTCATTCTCTCCCTCTCTCTCAATACTATGCTGAACAATTGAAGAAATATAATAGAATAACAATAATTTAAGTTTCCCCCCTTCAGGGGTTTTGCCCTAGTCATTGGACCAAAAACTCAGTGTCTCATATTTGTGCTTGGATGTCTTCATATGACCCTCAAGTTTATGTTCTATCTACAATTTCTGATCTAAGAAGTTTTGAAGAAGAAATATGCATTTTAAGTAATTGTAACAAAATAGAACATTTAGCTTTATGCAAAGTACATTCAATTCCATTCAATTTTCTGCAAAGTACATTCAGTTTTTTGCATAGAAATTTCAAGTTTTTGCAAAGAATTTTTAAATGTATGCATAAAACTTTCAGATTTTAACCTTGTAGCTTGAGAACATATCACCAAATATAGGCTCTATAATCCTTCAACCATGAGAACACTCGTATACATATCTCATTCTAAATAACTAGGAATATCATACTCTATTTACAAGCTGCTACATTCATCATTCATTGTGCCACATGCGTAAAAGTAAATATACTTATCTTATTATCTTGAGTGATTGGAAATTGAGAGAGGGACTTCAACTCTCCACCCAACCATAGGCCAGTTGCATTTCAATCTTTCTTGCAAGTGAATACCCCCAATCCAGATTAAAAATCATGACATGTCATTTTGTTAAGCACTTGTATGACAAGTAGTTGGCCTTGTGTTCGATCCCCCACAATACTTGTGCATTGTGACAATTCCACATTTAATTCCATCAGTAAAATTTATCCTAATTACATGGGTACCTTTTCAAATATCTTATTACACTGAAGGTGTTTTATTTGTGGGGTTGGGGTGAGTAGACATTGGTCACCCCAACCAATCCTCATCCTTTATTTTCATCATCCTCCATCAAATGAAAATTTAACACATGGAACAATCCCTCGTACGGTATGTTAATGTAATTGATGATTTATTTTGATTCTTTTGTCTTCAAGTAGCCTTTGCATAGTTGTCAAACAAGTGGTAAACTATTTCTAGTACCATTCGTGGTAGGAGCTCACATTTTCCTTTCCAAAGTCCTACTCTCATATCCCACGCCACAGAAGCACATCCATGCATGGTGTTTTCTCATTACTTGCTCTATGCGAATGATATTCATTCATTACTTTGTCTTCATGGATGATAATGTGCAGATATAAAAGGAACATATACAAGTAAAGGCGTCGATGCTTCCCTCAACACCAATGTTGGTACTTAAAGCTTTTACTAGGATCTCAACACTAATGTTGATGCTCAATGCTTCTACGAGGCCTCCTGGGAGGTTGGCTCTGACTTCAAATTTTTCTTCTCTGCCGATATCCACCAATGAAGCTCTGGGAAACGTATAGGTAAATCTCAACAAATCCAATGACTTCATAGACAAGTCACAGCATGGGACACCTCTACTTGGCCTGATTATGAATTAGCTCTCCAAACATCCTCGAACAACAAGTATGTAACGAGAAGGATAAGGTGTACATGGCCACCCAAACCCTTGGTTCTTCAGGAGCATGCAGACCAACAATTGTTGCTTGTTGTTGTGCATGAATTCTACCCAAAGAAATTTCAATTACATAGTGAAAGGCAATTAGAAGGGTCGAGGCCTATAGCTCACTTGATTGCAACAAATCATAAGAATCAGCCCAACTCTTGTTGAGATCGCCACGTGGAATGAATGGTTGGAGCCCATTGTGTTAATGCCAACAAAGGTTGTTTTCTATGGCTATATTAGGGTTCTATGGCATTTTTTTTGGGTCAACAATGGTCTTCGTCACTAAGCGTTGGGTGTGTGTTATATTTTTTCCATGACTAGCCCCAAGGATGGGGGTAGACCCAAAGATGGTGGGTGGACCTACCCATGGTTTCGTGCATGTTTTTTGCACATGGTTTTTGGCATGATGGTTTTCTTCCCATGGAATTTGGTAGATCTAGTCAAGGGAACTATGGTTATGTTCTAATCCAGGGCTAATGGATTGGGATTTATGAATGCTTCAACATTTATATATACATATTGTAACATTGAAAGGAATATAATGAAAAGGCAATCTAGTAGCTCTAGTTTTGGGATCCAAGGTAAAATCTCAGTGTATATTTTTTTATGTTCTCGTCATTGTATATTTTTTAGTTTTAAGAATTCATTTGAAGGTAATTTTTATATAGGGTTAAAACCTACACTGAGGTGAGTTGGGTTTCCTTTTTATCACTACCTAGCTGGGATCTATGAAAGAGGGTTTTAAAGTGGGATTGCAATCATTGAATTAGACAAAAAATATGGGCTTGAAAATGGGATTGCTATCATTGAATTAGTTTAAAAAATGGGTTAAAAGTGGGAATGTACTTATTGAATACATGAAAAAGGAGGCTTGAAAGTGAGATTGGAGTTAAAGAATTGGTGAAAAAATAGGGTTTGGAAGTGGGATTGTAATCATGGGACTAGTGAAAGTAACCATAGATGAGGACAAATTTCTTGTATTTTTTAGTATCGTAAGACCATGGAGGGTCTTCATCTCTTTCCAAGGAGCATCTAATTTTGAGCCTAGCGACAAAATTCCACAACAAGCTAATGTCTATTGCTCATATGAAGCTAAAGAAATGGACTGAAGAGGAGGAGGAAACTCTTATCAACAAATATGGAGAGCTACTTAGATATGGTGTTTTGTCTAACCTCAAAACAACGGAGATGAAATTTTAGCCCATTGAAGATTATGTGAACACAATGCACCATGCCTAGGACCCTGTTGTAAATGAGTTGGAGTCCCGAGGGAAAATTCATGGCGACGAAAACATAAAAAATGGTGTGGTAAAAGGAAGCCTATGGTATGGATTTAGAGGAAGAAATTAGAACTTTGAAAGAGAGAGGTATTCTAGGCATAGTTTATGGTGATGAAGGTTCTCCATTTGGCATGTGCTCCTATGGAGATGAAATAATCAGGAAGGAAGGGGAAAATGGGTCTTGTATATTAGGGCTACAGAATAGGGGAATTGAGTATGATGAGGGAGAAGGTGAATATGGTGGCGAGGGATAAATGGTGAGGATGATGGAGAGAAATAAGAAGATGATGGTTTGGTTCAGAGGAGAAGAAAAAGGAAGAAGAAAGGAGACGAGGCATTGGTTTATGAGGCCCGAATTTTGGGATTTTTGGGATCCCAGTTTGTAGAGTTGAGGGATCATGAAATGAGACGAGAGTAGAGAGAGATGAAAATAAATTGATATGTAAGAGAGGGTGATGTTAAGGGAGGAAGCAGAGAGGGAGAAAGAGTGGGAGAAGGAAGTGTGAAAGAGGGAAAGGGAGGACAGGGAAATAATTCGAGAAAAAGAGAGAGAAAAAATGGAAAGAGGGAGACACTAGAAATGGAAGGGATGGAAAGCACGTTGAACTTGAAAATCAAGCACCTGACACCATATAATTCAATTACAAGCATAACTAGCTCAGGGTCAACAAAAATTTATGTTCTCTTTCTTGGCCTTATTAGACAAATATCAGGTCAGGGGGTGACATAACTAACCAAAGGCTTTCTCTCAATCTTCTTATGGCCCAGGTTTTATAAAATATGCAACAACCAATATTTAGTCTTGTTCTTGATGGTGACATGAGAGGAACAAGTAACGATAATCAGTTCATTGTGGATGAATAATGTAAAGCAGTTTATTATGGTTGCTTAACATGGGGTTATCTGGATTGCTATGAAATAGGTATGGATATACATCCATATACATGTGCACAAAAACCATTCATTCAAAGTAATGTGATTATATTTCTTGTAAGTTGAGTCATCATTGGCTCAATACATGCTTACAATGCGAATGAAACAACACAATCATCACATTTCATTTTTCCATGGAAATTTCACATTACAGGGTATGAAGTGGAATTTTTAATTTGAGTCTCTCGTTAGGGTGACAATAGATTGATCTTAATGAATTATTTTGGACTAGATCTCAAATTTTCATTATTTTATTGGAGATATCTAACAACAATGGAGCTTGATCAACTTCCAGGAAGCTTGGTTAGGCGATATCTTCGACCATTCTGAATTTAAATTAAATATATTTCATGTAGTTGTACAATATATTTGGATATAGAATTAAATATATTTTCCTACAGTTGTACAATATATGTGGATACAAAATTAAATATATTTTCCTACAGTTATACAATATATGTGTATATGATGAACAAGAACAAATAAGTAAGAAGTAGAAGAGATTGATTTATGGTGACTATATTAATGCTATGAAGCCAATATACTAAGTCGACACTCCTGCTAAAGAAGAGAGATTTTCATCCAGTGCTTAGATAATTCAATATGCATAATTTATATTCAGAATTTAATACTTTGTTCTATTATCACTCGCTCATGAAAAATATAGGTCACCTATTGATAATGATTGTTTCAAGTGGTTGGTGTATAGGCATTTATGTAGTCAAAGTTCCATTGAAAGTCACCATTTAGAGCTCAAGTAGAGGTTAGATTGCTTATTTGAAATGGGAACAATATAATTTCTTTTTATTGAATTTTGGAATGGCCAACCACCTTGGTCTTGGCTCATACATGCCTCATTTGGAAAATTTTGGATCGATTTTTCTTGAATGAATGTGTTGCAAGTTTAAGTGGTTAATATTTGATCTTGCGAAGTGTAAATGATTTACCTCTTCTTTAGCCTTCACCAATTGTCTCTGTAGGCTTATAGCCACCACTTTGTTTGCTTCAAGGGCCACCATAGTTTCTTCTAGAGTATGGTTTTGAATAGAAAAACTGGTATTGTCATGATGCAAGGCATCTACCCCTAGCCAATAGTTGCTCAATAGGTGGGAAAGTTGCTGCTGTGGCAACACTTTCCTTTCCCTCTACCTTTTTCCTATTTTATTCAATTTGGATATCACCCTAGCTACTAGTTGGGGATATTGGCCTACTATTGTCAGCTTTTCTTCTTGGATTACCTTATTTGCCTTTAGTGCTTTAACTTTGGTAGTAAAAAAGTGATTTTTTGTTAACAAAGAGATTGATTTCTTCTTAAGGCAAGGCCTTGTAGGAGGCTTTTAGATACTAGCTAAAAACCAGGTTACTTCAAGTTTAGCCATTCTTATATTATCATTGGGAGGAAAATCATTGGTCTAAAACTTGACCCGTGCTGCCTTCCATTCCTATGTTATCATATCTTCAAAATAATTTTGAGCCCAAGGATTGAGAGATGTAAGGGTAAACTCCCCTGTCCCGGGGTCATAAATGGTGACCAACGTGGGTTGAGCCACTACATCTTCTACATCCATAGTTGAATCAGGGTATTTCCTACTTGACATCGTCCTTCCTTATTAAGATCTTGTACAATAGATTGTATGAATGTAGGAATATCACAACATTGGTTGCATATGGTTACATGAGTCCTTCAAATTTGAACTTTCTATTGAACTATTCTTTCCATTTAAACTTCAAACCAATTGAGTGTTATGTGGGAACCTTATCAACTTCAAAATGGATAATATGCTTAATATGTTGTATTATTACTCTTAGGAAGGGAAAATTTCCCTATTTCACCCAATTTGTATATTTATTTTTTCATAGTCAACCATGTGAATACTGAAGAAATTATATCTAAGATTGTATTGCATATAAATCAAAATGCATAAATAATAATAGGAAAGAAAATGGTAGTGTTTGGAGGAGAATCCTCTCATGGTCTTGTTAGGGTAGGTTATTTTGTCAGTCAAAAGGTACCTTTGAGTTAATTATTTGTTGTTTTGAAGAAGGTCAAAATCATAAATTTTCTCACTGTCATGTTTTGACCTGTCACTGCTCAAGGGAGTCATCGTTAGTCGAGTTATCATTTTGGCTATCAAGCTTAGTCATTGGGAAGGAATGTCTAATGTTTGGAAAGGTTTTATGGTTGAGTTTGGATATTAGGTGACGATAGGTTGGTAATATGGTCGAAGTGTCAGCTATTGAAGAAAGGATTTCGAAAATAACCTAGACATTAATGTTTTGACCTATTCCTTCACTAATCATCATATTAATCCCTCTACCTATATAATTTTTCGTCATTTCATTACTTCCTTTCATCCCCCTCATTATCTAATGTTTACATTACTCATATAGATTTATTTTAGGTGTAAACCCTTATTTTTGTTTTCACTTAACCACATTTCCCTAGGCCTAAAACTATCCCCTTTCCTAAACATCATTACCCACCATGATTGACCCATTGTCCTTTTCACCTCCGATAGAATTTTGTTATCAAAGTTATCATATCTAAATCCTCCGCCACCCTACAACATTTTAAAAACACTTTTTAAAGCATGTGAAATTTGATAAGGAACATGGGTTACACGTCCATCTTGTTACATCAACAACATAATTTGAAATCATTATTAAGGCCGCCAATTTTCTATATGATTTCTCGTAGGTGATATGCAGAGAATGAGATGCATGGTTTATTTCCAAAGCAAAGATCTCAAGAGATTTCAAAAAGCACAGAGAAGCTCAAGATTCGTAGGGACGTTTATAGGTTGGAAAACAATTTGAGCATGGCACGACATTTTTTTTGCACAAAGAAAGAACTCATCTCAAGCTAGTCTTCAGCGTACAGATTGAACGTAGAAATTCAAGAGGTAGGGAGTCAATCACCCTTCCTGTAAATTCTTATTACTAATTCTCTTGGTCATTGTGCTAAAGGCGTGTCCGTCAGTGTTAAAAAAATGTGTGATGCGCACACTCTGTTTTGTTTAAAAACATAGTCTTGCCACTAAGTGCACTGTCTCATTGCTCTAAACTTAAATTTTCGATGATGAATGCTTCCTAAAGTGTTTAATGTTAAATAATTTTAAATTTTCAAAGCCTCCTGCTTGTATTCCACCACATAAATTGTGTTGTCACCATCTTGTTGTTACAATTGCCTGAGTGGAGCTTTGTTGTCATTCGAACATATTTTCATTCCTTTGGGTTTGCACATGTAGCCATAACCTAAAAGTCAAAATCAAGCAACTAGGTGTTGAGATAGGATGGCCCCTACTACCAGCAAAAAGGGAGGAGACCTTGTTCGCACCAAACCTAGTAATTTGAGTCTGCTCAATTCATCCCCTACCTCTAGAGTGGCTTTTGAGAACACAGGATGCCTTCCTTTCTGCCAGAAGACTCAGAAAGTAGGTCACAATGCCAAACGGGCTAGCTTATTTTCCCTTCACTAGGAGACCTAGAGATTATATTGTCTGAGAAGTTCTTAGCTAATGCAACCAATCTCCCAAAAACAGGGGAGAAACGGTTCAAGGGGGATGAGTTAGACATTTTGGCTTATAAGCAGTTTGTAAAACCAGAGTATCTTGATAAGTTTTCTTCCACCTTCCTCGACATTTATCTCCAAAAGCAGTATGTAGACCTTCTGATCCGAAGATATTTCACTTGCAAGGGTAGGTTCAGTAGAATATACCTGTACCATCTTAGATTTATATGGAATTTCACTGAAAGAAAGCCCATGAACCTCCCTTATTTCTTGCTTAAAAGTCTAGAAAGAATGGCCACCAAAGTAAAAATTCAAAAGGATAACCATGCACATTGCCTCTTTAACCTTTTTGTTTCTGAACTGCCCATATTGCACAGAGTCGTGGGGCAAAGAGCATACATAGAAATGAAAGTTATAGATCCGATAATAAAAAACTGAGAGATAAATAAACCGAAATAAACAGAGAGATAAATAGCTAAAACTGAAAATAAAGATTGTATACCTCCAAATCTTAAAAATGACATAGCTAGGGCTACCGAAAACCTTTTCATGTCAAACAAAAGGGGTTTCTCACTGGAATAGATTCTTCTAACACAATAGAGTAGTCCTCTCAGCCCGAAAGCGGTCAGAAATAGTAGATCTGGGAAATGACAATTGGATGCAGTTGTACCAGCTTCCGATTTGGATGACCAATGGATGCAACCCTCAAATAGCTCTGATACCATGTAGTGATCTAGGTGACTCTAGACATAGGCAGAATTCCCAGAGGACTCAAAAAGGGAAAAAAATCAAAGTGATCATATCTCTCCCAGAAAAGCACCAGATCGAAGTGCTCGTCGCCCTAATTCCAACGGTGTGAACAGAACTCAAATCCGAGCTCGTATGAGGGAGAACGAGCTAGTCAAAGTTTTGGTCAAAGTTGGGTTGTGGGCTAGGTTTAAGTGTCCTACAATTTGAATGACCCTGGGGCATGAAACCTAGCTCCTGAAAGCAGGTGAATTTTTTCAGTCATTAATTTGTCTAATAACCCTTATATTAGACAAAATAAAAAATGACCTTATTGTTACAAAAAAATAAAAAATAAAATAAAAAATATTTAAATTGATGGCGGGCCATGACCCTCGCCACCCCGATCGCAACGAAACCATATAAAATCAAATGTTAATTTTAAATTTGGGTCGGTGACCATGACCCCCTCCACCCCAATCGCAATGAAACCATATAAAAACAAATGTTAATTTTAAATTTGGGTCGGCAGCCATGACCCCGTCGAACCCCCCAACACATTATAACAACATTAAACTATATATGGGGCAAACACCATGTTTATATTAATACATCGCATTTAATATGTGAGGCCAGTAGGTATCAAACCCGTGCCAGTCACGTGGGCTGGCCCGCCACCATGCGGTGGCCCTATTTAACGGCCAACCCAAAACTTAACCAATTCAAACTCCGCACAAACTTACATGTGCCTATTTTCACATAATAGTTACATATTTATTACACCAACACAAACCATATGTTTAAAAAAATAATGGCACGATATTTTTGGAAGGGGTGGGATTTGATCCCCCAACTCCTTGCTAACAAACTACCAGTGTTAGCCATTGTGCCAACAACCTTTAATTTGGAAATCTCTGCCCACAAACACCATATAAACCTTTTTTCAATGCGATGGAGGACCAAACAATGGCGGAATGGAGATTGCTGGCCCTGCAAAACCATGAGCGATGACTCAGATGGCCAAGGTGTGGAATAGAAATGGAGATGATGTTTTTATTGTAGGCAGAACCATGAACTTGGGAAAAGAGGAGGCGAAACCATGATTGAGCTAAATTTCCAGGAGGGTGAAATTTTGCCAGTGTCCAAATTGGACAAATTTTATGTCGATCTTACACCTTTCAGCGACACGAACCTGATGCACAGTCAGATGACCCAGAGGAGGGAATATTTGAGGAATCTAAGGGGAATCTAAAATATTCCTTAAGCCCCAGATTCTCACTTTGTCAGAATTCAAAAATTTGACAATTGATTTTACCCTATTCAATGCCACAAATCTGATGGTGCATTCATATTTTCCATTTGATCATTTCATTTTTTGGCCTCTTTTCAAAGTGGAGTGTAGGTGTCAGCATTCAATGTGTGAGCAGTGATTTCTATGAGATCCGATGCTGCAAGATTGATGGTATGACCAGCTTTAGCAGTTTGACATCCTTTTCTTCAGATGGCCCTAGGGTGTGAGGTATATGCAGTTTGTTCATGTACTTCTTTTTGTTATGAGATGCATTGTGCTACATAGATCCCTGTTTGGCTTTTGATGTGGGATCTTCTATTCTTACTTATTTAATGATTCCTTCTTGACGTGACGCGGAATCATCTATGGGAGTACTTCTTGTCATGTTGTTATTGAGATCGCTTTGTCATCATGTTGACAGGATACTCATGTTGTAGTGATGTACGTCTGAATTGAGATCCCTTTGATGCCATGTTGGCGGGATGTTCATTATTGTCATATGTAAAATTATGTCATATTGATAGGAGTCCTTTTCGAATGAGAGTTCCTGCAGTGGAATATCTCTTGGAGCCACTCCTACGTGAGGGCATATTCCTTGTATCATAGAGAAAACACATGTGTGTACATCCTCACTCTTTCCAGCACTTAATGCAGCGGCCTACACCATCTTGACACTAGTGCTCGAAGATGTAGTCCCTCTTGGACGAACCTCGTTATCAATGTCTTGTGGTTTATGTTGCTGATTCTTGTCATGTTCTTTTTTAGTTACAGTGTGCATATATGCTCCTTTATGCTATTTTAAATGAAATTCTAATCACATCACAAAAGCAAAAGTTCTTGGTTACATATGGGAGTTGAGCCAACTCGGATCAAGTTTGGTATTAGAGTGGTCTTTGCGTGGATGTGAATTGCAAGTGTGAACAACGGAACGTGCAACGACAGAGGATGAAAAAGTGATATATGAGACCATGCTCAAAATTTCCCAAAGGGTGGAAATAATGTATGAAGCTCTACAAAAAGAGATAGAGGAAAAGGAATGATTGCAGCTTCAGTTGCAAGCCACAGAAGAGGCCCTAGAAGAACTAAAGAATAACAACTAGAATCTTCAAACAGAGAATGTTGAATTGAAGATGCTTCTACATGAAGAGAAAGAGGAGAAACAGAGTTTGCTACAACAACTGCAAGCTAAGGACAAGGCCTTGGAAAAGCTACAGTGTGACCCATGTGAGGTAAAAGGTAACTCTCTGAATTCATGTATGTTTCATGATGATGATTTCATTGTTTTTTAAAATCATACTACAGGAATTGGCTCCAAACTATTGAAGAGAATGGGGTATGAAGGAAAAGGCTTGGGAATTAATGGCCA
Organism: Pinus tabuliformis; assembly: GCA_031772625.1. NCBI lineage: Eukaryota > Viridiplantae > Streptophyta > Pinopsida > Pinales > Pinaceae > Pinus > Pinus tabuliformis. The sequence goes on from CM062815.1 coordinate 692,455,499, forward strand.
AGGCATTGTCAATCCCATCAAAGTAGAGGAATTACCCTGTCAGGCAAGACTTGGGTATGTCGGAAAGGAAGTTGGGGAATGTGTCACAGCAGCAAGCAAACCACCAACAATAGATAATGAGAAGTCGTCGTTAGTTCTTTCCAAATCGACAGTGGAGGTAAAGGATGTTGATTTCCTTTCAGCTTCGTCTTCACATAGTATTATTCTGTTGGAGATTTGGAGATCCCAATTACAGGGACAAACATGAGGCTCCTTACCAGGATGAGGTACAAGGAGGAAAAATAACTTGGTGTTAATAACCAAGGCATAACTCAACCATTGGAGGTTGAGCAGATACCTTGATTTGGAGTTTTGGGATACATCGAAGGAGAATGCTCAAAGGCGTCACATTCTTCCGAGGCATCATCGAAATCATCGAGGAAAGAGAATAATGGGAACACATCCCCATCATCCCATGGTAGTACCCATTGCAGGGAAAGAGCTGAGGCAAGCTCTCATCGCCATACTTACACCAGAGACAACAAGGAAAGGTATAACCACTCTTGATATTCAAATTCTTATTTCAATTATAATCATGTTGTTAATGATGAACATAAATCAAGGCATCGAAAAACATGTACCTTTTGTGGATTACATAACCATACATATGTTGAGTGTTGGAAAAGAATAGCAGCACACAAAAGGAGGCATGAAAGACGCTCCCAACAACAAGTAAAGAAACATGTTAAGTAGATCTGGAGGAAGAAGATGTATTGCAGTCATTGCAATAGAGCTAGCAATCAAAAAGCCACTTGTTAGAGGCTCCATCCAGAGCAGCACCTTAAAGACAAAGTATCGGTGCATGAACCAGGCGAAACAATTGTTTGACAAGAAAAACCACCACAGAGGGATGATCCATTCACATTGATAAGTGTGAAATGGTTTCTAGATATGTTAGCTTGTCATGGTTGTGCTTTTGTAACTCATATGTTGCATTTTAAAAGGTAAAAGTGATGATGTGTTTTCCATCACTTGTTAAGCAACAATGATGTTTGGTCTTATTTTGGGTTGCATTTTAAACTGTGAAAGAGATGTTGTGTTTCCATCACTTATCAACGAAACAATAGTGTTTGGCCTTATTTTTATAAATCATGTGTTTCAATGATGATATGTTGTCCTTGGTTTCATAGCTGGGTATTATTTCCATTTTGATATAAACTTGACCACCGAGTATGTGTTATAAACTCATGGCAAGTATGGGATGCTTGGATCATTAATTGGTCATGTAATTCAAAATGTAATTTGCAAAACAATGTACTACAGCTTTGTAGAGGTCGCAGGTATCGGCTCATCACTTATGGCTCCAAAGGACAAAGGTGAAGGAGAAGGAAGGGTGACTTATGAGACATTTGTAAGTGCAAACAAGGTACAAAGAAGTGGCAGATTATTTTTATACTTTTGGAGGACCAAAATCTCTTCAATGGGGAGGATTGATCCAGGTGGCTTTAGACACAGGTAGAAGTCCCAGAGGACTCAGAAAGGGACAAAATTCAAAGTGGTCATATTGCTCCCAAACAAGCATCAGATTGAAGTGCTCGTCGCCCTGATTCCAACGGTGTGAACAGAACTCAAATCTGAGCTCGTATGAGGGAGAACGAGCCAGTCAAAGTTTTGGTCAAAGTTGGGTTGTGGGCCAGGTTTAAGTGTCCTACAATTTGACCAATCCCGGGAGATGAAACCTAGCTCCTAAAAGCAGGTGAAGTTGTTTGGTTGTTAATATTTCTAATAACCCTTATATTAGACAAAATAAAAAAATGACCTTATTGTTACAAAAAAATAAAATATATATATATATATATATATATATATATATATATATATATATATATTTAAAGTGGTGGTGGGCCATGACCCTCGCCACCCCCATCGCAATGAAACCATATAAAAACAAATGTTAATTTTAAATTTGGTTCGGTGGCCATGACATCATCAAACCCCCCAACACATTATAACAACATTAAACTATGTTCGGGGTTGGTGGGCCACGTCCAGTGGACCCAGCCCACACCCCCACCAAACACCATGTTTATATTAATACATCGCATTTAATATGTGAGGCCAGTGGGTATCAAACCCGCACCAGCCACGTGGGCCAGCCCGCCACCATGTGTCGACCCCATTTAATGGCCAACCCAAAACGTAACCAATTCAAACTCTGCCCAAACCTACATGCACCTATTTTCACATAACAGTTACATATTTATTACACCAACACAAACCGTATGTTTAAAAAATCATGGGGCAATATTTTCAGAAGGGATGAGATTTGATCCCCCAACCCCTTGTTAACAAACTGCCAGTGTTAGCCATTGTGCCAACAACCTTTAATTTGGAAATCTCTGCCCACGAACACCATATAAACCTTTTTTTCAGTGCGATGGAGGACTGAATGGTGGAGGAATGGAGAGTGCCAGCCCTGCAAAACCATAAGCGATGACTCAGATGGCCAAGGCACGACACAGAAATTGAGACAGTGTTTTTATTGCAGGTGGAACCATGAACTTGGGAAAAGAGCCGGCGGAACCATGATTGAGCCAAATTTCCAAGAGGGTGAAATTTTGCTAGTGTCCAAATTGGACAAATTTTATGTCAATCTTACACCTCTCAACGACATGAACCTAATGGCTCAGCCAAAATTTTGTTCTGAGCAGCAAATCTTTAGATGACCCGGAGGAGGAAATCTTTGAGGAATCCAGGGGGAATCTAAAATATTCCTTAAGCCCCAGATTCTCACTTTGTCAGAATTCAAAAATTTGACAGTTGATTTTACCCTGTTCAATGCTACAAATCTGATGGTGTATTCATATTTTCCATTTGATCATTTAATTTTTCGACCACTTTTCAAAGTGGAGTTCAGGTGTCAGCATTCAATGTGCGAGCAGTCATTTCCATGAGATCCAGCACCGCGAGATTGATGGTACGACCAGCTTCAGCAGTTTGACATCCTTTTCTTCAGATGGCCCCAAGGTGTGATGTATATGTAGTGTGTTCATGTACTTCTTTTTGTTATGAGATGCATTGTGCTGCATAGATCCCTGTTTGATGTTTGATGTGGGATCTTGTTTTCTTACTTATTTCATGATTCCAGATTGATGTGATGCGGAATCATCTGTGGGATGTAATTCTTGTCATGTTGTTATTGAGATCCCTTTGTTGTCATGTTGACAAGATACTCATGTTGTAGTCATGTATGTCTGAATTGAGATCCCTTTGATGCCATGTTGGCGGGATGTTCATTATTTTCATATGTGAAATTATGTCATACTGATAGGAATCCTTTTTGAATAAGAGTTCCTACAGCAGAACATCTCTTGGAGCCACTCCTGCGTGAGGGAATATTCCTTGTATCATAGAGAAAACACATTCATGTACATCCTCACTCTTTCTAGCACTTAATGCAGCAGCCTACACCAGCTTGACATCGGGGCTCGGACACGTAGTCCCTCCTGGACGAACTCCGTTATCAACGTCTTGTGGTTTATGCTGTTGATTCTTGTCGTGTTCCTTTTTCATTATAGCATGCATATATGTTCCTTTATGCTATTTTAAATGAAATTCTAATCACATTAGGAAAGAAAAAGATCTTGGTTGCATCCAAGAGTTGAGCCAACTTGGATCATGTAGGAATTTTCAAGGTAATTTCCTCAAACAAAATACCAAAGGACGCCACTCACAAACAAATCATAGATCAATACACCAGTATTCTTGATGTGATTAAAACCCTCAAAGAGGGAAACAGTCCACAGCCTGAGCCAACACGGCCACTTCAGGCAATTTATTAATAAAAGAAAGAAAATTTACATAAGCTTCTCTCATGAACGGTCACCCTGCCAATGACCCTCGATGCTCTTTAAATAGATATCATGGACCAATCAGGTGTTAAGCCACATATCAAGTGTCGGTAATACCAAGGAGAGAATGAACCATCAGATCACTTCATGTCTAGAACATATCGTGACTATCGTATTGTAAGTTACAAAAGTACACAGTAAAGAAACACACTTTACCTAACTCTGTACTATACCAAGTTACACTTAACTATTTCCTATGTGTCAGAATATCCTAACATGTCATTGTAGCCCGTATTGTTATTGTTGTGCCCATGTTATCCCCATATTATTATTATTGTGCCCATAGAAGCCCACTATTTTTATTGTTGTTCCCTTACATTATTATTGTTATGTCAGCTCTAATTATATTGTGACCCCTTAGAGTCCTATATATAGAAAGGAGGTCTTATCATTTAGATCATCCAAGAATTTTCCATTTGTGTAATGTAAAGGAGGTTTCCCCCTTGAAGCGACTGATTTTGAAGTTGTTGGTCTATCTTTTCTTCTATTTTGTGAGCTAGTTGCATAACATTTGGTATCAAAGCTTTGGATTCTAGGGTTTTTCTGCTTCAAATAGGTCATCGTGGAATTTTTGCTATAACTTTTGTTATACAAAGTTTTAGAAGCTGAACGTAAAACCCATTTGACCTGAAATCTTGATTAACCCCAGGTACGAATTTCAGATCTTATCTCTCTATATTTTCGGAGATATAATCCAAGGAAGTTAGGGTTTTTGCAAGCTCCCAAATTATATCTCAAACAAGTCCTAAGGTTGAAACAGTGACACGTGGCACTTGGTACAAGTTCTCTCTACTGAACTAGTCTATAATTAGGTCATCGTGGGAGATTTGGAATAACTCTTTCTTGGAGAATCCAATCTTGATCAGACTTGTGGGGTTGGAAAGAGGACTTAGAGGGCTACCTCGAGACAAAAATTTAGACTTTGAAGATCCGAAATTATAGAGATACAATAGATTCAATGTCGAGCTCCTACAAAGTGAAAAAAGGTGTGTAGTCTTTTTAAAAATTGTGCATAAGTTTGGTTTGAAAAATTAGTTTGAAGGAATTCAAAGGGCATAGTGAAGCATAATTATCATTAATTGATGCCCCGAAGAAAGAAAATGGAAACACCTAGTAAGCAACCTGAAATCTCTAGTGTGACTAATGAAGAAGAGGAAGAAATGCAACATGATATATCAAAATTACTAGACCAAGTGCAACAAATTTCACTCTCACAAAAACTAACAGAACCTAAGATGGATGGTTTAAAGAAAGGCGTGGAAGCTAAGATGAATGGCATGGAAGGTAAGATTTATGGAGTGGAAGCTAACATGGATCGTTTAAAAGTAAACATTGAAGATTTGAAGAAAGACACGGAATGTTTCAAAGGAGGTTTGGCAAAGTTGCTACAAGAAATGCTTCCTAATGGTGAAAAGGTAGTAGAGGAAACTCATAATGAGAACAAAGAAATTTTAGTCATGATTTCATAGACTCTAATGTTGGATTGAAGACCCACCATGTTCCAAGATCGATATGAGTAAGTTTGATGGCAAGGATCCTGTAACATGGATACTATAGATGGAGCAATATTTTGATCTCCATAATGTGCAAAACACACAAAAGGTACGCATTGCAACTTTATATTTGGAACCCAATCAGTTTGTATGGTATCAATGGCTTTGATCTCATAAACAAATTGTCACTTGGGAAACTTTTACGAAAGAAATGATATCACATTATGAGGATACAAAAAGCAACACATTTTTTAGCCAATTGATAAATCTCAAACAAAAGGGTTCAATGGTGGAGCACCTTCAGGACTTCCAAAATTGAATATAAGGGTAAAATATATTCTAGAGGAGCATAGGATTAATGCGTTCATAGGGACTTTAAAGGGTAGAATACAACATGAGGGTTTCCTTTGGAAACCTGATTCATTGGAGAAGGCATTCAGGTTGGCAAGAACAATTGAAAGAAAAATTATGGCGACAAGGAAGCCTACCAATCACAACTATAAATATGGAAGTGTTGTTGCTCCTAGCCTTCAACAACCTACAAGGTTGACACCACAAAAATTGGAAGAAAAAAGAGAAAAAGGGCTTTGTTACAGTTGTGATAGCGAATACACTAAAGGTCATAAGTGTGCTGAGAATAAATTATTTTACATAGATTGTGAAGAGGAAGAAGAAAAAGAATAAGAAACATCAAAAGAAGAGGATACACACCAGGAACAAACCCTAGAGTAAGAAGAAATGAATCCAACCATATCTTGTAATGCATTGGTTGGAATTACCACTCATCAAACTATCAAGATAGAAGGACATATCAAGAAGAAAAACGTAATAGTGTTGATTGATTCGGGTAGTACCCATAATTTTATTCATTGTAAGATAGCGAAAGGATTGAATTGCTTCCTACATCTAGCACCCGAGTTTCAAGTGATGGTTGCAAATGGAGGAACCAAAAATCTCTCTAGAAAGTGCGATAATATCAAGCTATCCGTGGGAGAATATGTGTTTAATAGTTTAATGCTTTCCATTCCAATGGGTGGTGTTGATGTTGTAATCGAAGTCTAATGGCTGCAATCTTTGGGTGCGATAGCTTTTAATTTTCAAGAACTTTTCTTGAATTTTTTTTAGAAGGAAAGGAAGTTGAATTAAGGAGTATCACAGGAAAATCAGGAAATATAATTATCTCTAAAGGCATGACAAAGATTCTAAAGAAATAACAATGTGGCGTACTTGCACAATTATGTTCGTTAGAGGTTCCCACATCGAAATCATCTATTTCTCCAGATCTCCAAAAAGGCTTGGACAATCATTCCAAGGTATTTGAGACTCCCAAAGGCCTCCCACCTATTCGTGATCATGATCATGCTATTCATTTCATTCCAAGAAGTGTTCCTCCAAACATCAGGCCTTACAGATATCCCTATGTTATGAAACCAGCTCACAAAAAGATAGAAAAGATAGATAAACGCCTTCAAAATAAGCCTCTTCAAGGAGGAAACCTCCTTTACATTACACAAATGAACAATTCTTAGATGATACAAAAGAAAAGACCTCCTTTCTATATATAGGAGTCTAAGGGGACATAATATAATCAGAGCCGACATAACAATAATAATGTAAGGGCACAATAATAACAATAGTGGGCTTCTATGGGCACAATAATAACAATATGGGGACTAGATGGGCACAAAAATATAATAAAGGGGTTATACTAATAACAATAAGGGGTTAAACTAGTAGTATAGGGACCTAACATGCCCCTCTCCTTCAAAAAGTGTTGTCCTCAACGCTTGAGTAGTTCTGGATGCTTCTATATAAAATTCTAGTCATCCCAAGTGGAATCTTCAGCGGGTAAGTTCTTCCACTTGATGAGATACTCTAAAATTGATCTATTTCGTAGCTATCCATTTCTCGGTTCTGTGACTACTTCAGGTTCCAATATGATTTTTCCTTCATTGTCAAGTTCTGGGATCTTCCATAGCTTTTGAATGAGTTCCCACTCCTTTGGGCATATGGATATCTGTAAGGCCTTATGTTTGGAGGAACACTTCCTGGAATCAAATGAATAGCATGATCATGATCACGAATAGGTGGGAGGCCTTTGGGAGTCTCAAGTACCTTAGAATGATTTTCCAAAACGTTTTGGAGATATGGAGAAATAAATGATTTCAATGTGGGATCCTCTAGTGAACATAATTGTGAAATTACGCCCCATTGTTCTTTATTTAGAAGCTTTGTCATGTTGTTAGAGTTGATTATCTTTCCCAGTTTCCCTTCGATACCCCTCAATTCAACTTCCTTTCCTTCCCAAAAAAAATTCAAGAAAATTTCTTGAAAATTAAAAGCTATTGTACCCAAGGATTGTAGTCATTGGACACCTAGTACAACATCAACACCACGCCTTGGAATGGAAAGAATTGGGCTATTCAATACATATTATCCCATAGATATCTTGATATTATGGCACTTTCCAGAGCAATTTATGGTTCCTCCACTTGCAACCATCACTTGACACTTTGGTGCTGGATATAGGAAGCAATTCAATTCCTTGGCTATATTACAATGGATAAAATTATGGGTACTGCCCGAATCAATCAACTCTATTACCTTTTTCTTCTTGATATGTCCTTCTATCTTGACAGTTTGAGGACTGGTAATTCTGACCAATGCATTACAAGATATGGTCGGATTCATTTCTTCTTTCTCGATGTGATCTTTCACTTCTTGAACCGTTTTCTTTTTAATATGTCCTTCTATCTTGAGAGTTTGAGGAGTGGTAATTATTTCCAATGCTTTACAAGATATGGTCAAATTCATTTCTTCTTTCTTTGGGGTTGGTTCCTGTTGTATATCCTCTTCTTTTGATGTTTCTTGATCCTTTCCTTCCTCCTCTTCACAATATATGTAAAATAATTTCTTCTTAGCACACTTATGACCTTTAATGTATTTGTTATCACAATTGTAACAAAGCCCTTTTTCTCTTTTTTCTTCCAATTGTTGTGGTGTCAACCTTGTAGGTTGTGGAAGGCTAGGAGAAACAACACTTCCATCTTTATAGTTGTGAGGGGTAGACTTACTTGTTTCCATAATTTTTCTTTCCACTTTTCTTGCTACCTTGAATGCCTTCTCCAATGAATCAGGTTCCCAAAGATGAACCTCATGTTGAATGTTATCCTTTAAAGTCCCTATGGAGGCATCAATACTCTGATTCTTTGGAATATCATTTTCCCTTATATTCAATTTTTGAAAGTCCTCAGTGTGCTCTTCCATTAAACACTTTTGTTTTAGATTTAGAATTGGCTAAAGAAGGTGTTTCTCTTTGTATCCTCATAATGTGTTATCATTTCCTTCGTGAAAATTGAGCACATAACAAGTGGTTTATGAGAACAAAGTCCGTTATACCATAAAAATTGATCTGGTTCTAAATATGAAGATGCAATACGTACCTTTTGTAACAGTGGTACACCATGTAGATCAAAATATTTCTCCATCTGTAGTATCCAATTTACCGGATCCTTGCCATCAAACTTCCTCTTCTCGCTTTTTCTTGATTTTAGGAGCTCAACCTTGAAACGAATCTAACTCTGTAATTTCATATCTTAAAGTTCATAAATTTTGGCATGTAATATCCCTCTGAGTTATCTTTCAAAATCCACAAGTCTGATCACAATTGGATTCCCGAAGAAATATTTATTCCCAATCTCCTGCGATGACCTAATTATATACTAAATTAGTAGAGTGAACTTGTACGACATGCCACGTGTCACTGTTTCAACCTTAGGTTCTAAAAATTATACCCAAACAAAAGATAGTCCGTCTTGTTTCTGCAAGTCCTTACGAAATTTCAATCTGATGCTTAGAGAGACAGTTATGACGATTTTCCAAAGGTCACCTGTTTAGGATGTAATTCGGGAGTCTGCAAAAACCCTAACTTCCTCAAATTATATATCCAAAAATATAGTGAGCCAAGATCTAAAATTCAGACCCAAGGTTTAGACCGATTTCTCCTCAAATGGGTGTTTTCTAAGCTTCTGAAACTTCGTATAAAAACAGTTATAGCAAAAATTCCACGATGGGTTGTTTTAGATGAAATTCTAGGTCTTACAAAAACCCTAACTTCCTCAAATCATATCTCTGAAAATATAGTGAGACAAGATCTAAAATTCGGACCCAAGGTTCAGCATGATTTTGTCTCAAATTGGTTTTTTGTTTAGCTTCTGAAACATCGCAGACAAAAAGGTATAGTGAAAATTCCATGATGACCTGTTTGGAGCAGCGAAACCCTAGAATCCAAAGCTCTGATACCAAATGTTATGAAACCAACTCACAAAAAGATGGAAAAGATAGATAAATGCCTTCAAAATAAGCCTCTTCGAGGGGGAAACCTCCTTTACATTACACAAATGAACAATTCTTGGATGATACAAATGAAAATACCTCCTTATATATATATATATATATATAGGAGTCTAAGGGGACATAATATAATCAGAGCTGACATAACAATAATAATGTAAGGGCACAATAATAACAATAGTGGGCTTCTATGGGGCACAATAATAACAATATGGGGACTACATGGGCACAACAATATAATAAGGGGGTTATAATAATAACAATAAAGGGTTAAACTAGTAGTATACGGACCTAACACCCTATGCCCAAAAGAGTGAAATTGAACGGATGGTTGCAGAAATGCTAGAGGCTGGTATAATTCAACCTAGTCAAAGTTCTTTCTCTGCTCCAGTAGTATTGGTGCACAAGAAGGATGGATCATGTGGGCACATGTGTCCAGATTATAGGGAGTTCAACAAGCTCACTATTAAAGATAAATTTCCCATTCATGTCATTGATGAATTGTTGGATGAATTACATGGAGGAAATTGCTTCCCCAAGTTGGACCTTCATTTAGGATATCATCAAATTAGAATGAAGACTGAAGACATTATGAAAATAGCATTTAGAATTCGTGAGGGTCATTATGAATTTTTGGTCATGCCTTTTGGCCTTACCAATGCACCTTCTACATTTCAAGGTTTGACGAATTACATTTTCAAAGCCTATGCTATGGCCACCATTTTCAAAGCTACTGAGGTTCAACAATTGGTTAAAGAGAAAGATGAAAAAGTCTTGCAGTTAGAAAAAAACACTACTTAATTCAAGACATGATATTGAGCAGGAGTGGAAACTAAAGTTGTCAAATTTACCAACCGATTTTAATTAATTGAAAGTTCAAAACGAAGCTGATATTCAGAGCCAAAATGCACAGATTGACCAACTTCAACTAAAAATAACTCAGATACAGAAGGTCACTGGAATTGAAGAATTTAGAAAAGAAGTTGTAGATATCAATGCTCTCTTCACCCAATATCAAGTGAACTTCTATAAGAAATTGAAGCTCATCAATGACCTCTGCAAAAATAGTAACTCATTGACTAATCAAACGTCTGAATTAAGAACATACTATGAATATATCAACAACAAGATTTCTGACTTCATTACTTGGCAGGACAACACAGAGGGAATGAAACCAAATCTTCCCAAAGTACAAGTCATACAAGGAACTTCTCTTCAGAGATTGGGATATCAGATTAAATCAGGTTGAAGAAGCAATCTATAGAGCAAGAGACCTTGTAGGCCAGGTCACCAAAATTGTTAGAGAAAGTCTTGCAGATGCTAATCTTATTACTGAATACCCAAGAGAATTCCTTCTAGATACTTAAACACTCATAGAGTATTGGCATAACAAATCTAAGGAAAAAGAAGATAGCATCAAGAATTCATCCAAGTAAAATCTTGAATATCATGAACAATTCTTGGTAAATGCCTATGGTCAATGGTTAGTGCTTCACAAACTTGTTAATGCAACTGAATACATGCTCGCACCTCTTTCATATGCCTTGTTTGTGGCATAGATGTGGATCAGGCTAGCTCACCCCCCATAATTGAAACCAATGGAGGCTACTTACAAGTTACGAGAGCAAATGGGAGAGTAGTCAACATCCCATCTTTAATTTCTTGTTAAAACTAAAGCTATTTTTGCCTTTTTATTTTTATTTTAAGGAGTGTTTGTTTTACCCTCCTCAGAAAAATATGTATTTTCTATTTTGACAGTATAACTTTTATTTATAAATACCCTCTCATGTATTTATAGGAGGGGTTCAGAATTTTTGTAAGAAGACTCAAGGAACTTGCACTTCTGTACTTCTTTGATAATTTTAATAGAAAGGCTGAGCCAGAGACTGTCTTCTTCCATGAGCAGAGCATTGATATTTGTGGTGATATTATCTTTGTATTAATGATATGTTTGATGTTTGAAAATTAGTCAAATTTTATTATTGTTTTGTTATATGCAATATCATAATTCAATTAAGCATTGTTTCACTATTGAAAAGTGTATTAATTGTTATCTTTATTTGTATGTATGAAACAATATAGTTTTCATGCAATATGTTCTTAGCAATTAAATTGATTAACTTTTTAATCAATTTAATTATCTCTAATTTGTTTTAACTCTTTTAAATGTTTGATGATCTATATTATCCTTCATTTATAAATAAATATTTATAAAATCGCATATGCAAAGTTAGTTATGTCCCGGGAATTAGATAGATAGATATAGATTTATTTTATTTGCATTTGTATTTATTCTATAAAATCACTTTCACCTTATCTATATCACACTTCAAACCCCATCATATATTTTAAGGGGAAACTAGTCCCTATATCCCCAGTCGGAACTGCTATCACAAACAAAAAAGGAACGGTATTCAAGTTCCCGATCAGGTGGTCTCCCTCATGTCGAGGCAAGGACATTTCGAGCCTTCAACACCTTCATGGACCAATCCTTGAGTGAATCTCTATTGATAACATGGTAACTACCTCTAAAATTCTAATTTAGAGACTCTAACAATATTTCCCTTCTAGATAAATATTTAAGGGATTGGATCTCAAGGTTAACACCTCCACTATATGTTTTGGTTAAATATGATAACTATTTTGAAATTCTTAGCTTGAGAGGAAGAAATTTACATTTATGGTTGTTTCTTACTTAGGGATTAACTATCCTTACATTGTCTGGATTGGCCCTTCATAAAGTGTTAATTGATATGGGCCACGTTTAAAGGCACAATATAATTGCAATTCACAAGTAAAAGTTTGCATGGTTTGAGTTATATGCCACCTTGTCTTCTACTACCATCAATATGAGAAGATGAAAAAGGAATCATGTTGTTTCAAAAGAAAGTTGTAGAGGAATAAAGTATGTAATTAATCTATGTGTATTATGAGATAATTGTAGAGAAAAAATGACAATATATTTGAGCCTCTTGTGTATACCAAAAAAAAAGTAACTAAGATTTGTGAACATATCATTGGTTTTATAACACCTCCCTCCCACATTTACCCAATTTCACTAGCCTGCTAGGGTAAACATGAGACAAATAATTACTATGACATCACCCAAAATCCAAGCTCCAATTATGGAAGTGGGGCCAACAAATTGAAGACATATTGGCATCCCTCAAGGCTACAAGACACTCATGGGTCCAAAGGACCACCCCAGGTGGCCAAACCCCTAGGTGGGGTTGCTTTTATCACAACTAAACCCCCAACCACATGCATGACAAGGCTTGGGTGCAATTGTGGCCTCTAACTGCATGCACAACATTGCCTGCATGTAGTTATAGCCCAAAATCTCTAGTTCAAAGGGTCTGGTCCCGATATTTGAGCCATATTTCTATGCCAACCTCCAGACCACTGCCCAAAACTTCTTGTAACTTCTCATAATGATAAATGAAATAATGACAAGGCTAAACCTACAAACTTAAGTTAGAAACTTGACATAAATAAACCAAAACATACTAGGCATTTCGTCAAACACATGGAAAACATGTAAGCGAGAGGACTTGAATGCATATTCGAGTGTAAATATCTATTATTTAGTTGTGAATCACCAATAATATATGATTCCCTCTCAATTAGTTGCAACAATGCTTGTTAGCCTATGCATTCATCAACCATTCATTAACTTATTAAAGCATGAACAAGAGCCATAGATAGAATAACCACGCATATAACCAGCATATAATCAAAATATTAACCACCAAAGAACAACCATCAAAACCACATAATTTCAAGTATAAATTGTCATAGAGTACAATAGAAAAATAGATCTTATTAAATCATGCAAAATCCAACAAATTCAGGGACTTCCATGTACCACCTGTGCATAAATTGAGTTGAACCAAATCTTTCTTTCAGCCAATCACCCATGTGCCATATTCCAAGAATGAATGTGGGATTGCATGGGATAAACTAATACAATAACAACTGAGGGAGTCCAAATGTTAAACCACCTCCACCCTCAAACTACTATGATCTCGCAAAAACTAGTCAAGAGATAACAAAACCAAAAAAAGCTTAGATACCTCAAAATTCCTTCACCATACCTTGAGGAATTTTCCTGTCATCACCCACTTGTTGAAGACTTCCCAAAGAAAACCATATCCACCCCCAAACCTTGGGAATTTTACTGATACCACCTCACTCGGTTTCAAAACCTTCTAATAATCCAAACCTCAACCAATAAATGAATCCCATCACACCATGGATATCTAGGAAATGACGAGGTAATGATGAAACCACTGTCAAACCCAAAAAAACCTAGGCCAATGATAGAAATGAAACAAATTACCAAATGCATGAACCATGCATTCACACCTCAGCTAGGAAATCACACATGCAACCTTGTATTTGCAAAATCTTCCTACTAAAGCTATTGATCCAAATTTCTCCTTGCTTTTCTTGCTTTTCCTTTGCCTTCATTCTCCAAATCCAATGTATGCCAAAGTGCTCCAAGAATTCTCTAAGTGTGCAAGAGTATGACAAAATGAGAGAATAGAAGAGAGATCCAAAACTGTACTGGAAAAAGGTCGTGAATTGATCCTCATAAGCCTTTTTATCATTGAGGCCTCTATTTTCTTCATTTTTCTTCATTTTCAATTCAATTCCCCTCTCTTGCAAATTTGGATCTCTTCACCTTTCTTTTCTCCTATTTTCCTTTATTTCATAAATAAAATTCCAATTAATGTCACTTTTCCTTTGTCAATTCCTTTGTTGATTTCCATATCCATTAATAAACCAAAGTAATGCCCAATATTGTGCTTTTCCCAACATTCATCTTGGAATACATGTCCCATGACCTTGGTCTTATTTTTCCTTTATTAACCTTTATTACATGAAATTTTAACTCGGGTCTATTAGAAACCACTCCCCCTTAGGGGAACTCCATCCTTAGTGTTCAATGACACCTATGACCAGTAAACCGCTAAAAACAAAACATACTGCCCATGGAACTTTATAACACAGCTCAATGTAGTATTTACAATAAACACCCACTACAAACCATGACCAACATGACATCATGACAATTATATTGCTTATTGGATCTTTATAATAGAACTCATTTTAGTATCTACAACCATACACCTATATACATACATATACTAAAACTCATTTGCTTAACCCAGCAAATAATGAAGGATACACAGATTGCATTTGGTCTGCCATCTTGGCATGTACCTTTATTGGTCTCAAAGTGCTTCGACTGCACTTTAACTTGCTGAATTGCTTGGTTCCAGAGCATGAGTTGTTTCCATTGCAATATGCATTGTGGTTCTAGCTAGAATTATGCCTCTAGTTCCACCTACAATAGAGACTAGTTAATCACATGATCAACATCCTAAACATACTTCTTAAGCAATGAAACATGGAAAACATCATGGATTTTCACTAACGGAGGCAGTGAAATTCTATAGGCCACTGGTCCAATCCTCTCAAGGATCTTGAAAGGTCTACAATATTGAGATGCCAACTTGGCACATGATACAATCCTGAAGGAGATCCTCTTGGGTTTGATGCACAAGTACACATGCTAACCAACCTAAGAATCCTTAAATTCCCAATGTTGATATTCATAACTCTTATGTATGTCCTATGTTTCCTTCATATTCCTTTTAATATCTAGCATTTCATGTTCCATCTCTGCCAACATGTCTAGTCCAATCAATACCTTATTCATTAGATCACTCTAGTTGATGGAAGTATTACAACTCCGCCCATAAAGAACTTCAAACAGACTCATCTTCAAGGACTCCTGATACCCATTATTATATGGAAACTCTACCAGTGGAAGATACTCTTCCCAATTCCGATGTTGATGCATGACATACATCCTCAACATGTCATCAAGAATCTTGTTAACCCTCTCTGTTTTTCCATCTATCTATGGATGATAAGTTGTATTGAAATCCAACTTTATCCCCAAACCTACAAATAAATCCTTCCAAAACTTGGAAGTTAACTTGGTGTCTCTAAAGGTTATAATCTTCTTAGGAACACCACTAACCTCACTATCTCCCTAATGAAAAACTAAGCTACCTCGCTAGCTGAATTCATAGACTTAATTGCATTGAAATGAGCTATCTTACTTAACCTGTCAAACACAACCATGATAGAATCATGTTGCTTCAATGTCCTTGGAAAAACTATAATTAATTCCATGGAAATGACCTCCCATTTCCATTATGGAATCTGAATCGGCTGTGATAAACCACCTAGATGATTACACTCTACTTTTACCTACTGACAATGTAAACATCTAGCAACAAACTCAACCACCTCTTTCTTCAAATTCAGCCAATGATAGAATTTATTAACTACTGTCAATGTCTTCTAATATCCCAAGTGACTTGAACATGGCTTAACATGAAACTCCCTCAAGATAAGATTCTTGAGCTCACTGTCATCTAGTACATAAATCTAGTTCCTGAATCCGACCAAGCCATATGTTGTGAGATGATATTCCTCATACCTATCACCTTCACCTTGTTGGTGTAACCCATGCTTCAACTATTAATAGTGTCATCATGTTGTCCTTCTTGCAAGATTCACTCCTGCAAGTCTGTCCCATAACAACTCACTACTGCAATATGATTCACCTGCACTTTTCTACTAAGAACATATGCAACCTTGTTCTCCTTTTCCTTAATGTACCTAATCTCAAAATAAAACTCACTAAGAGTAGCTAACCATATAGCTTGCCTAGAATTTAGATTAGGTTGGTCAAACAAGTACCTCAATCCATTATGATCAATCATCAAGACAAATCTCTTTCCAAGAAGACAATGTCTCCACATCTTTAATGCATGAATGACAGTTTCCAACTCAATATCGTGAGTCACATAGTTCTACTCTTGATCATTCAACTTCCTTGACTCATAGCATACCACCTATCCTTCCTACATTAGGATTCCACCAAGTTCTCTCTCGCAAGCCTCTGTACAAACCACAAACTCTTTGTCAAGATCTACGATCTTCAAAACCAGAGCATTTGTAAGCAAATGCTTCAATTTCTTGAAAATAGTTGCACACTCCTCAGTCCATTCAAACTTCTTTCCTTTTTGCTACAAAGATGAAATGGGATAGGTAATTCGTCAAAAGTTTTTGATGAACATCATATAACAACCTGCTAGTCCCATGAATGATTTAACCTCATCCACATTCCTAGGAGCTTCCCACTCCATGATAGCTATGATATTTTCCAGTTCCACTACTATACCTTCCTTGGAAACAACATATCCCAAGTAATGAAATTCAATCTGAAAGAAACTGCCCCAAGTAAGGTTTTAACCTTGTACAGAATTACCTACAAATGAATTCTTAAAAATAGAAAATATACAATGGTGAGAATATAAAACAAACACACAAAGATTTCCCCCGAATCCCAAAACCGGGAGTACCAAATTGATTTTTCATTATATTACTTTCAATGTTACAATACATATATATACATGTCGAAGCATTCATAAACCCCAATCCATTAACCCTAGATTAGAACATAATTGTAGTTCCCTTGACCAAATCTACAAGATACCATGGGCAGAAAACCATCATTCCCAAAACCGTGTGCAAAACCCATGCACAAAACCATAGGCAATTTTGCCCACCTAATATAGGGTTCCAATAAAAAAATTCCTAGGGCATGGCCCCAGGCCCCATAGAGGGGGGTTGTCACCCCCCTCTAACCCCCTGCTTAGCGCATGGGGCTAGTCATGGAAAGAATATAACACACACCCAACATTCTCCCACTTTTTGTTTTCTTTCCACACAAGGGATCATAGGAGAGTTTAGTCATTTTTGTAGCCCTGCAATGCCCATTGTTTCTTTACACCAAGAAAAATACTCAATGCCCACAAGCTTTGTCAATGCATCAACAACATTCTTCAAAGTGTCCACCTTTACTAGCAACACCTTTTTTTCCTCAACCATATCCCTCACAAAGTGATACTAAACATCAATGTGATTTGTCATTGAATGATAACCAAGGTTCTTTGCCAAGAAAATTTCACTTTGGCTGTCACAGTCTATCCTTATAGCTCATTGTACTAACCCCATACTTGAACACAATCTCTACAACCAAACTGTTTCTTTGATTCGATGAGTGGCTACGATGTATTATGCCTTTGTAGTTGAAAGTTCCACTATAGACTGTCTCTTTCTCATCCAACTGACTGCACCTCCAAATAGGTTAAACACATACTTATTTGTAGATCTTCTCTAATCCAGATCTCTAGCCCAATCCGCATCAACAAAGCCATGGATGTCCAGAACTCTATCCAATCCTAGTCTTCTCGGGTAGCATAGACCATAATCACTAATGCCATGCAAATACCTCAAAACCCACTTCATTGTTGTCCAATGCTCATTCCCTAGTTTTGACATAAACCTTCTCAATACCCCTACTGCATGTGCAATGTCTGGTTTGGTATAGTCCATTGCATACATCAGGCTACCAACTGCACTTGCGTATGGAACACAGGACATTCACTCTTCCTCTTCTTGTGTCTTGGGACTCTATTCAACAAATAACTTTACACCTACAGGAATAAGAACCTTCACTAATTTATATTATCTCGACAAACTTCCTCTGGTTTAACCAGAGCTTCCTCCTTGCCCAATCTCATTTGATTTCCATGCTCAAAATATAGTTTGCAACACCGAGATCCTTCATGTCGAATTTGGAGGATAATTGGGTCTTCAAATCTTGGATAATTTCTTTGTCATTTCCAATCAACAACATATCATCTACATACAAGACTAGATAAATAACATGGTCACCAATTAATTTAAAATACACACAGTGATCCGCTTTGCTTCTAGTGAAGCCAAGTCCCTATATAAATGTATCAAATTCTTGATACCACATCCTTGGTGATTGCTTTAACCCATACAGATACTTTTTTAACTTGCATACTAGTTCTTTCTTTCCCTTCACCGCAAAGCCTTCAGGTTGCTTCATGTAGATATCTTCTTCTAGATCCTCGTGAATAAATGTTGTCTTCACATCTATCTATTCTACCTCAAAATCAAAAGCAATAGCAACAGACAAAAGTAATCTAATAGAAGTTACCTTGGAAACAGGAGAAAAAATATCACTAAAATCAATTCCCAACACCTGGGAATAACAATTTTCTACCAACCGAGCTTTGTATTTCTCCACCTTTCCTTATGCAATCATATTCTTCTTAAACACCCATTTGCTTCCAATGGGTTTCCTTCCAGCTAGAAACTCCACAAGATCCCAAGCCTCATTTTTGTCCAAAGATGCCATTTCATAAATCATGGCATCTTTCCAGAGTCTTCCATCCTCTGAATCTACTGCCTCCCTGATAGTTTTGGGATCATCATCAGTAATAGATAAAGAAAAATTTGAGCAAAAAGTAGATGGACTATACCTTTCTAGATGCCTTCTTTCTCGAATTGATCTTCTCATGGCTGGATTTTGTCACTCTTCATCTTCTAATTCCTCTTCACTTATAGAGTCTAATTCATCCTCCTTTAGCTCAAACTCTATATTCTTAGGTTCCTTTGGTAGGACTTCATGTTTAATAACATCTTTCACATCTCTAAACACCACATCTTGGTTGTACACAACCTTCCTTGTTTCTGGGTTCCAAAGCTTATAACCTTTTAAACTATCCTTATACCCAATAAAGATGCACCTTTTAGATTTACTATCCAACTTGGTTCTTTTATCCTTTGGAACATGTACATATCCATCATAGCCAATTACCCTCAAATGTGAAAGAGAGGGTTTCTTACCAGTCCATACCTCTTGTGGAGTCTTATCCTCCAACGTTGATGAAGGTGATCTATTAACTAGGTAACATGCAGTCTCCACCACCTATGCCCAGAATTCTTGTCCTAACTCAACACCATTAAGCATGCTTCTTTCCTTTTCCATAAACTTCCTATTAATTCTTTTTTCAACTCCGTTTTTCTAAGGTGTTTATGGAGTAGTCTTCTGCCATGATATACCACACTTCTTACAGAACTCTTCAAATTCCTTCTTGCAGAAGTATCCACCATTATCTGTCCTCAGCACCTTTATCTTCTTCTCTATCTGGTTTTCCACCCAAATAGACTTACCTATAGTTTTTTTAGAGGTAATGTTGGGTGTGTGTTATATTCTTTCCACAACTAGCCCCATGTGCAAAGCAGGGGTTTAGAGGGGGTGTGGTAGTGCCTCCTTCATTGTGCCACGTGCAGCAAGGGGGCAGAAGCCCCCCTTGTCAGGGGATGGTAACCCCCCTCTACGGGGTCTGAGGCAGTGCCCTAAGAAAAAAAATTGGACCCTATATTAGGTGGGCAGACCTACCTATGGTTTTTTGCATGGGTTTTAAACATGGTTTTCGGCATGATGGTTTTATGCCCATGGTATCTTGTAGATCCAGTCAAGGGAACTACAGTTATGTTCTAATCCAGGGTTAATGGATTGGGGTTTATGAATGCTTCAACGTATATGTGTGTGTGTGTGTGTGTGTGTGTATTGTAACATTGAAAGGAACATAATGAAAAAACAATCTGGTAGTCCCAGTTTTGGGATCCAGGGGAAAATATCAGTGTGTTTGTTGTGTTTCTCGCCATTGTATATTTTTTGTCTTTTAAGAATTCATTTGCAGGTAATTTCTATACAAGGTTGAAACCTACAACATATTTCTACTCTTGATCATTCAACTTCCTTGACTCATAATATACCACCTATCCTTCCTGCATCAGAACTCCACCAAGTCATCTATTGCAAGCATATGTACAAACCACAAACACTTTATCAAGAATTACGATCTTCAAAACTAGATCATTTGTAAGAAAATTCTTCAACTGCTTGAAACTAGTTGCACACTCCTCGGTCCATTCAAACTTATTCCTTTTCACTGCAAAGATGTAATAGGATAGGTAATCTATGAGAAGTTCCTGATGAACTGCCTATAATAACCTACTAGTCCCATGAATGATCTAACCTCATCCACATTCCTAGGAGCTTCCCACTCCATGATAGCTATGATATTTTCAGGCCCAGTGCTATACCTTCCTTGGGAACAACATGTCCCAAGTAATGAACTTTAATTTGAAAGAAACTGCACTTAATAAGATTGGCATACAACTGATGCTCTCTTAGAAATCTTAACAATATTTCCAGGTGTTCTGCATGCTCTTCTTCATTCTTAGAATATATTAATATATTATCAATGAATACTATCACAAACTTATCCAGAGAAGGATGAAAAACATTATTCATCAAACTCATGAAAGTAGTTGGAGCATTAGTAAGACCAAACGAAACTACTACAAACTCATAATTCTCGTACCTGCTACAGAACGTAGTCTTGCAGATGTCCTCTTCATTTATGTGTACCTAATGATATCCTAATCTCAAGTCAAGCTTTGCAAAAATTGTTTCTCCCTTCAACTGATCAAACAATTCGTTAATCTGTGGCAAAGGATACATGTTCTTGATCATTACCTTGTTCAACTGCCTATAATCAATACACAACCTAAGAGTACCATCCTTCTTCTTTACAAACAAAATTGGTGCACTCCAAGGTGACACACTTGTTCTTATGTATCCCTTATCAATCATTTCCTTTAGTTGGAAATTCAATTCCACCAACTCTAGAGTGCTCATCCTGTAAAGTGGCTTTGATGCTAGTGTTACTCCTAGTATCAACTCAATAGAAAATTTTACCTCCCTATGAGGCGATAACTCTAAAAGATTTGTTGGAAATACATCCTAAAAAATGTAGCAAAACAGGATACCTCTTCAAGACTTCATCATCCTCAACATCCTTCCCTTTGTCACTAGAAACATGCACAGCAAACAACATCCCCTTTCATGCAATTATGCTTTGCCTTCATAGTTGTAACCATTCTCACAGATGTAGGCTTCTTCTTACCCTGCAATATTCTCTTATCTCCATCAACAACCAAGCACTCAATAACATTCTCGTAGAAATATACCTTAGTCCTATGAAGGTACAACCAATCCATACCCAAAAGCATATTGTACAAACCTGTTGTAGTGTCTACAACCACCCTCCAAAATTTTGGCTCACATGCAAATTTCGAAGCCTACCTCAGATCCTATGATCGATTCTCCTTGGTCGCTTGTTGCTAAGATGATTATTTCAAGCTCCCCTCCTTGATCTTAAGATTTGTTTGTGTTCTCATCTTCATGCAGCATGTGTCATATTTGGGCATAGGGGTTGTTGTTTGTCATGAAAAGGGAATGTTGTCTTGCTTCAAAGGAATTGTGTGCGTATGAGTGGTTGTCATCACGTAGACATGTTTCACACTCAGCTCATGCACTCACGTTATGAAGGTTTTTTCATAAAGAAAAGTATGTCTTATGTATTTTGGATGGTCTAAGTTGTGTCACTAAGTGTCCGTGTGCAATCACAGTCGATTCCTATCAATGTTTTCATATGTTTCACTAATCTCACACTTAGCCATTTTCCTAAGAAACCTAACCTCATCCATCTTCCCGAAACTGTATGCTTTTCTTTTGCAACCATCAAGCTTCCTCCCTTGCATGTTGAAACCCCATTGTACGTAGACACACCAACCTCCCTTGCCTGCTAAAACCCTGCAGCCCGTAGAGGCCCCAACCAACACTGCTCTCCAGAAATGCGCAGAGTAGTCCCGCTGCACTACACTCAAAAATTGTGCAAAGGTATCCTTGTGAGACCCCTATCCCATAGTAGTGCCCTGAGCCTCAAACTGTGCAGTGTTTTCCAAGTTGTCTTATCTGTCTTGCATGCAGAAACTACACAGATGGGCCTCCCAAGGCCTCATTCCAGCAATAGTCACTGTCCCTTGCCTATTGAAACCTTGCAATGCGCAGAGACACCAAACTCCCTTGCTCATTGAAACACTCAGCCCATAGAGGCCGCAGCTAGCAATGCTATCTAGATATGCGCAGAGAAGTTGAGCTGCACTGCACTCAGAAATTGCACAGAGGTGTCCTCTCGGGACCCATGTCCCACAGCAGTGCCTTGAGACTCAAACTGTGCAGTTTTGTCCAAGTTTTCTTATCTATCTTGCATGTAGAAATTGCGCAGATGGGCCTCCCAAGGCCTCATTCCAGCAGTAGTCATTGTCTGCTGAAATTGCGCAAATATACCTCTCAGTTACTATTGGAAAAGGTGACATGCAGAAATCACTTCCAAGGAGTTGAGGAGAAGGACCAAGGAACCGAGTAATGGAAAAGATCAGGACTGCATGCAAACTTCGTCGGATGCATGATCATCTTGAGGGTAATTATGGTAAGTAAAGAACATCTTCCGAAGTACACCTCTTAGTTGAGTTTGCAGGACTTCTTTTCATTTTCATATCATCCTGTCCTCATTAACATGCATGTGTGAAAACATGAAAAGTCATCTCATTTGTTTCTTCTACATTTCTTGCTTCTTTTCACTTTTTCAACCAAATGTTGTCTTCGGTTGATTGATATTTCATGCTTGCAACCTTGTTCTGGTGATGTTGAAGGTTGTGTTTGAGTTGTGTTTGCCATGTACACATCTATCACACTCACATACAATGTTGTATGCACTGTAGCCCAAGCATCGTCATGGTCATTTAATGATCTTTCACAAGCGTCACACTTGTCACTCACACCATTGGTTAGTCACACTGAGTATGTGTTGTCTTGATTTTTTGAGGTGTCTTGTCATCAAGTCATGTTGAGTGTGTGTTCGCAAGGTCACGTATGCACAAGTTCACTCACTCACACACTTAGTCATTTTGTTGAAGTTCTGACGGCCAGATCACCCTCCAACAGTCGGACCCTTAATGAGCTGCCTTGCATAGTGTCAGCACTCAGTGAGCATGTACTGCTGCCCATAATTGTACAGAGCTTGAGGGTTTTTCCCAGGCAGCTTGCACAACGCAATCTTGGAATTTACCGAACCGACTATCACCTAGAACAACACAGAAGTGTCCAACAAGTCATTTCAATCTCCGTTGCCCGCAAGCTAATCAACCGACCCTCCTACTTGTCAACCAGAGAGTTTTACTTGGTGGTGACCCTAGGACTCACTCCCCTAAAAAATTAGACAAAATTTGTAGACCTTACCCACTCCTCTAACTGAGGAAATTGCGTAGACAGGCCAGATAGACACCCAATGCCTGTCCCTATCTCCCTCAAGAAATTGCGTATTTTTTCCATCCACCCCCCCAATCAGTCGGCCGACTTCTCACCCAGAAAACTACGTAGATTTCATGAGCAAGCCCCTCAGCTTCCCATCGTCCTGCTTAGCTCAAAAACTGCAGAGATGTGTTTAGTCGGTCATTCTCCCAACAATTGCGCATTTTTTGTCACCAACACTCCTGCATCCTGTTGTTAGCTCCCTCCAGGAATTGTGCAGTTTTTGCTTCCTAGCACTCTTATAGCCCACTGCCAGCTCCCTTAAAAAAAGGTGCAATTTTTCCCGGGAAGCCTCCCACAGCCCGTTTCTAGCTCCCTCCATGAATTGCACAATTTCTGCTGCCATGCCTCATTGCTGCATGCACTGCTTCCCTCCAGAAATTATGCAGATCTTCCCTCCAACCAAGCCAGATCCCACGAACACTCGCTACTAATCCGAATTGTCCATCTCAGTCTCCCAGCAACTTCTACGCAATTTTCACCAATAGTGCCCGAATCCCACATCCCATCTTGAAAATTTACTTGCGCAATTTCATAGCCTTGTCCTCTCTCCCTATCACCTGCATCCGAAAGTGAATGACAATGCATCATGGTAGACTAGGAGGTTTATGGATTTCATGTCGTCTCATCATGAGTGATTGCAGATACAGGTATATGGATAATACATGATGCAATGACGGATGGGATGAATAAGGAGAGTACATGCAAGGAGAATTTTTCATGAACAGATGAACATGTGAGGAGAATTTTTTGCGAATGAATGAATATGTCAAGCATGCTAAAGTACAAGCAAAGGAGAAACGTGCACATGCAACGTCAAGTGAACACCAATGACCATCGAATACTCCATAGACCTTGCCGCGTGGAGGTGAAGCTGTGATACACCAAGAGCACACCCATCACTCAACAGCACTGCAACTTGACATGGACATACTAGCACTGTCGTGTCGAGTCATGTAATGAGTCATGTCGGCCACATCACTACTGTGGGCCCTACAATGTAAATCAATGTAATGTAACGGGGAATTCCAAGAGACCCACTTGTCATACGAAGAGTCATGTAAATCTGAAGAGTCAAATGAGTCAAATAGTCATGGGGGAAGTCGAATAGTCACAAGGGCCAGTTTTTCCCTTGGCTATAAATGCCCCCTCATTTGTACATGCAATGACTTTTCACCTTGGCTCCTCCCACATAGCCTTGAGAGTATGTAGTCTTTTCTTTGAGGAGTGAGAAATGGCTCCAACGCCTCGCCTACGGGGTTAGTGGTGTATGGTGTACCGATGTGTCTTGGAACTTTTGCTTAATTCAGAAGAATGATAACAGGCCAGCATGTTTTCACACGTGTTGTAAAAGTTTGTAAGATTAATCTTGAACACTTGTAATACATGTTGCTTTAACCTATGTTAAACAATTTAACTCATTTAGTTGCTCTAATACATATATTTATGAAAATGTGTTGTATAAGTTGTTAACATTGTCTTGCCCATGCTGGTTACCTCCTTAGACATCAGACAAAACCTTTCATGTAAACTTGTTATAATGACCATCACACTCGAGCGGACTATCCCACTGGGTGTTGTACATTGTATCTTCCCTTGTGTGTTGTGACTGCCGCATCTGTGTGGATTGCTCCTCCGGAAGTTGTGCATGTCCGCTTGTGTTGTGTGTCTCTGACAGAGTTGGGACTTCCTCCCTTTTGACTGGAGACTCACTACACCCTCTCACTTTGCGATGAAAAAACCTTGACACAAGTAACACTAGCACTCACCAGGCACGCTAACCTCGTTGTTCGAAGAAAAGTAGAGCACTCCCACATGCTGACAAGTAAGAGCTAAGGCATATCTTTAAGATAATGGTAACCAGGTTATCATACTGGATGGGACTCCTACACCAAATGGTGCGAGGTCTAGTTGGGACTTCATACCGGGGAGATCCCTTGATGTTGGCAGGTCCAACACCATCAACAAAACCCAAAGGAAGCACATTCAGATGTGTCAATGTAGGCATACCATTCAAATCAAATGCATATGCTCTCACCCAATGATGAAATATTTTCTTAGTACCTTTAGCCAATTGAACAAAATAAGACTTAGGATGCACTTATTTACTCAAGCCACACTTATCCACCAGGTCATGATTAACATAACTATAATTAGATCTAAGAACAATCAAAATGGAAACAACTAGATCAAAAAGCTTACCTTCCGTCTCATTAATGGATGTCTAGTGATTTGCCTGCTTGTTATAAAATGTTGCATAAATCCAAGGAATGCTTTGTCCAACATCCCCAACTGTCTACGCCTCTCGAACACTTTAGATTTGAGGTCTTCCACCATGATATAAAAGGCAATCTTTATTGCAATGATCCTTACCACATACCCAATAGTGCAATAGTTCTCTGCCACTACCTTTATTCTGCATCTTTTTAGGCTAAGATCCATTTGCCTTCTCAACTGCTTTAAACTTCTTATAAGAAGTTGCAATCTCTTTCTCACTTGGATCCTGAGGTCTTTCCCCCTTTGGAGGCCATTTTCCTTTTGTCTTTTGATTCCTTTTCCAATCACGCTTAGGCTCAGTCTTGCACTTTGATTGCTCATAACTATGTTTCAACATCCCAATGACTTCCTCCAATGACCGAGGCTCATCATACTCAATCCAATCCTTAAATGTTAATGGCAGTCCACTAACAAATATCTGAACCTTTATCTTCTCGTCCTTAAGATATCACACATACCTTAACAACTCCAAGAACGTAGTCGTATACTCTTCATCTATCATAGATCTCATCCTCAATACATAGAAATCATTAGCCTTACCATCATAATATTTCTCTGACAATAACTTCTTCCTGAAGAGTCTCTTGAACTCATGCTAACTCAACTCCTTTTTCCTAATGCCTTTGACACACTTCACATATTCCCACCAAATTTTTTCCTTTCCTTTGAGACTGGAAATGGTTATCTTGGCTTTCATGTTCTCTCTATAATCATGCAACTCGAATAACTTCTTCATCCCAAGCAACCATTCTTTTGCATCCTCTAGTTTCTTTAGATCTTCATCGAATGTAGGAGGCTTAGCTTTCTTGAGCTCATATGGAAAGTATCCTCGGTCACTTCCCTATAAGGATGATAGCCAATGATTTCTATCTGATCCAAAACTAGAATAGAACCCATAACCACTACCTCTTCTATCAGGTGTATCCATCCATTTGCCACATATGATTGTGCCATCCATGTCCGACCTGTGTCCCCCATGAGACCTGCTACCATATTCCCCATTAATCTTATCCCCTTGTCCATAACTAATATGTGGTTGTCCCTGCCTCTACAAATCTGATAAACTCTGAAGAATCACTGCATTGACCTCGACTTGCTTTTTCTGAGCCCTAGAAAGCCTTTCCTGTGACTAAATGATCCTATCATTATCCACCTTGCAACTCTTGATTTCTGCCTTTAGACTTCTCAAAGTGTTTTCTATGTCAAGAGAGTACTCATCTCTTTGTCGCTCATCTGATCTATAAGGAGAGTCACATGAATTGTAATCCACAATTATTCTTTTCATCTTTGATCTTCCTCTTCCCACAAACATATCATGTTAGATAAATAATATATAAACATAAGCAAAGATACCTTAGCAAAGTTTAAGGGAGACTATCTCGTCTGCACAAATCAATCAATATTATCATGATATACATGTATATATATAATGACACCAACATATCAACCAATTGACATCATCTCAATCACCAAGCATGATAACTCAGACTATAACACTGACTACATATATGAAAACTATAACCACCGCAATGCATGCATACAACTGAAATGCAAGTATAACACTCACATCCCACCCATCCAGTCCAAGTGCTTGAACCTAGAATCTATAACACCAAACTGTAATTCCTCCCTCCCACATTAACCCAATCTCACCGACCTACCAGGGTAAACATGAGATGAAGATTCATTATGACATGACCTGACATCTAAGCTCTAGTTATCGAAGTGGGGCTGACAAACTGAAGACATACTAACTTCCCTCAGGGCTACAAGACACTTAGGGGGCCAAAGGACCACCCCAGGTGACCAAACCCTAAATTTGGATTTTTTAATCACAACTTAACCCCCAAACGCATGCATGACAAGGCCTGGGTGTAGTTGTGGGCCTCCAACTTCATGCATAACACTGCTTACATGCAATTATAGCCCAAAATCTCCAGTTCATAGGGCGTGGTCCTGAGATCTGAGCCACCTTTCCAGACCAGTCTCTGAACCACTACCCAGAACTTCCTGTAACCTTGCTTGTCCTTTGCCTTCTTTATCCAAATCCAATGTATGTCAAAGTGCTTAAAGAATTCTCTAAGTGTGTAAGAGTATGAGAGAATAAAAGGGAGCTCCAAACCTGAGCTGACAAAAGATTGTGGATTGATCCTCAAAAGCCCTTTTATCATTAATACCTCCATTTTTTTCATTTTCCTTCATTTTTCCTTCAATTTCCCTCTCGGGCAAATCTATGTCTCTTCATCTTCCTTTTCTCCTATTTTCCTTTATTTCATAAATAAAATTCCAATTAATGCCCCTTTTCCTTTGTGTTGATGGTGGTCGACCCGCCAACATGTCAAGGGGATCTCCCAATAAGAAGTCCCAATTAGACCTTATACCGTTTGGTATAGGAGTCCCAGTAGTGGGTCGTAAGGTAATGCCTTGACTTCGATGTCGCACAAAGGCAAATAGGATAACTCTGTTAGTAGCAAGCGTGTGACTACTACAGTGAGTCAAGGAATATGTATGAGAGGTTCAAACACAAAAGGGGGAGAAAAAGATGAAGGTGAGTTCTAGGTTGAAAGGGATCAGTCCCAACTCAGCTAGGAACACACAACACAAAAGGACATACACAGCTTCTGGCGGAGTAGTCCACTCAAATGCGGTAGTCACAAACAACAAGGTAAGATAACATGTACAACATTCACATATCAGTCCGAATGAGTGCAATGGTTGTTACAGCAAGGTTCATGTGAAGGTATGTCTGGTGTCTGGCACAACAATCGACACAGACAGTGATATCATTAACATCAATACAACACATTTCCAACAAGATTCATATAATTACATGTGAATCAGTTCATACACAAATACGTAAGTTAAACAACATATATCATTAAGGAAACCATAGCAGTCCAACTACAATAACAACATATGCATGAAAATGTGTTGGATCTTATTATATAAAAGTGTAAGTTCCAATCATACAATACATCCATGTAAACCTGCTAGCCCCATCAGTGAAACTTTACAGCCACATCTGCCTGCTCCTCCAAAGAGATGTAGCTCCATTCAGTGGAGAAGCCAAGACATGTTATAATACTATCCAAGCCTTCTTCAACATAGTCTTAGTAGAAGCTTGGTTGACCAAAAAGCCTCTACAATGAGTTATGAGGGACTATTTATAACAAAGGGTGGGGTGAACCTTGACATCCCCTTTGTGACCATTCAACTACCCTCGTGACTCTTCACCTACTCCATGGATATTACATCCACTATTGAGACTTGACTTACACTTGACATGACTCAACATTACAATGCACATGTACCCATGTGAACAATGGCTTGAACAAGCCAAACTAGACATCATCTGGACTTAGACGACCATAGAAGTCCAACTGCTCGACATCC
Source organism: Pinus tabuliformis (assembly GCA_031772625.1). Taxonomy (NCBI): domain Eukaryota; kingdom Viridiplantae; phylum Streptophyta; class Pinopsida; order Pinales; family Pinaceae; genus Pinus; species Pinus tabuliformis. The sequence continues at coordinate 692,485,093 of CM062815.1, forward strand.
TCATGCTAATCAACAATGAAATATTGATGCCAAGATTGGTAGTCCTTGATAGTATCCATGTGTTCTACTGTGACATCCATTTGAAACCTAAACCTTGCCTCCAGAGCATCTGGGTACACCACTCGGGCTCCATTGTCCAACTCGTCTGAAAGCACGCACATCATTGTCCTCAATGTGGCTGGACCAACAACATACTTGCACATGATGTTTTCACTAATAGGAAAGTTTGGGCTAGTGGCGATGCGCATCAACTCGTCGAAGTATGATTCAAGCTCCTATCAGAACTATTTCTTTATCTTCGTCTGGGTGAGAGTCTCAAGTGATGGAATCACATGAGTGTGCACTATAACATCCATGCTTTTGAATACTCGTGCACAGGATTCTTATATGCTAGTGATGAGTTGCGATAGGTCTTCATAGTTCCAGATCTCACTCCAGAAATGTGCTTGCAGCTTGAACGCATTAGCCTTCATCATCTTTGGCAAGTGTAGCAGGGCCCCCTTGTACTTCATCGTCCATGCTTGCATTTTATGAACAACAACATGTATGTTCTTCAAGATGCGTGCTCTTCTCACACATCACTATTGCCATCATGAAGATGGATGACTACTTGGTGCACGATACCAAACTTGGAGTACAATGCTCGCATAACTATATCAAGGGACAATACCTCATCTAATATTGCCTTCTTTAGTTCAGCTCGGGTCGGCATTGTCACCAAGTCCCCTCCTTGCTTGGCCACCGGTAGTTCCTTTGCCATTCTCTCATTCTCAGCTATGAGAAAATGAACACTTGATCTAGTGGCTTTGGCATACACTCTAGTTGCATCAGCCAAAGATGTTGTATGCTTGTGCACATCAGTCACAATCACTTGTTCTTCAACTTGTGCAGGGGATGTTTGGTCCTCCGGAGTCAGTATTCTCTGAGACTGCACAACTTTGTGATGAGATTTGTCAAAGGAGATGTTGTGCATCTCAGCTTCTGGCTGACCACCAAGGATCTCAGTGCTTCCTTGGTCATTTGAGACTTTCTGATCATCTGGATGCGAAGAAGCAGGTGAATCGACCTCCTTGTGGTGTGGCATGAGGTCAGTGTCGTGTTCCAACTCCTGTTTCTCCATGTTTGCATCCAGTTGTTCAAATGCATGTTCTATCTCATGAGCAAAGTCTTTCCCTTGCAATGGTTCACCCTGCTCGCCTTATGCCACCTATTTAGATGAATCAACTACTTTTACAGGCATGGCTTTGTCTGTCTGCACATGATGTAATCCCTATTGTATCTGTTGATGTTGAGCTTCCTTCTCCTATTGGCGCAGTTCTTGTTCTTTCTGGAGTTTCTCCCTCAACTCATGCAACTTCTTCTCTTCTTCTTCCATTCTCTTCTTATCCCTCTGCCTTCGCGTAATTCGCTTATCACGCTGCTGCCTCTTTTCCTAAATAGCCATTGCTGCTTGTTCTACAAGTGGATCTGCGCGAAACTTGCAGCTTTGATCCTCCTCCATGTGGTCGACAATCTTCCTCTTCCCTTTGTCGCGCATAGGTATGCTTGGATTTGCTTCCTCTGCTGCTACTACCACTGTTGGTGCTCTCCATGATGCTACTTCATGCTGCTTTGCTAACCACTCAACGTCGAAGCCGACCTGTTCATTAGGTCGGAGGAATTGTAGCAACACCTCCATGAGTCTTCCTCAACCCAATTAAATGCCCCATTGATCCATTTGAATTGAACTCTCATGCAGTGATCCTTCACAATGCAATTGGGTCATAGGGGTTGAAGCTTCAGAGGTCAAACAGGTACTTCTTCATCTATTCTACTTTGACATCTACTTGCTTGATACTCTAGATCTCATATAACCCAATCGCAATGGAAGAGTGGGCCAAGGTGCCTTCTTCTTCCGTTACAGTCTAGTTGTCAATCCTACTGAGATATGGTACGCTACTTTCTGCATGACAAGTATGTCCAAGGCAAACTTTGGCAGAACATGCCAAGGCTTCTCCACACTAAACATTTGGATGAAAGTGTCGAACAGTGAGGCATACCAATCTAAAATGCCTAACAACACCTCCATTGCTTCCTTTGACATGCAGGGTGGATCCTGTTCGAATATCAACCTATACACTAGGGTGATAAAATCGTCGGACAGCCGTATGATTACTCCCCTGAAGCTACATTCGGACAACAACTTGAAATATGTATTCACAATAGTCTCTGCCAGTGACCATGCCCACTCCAGGCCCAGGAACTCATGTCGGGCACAGACTGCATCTAGGCTGTAGGTGAACATATAACCTCTACATGCATACCCTCAGGTGACTGTCGAGCCTTCGTGACTTGTTCCTTCATCTGGTGAGCCAGTATGTCAGACCAATTGCATGGTCTTCCTTCTCTAGCCAGTTGGTCCAATGCAATCACCCAACTCTCAAGAAAGGTTTCAGTGCTTGCTTGGCCACTTAGTCGACATGAAAATATGACCAAATATTGGTACGCCTTCATTAATATCTTTTTCTTGTATATCTAGTTGGGTGTCATCCTGAAATGAGCTAGCTGCTTTACCCAATCCTTTAGAATGTCTCTGGAGTTACCTTTGTTGATGGGCAAGCTTAATGGAGGACTCATGATAGTCGTGGGCTCTGACATCTGATACATCTCATCATAATCTTGTGCCCAGAAGGTTGCAAGCTTTTTCCCATTGACACTGCTCAAGTTCAGCATCTGGGGGTGAGTGTGGGAGATGATTCAATGAATCATGTTTGTGAACGCGGAGTATCTACATGTAATCTAGTTCAAGGCTTACTTGTGAATGTTCACGTACACCTGACATTCTTCGAGGTCTTCCCCAAAAGTTCCTATGAATGTTTCATTAACCTCTTGTCACTTCAGTTAGATGTCCTTGTCTAGATACAGCTTCGTATCTTCGTAAATCGGTAAACTAGAGGACACTTGCTCAACTGTTGTTCCAGCTACAACTCCATCAGTTTCTTGTGATCCTGTTCTCTTGGAAGCCATTGGGATAGATGAATCTGAAAGATCTGGAAACAAGCAGCATGCATGGCAAGAAATATGTCAGTGGAAACAAAAAAAATCTGGGGAAGGAAAAAACACATACCTGGGAAACTGATGAGTAAGATTGCTCAAATTTTACTGGGCAGCTAGGTCACTGGCTTCCAGAACAGTACAAAAGGTAGTTTGGGCTATCTGGGAGGTAGGACTGGCTATTGGATCCGCGAAATGTGCAATCCAATCAGGCAGCTGGCTGCTGGGATTGCGCAATGCACAATTCCAGCTAGGGAAGACTGCTGACCCAGGGACAGATTTGCACAATTTTTTGGGCCAAGTAGCCATTGTCCTCCAGAAATGTGTAAAATAGTCCTGGAGGCCAATGCTGGGAAAAAATGCACATTTCTGGGGAGGAAGGTGAGCCTTCCTTCCCCAGATTGCGCAATTCAGCCTTGGTGAAGGTAGAGCCCAAGCTAAGGTTGACCCGACCCGCCGACGGGCAACTAAAAGTAACTAAGATAGTAAAATATATGGCAACACTAAGTGATAGCAAAAGAGATTGTTAGTGCATGCAAAACATGAATGAAAGATTCACCAAACAGATTAACATGCATGTGGGTGAGGCAGTTCACCAATTTGGCGAATGTCTATGCAAAACAGTTTCATGCATGCGAAAGCAGTGAGATGGCAAAGAAAACTAATATAGAGCTAGGACAAGCTAGTATACATGTAAACTATAGAAAGCATTCAAATAAATCAAGCAAACAACACTCACACAAGCGAATACATAAAAAGCGACAGAAATCTTGAAAAAGACAAGTTGAGGCCACTTACCCATGAATAGCTGAGCTGGATGTGTTGAAGAGTCCTGGATGTGCTGTGGGATGTTAGAGCTCCAAGATTGATGTTAATGAATGATCTCTAATGCATCAAATAAATAATTTTGGTCTCATGACGCACATGCCACAAATATAGGAAAAGGTGACACTTGGAGGGAAACTTCAAAAATAACTTTGCATGTAACCCCCGACTACTAAAAATAGCTCCCTGAATCATGGGATTTCCTTTGCATGTTGTCTCTTATGATTCTGGGAAGAGCAATTCATGCATGCATGCAATTCAAGTTTCCTCGGTCCGGGGTGGAACTGGTCAACCAAACTATTCATGCATGCAGTTGCTCAACTGCTTGGGAAAAATGTGCATTCCTGGCTGGGAGTTGGGCTAATTGCCCAGTTGGATTCCATAATTTCTGGGTAGAGCAGCTGATTACTACCCAAATTTTCGCAAATCCTGGGCTGAGCAGCCCTGTTGGGGAAATTTGCGCAAATCCTGTTGGGAGTGTTGCCTGGTAGTATTGCGCAATCTTGGAGCCCAGTAGGCTGCTAGAGAGGATTGCACAATTTCTGGAGGGAAGGCTAACTACCCTCCAGAAATGCACAATTTTCAAGGGGAAGCTTCTCATCCTGCAGTTGGACCAATTCTGGGTGAACAGCCTGTGAGGGGAATGGATCGACTGTGCTCAACAAGCTGCCTTTATGAATGAAAAACACTGAAGCTTGAGTACCTGATGAAACAAGACAAAGTTTTGTGAAAGGTTGGTAGGGAGGCTCCAAAACATGCTAAGGAAAAATTTTGGAGGGTGGTTGTAGCCACTACAACACTTGGCGACACACTGGTAGAACTCCAACTCTCTGAATGGACCTTGTTCATGAAAAGCAAGTCTAACACCTCCAGAAGTGTTGTTCAATTCTTAGCTCATCTTGTTTTCACACTAACTTGATTGTAAGATGCAGCATCTGTGAAGCCCTTGTTCTATTAACACAAATTCCAAGCTAAGGCAACACAGTTTTTTCGATTGGGGTTGAGGGGTATATAGGTGCACAAGCAGTATAGTCATTAGAATCTAAGTTTCATCTCTAGTGTGCTCCACCGCCCGCAGGCCTAGACAGTACCCTGGTGGAGTCACATAAGAACACAAGCATGGCTCCACTGCCAACGAGCCTGGTTAATACCCCAACAGAGTTACTTGCATCACCTACCTGTGCAAGAAGCCTTTCTCTTCTTTCGCCTTATTCATTTTTCATTTTGAATTTTTTGACTTTTCATTTTCCACTATGCATAGCACTTATTCATTTCAGAGGTGGAAGAGGGATCCCAACTTATTGAGAGCAGAGGAGGTTTTTCCAGTAGAGAATTAGTTTATTGTATCTCTAACGTGCTTGTTAAGGTTTCCCCCCTCACCTTACTCTACTTGACTGAGCTGACAAGGGTTAACCAAAAAACAATTGACTAGAGAAGGTGACACTAGTTAGCGCGCAAGTGTTGTGTTTTCACCAAGGTTCACTTTGAATAGTACATATTTTCCTTCGACATATCATGGAATAAAAGTAACAATGTCATCATATAGAGGCAATATGGCAGATAACCAAGTAGTGATAGTTGTACAAACCCTCTTGTACTTTACCCAGCTTGCCTCAAGAGTCATATATGGTTTCATGAAAAACTATCTTATGAACAAAACAAACGAACTAATAAACAACAAAGCAAAGCAAGAGTAGAAGAAAAAGTAAAAGCAAAGCCAGTAAACAAACAAGGAAACTAATAAACATGCAAACAAAGCATGTAAGAAAACAAGCATGCAAGCAAACAACTGAAAGAAAACACTACTCCTACTCCTAAACTAATGGTGCATGGATGTGATCACGTGAAGTGATACTTCTAATGCAGCCATTAGCGTATTGGTAGACCCATGTTGGTGAAGGCTTGGTCTATGAGCAACCTGGTTGTGTGAACCAAAAATCAAGACAGATATAACAATGAAGACAGCTACACCTCGTGTTTCAAAGTGCCCACGAGACATAAGTGAGTGCGTGTGCATGACAGGTAGTCCGTGGACTTACCAGCATGTTGTATGACACTACATGCAACTTTGGAGCATAAGCACACTCTTAACTGTGACATGCAAGAAAATGAAAGAAATAAAGATAACTTGCGTCACGAATGAGTGCTTGCAGTGTAAGACTCCTCCAATGCATGGGCAATGGGATCATGCAGTTCGAGTGGAGGAAATGTGATCTATGTGTGAGATGGATCTTCAATGCATACAAATAAGTGATGAGGAGCCTTGGGTGATTGAACAGTTTCATGATCGGAAGTGAGACTAACCCCAAGAGAGCGAGGACCTGACATAACCATCAACTTGGGCTGAAGTGCCTTGATAGTCTTGTGTGTCTCAACTTCGTCATCAAGTAGATCATCATAAACCGGTGGCTTCAAAACATCAACTGCGATAGATTCATGATCGTGATAAAAAATGGAAGTAAATAGGTCATGACCGCCATGATCAAAAAAATCAATGAATTCTTCTGCATCCTCGTGATCAGATACATCAAACAGAGGGGTAGATGAAAAGCGAACAAAATCATCCTCTATGTTTCTAGAAAAGACAGATGAAGGATCAAGTGGATTTTCAACGAGTAACTTATCTTCTCCGTTGTTGAATGATGGACTAACATCTGGTGAGTCCTACGAGTGATCAATAATGGGTGCATCGGTGGATGAAGACACACATGCAAAATCATGGCTGGCAAGTTCACCAAAGAGGTTAGGAAAGAATGGAGGGGCCTCAGGCGGAAGGGATTCATCCTTCGCCGAGTGCTGATGCTCAAGATCCCACTCATACTCTTCATCAATGACAACGCATGTTGGTTATGCAACACCAACTCTATCAATGGGTTTTTCCTCATTCACAACAAGTGAAGAGTCTGGAATGGATGAACATAAGACAACATCAACCAGAGGAACACCCGAGTGCGAAGACAGAGGTTGTAGACAAGAATGGATATGAGAACTCGAAGAAATCACAACCAAATATGCGCGAAAATTGAGAGAAGTGATGTTGGGAGAGTGTGAAGGATGAACAAGTGTGTGAGCATGTTCTTCAGCATCACTTGGCAGTAGTAGAGTTGTTGAATGAGAGGAAGGTGGACAGTCAGTTGAGACGGTGTCCACATCCACATGAGATTGTGTGGCTCCATCAATGAAGAATGTTGAGTGAGGCTTGATCTCAAACTTTCTCTTAGGATGGACAAATTTCGTAAGGCAGTACTCGAACTGGTCCCAGAGATAAGAAAATTTCATCTGGCTCCTCAGAGCTTGAAACTGCAAGTCATGGAAGTGCTACCAAAAATCAATAATTGATTCATGCAGAGCCCTCCATTGTTGTAACAGTTTCCAGTCAAGATGTTCGGATTAAAGTGATAGAACTTGTCTTCAATGAGATCATAAAAGTGCCCAAATGAGTGCACAGTGTCAGACGGTAAGTTGAGCACCCAACGAAATGGAGATTCACGAAGTGTATATGTAAGTAGCAAACCTGCCTGTTTGTCAGAAAACTCATCTTCCTCATGAATCATGGAAATAAAGTTATGTAAGTGCTTAGGCTAGGCCGCTTCGCCTTCACCATCATTGGTGTGAGTGGACAAGATATTGAAAAGCTTCCCTGTGATGGAGACATCTTCATGATTTGAAAAACACCATGGGGGAAGAAGAGTGCAAGACTCCATGAAAGATGTGTAAAGGTTCAAAACTGGATGAGAGGACATAGCTTGTCATCAGGGACTCCTTCGAGCACCAAAAAGGTTGACTATGCTAGACCTACCAACATGTCAAGGGGATATCCCCAGTAAGAAGTCCCAATTAGACCTTAGACCGTTTGGTGTAGGAGTCCCAGCAGTGGGTTGTAAGGTAATTCCTTGATCGCGATGTCAGACATAGGCAAGTAGGATAACTCTGTCAGTTGCAAGGGTGTGATTACTATAGTGAGTCATGGAAGATGTATGAGAGGTTCTAACACAAAAGGGGGAGAAAATGGTGAAGGTGAGTTCTATTTTGAAAGGGATTAGTCCCAACTCAGCTAGGAATACACAACACAAAAGTACATACATAGCTTCCGGTAGAGCAGTTCACTCAGATGCGATAGTCACAACATGCAGGGTAAGATAACACATACAACACTCGTAGATCAGTCCGAACGAGTGCAACAGTTGTTACAACAAGGTTCATGTGAAGGTTTGTCTGGTGTCCGACAGAGCAGTCGACATGGACAGTGACAACATTAACATCATATACAACACATTTGCAACAAGATTCATATAATTGCATCTGAATTAGTTCATACACAAATATGTAAGTTAAACAACATATATCATTAAGGCAACTAGAGCAGTCCAACTACAATAACAACATTGCATGAAAATGTGTTGGCTCTTATTATATAAAAGTGTAAGTTCTAATCATACAATACATCCATGTAAACCTGCTAGCCCCATCAGTGAAACATTACAGCCACATCCTCCTGCTCCTCCAAAGAGATGTACTAGCTCCATGCAGTGGAGAAGCCAAGGCATGTTACAATATTGTTCAAGCCTTCTTCAACATAGTCTTAGTAGAATCTTGGCAGACCAAAAAGCCTCTACAATGAGTTATGAGGGACTATTTATAGCAAAGGGTGGGGCAACCCTTGACATCCCCTTTGTGACCATTCAACTACCCTCATGACTCTTCACCTACTCTATGATTGTTACATCCACTATTGAGACTTGACTTACACTTGACATGACTCAACATTACAATGCACATGTACCCATGTGAACAATGGCTTGAACAAGCCAAACTAGACATCATTCGGACTTAGACAACCATAGAAGTCCAACTGCTCGACATCCTCATGTTGATCAACAGTGACATATTGATGCCAAGATTGGTAGTCCTTGATAGTGTCTGTGTGTTCTGTTGTGACATCCATTTGAAACCTGAACCTTGCCTCCATAGCATCTAGGTACACTACTCGGGCTCCTCTATCCAACTTGTCTGAAAGCATGTGCATCATTGTCCTCAATGTGGCCAGACCAGCAACATACTTGCACATGATGTCTGCACTAATAGGCAAGTCTAGGCTAGTGGCAGTGCGCATCAACTCATCGAAGTATGAGTCAAGCTCTTGTCAGACCTACTTCTTTGTCTTCGCCTGGGTGAGAGTCCCAAGTGATGGGATCGCATGAGTGTGCACTATAACATCCATGCTTTTGAATACTCATGCATGGGAAGCCTGTATGCTAGTGATGAGTTGCAGTAGGTCTTCATAGTTCTGGATCTGACTTTGGATACATGCTTGCAGCTCGACCGCATTGGCCTTCATCATCTTTGGCAAGTGAAGCGGGGCTCCCTTGTACTTCATCGTCCATGCTTGCATGTTATCAACAATAGCATGTATGTTCTTCAAGATGCGTGCTCTTCTTGCACATCGCTGCTGCCATCTGTGGAGATGGATGACTTGTTGGTGCAAGGTACCAAACTTGGAGTACAATGCTCGCATAACTATATCAAGGGACAATACCTCATCTAGTGTTTCCTTCTTTGGTTCATCTCGGGCAAACATTTTCACCAAGTCCCCTCCTTGCTTAGCCACCTGTAGTTCCTTCGCCAGGCACTCATTCTCAGCTATGAGGAAATGAACACTTGAGCTAGTGGCTTTGGCATACGCTCTAGTTTCATCAGCCAAAGTAGCTGGATGCTTGTGCACATCAGTCACAATCACTTGTTCTTCAAATTGTGTAGGGGATGTTTGGTCCTCCGGAGTCGATATTCTCTGAGACTACACAACTCTATGATGAGATTTGTCAAAGGAGATGTTGTGCATCTCTGCTTCCGGTTGACCACCAAGGATCTCAGTGCCTCCTTGGTCATTTGAGACTTTCTCATCATCTGGATATGAAGAAGCGGGTGAATCGACCTCCTTGTGGTGAGGCATGAGGTCAGTGTCCTGTTCCAACTCCTGTTGCTCCATGTCTATATCCAATTGTTCAAGCACCTATTCTATCTCATGAGCAAAGTCTTTCCCCTGCAATGGCTCACCCTATTCGCCTGATGCCAGATGTTTAGATGAATCAACTACTTGTACGGGCACTGCTTCGTCTATCTGCCCATGATGCACCCCCTGCTATATTTGTTTTTGCTTCACTTCCTTCTCCTATTGGTGCAACTCTTGTTATTTCCGGAGTTTCTCCCTTAGCTCATGCAACTCCTTCTCTGCTTCTTCCATTCTCTTCTTATCCCTCCTCCTTTGTGTGATTCGCTTGTCGCACTACTACCTCTTTGCGTGAATAGCCATAGCTGATTGTTCTACAAGTGGATCTACTCAAAACTTGTATCTTTGCTCCTCCTCCATGCGGTCGACAATCACCCTCTTCCCTTTGTCACACACATATATGCTTGGCCCTACTACCTTTGCTGCTACTGCTACTGTTGGTGCTCTCCATGACGCTGCTTCATGCTTCTTTACTAACCACTCAACGGCAAAGCCAACCTATTCATTGGGTTCAGAGGAATTGTAGCAATACCTCCATGAGCCTTCCTCGGCTCAATGAAATGCCCCATGGATCCAATTGAATTGAACTCTCATGCAGTGATCCTTCACAATGCAATGTGGGTCATACAGGTTGAAGCTTCAGAGGTCGAACGGGTACTTCTTCATCTATTCTACTTCGACATCCACTTGCTTGATACTCCGGATCTCATATAACCAAATCCTCAATGGAAGAGTGGGCCAAGGTGCCTTCTTCTTCCGCTGCAGTCTAGCTGTTAATCCTACTGTATGGTATGCTACTTCCTACATGACAAGTTCGTCAAAGGAAAACTTTGGCAAAATATGCCGAGGCTTCTCCACACTAAACATTCAGATGAAAGTGCCAGACGGTGAGGCATACCAATTTTAAATGCCTAACAATGCCTCCATTTCTTCCTTTGACATGCAGGGTGGATCCTATTCAAATATCAACATGTACATTGGTGACAAAATGGTCAGGCAGTCATATGATTACTCCCCTGAAGCTGCATTCAGACAACAACTTGAAATATGTATTCACAACAGTCTTCACCGGTGACCATGCCCACTCCAAGCCCGGGAACTCATGTCGGGCACAGACTGCATCTAGGCTATAGGCAGACATATAAACCTCTACATGCATACCCTCGAGTGACTGTCGAGCCTTCATGACTTGTTCCTTTAGCTAGTGAACTAGTATGCCAAACTAATTGCATGGTCTTCCTTCTCTAGCCAGTTGGTCCAATGCGATCAACCAACTTTGAGGAAAGGTTTCAGTGCTTGCTTGGCCACTTGGTCGACATGCGAATATGACCAAGTATTGGTATCCCTTCCTTAATATCTTTGTCTTGTAGATCTGGTTTGGTGTCATCTTGAAACGAGTTGGCTCATTTACCCAATCCTTCAAAATGTCTCTGGAGTTACCTCTGCTATTGGGGAAGGTGAATGGAGGACTCATGACAGTCGTGGGCTCTAACATTTGATACATCTCGTCATAATCTCGTGCCCATAAGGTTGCAAGCTTCATCCCACTGACACTGCTCAAGTTCATCGTCTCGAGGCCAGTGTGGGAGATGATCCAGTGAATCATGTCTACACATGGGAACGCGGGGTATCTGCATGCAATATGGTACAAGTTGAATTTTTGAATGTTTACGTACACCTTACCATCTTCAAGGTCTTCCCTAAAAGTGCCTGTGAATGTTTCATTAACCTCTTTCCACTTCAATTTGATGTCCTTGTCTAGATACAACTTCATATCTTCATAGATCGGCAGACTAGAGGAAACCTGCTCAACTGTTGTTCCAACTGCAACTCCATCAGTGTCTTGTGATCCTATTCTCTTAGAAGCCAATGGGACAGATGAACCTGAAAGATCTAGAAAAAATCAGCATGCATGGCAAGAAATATGTAAGTGGAAACAAAGCAAATCTGAGGAAGGACACAACACATACCTGGGAAACTGATGAGCAAGATTACGCAAATTTTACTGGGAGGCTGGGTGACTAGCTTACTGAATAACATAAAAGGAAATCTGGGTTGTCTAAGAGGTAGGACTGGCTATTTGATCTGCGAAATTTACAATCTAGTTAGGCAGCTGGCTGCTGGGATTGCGCAATGCACAATTCTAGCTGGGAAGGACTGTTGGCCCATGGAAAGATTTGTGCAATTTCTTGGGCCAAGCAACCAATATCCTCTATAAATGCACAAAACAGTCCTGGAGGCCAATGTTAGGACAAAATTAACATTTCTGGGGAGGAAGGTGAGCCTTCCTTCCCTAGATTGTGCAATGCATCCTTGGTGAAGGCAAACCCCAGGCCAAGGTTGACTCGAACCATTGATAAGAAACTAAAAGCAACTAAGATAGTATAATACATGGCAACAATAAGTGATAGTAGAAGTGATTTTTAGTGCATGCAAAACATGAATGGAAGATTCAACAAACAGATCAACGCGCATGTGGGTGTGGCAGTTCGTTGGTTGGGTGAACGTTTGTGCAAAACATTTTCATGCATGCGACATTAGTGAGATAGCAACGAAAAATGAAATAGAGCTAGGACGAGCTAGTATACATGTAAATGATAGCAAGCGTTCAAAGAAATCAAGCAAATAATACTCACACAAGAAAATACACAAAAAGTGACAGAAATGTTGAAAAAGACAAGTTGAGGCCACTTACCTGTGAATAGTTGTGCCAGATGTGTTGAAGGATCCTAAATGTGTTGTGGGATGTCAGAGCTCCAAGCTTGATGCGAATGAATGAGATCTGATGCATCGAATAAATAAGTTTGGTCTCATGATGCGCATGCAACAAATCTAGGAAAAGGCGACACTTGGAGGGAAACTTCTAAAACAACTTTGCATGTAACCCTCGGCTGCTAAAAATAGCTTCCTGAATCATGGGATGCCCTTTGCATGTTGTCTCTTACTATTCCGCGAAGAGCAAGTCATGCATGCATGCAAGTCAAGTTTCCTCAGTCTCAGGTGGAACTAGTCAATCAGACTGTTGCAGTTGCTCAACTTCTTGGGTAAAATGCACATTACTTGTTGGGAGCTGGGCTGAGTGCCTAGGAGGATTGCAGAATTTCTGGGCAGAGCAGCTGACTTTTGCCCAGATTTGTGCAAATCCTGAGTTGAGCAGCCCTGTTGGGGAAATTTGCACAAATCATGTTGGGAGTGTTGGTTGGTAGGATTGTGAAATCCTAGAGCCCAACAGGTTGCCAAAGAGGATTGCGCAATTTCTGGAGTGAAGGCTGACTACCCTCCAGAAATGCGCAATTTTCAAGGGGAAGCTGTTTATCTTGCAGTTGGACCAATTCTGAGTGAACAGCCTGTGAGGGGAATGGATCGATTGTGCTCGACAGGCTACCTTTGTGCATGAAAAACATTGAAGCTTGAGTACCTGACGAAACAAGACAAAGTGTTGTGAAAGGTTGGTACGGAGGCTCCAAAATAGGCTAAGGAAAAATTTTGGAGGGTGGTTGTAATCGCTACAACACTTTGCCAATTTATAGGGCCATTAATAAACAAAAAGTGATGCCCACTATTGCGCTTTGTCCAACATTCAACTTGGAATATATGTCCCATGAAGCTTTGGTCTTATTTTTCCTTTATTAACCTTTATTACATGAAATTTTGACTCGAGGTTATTACAGGTTTCTAATTTTAGTATCTCTATGCAATACCATATTGCACACTAGTTATTATTATCTTTTATTGTTTTCATAATGTAGTTTGTACAAGAAACTAGTGTAAATCCATCTTACCTTTTGATCTTTCATGTGCTGATAGGGATCAAACCTCTCAAGGTGCAAACTTTTCTTGAAATTTTGCACTCTAAATAAGTTTTGCACCTCAAGGGATTTGTTCCCTCTTGGCACATAGTAGATATGTAGTCAAGATGGATCTACACTGGTTCTTTGTGTGTGTATGGTGCGGGGGGGGGTGTGTGTGGTTGGTGGGGGGTGGGGGTCAACTCCATGTTGAGTAGCAAAGGAATTACACATCTTCGTTAAACTTAGCAACACACCATTGAAATGTTTTAACCATAAGAAATTTTTACTTTCAATTGCTCATGTGTGTGAGTAGTTGATATTGAAATAGTTGACAATGAAATATTTTTTTGTTATTAATACTTTTTTAAGCTATATGTCAAATCCATATTAATCATTGAAGGAATGACACATCTCCCTCACTCTAGGAAGTATAAAGCACTTTTCAATGGAATAAGAAATACTCTCTCTCTCTCTCTCTCTCTCTCTCTCTATATATATATATATATATATATATATATATAGAGAGAGAGAGAGAGAGAGAGAATTGTTTTATTTAATATGGAAATTGACTATTTTATTTATGACTAAAATTTAAATATCTTTTTACTATTAATATTTTTTAAATGCCTCATGTCAACTTCATGTTGAGCACAAAATTAATTACACATCTTCCTCATAGTAGACTCATAGAAAACGTCTTTCAACAAAATAAAAAAATACAAGATAACTCATAATTTATATGAAGAAAGTATTATAAAAAAGGCTAAGCTCAAAACGGCAGTCACTAGTCCAAAGCAGTTGGCTCCAATGGTGGAAAGTGATGAGTTTTTCACCATTGGGAAAGGTTCAATACCCATGAGGGTCTATCCTACATTCATGGGGGCACCTTGAGGTAGTGGTCAAACATGTGGTTGCACCTAGAGACATTATATTAAATGGTCTCACAACTAGTGCACACATAAGTGAATCAAAGCATACCTCCATGTCCTCCTTTAAAAAAACCTTGGACGGAGTGCCACCATGATAACCACACATGATGATGAGTATAAGTTGTCATTGATCCTTTGCAGTCACTCTAAGACATGGAAAAGTGATGTTAGATCATGCCACCCATAGCGTGCAATATGCTCAGGTTTTAACGAGGACATTACAATGTTTAATGTTGATGCAAATGTTGTTTCCTCTTAGATCATATCATCATTGCGGGATTCCCTCACTAATTTTCTCAACCACAATGGAAATTGACACAATAGTTGATTTTAGTTGCTTAAAGAAGTATGGCACCTTGGCTCGCCTACCCCTGCCCTTTCCACTCTTGGTATGTTGGTATTTTTGGCTTGCTCTAGTTAATTTATTTGTTTTGGTTTCATCTTTGGTTCCTCTATCTCTAGACTAGAAATGTTATCCTACCCCCCTAGTCTTTGCTCTCCCCCTCTTTCAATTGGTCAGTTGTATTTTTTGGTTTCCCTTGTATACCCTATATCCACATCCATCACGGTGTGGTTCATTTGACTCGTTTGTGGAATCTTCCTCCCTGTTTGTGTCATTACTCCACTCATGTTGTGCATTTTCCTTTCCTTATGCCTCATCTTGGAAGAGGTCAAGTTTGTCACTATCATCATAGGCAATGATGACAATCTTGTATACAAGATAAAAAAAACACTGAAAATTTGGCATCTATATACTAGGAGCACACTCCACTGATAACTATGAATGAAATAAAATTGCAGAAACATAAGCTTGAGTGGAGAGGCATTTTCTCCAAGATGAGGGTATTGAAGAAAATCTTGGACACTAGGTCTCGAACATTGGTACTAATCATGGTTGTTGTAACAAATATATTCATATTATTGATCATTACTAGTAAGTAAAGACAATTATGGGGAAGGTGTCCATAAAGAAAAGTTAAGTTGAAAAGGAGAATTTCCTCTGTGTTTGTACCCTTCAGCTACAAATCAAGAAACTAGACAACAAAGTGTCTCTGCTAGCCAAGAACATTGCAAATCTAGATTTCCCAACTTCAGCGGAGGAAGCTGAGAAAATGTGGAATGATAGGTCTTGGACATTGGTACCAGTCATGGCTGTTACAACAAATATATTCATATTGTTGATCATTACTAGCAAGCAAAAACAATTGTGGGGAAGGTGCTGATAGAGAGAAGTGAAACTCAAAAGAATGTTCTCCTCTACATTGATGCCATACAACTACAAATCAAGAAACTGGACAATAAAGTGTCTCTGCTAGCCAAGAAGATTGTAGATCTAGATTTCCCAAATTCAGCAAAGGAAGCTAAGAATCCAAATACAGTTCAAGTGGATTCTCCCTCAGGATAACAAGTTTAGGTTGATGTTTTATGTTTTACTTTTGTTAAGTAGTAAATTTGGTACCCATGCTAGGTATATATATAGGATTTATAGTAGCTCTCCTAATAGTAAAATACTTTTAAACTTACATTACTATGTTAACTTTTATAATTTAGTAATCTAGACAAAAGATTTGTAATTGTACTATTGGTCTAGTTTTCTTAGTGGTAAGCCAGTAGACAGGGATATGTATCTTTTTGGTTAATTAATATAACATAATTTCCTAGCTTACAAAAAAAAATATGGCACTCACTAAAAAACTTTAGATTGGGATAAAGGTGGCTTGGGGATCATGAAGGGTACAATGTGCATTCATCCAAGCACAAAATGTTGGTCACATGTGGATTAAATTACTTAGTCTCTCTTGAACTATTACGGCTACGAGACTCCTCTATTGAATTGTTATGGCTACAAGACTCTAAAATCTATTGGTAATGATTTGGATAATTTCATTACCATAGTTCCAAAAATTAATGACTATATTTTCAATACTAATCTATATAGATGTGGGTGATCTAATTTGTTAGATTACTTAGTCTCTCTTGAAATAGTTGAGCTACAAATGGCTCATTGTAGTAGTTGCAGTGGTTAGGAGATAGGTTTCATACTCTCCTCACCAATGTTCAATTTCTACTGAATCCATTTGGTTCATTGTGATGAGGCTAGAAGGGTAGGCATCCACCAGGTGCAGGACCCCACAATGTGTCTCCAAATGTCCTAGCCTTTACTAAGTCAGAAATTTCCTTGCTAGTGCTAGCTTATGGGCTATTAGTACTAGCAACAACCCTTAACATTTGCTAAGTCATAAATTTCCCTGGACTAGTGATGTATCGGTACTAACAAAGGTCCAATACTTACAAGTATTCATGCTAGCAAAGAGTCCAATATAAATCCTCTCTTTTAAAATAAAAATAATTTATTTATAAAATTCTAAAATCCATTTGTAATAATTTGAAGAATAAATGATTATGTTACTATACCTATTCCTAAATATACATATATGTGAATTTGAACACGTTTTGTTAATCAAATTTCCTGATAAAAGGAAGAGTTAGGCATAATTTTGGGGGGGAAGATATCATCCAAAGCAAACTCTCTTTTTACCCTGTGGCAAATTCCGGTGTGAGGCAAAGTCCTCCAAGACTCCCAGAGAAGAAGCCAACTTCATCAAGATTTAAAGGTCAACCGAAATGGGATGAATCCAAGTAAATCTTTGTAGATAATAAAAAAATGGTTCTCAATATATGAAAGATATGAAGATTGGAAATGATGAGAGATATGAAGATTGAAAAGAGTTTAGATGAATGGTATTTTGTTTTAATTATTTCTATAAATTTATTGGAATCGATAAATAGTTAATTAAATAGTTTAATTATTTTATTTTAAAATTTACATTAAATTAAAATTAATAAAATAAAACTTAATATATTATTAAAATTAATTTTTAAAATAAAATAATCAAATATTTTTAAAATAAAAAAAAAAAATATTATATATTAAATGTTTTGATTTTTTATAATGGTAATATTGTGATTTTTTCCTTATTATGCTTATTAATTTGGTTAAATGGTTTAAATATTTTTCAATTTAATAAAGTGAAATTTTATATATTATTTTTTATTTTTATTTTTTTTAAATATTAGTATTTATCTCAAATGTTATTGGTTGTAAATTTAGAAATGTTATTAAGTGCTTCATAAAACATGTTGGTATAATATTTATGATTTTGGTGGCATTGCTCATGCTTCTTATCCAGTGATTATGACCCTAGCTTTATCTGAGCTACGTCAGTGAAAATTGGTGAAAAGACAACTATTAATATATTAAACTTGTTGTTCTGATCCTCATCAAAATTAATTTAATTGTAAGTAGTTTCTAATTTCAAGAACTTGTACTTCTTAAATATTATTATAGAACATTTTTTTATTATTAATTAAAATTTATTTGTTCATTTTAATTTTTAATTCTGCACTTTCACACTAACACTACATGAAAATTATCATGTAAGAGCAACTACAACATTTTTAGACTTTAATTCATGTTTTTAAATACAACTCTAACTTTGACCTTCGAGTGACAATTTTAGTATTAGTGTTATAAATGACTCTATTGATAAATATTATTTTATATAATTAATTAAGATTTAATATAATAATTCATTAAATTTTATTATAGTTGGTGAATATTATTATTTATGTAATAGATGGTTATATATATATAGATATAGTAATTAAAGTTTTTGTTAAATTTTGTTATGTTTATATGTTTTGAAATTGTGGTTTTATAAATTATAGGATAGTTCTCTAAATCATAAATATGTTAGTAAAATGATGATATTGATTAGTATCTACTAAGATCAAATATGGTTCAACAGATATTAAGAATGTAAGAGAATACTCAAAATTCTTTATAATTTTATTTTTATGCTCGAAAAGTATTAATAGAAGTATTCCAAGATTATATATAGAAGCATTTATATATTGTTATTATGTCTGCCATAATTGCCATAATAGGTATTATACAAATTTGTTTAAATAAATAAATAAAATCTTTAACTAGGATATTTTCATAATTATCTAATTTTGCAAAACAACATTATAAGCTATAGAAAATCTAATATGTTTTAAAAAATTAACTATAGTTATTGAAATCAACTATAATTCATGGAAATCAATTTTTATACTTCATGCTATATAAGGGACTAATAAGTCATTATTATTGTGGTTAAGCATGACAAAAACAAGGAATTAATACTTTATTTTAATTTAGTTACATTTAAATCAAGTGGCAGGCACTAGCTATTATGTAGCTATTATGTAGCACTTGTTTAAAATGTATTTTTTAATATAGAAATAAATTTGACTTAAAAAACCATAAAACAATGAATTATATAAATTAAGTAATTCTTGATCTGGATTATGTACTAAAACTGTGTCTGTCTGGATAAGAGATTGTCTTCTTGGCCTTAAGGACACTATCGAGATAAGAGATTGTCTTCCTGGCCTTAAGGACACTACCCAGAAGCATCTGGTAGGAGTAAAAGCTTGCCCCCTTGAAAACCATCAGCAAGTGATTCCAAGTGAGATTCCTTAAATAGTAGTGATGAGTCAACGTATTCGTAGAAAGCAACCACTAATAACTATCCACGCTGTTAGTTTTACAATTAAATTATTAAAAAAAAATTAAGCAACTCAAATTTTAGACTATATTATTTATATATATACAATCGGATAAAACCCTAACTGCTCTGTATTTTAAAACATACTCTTTCCATACATACAACCGTATAAAACCCTGACTCCTCTGTAGCAGCCCTTCTTTATTGAACGCCGAGATTTAAGCTGCATATAATTGCAAAATAAGAGTGGTAGTTGGCTCCATTAGACACGTGAAATCACTTTGGTGTGAGCGAGGAGGGGAAGCAGGCATGCATGAACAAACAGAAGAATGGCCAACCAAACAATCTCTGGTCAACACCATGCCACCCACCTAACCTGACCTGCGTGGATCTTCCACACCCACCTATCCACCTATCTTCCACTATTACTCACTATCCTCCTCTCTGTTCTTCAATAAATCCCAATCTTCTCCTCTCTGCTCTTCAGTAAATCCTACTCTTCCGTCTTTTTTTTTCCATATAATTCGAGCACTGCTGGGCTTACAGCAATACCCAGTCACTCAATTTCATCAGTACTCTGTTTCATTTCTCCTCTCGCTTCATCAACCAAAGAGTAAGAGCAACCCTGCCAAATTCTCTTTTTCTGTAAGGAGCTATGTGGTTTATGTTTTAATTTTCTGTGTTTCTGGTCATGCAGTGGCCTCAGAAGTTGTGATGGTGGATGAGTTAGAGTTCCCCAAGTCTGTTGCTCCAACGGCATCCAAGCCTCTGCACCTTGTTGGCTATGGTAAATGCCCAAATCTCAGGGTTCTGTAAATTATTTCATTTGACTGGTTGGTAGCGAAGGCTCATAATATTTAAATTGAACTTGCTGTTGCAGGAATCACAGACATAGAAATCCATTTCCTGCAAATAAAGTTCACTGCAATCGGCGTGTACCTGGATGCCGAGGTTGCCACACATCTGCAGGGGTGGAAGGGGAAAAGCGGAGCCGAGATCTTGGCCGACGATGACTTCTTTGACACTCTATGCGGAGCTCCTGTGGAGAAATTTATCAGAGTGGTGGCCATTAAAGAGCTCAAAGGTGCACAGTATGGGTTGCAACTGGAGAACGCTGTGAGGGACCGTCTAGCTGCCATTGACAAATTTGAGGAGGAGGAAGAGGAAGCACTGGAGAAATTGGTGGAGTTCTTCCAGGGGAAATATCTGAAGAAGAATTCACTTATTACCTACCATTTTTCTGCAACTACCAAAACTGTGGAGGTGAGTCTCTTAGACTTGAATTTTTTTGTTTTTCTTTTCCTCTAAGCTGCAGGGTAAATACTCTCTCTTGAATCTCTACTCTGCAGGGTGTTTGGAGAATTTTAACGTTTTCATTTAAGTTTTGTATTTGATGATTGTTTTTATTAGGGTATTTGGAGAATTTTAAAGTGCATGATAGTGTTTTTATTTAAGTTTTGTATATGATGTTGTTTTTATTTCGATTGTAGATTTTGGGAATATTTTAAAATATTTGATAGATAGGAAAATCTCTTTTTTTCAAATTTCAAAATATTCCTAAAATCTACAATCAAATTAATTTCATTTTTTCAGCTGCGACATCTGCCATGATCTTAAATCTCAATGTTTATACAAACTCAATGCTGCATCTGCCATGATCTTAAATCTCAATGTTTATACAAATTCAATCATCTGATAAAAACAGAAACAGAAAATAGAGATCACTCTTGTCTATCAAATTCCAAAATATTTTTAAAATCTATCATCAAATTAATTTTAACACTATTTCGCCTTTATCTTTAAAACTCTCTTTGATGTGTTCATAATGTTTGGATATGAATGTTTGTTCATTGGAATGGTAGGTGAGCTTCCTTTCAGAGGGGAAGGAAGAAAACAAGTTAGCCAAGACTGTGGTGGAGAATGAGAACGTAGCTGCCATGGTCAAGAAGTGGTACTTGGGCGGATCCTCAGCTGTCTCCCAGACCACCGTTACAACTCTGGCAGATAGCATGGCCACCTTGCTCAAACAGTAACAGAGGAGGATGGTCAGTTACTCCGGTCAAATTTCTGCACAGAATGGAAATTTTCTCATCTATTAATCTACCTATTGTAGGGAGAGTGCCACTTACAGAAGCCTGCGTGATAGTAGAAATGAATGTTGTGTGTAGCCGGTAGGTGTAGCGGTCATTACCAGTCTGGTGGCCTGGCCTATCAAGCAATAAAATTAGTTTTCTGATCTTGGTGACATATCACAATCTCTTTTGATTTCCGCAATGGTACAACTGTCTTAAATCAATGTATAATTAAAGAGCTAATTATACTTTCTTTCTGTTACTAATACCATGGAACAAATTTTAAATATTGTGAGCAAATGAACAAATGCCTCTGCTCCATTTTACACAACCTAGCATATCATACATCAGAGTTAGACTGTGATCTTGCAATGATACCTCTTTACTGATATAAAGTTTTTTCTAATTAAAAAAAAATCATGATATTTTGGGTTGGTGTATTATGTTTCTTTTGAAGCTCTAGGTGAATCAATTGATTTAAACCTCTAACCTTTTCACATATAATATTTCATTTTTACAGTCCTCACTAATTAAATTGCTAAAAGCTGATTAAAAAATTATGTTCAAATTAAATATTAAAAAAAAATGTTGTAACATGTGTACTAAGACTATTGAAAAGGGCATTAGTAAATTGATTAACCATCTTAAAACGTGACAAAGACATATTTAAAGGTTGTCATAGCAACATAGAGTCAGGCTATCATGTTTATAACCTGGGAAGGACAAGTTAATAAGTTGATTACCCCACATTAGAATATGGCAATGACATATTAAATTTTATCACTGCAATACAGGGTTAAGTTATCAGGTTTATATTATGGAAATGGCATGTTTGATGTATTGTGAAGTAAGGAATGTTTATAATATGGTATGGGCATGTTTCATGTAAATTATGAAGTAAGGAATGTTTATAATATGGAAAGGGTATGTTTGATGTAATTTCAGTAATTGTGAAATAAAGAATGTTTATAATATTGGAAAAGTATATTTGATGTAATTTTAATAATTGTGAAATAAGGAATAGTAGAATAGAAAATTTAAATTATAAATTATTAGAAGTGGGATATATTTTTTTTTTTTTCTGAGTAAAGACTATTCTATTATGAATAAAAAAGATGAGAAAATATTTACATAGAGGTGTGAACCTCTGAGGGGGCTGTAGCCTGCCCTCTGTCAAAAAAGCTATTGCAGTCAGCTCTTAGCTGTCCGTTTACATAGATGAAAACCAAAAGCCCAAAACTCAATAGAGCTAGAGAGGATCTATACCTTGTTTCCCGCCACCCTGAGAATTGCGCCGGTGCACAAGCAATGATATCTTCATGAGAAGAGGCTTTCTGTTGGCACGAATCCTCTTGATGACCTTCAGCCTACTGCTCCCCTGGATTGTTGAGGACGTCACCCGCCATGATTCCTTGAGAGTCACTGGAATTATGAGAGAGAGGCCTGTCCTTGGAGTGTTCATCAGAGCCTGTGAGCTCACCTTCTTCCTCTGAGAAGATGACTGTAATGATAGCAGAGATAATAGCCCTGTTTAGCTTACTTTTGAATTTGAAACGTGAAGAGTGGAAAGAACTGTTAAGGGACGGACCGGAGTGGTCTGATGACGGTGAGGCTGGCGATACAGAAGCTAGCGGGGAAATGCGACGAGGATCAGGTCCACCCCTACCCCTAACACCTCCACGTGCTCCTGAACTACTACCCCTCCGGGAAATTCCACGACGTCGTGCCATTGCAGAGAGGATTAATAAACTGAAAGGGCGAAAGGATTGAGGGAGGAAGAAAGACGACCCGCCCCAATCTAAAAGAAACAGCAAAGAGCAGAACCCTGAGTAGAAGGCCCCCAGGGTAAACTCCGCACAGAGATTAAACAGAACCACGAAAAAAATCCCAGAACTGACAGACTGAACCCCACACCCTGCCCAGACGACTTCAACGAAGACCGAAGCGAGACTTATTGCAGAGATGGGCCAAAGGAAAAAAGACTGACCATACCAGATGCGAACCAGAAGAATCGAGACAAAATACCTGACGCTGGCTAGATTCGAACGCCTATGGAGCCATGGTGGCTTCCAGGTGCTCTGCTCTGCGCCTAAATTCTGAGAACAATTCCTTCCGAGAATATCTCTGCCTAAATAAACTAGAGAGAATGTCGAGGTCCGAACAATTGAATCGCTGCTTGTACCCACCATCTTGAAAACCTTACCCCGCATGCCGTGAACCCAATGTCTCATTAATGCGATTAACTGAGCTGCCATAAATCGCCTCCCTGATCTGCCGTGATGCCAGATGCCGGCGTCGCTTGCATGAGCATTAACAGCTCATTAAGGCACCCGCATCCGGGTATTAGAAGTGGGATATTATGATGTGTATGGAAAGATATAATGATATAGTAATTGACTTAGATTTATTAATTTTATATTTATTAATATTGAAAATATTTTTTAATAATATATTAATATATATATATATATATATATATATATATATATATATATATATATATATTTGAAATTAAGTAAATTGTATATGAGATAAATATTATATTTTTTTTAATATTAAAATGTAAATTATGTTTTACTTTTTTTATATACCATAAAAAAATATGATGTAGAAGTGTAATTGTAATAAAGAAAGAGTTTTTTACTTGTTGAAAATGCAACAAGAAAATCTTAATTTAATTTTGTTCTTGAATTAAATGGAGAATAAAATTGTAATTCCACATCTCATGACAATTTGTATTAGTTAACTAAGTTAATTTGATTTAGTTGGCTAAGTTAATTCGAGTTGAAGGTCTAACTTGAGTCATGTAGAGTGTCTCCTAATTTATAGGAGCCCTGGGTGAGTTTATTTTGAATTGTAATTAATTAATTCAGTTTAACTGAGTTAAAGTTAGTTAAACTAGTTCCAATTGTTGGAGGAACTAGTGGGAGGTCTAGTAATGTGGTGTTGTCTGCAGTGTATTGTGGTGTTGTCAATAGTGATCAACCAGTAAACTGTGATTCACTCATAAATAACTCATGCATGTCAGATCTGAGAGTTACTTAGTTGAGATTGGAGTCCAGGGATAGTGTACTATCGTTTTCCCCAGGGAAAAATTGCAATTTTCTATTAGATAAAGAAAATTGCATGTTGTAGATGCTTGTGCGGCCTATGCATATGTTGGGTCATAGCCATCAAAAAATAGTTTTTAGAAAAATACCCATGTTGGGTGTACTGTAAGCTGTTCAGATATATACAAATATGTTTATCTCATGAACTGCAAGGAAATATACAAAAAATACTGCAAAAATTTAGGGCTTGTTGGCCCTCAAGTAGTTTTGATCTATGTATGGCCAATGATAGTATTGGAAATGTTCATCACCCTGATATTCCTTTATGAGCTAGGTTCCCCTGGGCTGGTTTGTGGCCGCCTTGGAAATTTGGTCGATAGCGTGATTACGTTCCATGTAAATATGTTGACAAGAAATATATTCAAATTGGGATTTAAATAACATGACTTCATCCAATATATTTCTGAGAGTATGCATATGACATGAAGATGCATTATTAAACCAGTTAATAATGATTTTTGAATCCCCAAATATTTGTAGATGTCTGCATTCATGAGCAACATAAAAAAGGAGAAGGTGATGAAGTGTGATGAGTTCAGAAAAATTGTTAGTTCCGGTCCCCAGACCCATTTGAATGTGAAAAATATGGTTTTCAGTTTGATGTAATAGGATACCCCCCCCCCCCCCCTGCATCCATGTTCCTGTGTAGCACCATCAAAATAAGCCCATGACATATCACGATTTATAACTTCAATGGTCACTGCCCGGACAGTAGGAGTGTTGTCATCATTTTGAATTTCATGATAAGCATTTAGGATACGAGCAAAAGGATGTAGGCCAACAGATAGCTCTGTCCCTAAAAATAAGTCCATTACGATTTAGCCATATGGTCCAGCGAATGACCAAGGGAGCAGTGATGTTTATGGTTCGATGTCCCTGTCCTCCAGTGATTCCATGCATTAACAGTAGTGACGCCAATCCAACGAGCAGTAATGGAGAGGGAAGTGAGAACCTATGACCATAAATCGATCACCATGGGACAGTGAATAAAAAGGTGGTCATCTGTTTCCTCAGCCTGTTTGCACAGAACACACGAAAAAGGGCTGTGAAAAGACTTATGCTTCAGATTGCTCCCAATGGACGTTTTGTTTTTTAATATGTTCCACATAAGAAGCCTAGTGCGAGGAGGGGCTTTGAGCTTCCATATATACCGCCACCAATCAATGAGTACTTGTGGGCTATGGGATGCATGGATAATGGGATAGCCATCTTTGGGTGTATATTTTCCATGACCAGCATGCACCCAGATGAGTTCATCAACACCCCCCCTTGATGTGCATGTTTGATTCGATCAGAGCATTTATGTAATCAACCCATGATTGGTGCCAATGATTTGGGATGCCTAACAACCATGCCAATTTCCATGTTTGAGTGAAAATGGTAGTATTCTTCGGGTTAGCGATGCTTGCGAACCTGTGAATCTCATTGTGCTTGAGGAATTGTATAAGATCAGGTGGGAGCTAGTGCATATTACCACAACGTGACCATGGATCAATGTCGATCTACATAGATTGACCATCTCTGATGCGCCAAACTAGAACATTCTTGATGGTAGGTAGGGCATGTAGGACAACTCACCATATTGAGGATATACCCAATTTGTGCCAAGTTGGGAGCCGAATCCAATCCATGATCTGTAAGGGCCATATATATTTGTAATGCACCACCTCTATCCATAGACTGTGAGAGGTAAGGATGAGCCAACCCATTTTAGCAGCTAGGGCATGAGCAAATGATGGTAGGTATTTTAATTCCCAACCACCCCACTTTTTTGATAGTGCGATTTGGGACCAACCCACCCAAGCAAAGGGTCTCCCTTCCTTATGTCTATTCCAAAGGAATCTGCAGCATAATTTTTGTATCCGAGAGAGGATACCTTTTGGAATCCAAGCTAATGACATCCAACCGGCGTTGCCTCCAAAACTGATTTGATGAGAACAAGTCGCCCTATTCTTGAGAGAAACCTATGGTTCCAGATGAGAAGTCTCTTTTCTACCTTGGGCACCAGCGATGTCCAATCCACTATTTTGTAACCATGAGTGTTGGCACAGGGTCCCCTGCGGTCAATTTTGGGGCAAAAGCCCAAGTTTTGGGGGCATAAAGCCCAAATTTTTGTTATGTAAAGTGTAAAGTCTCTACAATTTGTGGTCATGGAGCGCGTAGATAGTAAAGTGTCATAAATGGTTTTTCCCTTCTTTTATGTAAGTTTTGTTGGCTTTAGTAGATCTACCCATGGTCTGCAGTATAAAAAGGAGAGTCTTAGAGAGTTTAAGGTAGTTAAGTTCAGTTCATGATATTGATGAAGACAAATGTAAGGGGTCATTAGAAGAAAGAGAGAAGAGTCTTAGAGTAGAAGAGAGGCTTTGTAGCTGTGTGCACAAAGTCTTAGAGTAGAGTCTGTCACTGAGTGCGCAGACCCCTACAGTTGAGTGTGCAGGGAAGTCTTGAGTTTGTAAGAAAAACTAAAGTATCAATAAAGAGATTATTCTAGAAATATTTGTGTTTTGTCTATCTATTTCTGTTATGAGTACATGCACTACTATGTTATAATGAATGATGGGTTTATGATTTAATACTGTATTGATGCACAATTCTGCATGATTTACATTGTTATAGGAATGCAAGTACTAATATATGTTTATGCGAAGAATATATTAATACATGTTAAAGATATCAGATACTTAGGCCGATTTGGGTAAATACAGAACTAAGAGTAATCACAGAAGTCGTAAGTAGTTGATTTACCTATTTAGGGTTTGCGAAAGACAGTCGTAGACCTTTGCAAAGGTCTGGGCGTCGATTAAAGGAAGTATATCGATAAGCGCTGAAAGGCTTATCAATCTGCGTGAAGGCAGGTTTAGGGCATAAAATGACATTACACTAATATCTGGGTGTGGAAACTCGGTTCCAACATCCCCCCCATACTGCTTTGGGTGAGACTTCAGTCCGCGCTCCGCGGGTTGATGCCGAAAGGGCCAATAGTGTAGGGATTTGCTTGGCAAACTTAACTCTGAATTGGGGTCAGGACCCACTAAGCCAACAAATGATTCTGTTGTCGGGACCGGGATTTGCATAAAGAGATGTGTGATGTTGCATCATTGGAATCCAACAAAGAAAGAAATTGAGGAGTTGTTGGATAGAAAGATCCACGAATTCACAACGCAAGAAAACAGGAACCCACGATTGACGAAAGAACAATGGTTGGACAGGTATCTGTACACAGTGATACACGAAATTTTCTTTTGTTCCTTCTCGATCGAGCTATATGCGTGGATCGCTAAATTATTGGATGGACAGGGAAGGTGGAGGCTTGACGGTCCAATAGTGTGGGCCCTGGAGTTAGTGCAGAGATTGGAAGCCTCTAAAGATAAGATCGCACAAGTAGTCGATCACTGGCTTGATCATGTCATCGGAGGGTTTTTGATAGAGTTCATGGTCGATACCTCGGTCAGCTACAACGAAATAGAGCGACACTTCTTTAAGGGACCACGAGGTAAGTATTTGAGATCTTTGAATACTTGGATTAAAATGCTCTTGTGTGAAAAGCGGGTTATGCAATTACCTTGATGTTTGGAGCTACGCGAAGTGGAAAGTTATTCAGGGATAGAAGAATAACAGTTCCTGAATATATCCCGCTGATTGAGCCTCCTCTGAGTGACGACAAAGGAGCAGCACAGGCTTCACCACAGAGCGTTGTTCAGTTAATAAGGCAAGGGTTCCCATGAATACCCCATCCACCCACACCACCTCCATCTTCACCTCCACAACATACACCTTCACCCACACTGCCACCACCTCTGCCACCATTCAATATGGTGAATGCAGTGAAGTTGCCCGTTTTCAAGGGCTTAGGGAATGAGTACCCAGACCAGTTTTGGTTCATCACGAAGGCTGTATGGATAGCCCAGAATATTACAAATGATCAGATGAAGAAAGCAATGTTGGTTACTGCTTTACGAGATCATGCGCTAATGTGGTACATTAAGTACTGCACCGATAACCCGACAACTACGTTGGCAGACATTCAGACTATGCTGAATAAAGAATTCAATAGGCCCAAGTTTGAAGTGCAATCAATCGTTGAATTCAATGAAATCATGATGAAGTCGGGCAAGGCACCTTGGGAGCTGGATCAGAGATTGAAATGCAAGATCTGTGAAGCTAACATAAACCTTACGGATGGGAAACACCACGAACGATTTGTGGCTTCGCTCTTACCTTATTTAAGGGTTGCTTTATCACAACAAAAGATTGGGACCCAGGTGGAAGCCTTGGAGATTGTGATGAGACTGCATGAGACACTGATTCAATATGCTACTTTAGGAGTTCAACATATTCACATGGAGTTGCAAAATCTTTGCCTAGAGTTCAAAGTTTGAAGAAGGATAGAGCAGCTTGGCCAGAGGTGCATGAAGAGGTTTGGTGTCTGAAATGTAAGGGCTGGAATGATAAATATCACTGCCATGTCTTTGCGAATTATGGTGCAGGAGGAGGACCGATGCCTTTGAGGCTAGAAGCTCAAGCAAGGCCAAGTACAGCGTCTGCGCTATGGTGTGCTATCTGTCAGGTAGCTGGAAAAGCATGTGACAAACAATTGTCACTTGCTGCAAAAATTTGTACAGACACCATAATAGTTCTTCTGCAAATCAGTAGGTCACGATGAACGCAATTGCCATATTTATGAGTTAATGATGGAGAGAACGCCCACGTATCAGATGTAGAAAGAGACTCGGTCTCTAGATCAAGGCGCTGGGGGAGTGCGAGGAGGATATCAGGGGCGCGGATGAGGACCTATGAGAGGTCGGGGACATAGTTATTTGCTACAATTATGGAGGGTCAAGACACTACGCACGAGAATGTATGAACTCGACATGCCTGTTGTGTTGATACTATACTCAGTTTGACCACGCAACAGAAGAATGCCCTGTATTAATAGCTAAGATGTAGGAAGAGGGGATGCATTGGCAGTAGCCTACCCAGAACCTGTAGATGATGAGGGTCGAATCCCGTAAAGAGCATCCTAATGTGAATATCGTGCTGCGAAGTGGAATGACAACTGGAGAAGATAAGCAAAAGAAGCCTAAAGAAAGTGAATGGGTCCAAAAAGCTCTAGAGAAGGAGGTTGGTTTTGATCTAGAGAGTGTGATAGAAACCTTCGTGGAAGCGAAGCAAAGCTTCACTGAGGCTTCTACCTCAGGAAGTCAGGATAAGCAGTCTAAAGAAATGGACCCATCCATGCTTATTACCTTTTTGGAGGCCTGTATGAAGCTGCTACGCGATAGAAAGGCCGTGAAAGGATTACAAGAGTTGATAAATAAATGTGCTAGTAAAGAAAATGCTCTTGAGGGACCGTGCGTGGTCAAGAAAATTGGTAAGCATAAGGCAAGAAAAGGGCATGAGATGAGGCTCACCACGCAAATAGGTGAATATGAAATGCACTAAGTTATTTTGGATCTTAGGGCAGATGCGAATGTTTTTCCTAAACAAACATGGGAGAGAATGGGGAGACCTACGCTGCATTGGTCTTCAATCCAATTGAGGATGGTGAATCAACAAAATATTATTCCCATGGGAAGATTGTAGGGAGTGACAGTAGATATTGAAGGTGCGAGAGTGTTGGCTGATTTCGAAGTGATAGAGATTGTCAATGATAGCAATCCCTACCCCATGCTCCTTGGGATCGACTGGGCTATTGACATGAATGGAGTGATCAATTTGAAGAAGCAGACAATTTCATTTGAGAGAAAATCTCTCTGCGTAGTAGTACCTCTGGACCCTACAGAAGGAACGCGCTATGTTGAACTAGTCCGCGATTATGAAAGTGACGATGATTTGGAACAAATCTACAAAATAATAGTGTGAGACCAAGATTGGGTAAATCCAACAATAGATGGACACATTGCATGGGACCATGAAATTTCTTGTACATCGGATTCGGATGAGGATTTGGAACACTTGTAGAATAGGTTGCATGAAGTATCTACGCTGTGTTGTAACATGATGACTAAATCATTGCACTGTGTATCATCGGAGGTAAGGAGTTTGCCTTATCATGATGGTCTAACAAACATAGATAAATTTTTGGATGCATTTGAAAGGGAAGTGCCTGAGAAGCATCACTTCCAAGCATTGGATTTGGTGCTACGCACTATGCCTGCAAAATGGTGGGGTACACATAAAGACAATTTTGATGCATCGCATGAATATAGAAGAATGATGAGGGTGCAGTTTGGTCACCCAAAGGTGAAATTGACAAAGAAATACGATGGGAGGAGTGATCCATTTGATCACTTAACAAAATGGACTGACGCTTATGGAGCATAACTGCAACCAGAGTGGGTGCTTTTGTTCTGTCACACTTTGGATGTAATACCAATGAATTGGTACTTGGAGACAGAGCTCTGCCACAATGCAGATGAATGGGATATTTTGAGACAGGTATTCTTGGTGACTTTCAGCTTTGAGGATGGATTCAAGTGCATCGATGAAGCATTGTAGGAGGTCAAGG
Source organism: Pinus tabuliformis (assembly GCA_031772625.1). NCBI lineage: Eukaryota > Viridiplantae > Streptophyta > Pinopsida > Pinales > Pinaceae > Pinus > Pinus tabuliformis. The sequence goes on from CM062815.1 coordinate 692,515,921, forward strand.
TAGTGATCTTTAGAATCCCATAAGATCCCTTGGATTTGATTCAACCATATTGGACTACCCAGCTATGCCATGCGTTGGAGTGCTACAATGTGACTACTGAAGAAGAAGAGCAGGATAGAAGGAATATTAATATCCCAAAGGCAGAAGGTCACTGCGAAGTTGACGGGCAGAAGATAGAGAACCTAGATATCACCGCACCACTGAAAACTAGACAAGTGAACATTGGAACAGAGGCAGAGCCAAAGTTTGCGAAGATAAGGGACTTGGGAACATGCTATGGCGGATAAGGTCGCTGAGTTGCTCCACGAGTACCAGGATTTGTTCCCTAGAAAGTTTTTAGACTTGAAGGGGATAATAGGAAATTTAGGACTGATGAAAATAACGTTGAAACGAGACGCGAAGCCTGTGAGGCAGAGGCCATATCGCCTTAATCCTAAGTACAAGGAAAAGGTCCACTTGGAGTTGGATAAGATGTTGGCAGCGGGTATTATTGAACCAGTGGAGGAGTCTGATTGGGTAAGTCTGATGGTAGTTCAAGAGAAGAAGCAAAAGGATGAGATAAGGATTTGCATAGATCTCAGGAAGCTTAATGATGTTTGTGTTCATGATCCTTTCCCAACCTCGTTCGCAGATGAAGCACTAGATAATGTTGGTCGGCAGGAGGCCTATTCATTCACTGATGGGTTCTCTGGATACCATCAGATAAAGATCGCGCCAGAATACAGGAGTAAGACTACCTTCGCTACTGATTGGGGATGCTTTCAGTATACAAAAATTCCTTTTGGACTTAAGAATGCGCCAACAATCTTCTCGTGCATAGTCATTGCAACATTCAAAGAGTTCATTCACAAGTCTTTGGAGGTATATTTTGATGATTGGACAGTGTTTGGGATGGTAAAGCACCATGTAGCTATTTTTTGCTTGATGTTGGATATGTGCTGGAGGTATCAAATCATGCTAAACTTGAAGAAGTGTTTATTTTGCATCCCTTTTGGAATCTTGTTGGGTCATGTAGTGTGCAGACAAGGATTAATGGTGGACCCTGCTAAGATCGTTGTCATAATTAACTTGGAGGCGCCAAGGAGTGTTAAACAGCTGCGTGCAACATTGGGTCATACAATTTAGTATCGAAAGTTCATCAAGATCTATGCCCAGATTACCGCGTCGATGGAAAAGTTGTTGAAGAAGGACAATACATTCTATTGGAATGAGGAATTCCAGCGGAGCCTAGATGTGTTAAAGGAGAAAATGATCTCTGCACTTATCCTAGTATTCCTAGATTGGAAGAAGGAATTTCATGTGCATGTGGATGCGTCATGTATTGTGTTGGGAGCAGTGCTGACGCAGGCCAGTGAAGGAGAATTGGATCACCCATTAGCATTTGCAAACAGGAAGTTGTCAAAGGCCGAAAAGAACTATTCGACAACAGAGTGCAAAGGGTTGGTTATGGTGTACTCACTCCAAAAGTTCAAGCATTACTTGCTAAGCAGATACTTTAAGATGTATACAGACCATTATGCATTAAATTGCCTAGTCAACAAGCCTGTGTTTGGGGGGGGGGCAAATATGTAGATGGTTGTTGTTGTTTCAAGAGTATGATTTCGAAGTAATTATAAATCCAGGGATATTGAATGCAAGACCAGATCATCTATTGCACAGTGAAACCGGAGAGGATCCTACCAACTTAGAGGAGGGGCTACCTGACATGCATATCTTTGCAGTGCGCGTGGCAGACAATCATTTTGCAAACATCATCGACTCCCTGACTACGGGAATGGCTCCAGAAGGATACACGAGTCAACATAAGAAGGAATTGGTGGTGCATGCGGTATATTTTTCTGTTATTGTAGGTCATTTCTATAAAGTGGGATTGGATGAGATACTGCGACACTATGTGCCTGATTTTGAATGAAGTGGTATCCTAGTTGAAGCTCATGGAGGAGATGCAGGAGGCCATTATGCAATAAGAGCAACATCACAGAAGATTTTACACATTGGGTTGTGGTAGCCAACATTGCAGAAGGATTTCAAAGCATATTGTAGGGCATGTGATGCATGTCAGAGAACCAGTAGGCCATCGCGGAGGGATGAGTTGCCTTTGAATCCATGGGTATCATTGAAATCATTCAATAAATGGGAAATTGGTTTCGTAGGACCAATTTAGCCTCTAAGAAAGAAGACGGGTGCGTGATACATCATCACCGCGACCGAGTATTTGACCAGATTGGCAGAGGCACAAATCGTGAAGGACTGTACAAGGGAAACAACTGCGAAGTTCTTATTTGAATAGCTGTTGACCAAAGTTTGGTTTCCTGGAGATTTTAATGAGCGATCACGGTACGCATTTCCTTAATGAAATGATCAGCACGCTGATGGAAGAATTCCAAGTTTATCATCAAAAGAGTATGCCATATCATCCTCAAGACAATGGGATAGTTGAAGCATTTAATAAGATTTTGGAGAACGCACTAACAAAAGTTTGCAATGTGTAGAGGAATGATTGGGACGTGAGTGTACCGTCGGTGTTATGGGCTTATAGAACTACTTGTAAGAAGTTGACTGGACAGACACTGTTTAGGTTGGTCTATGGCAAAGAGGTTGTGATGCCTATGGAGTATATTGTACCTAGCCTATGTATAGCGACATTCACAGGTATGGCGGACCACAGAGCCTTAAAAGAATGGCTCGCGCAGCTGACAGAGCTAGAGGAAGATAGATTCTTGGCTAGATTCCATCAACAAGTTCAGAAGGAGCGCGAAAAGACATGGAACCATCAGCACATCAAATTGTTCACCTTCAAGGTAAATGATTTAGTTTTATTATATGAAAAGAAGTTTGATAAATTTCCAGGAAAATTTTAGATGCATTGGCTGGGGCCATATGTGATCAAAGAGATTACCTATGGTGAAGTAGTTCATCTTGTGAAATTGAATGGAGATCCATTTCCTGGAAAGGTAAATGGCAGCCGATTGAAGCCATACATCGGGGATCCTGCCCGATGACTACATGATGGTAGCACAATCTTAACGCTCTGTTGAAGGCCCAAAAATCAGGTCTACAACAAGGGGGATAACCATCCGGTCTGGACCTTGAAAGTAGCTCCTTTTCCGTTTGGGTTAGTGGCTCTGAATAGGGATGATGGGACTAATTTCCCAATTTGTTTATGATGGTACACTAATGGGATGATCTTTTTCTTTTTAAAGGTTTATGGGGAGGATGCTTTATTCTAAATCTAATCTAACATATGCAATTTTATTCTAATGAAGGAAAACATCTAACTCTAAACTATCCTGGGAGTAACACTTTGTTTATGCGATCTAAAATAATCTCTAACAGCGATTGGTAATAAAAATCATTCAATCACTACAAGAAAAGAGTACATTAAAGATGATTGTTTCGTATAATAAATTAGTCAAAACAATTATGATAAACACATTGCATAATAAGTCATTCATACACTTAGCATAAAAAGAATAGTTATCACCGTATAAAAGTGCAAAAACGATAACTGAAAATTCAAGATTTCATATATAAACAACTGAAAATAATATATCACTTGGCACATAAGCAAAAAGTATTAAGAGATACAAGTACCATTGATAATAGGTTCTACTCATGAACTTTGGCGATATAGTTTTATCTTCAAATAATTCAATATCCACTAAGAGTACAGAAGTTCATTTCAGTAGCAGACATTAAAATCAGATATAAATAGATCTCGTTCCATTCATTTATCAAAACCTCCTCAGAGGGGGAAAAAGTGCATGTTATGAAGAATTGTTTTGACAAATTTCTGGACCCCTCTCTAAATGCATGAGAGGGGTTTAAATACTACTAACTAAAATATAAAAATAGTTATTACAAAAATAGATGAGGAGGTTCAAAATAACCATCCTCATTTAAAGAAAAAATGAACTAAAATTAAACTAAAATTGTATCTATGCTAAATCATGTATCTGTTCTTTTAAGTTGCAAATGTCCAGCATGGGCTTCAGGAGCATTGGTTGGCCGACTTCAGCTTTCAATTGACTTGCGAATATGGAATCTGTGAATGTTGGCGGTATCTTCTCGGTAGAGATTATGAGGCATTTCAAAGTCATCCACTGGCTATGTGGTTTTACCAGATATTGCCAGTAAGTGTCCCAGTTTAACTTGCTTATCTGCTTAATTGACTCTGCCTTTTCTTTTATCGTTTGCTTCCACCTTGTTTGCAGCTGTTATGCCTTCGGGAGAAATCCTAGAGTGGTTTCTCATATTAAATTTGCTTTATGCAAATTTTCGTTGATGTAGTTGATGACGTTGCTTACTACTGTTGCTGCCTCCTCCATCGCTTGCTCTGCTTCCTTGAGATGTATATCCCATTTTGCAAATAGCATTTCTTTATGGGATTCATTGATTCTGGGAAATTATGCTCTTTTTCTTTCCCTTGATTTCTGCCAATTCATAAAGTCAGAAACTTTCTTAAAAACTAAATCATAATCAATTCGTAAGTCTACGACTTGATTTGTAATATAGTCGCTTTTTTCGCAATGGGAATTCCATTACGAGATCCTTTGGCAAAGCATTTCTTCCTGTTGTAAGAGCTGGTCATTGAGGGCAAGGGCTTCTATGATGAATTCTTCAATTTTAGGGTCGTCCTTATGCAATTCTATTGTGGCCTGTAACTGCTGTTCTTTATCGGCCAGATTGTTTTGATAACCTAACTGCATTTGCTAGAAATCCCGTTGTAGCTTTGCCAATTGTATTTCTGATTCTCGTCTGACGCTGGCATGCTGTAGTTGTTGTTCCAAAAGTAGGATCTTATCCTCCTTTTCTTTTAATAGCGTTTGAACTTCTGACACTTTATCAATGGTTGCAGAAGCATCTGCCCCTGCAATCTGAGAGAGCCTAGTGAGGTTTTCTATTGGATTGGTGGTCAGGTCTTGCCAAAGAACATCCAAAGTTTCAGCCTCTGGAAAAAGTACAGTATCTATTTTTCATTTCTTTCTTTGTCTCCTGACAACAACCTTATGCTGCGGGCTATAAAATACATCCAGAGGAGGGATCTCCTCTATTTTCAGCACAATTTCGGATGACGAAGCAACAAGAATATGCTCTATCTCTTGAGTATTAATAACTTCTTCTATTATCATCTCTGTGGCTGTCTCCCCTGGGTTTATCAGTGGACCTACACTCTATTCCTCGGTGTTGATTAGCTCATTAAAATTCTCCCACTCCTTTTCTAGATCTACTATAATTGGCTTTATTAGCTTTGCGAGGGGAGCAATAGTCTCAACCTATTTTGGGGACAAAACCTATTGGTCAGGCTTTTCTATAGACTGAGTTGTATCTTTGATTGACGCTTCACTTCTGTTGTGATCACTTTTTGACTGCTCATCGGATTTTTTAGCTGATTCCCTCTCGGACTTTGATTTAGTCTTTTCTTCTCCTGAACTTCCACTTATGCTAATACTGGGAGTGGGCTCCCTTATTGGTTCAATGCGCATTTTGTCCAATGGGACATTTTCCAATCTCAATTCTCTGTAATGGTTAAACTCTTGAAGTTTCCCTTGGTCAAACTGAATTTGTGCCATATGTAGAATCTCTCTAAGAGAGCTCTTCTACCGAAAGACATCGTCGAAGATACCATCTTCTTTAGTAAACACTTTTATTTTGACCATCATTGTAAAATTCTTGATAGTCTCCAAGGGATCGTACTGTCCATTTCCACCCCATGGTAGGAAAATCAGAGACGAAACAAATAGCATCCATGACGTAGGCAGCTAAAAAGAATGGAGGATAAAACTTCTAAGCAAAACTTCTTTTAGTTCGATAATTCAAAATAGCAGAAGCTAAATTATCTTATAAAATTTGGGCCCAATCCATGATGGTGGCATTGGTGGCCGCATCCAATAAAGGCAACCATTCTGATGAAAACTTATTTATATCTGGCTTCCCAAATAGTCTACATAACATTGCAGTAGCAAAACAATAGGGAGAAGCGAGGGAGCCAGTGGCGTACATACCATTTTTGTCCTTATTTAATGGTTCTTCCTTAACAGACCAGCTCTTTGTGCAGTCTATCAAATCCTCATTTTCTGTGGCGAATTTCTCCACAAATCGTTTGTTCTAACTGGCCTAGGGTTCTGGCAAGTGATACATATGCCTCAAATTAACTAGAGTAAATGACCCCATAACCTCCTGGTTCCGTGTCTTGAATTCCTTGTCGGATATATTAGCGTGGTCTATAATCCATTTTATCATATCCATGTAAGGGAGTATCTTCAACCTCGCTGCAATTCGGTGCAGAAACGAGCATGCAAGCTCTGTTAGTGATGCTTCGGATGACCCACATCCATCTGCCGTAACTGTAACCTCCATAACTCTCGGGTTTTCTTCTTCTAACAGTTGGTACATGCCTTCCCAAGTAGATATCCCTGCTTCCTTGGTACAAGTGGTGTCTGTAAATAACGGAGTCATCTCTGATTTTTCAGATGCAGGAGCTTTGCCTTTCTTTCCCCTTACATTTTGCGTATTGTTTTGCGTTCTACTCTACGTACTGCTCCTGAAAATAGTAAGCAGAGAAAAAAGATACAATAAGGATGATAGTGAATAATGAACAACAGTAAGATGACGAGAAAGCTTTTATTTATTTTTTAATCATATCAAAGATATCACCTTACGTGAAATAATCCTTTAAACTAGATTTGATTCGTTTTTAATAAATACCATCAATGGAACATTAAGTTAACATTAATGCTCATAACTCTTGCATAGAATGACGGAAAGTACTATAATTGAACTCTGACCCCTTAGATTTGCGATAAAGCGATTTTGCGGTTTGCTTCACAATATCGTAGATCGCGATATCGCAAAACCTATTATCTTTAACAACCTTTGTTTCATTGTGCGGCTGCGAGATGTGATTTGTGAGAAGCTTTATCACATTTCGCAATATTTTGGCGTTTTGTATTATGTGACATTGCGGTCAATGGAATCTGCGATATGCGATGAGTTTATAAGGTTCGCGATCTCGCATTCTCGTATTCTCACTTTTTTGCATTTCCAAGAGTTTCTTTGTAAAGGATGCCCGCCATTACTCTTTTTGTGATGTGATGCTTATCATTAAAAGAACAGGTTTATTAAAGTTTTGCTTAGTACTCAAGACTTTCCACTTACAAGGGTTTTCCTAGCTTTTGTGGTTTGTATAACGCTTTTCATAAGGAGGCTTACATTTATAACGTTTTTTATGCGCATGAAGCATGAAAAGGTAGGAATTCATATTGTTGAGAGTTTTGCTTCGATATCATGTTTTATTGAAAACAAAAAGACAATATTAAGTGCTAAGTTTTTATTTTTTTTAGAAGGGTCCCCATTTATTAATGTTATTGCTAACACTAATAAAAATCGGGGTTGTTGATGGTCACAACAATTGGCGATTCACTTGAAAGAACCAGTTATCTCTGATAGTTTTTGAATTTTCTAAAACTTCTAAAATAGAAATAGTTTTGGAAAATCAAACTTTATTGTAGAAACATAAGGTACACAGTGATATTTGCTAACAACAATATTTTGTTCTATCTATCCTAATTCTAATCATCTTCTTCCCAAAGTTAGTCACTTACATCAGCCATTACTTGGTTTATAAAAATAAAAACAAAGACATCTCTGTAGATCAGTTTTAGGTGTACTCATTTGTCGTAGGTAGAGCCTCTGCTGCTAGCAGACATTCATAGCATCAACAGGGTTACCTCTTACCCAGCAATGATCCAGTATCCTACTTAAGAAGTATACGATTTTCAAAGATAAATCCTCATCTACACTTATTGCTTTTTCTTTTCTTTTAATTCTTAAAGAACAATGTCTTGGTTTGGTGGCCAAATTTGACAGCACCATTCACTTGATTTATAACTAACTGAACAAGCTGGCTCGTGATGAGACCCCTTGTCTTTTGATTGAAACAATCTCGAGTCATTACCCTATTTTGGTATGCAGTTTGGCAATGTCAGTTAGATATAATCTTTATGATCATGATAAGTTGGCTCTTGATGAGACCTCTTATTCTTTAAGTTTATAGTGCATAACTGGGTTATTCTTTGAAACTTGCAATTTCCTAAAGTGGGGAGGAAGTCATTGGCTCCTTAAGAGTTCTTCTGGACGAGAATTGTAGAGTTTTAAAATTAGCTTTTATATATAGAATCTTTGTCTTGTTATTGATGCTTTTCATGACCGATATGAAGTAAACTCCTACTAAAGGTTGTTTTTAATCAAAACTCGTAAAGTTGAAACAAAAGAAAAAGTAAACTTTCAGGACTATAGCACTTGACTGTATTTTTCAAAAATAAAGATTAATTTTCCGAACCACTTCCATTTATACAAGCGAAAAAACAAAATTGACAAGAGACACTAATCTTTCTTGTGGAAACCAAAAGGTAAACATTTTCAACTTGTTTTATTATCAAAAAGAAAAATAAGCTAAAAATAATAATTTACAAAAATAGAAGAGGTCATATTCTATGGAAAGTATTTTTTAAGAATTTTCCCATTAATAGGTAAATACTCTCTTTTCCCTGCTAAATCTTGTAACATGAAAGTCGATGGACCTATGATTTCAATAATTTGGAATGGTCCAAGCCACATCTGTTGGAATTTAGTATGATTGCCTTTCTCTTCATGAGCTTTATCCCATTTCAATACTAAATCTCCAAGCTGAAAATATTTTCCAGATACCAAGTTTGAATCAAAAGAAGCCCTTACTAATGCTTGATGATGTGCATGGGTAATTTTGGCCTGTTCTCGTTCCTCTTCTAACTTAAGATCTACAATTGTCTTAGTTGCAAGGATGAAGAAGGAGTTTCTTCGATGAACTGAACTAAGGCTAAAGAAGGAATAGCTAGATGTGTTGGGAGAACTACTTATTTCCCATAAACTAAATTAAAGGGAGAGGTGCCAATGGAAGCTTTTTGAGTTTTAGGTGTACTCATTTGTCGTAGGTAGAGCCTCTGCTGCTAGCAGACATTCATAGCATCAACAGGGTTACCTCTTACCCAGCAATGATCCAGTATCCTACTTAAGAAGTATACGATTTTCAAAGATAAATCCTCATCTACACTTATTGCTTTTTCTTTTCTTTTAATTCTTAAAGAACAATGTCTTGGTTTGGTGGCCAAATTTGACAGCACCATTCACTTGATTTATAACTAACTGAACAAGCTGGCTCGTGATGAGACCCCTTGTCTTTTGATTGAAACAATCTCGAGTCATTACCCTATTTTGGTATGCAGTTTGGCAATGTCAGTTAGATATAATCTTTATGATCATGATAAGTTGGCTCTTGATGAGACCTCTTATTCTTTAAGTTTATAGTGCATAACTGGGTTATTCTTTGAAACTTGCAATTTCCTAAAGTGGGGAGGAAGTCATTGGCTCCTTAAGAGTTCTTCTGGACGAGAATTGTAGAGTTTTAAAATTAGCTTTTATATATAGAATCTTTGTCTTGTTATTGATGCTTTTCATGACCGATATGAAGTAAACTCCTACTAAAGGTTGTTTTTAATCAAAACTCGTAAAGTTGAAACAAAAGAACAAGTAAACTTTCAGGACTATAGCACTTGACTGTATTTTTCAAAAATAAAGATTAATTTTCCGAACCACTTCCATTTATACAAGCGAAAAAACAAAATTGACAAGAGACACTAATCTTTCTTGTGGAAACCAAAAGGTAAACATTTTCAACTTGTTTTATTATCAAAAAGAAAAATAAGCTAAAAATAATAATTTACAAAAATAGAAGAGGTCATATTCTATGGAAAGTATTTTTTAAGAATTTTCCCATTAATAGGTAAATACTCTCTTTTCCCTGCTAAATCTTGTAACATGAAAGTCGATGGACCTATGATTTCAATAATTTGGAATGGTCCAAGCCACATCTGTTGGAATTTAGTATGATTGCCTTTCTCTTCATGAGCTTTATCCCATTTCAATACTAAATCTCCAAGCTGAAAATATTTTCCAGATACCAAGTTTGAATCAAAAGAAGCCCTTACTAATGCTTGATGATGTGCATGGGTAATTTTGGCCTGTTCTCGTTCCTCTTCTAGCTTAAGATCTACAATTGTCTTAGTTGCAAGGATGAAGAAGGAGTTTCTTCGATGAACTGAACTAAGGCTAAAGAAGGAATAGCTAGATGTGTTGGGAGAACTACTTATTTCCCATAAACTAAATTAAAGGGAGAGGTGCCAATGGAAGCTTTTTGAGTTATTCGATCTGCCCAAAGAGTGTACATCAAAGACTTGTGCCAATTTCTATGACTTGATCAATAGTCTGTTTAATGATTATGATCAAGTTTTATTTGTTGATTCAGCCAACCCATTCCATTGCGGGTAATAATTGGCATAATACTTAAGTTTAAAACCTCTTTTAATTGCAAATTTTGTCATAGCATTACCAGAAAAATATGATGCATTATCAAACATTAAAGTGGAAGGTAAGCCAAACCTGGTAATTATGAATTGATCTATAAAATCGATGATATTTTCAGAGTTTGGCTGTCTTGAGAGGAATTACTTCTACCCATTTAGTAAAGTAATCGGTAGCTGTAAGGATATACTTATGCTGTTTAGAAGAGTGAGGAACGATCTCACCTATTATATCTAATCCCCATTGCTCAAATGGTTGATCGATGTTGATCGATTGCAATGGCAATGATGTTTTCCTCTGTCTTCTAGCAGTAGTTTGAAAAATCTAACATCTTCTTACATAGCTGTGTGCGTCCTTAAATAATGTTGGCCAGTGGTAGCCTGCACGAAAGATTTTGTGTGTTGTCGCATCTCCTGCGTAATGTCCACCTGCTGGTCTGTCATGAAGTTCTTGCAATATTTTTTCAACTTCAGATTTCTCAAGGCATGTAAGAAGAACATAATCATAATTTATACTAAAGAGTACATCATTTACAATTTGATATTGCTTAGCTTTTAATCTCAGGGCTCTTTTATTTGTATGATTCAAATGTGAAGGAGCATATCCATTCTTTAGATAAAACATGATATCAACATATATTGATTCAATATCGCTTAGGCTTACCTCATACATTTGTACCTCATGATCAGTGGACTATATTTCTGATATATGCGATGCTCCAGCCAACATCCTACAAAAACCTTGACCTTTTACAATATTTGCTGGCTTGATTTCAACGTCATATTCTTGTAGGGCCGTGACCCAATTTGCTCTCTTTTCACCCATGTCTTTCTGTACCAAAAGATTTCTTATCGCTGGAAATGGCACTATTATTTTTTTATGGGTCTTAAGAAGAAAGGGTCTAAAGTGTTTGATCACATTGAAAACAACATAAGTCTGTTTCTCAACATCGGAGTAATTTAATTTGGCTCCTTGCAAGTTTGAACTGAAAAAGGCAATTGGGGCTTCTGCTTTATCTTGATTGGCTTGCGTGAGTATTGCAACATACGATTTCTCAGAGGAAAATGTATACAAAATGAAGGGATCAGAAAAGTTTGGAGTTGCTAGAGATGGGGCATTTATAATTTCTTGTTTAATCAGGTTGAACGCTTCATGTTCTGCCTGACCCCATTTGAAGAGAGAGTTTTTCTTGATCATTTCTTGGAGAGGTGACACAATTCTTGAGAAGTCGAGGACAAATATTTTAATGAAATTGATTTGACCAAGGAAGGATTGCATTGATCTTTTGTTATGGGGTAAGGATATCTCAGAAATCTCCTTAATCCTATTTGGATCAATATGGATTCCGGATTTAGACACTGTGAATCCGAGAAGTTTTCCTTCACTTAATGCAAAATAAGACTTTTTTGGATTAAGTGAGATCCCATACTTTTGACAACGTTGAAAGATCTGCTTCAAATCTCTAAGGTGATTACTACATTTTTTAGAATACACTGTTATTTCATCTAAGTAAATCACCACTAAATTATTCACTAATCCTTTAAATGCAATATCCATGGCCCTTTGAAATGTGGCGCCAGCATTAATCAGTCCAAATGGCATCTTTTGATATGCATACGTGCCCCATTTGGTTCTGAACGTCATCTTCAATTGATCATCCGGATGGACTAAAATTTGGTTATATCCTGAGAAGCGATCATAAAAGGACATCAATTCAGACCTTGCAACGGATTGTAATATCTGTTCCATGGGTGGTAATGGAAAATTGTCCTTTTGGCAGGCTTTATTGAGATTTTGAAAATCAATACAAATCTGAATGTCTCCATTTTTCTTTCTGACTGGTACCAGGTTGGAAACCCATCTAGAATGTTGAACAGGAAAAATAATTTTAGCTTTCAACAATTTATTCAGCTCAGACTTAATCTGGTTCTCCAGATTAGGATGGATTTTTCTTAGCTTTTGCTGGACTGGTTTCTTGTCCGAGATCATCGGAATTGTATGTTGTATGATTTAAGTATCATAAGTTTTGAGGTCATCGTAATTCTAGGCAAAGACTTTTTTATACCGCTTCAAAAGTCGAATGAAGGCTGATTTTTCCTCTGGAGTTAGACCAAGACCTAAGTTGATATTCTGCGGCTTTATGTTAGTTCCTAGATTCACTAATTCATATCTCAGAGTTGAACTCTAAAGTTTTGAATTGGTGGACCTTTTGAATCTATCTTTTAGATCATATAGGTCTTCCAATTTGACTACAGATTTGGGTATAGCATTATTGGTGCTTCCTTGTTGTAACTGCTTGTCATGTTGGTCTTCATCAATTATCTGATTATTGTAAGAGCCTTCTGAAGTCAGAAAACTTACAATATTAGGATCATCATTAAAAACTCTCTAGTTGGTAACATTATCTGGGATGGAGGGTCTAAAGATCAATTTGATTGAGAATCTTTCTGGACTATAGTCTTCTGAGGGAATGAGTTTCGAAGCTACATTAGCTAGGAGGTTAGCACTAGCAGTTTGGAGTCTGGGAATAGATGAAATATTAAATGCTATAAAGTGTGTAGTCAGGTCTTGTACTAACGATTGATAATGCTTTAAGTGACCTGATAGACAATGTATAGTATTTCGTACTTGCTTGATAACAATCTTAGAATCACCAATTACTTGTAGATACTTGATGTCAAGTCCGATTGCCTTGTATAACCCTTGCACTAGAGCTTCATATTCTGCAGTATTATTTGTGCAATCGAACTTGAGTCTACAGGTTATCATGGTTTTCTCTCCTTCTGGACTAATTAACGTACAACCTGCTCCTGCTCCATCATTAGACTTAAAACCGTCAAAAAATAATTTCGAAAACAAAGATTTATTTACAAGACTATCTACAAAATTAATGCATTTAGAAGTATCCGTTTGAGAAAAATTTTCTACCTGAGATAAAACTGAATTTTCTAAAAAAGGTGAAGTATGATCATTGAAATTCCCTAAGAACAAGTCAACATAATAGTTTCCAATTATATTATTGTTGTATGCTATAGGTTCATTTTCTCCTTCCAACTCCGTTACTATGTACCTTTGGTGTCTTTCTCACTCAACCTTTATCTGATTTGGTTTACCATTGTAAGGGAGCCACATGTGTGACCAGTCAGTCACAAAGTAACCGTGAAGCTTTTCAGACCAATCCCTGCTAAGAATTAAACCATAAAATTCAGGAATATCTGCAACAAGAATATCAATGACTTGACATACCTTTGGATTTGATGAAAGCCTTATGGTCACTTCATTTAGTTCGCCAATAACTTCAACTTGAGACCGATCCAGCTGCACTATGCGTACTGTAGCATTTTGAAGTTGGATATTTAACTTTGCACAAACTGTCTTAGGGAAAATATTAGATGAAGCACCAGAGTCTACCAAATAGTTATGCAAATTTTTATTGAAAACTTCAAAGGTAAGGAGGAATGGAGGAGTATGGGATTTTGACCTTCCTCCAATTAAAGCAATGTCATTTGGGTTAACTTTATTTAACATACCAGTTGGAGGTCTCCCCATTTCATGAGTAGCTTGTGAGATTACAGCGGCAGGAAGAGGTGCAACAAGTACTGCATGCAACTCTTTCAAAATTAGTTTCTGTTGATGCTTCAATTTACTCATCTCATGAAAAGTAATGTTGGCCCTAGTCTTCTTCATGTCTTCAACAATATTATACTCCATTTCATTGGAAATGATAAGTGTTTTAGATGGAGTTGATGAATCAGATTGGACTGGGTTTGTCTGAGTCACCTTTGGCGATGATTTCTTACCTGCGACTTTATCTTTGGAAGCTGGGCTTGGGTTCTTCTGTTTAGAACTAGATTGTGGAGGATCAAGTTGATTTCTACTTCTAGTAGTGACTGGTAATGCATTTTGATCTTCTTCATCTAGAAGGATGAAGTCCCACATTCCCTGTAGTTCTACAACCTCATCATCATCAGTATGTTCCTCATTCAAAACTTCCTCTTCTTCTCCTTCCGATTCTGCGTTTGTTATAGCATTGGGAGGCTTCGGATCGGTTGAAGGATTCCTCTTGAAAGGCTTATAAGGTTTCTTAGAAGAAGTCTCTGCCACTTGTTTTTTAATATCAACCATTTCGTTAGACATGGTTTTTAAAACTTTTTGTAACCCTTCCAAGTCGAATGGGTCCTTTGATTGTTTTTTCTTAGGGTCATCTTTAAAAGAAACCTTTTTAGATTTTCTTTCATCAACAATGTTTTTCTTTTCTAAAGCTAAGATACATTTTTCCACTGCTATTGCTTCTTTCATGTTTTCAGCCAATGTTGGCTTGGTAGCCCTATCTACAAAGATTGCTATGTTTGAAGGTAAGGCATATATGTACCATTCACTTCGAACTTCTTCGCTAGGCTTAGATGCGGTAGGAATCTTATTTAAGAGTTTATTAAATCACAAGTTGAAATCTTTGATAGGTTCTCTTGATTCAGTTTTAAGATTTGAGAGGTCATTGATTAATGTCGTTGTAGACCTATCATCACCGAACTTTGTCAAGAACTGCTCTTGGAAAATATTCCAACTAGTAATGGATCCCGAGGGTAATGAAAAATACTAAGAACCGGTCGCTCCTTGTAAGGCATATGGGAAAAGCCTAACAACAGTGTCTTCTTCCGCAACTCCATTTAAGTTTATTGACAACATAAAGTTGTTTATGTGTTCTTCTACCAGTATGCCTACATCTGGGTTAAACTTTGGCAGCCATTTTTCGGGATGAGCCAGCAATTGACTTAAGGGTGCAGGCATTGTGACTGCCCCTGGATTGTTCCATGGTCTTTGTGCCATTGTTGAGATACTAACAGAGGAAAGTGCAGATGAAGTTACAAGTGGTTGGGAAGATGATGCTGAAGTTCCAGTACCCTGTTGGACAACGATATGGAGTTGGGGAGTGGATGGTTGACTTTGCAATGGATTAGATGAAATGGATGATGATGATGAAAGAGTCTCACTATCAGACCCTTCCGGTGTCTTCCTTGCTCTTTTTCTTTTGGGCAGAGGGAATTCTGTTGGTTCAATACCAAGCTTTTCACTCTGTAATCTGGTAAGAGGATGGGAAGGAATGTATTGTGAAGTCACACTGCCTTGAGATAACTCAAACTTCTGCGGTGATATGGAAAATCCTTGAAGTTTATGAATTAAAGACTGAACTTCAGGAGGTTCAAGAGTGGATTTATCTGAGATGTTTAGGTTTTCAGCAGCAGTTGTCATTTTCTCAACTTCTCGCTTACAATTTGGAGACTCGGAATGTGATGGATAAGTCGGGGGAGATGTTGAGGGTGATTTACTCTCAGAATGGGTTCTGGATTTAAATTTGATCACCATTCATAGCTCAGGCCTCCTTCTAGCGCCAAATATGTTGAAGGCCCGAAAATCGGGTCTACAACAAGGGGGATAACCGCCCGGTCCGGACCTTGAAAATAGCTCCTTTTCCATTTGGGATAGTGGCTCCGACTGGGGATGATGGGACCACTTTCCCAATTTATTTATGATGGTACACTAAGGGGATGATGTTTTTCTTTTTAAAGGTTTATGGGGAGGATGATTTATTCTAAATCTAATCTAACATATGCAATTTTATTCTAATGAAGGAAAACATCTAACTCTAAACTATCCCGGGAGTAACACTTTGTTTATGTGATCTAAAATAATTTCTAACAGCGATTGGTAATAAAAATCATTCAATCACTATGATAAAAGAGTACATTAAAGATGATTGTTTCGTATAATAAATTAGCCAAAACAATTATGACAAACATATCGCATAATAAGTCATTCATACACTTAGCATAAAAGAATAGTTATCATCGTACAAAAGTGCAAAAATGATAACTGAACATTCAAGCTTTCATATATAAACAACTAAAAATAATATATCACTTGGCACATAAGCAAAAATATTAAGAGATAAAAGTACCATTGATAATAGGTTCTACTCATGAGCTTCAGTGATATAGATTTATCTTCAAATAATTCAATATCCACTAAGAGTACAGAAGTGCATTTTAGTAGTAGACATTAAACTCATATATAAATAAATCTCATTCCATTCATTTATCAAAACCTCCTCAGAGGGGGAAAAAGTGCATGTTTTGAAGAATAGTTTGACAAATTTCTGGACCCCTCTCTAAATGCATGAGAGGGGTTTAAATACTACTAACTAAAATCTAAAAATAGTTATTACAAAAATAGATGAGGAGGTTCAAAACGACCATCCTCATTTAAAGCAAAAATGAACTAAAATTAAACTAAAATTGTATCTATGCTAAATCATGTATCTGTTCTTTTAAGTTGCAAATGTCTAGCATGGGCTTCAGGAGCGTTGGTTGGCCGACTTCAGCTTTCAATTGACCTGCGAATACGAAATCGGTGAGTGCTGGCGCTATCTTCTCGGCAGAGGTTATGAGGCATTTCAAAGTCATCCACTGGCTATGTGGTTTTACCAGATATTGCCAGTAAGTGTCCCAGTTTAACTTGCTTATCTGCTTAATTGACTCTGCCTTTTCTTCTACCGTTTGCTTCCACCTTGTTTGCAGCTGCTGTGCCTTCAAGAGAAATCCTAGAGTGGTTTCTGATATTAAATTTGCTTTATGAAAATTTTCGTTGATGCAGTCGATGAAGTTGCTTGCTGCTGTTGCTACCTCCTCCATCGCTTGCTCTGCTTCCTTGAGCTGTGTATCCCATTTTGCAAATAGGATTTCTTTATGGGATTCATCGATTTTGGGCAATTCTACTCTTTTTCCCTCCTCTGATTTCTACCAATTCACAAAGTCAGAAACTTTCTTAAAAACTAAATCATAATCAAGTCGTAAGTCTATGACTTGATTTGTAATGTAGTCGCTTTTTTCACAATGGGAATTCCATTACGAGATCCTTTGGCAAAGCATTTCTTCCTATTGTAAGAGCTGGTCATTGAGGGCAAGGGCTTCTGTGACGAATTCTTCAATTTTAGGGTCGTCCTTATGCAGTTCTATTGTGGCCTATAATTGTTGTTCTTTATCAGCCAGATTGTTTTGATAACCCAACTGCATTTGCTGGAAATCCTGTTGTAGCTTTGCCAATTGTATTTCTGATTCTCGGCTGACACTGGCCTACTATAGTTGTTGTTCCAAAAATAGGATCTTATCCTCCTTTTCTTTTAATAGCATTTGAACTTCTGATGCTTTATTAATGGTTGCAAAAGCATATGCCCCTGCAATCTGAGAGAGCCTAGTGAGGTTTTCTATTGGATCGGTGGTCAGGTCTTGCCAAAGAACATCCAAAGTTTCAGCCTCTGGAGAAAGTACAGTATCAATTTTTCATTTCTTTCTTTGTCTCCTGACAACAGCCTTATGCTGAGGGCTATAAAATACATCCAGAGGATGGATCTCCTTTATTTTTAGCACAATTTCAGATGACGGAGCAACAAGAATATGCTCTATCTCTTGAGTATTAATAACCTCTTCTATTATCATCTCCGTGGCTATCTCCCCTGGGTTTATTAGTGGACCTGCACCCTATTCCTCGGTGTTGATTAGTTCATTAAAATTATCCCACTCCTTTTCTAGATCTACTATAATTGGCTTTGTTGGCTTTGCGAGGGGAGCGGGAGTCTCAACCTATTTTGGGGACAAAACCTGCTTTTCTATAGACTGAGCTATATCTTTGATTGACACTTCACTTCTGCTGTGATCACTTTTTGACTTCTCATCGGATTTTTCAGCTGATTCCCTCTCGGACTTTGATTTAGACTTCTCTTCTCCTGAACTTCCACTTATGCTAATACTGGGAGTGGGATCCCTTATTGGTTCAATGCATAATTTGTCCAACGGGACATTTACCAATCTCTGTTCTCTGTAATGGTTAAACTCTTGAAGCTTCCCTTGGTCAAACTAAATTTGTGCCATATGTAGAATCTCTTTGAGAGAGCTCTTCTACCAAAAGACATCGTTGAAGATATCATCTTCATTAGTAAACACTTTTATTTTGACCATTGTTGTAAAATTCTTGATAGTATCCAAGGGATCGTATTGTCCATTTCCACCCCATCATGGGAAAATCAGAGATGAAACAAATAGCATCCATGACATAGGTAGCTAAAAAGAATGGAGGATAAAACCTCTGAGCAAAACTTCTCTTAGTTCGATAATTCAAAATAGCAGAAGCTAAATTTTCCAATAAAATTTGGGCCCAATCCATGATGGTGGCATTGGTGGCTGCATCCAATAAAGGCAACCATTCTGATGAAAACTTATTTATATTTGGCTTCCAAAATTGTCTACATAACATTGCAGCAGCAAAACAATAGGGAGAAGTGAGGGAGCCAGTGGCATACATACCATTTTTTTCCTTTTTTAATGGTTCTTCCTTCGCGGACTAGCTCTTTGTGCAGTGTGCTAAATCCTCATTCTCTTTGGCGAATTTCTCCACAAACTGTTTGTTATAACTAGCCTGGGGTTCTGGTAGGTGATACATACTCCTCAAATTACCTAGAGTAAATGACCCCATAACCTCCTGGTTCCGTGTCTTGAATTCCCAGTCAGATATATCAACGTGGTCTATAATCCATTTTATCATATCCATGTAAGGGAGTATCTTTGGCCTTGCTACAATACGGTGCAGAAACGAGCATGCAAGCTTTGTTAGTGATGCTTTGGGTGATCCACATCCATCTGCCATGACTGTAACCTCCATAACTCTTGGGTTTTCTTCTTCTAACAGTCGGTACATGCCTTCCCAAGTAGATATCCCTGCTTCCCTGGTACAAGTGTTGTCTGCAAATAACAGAGTCATCTCTAATTTTTCAGATGCAGGAGCTTTGCCTTTCTTTCCCATTACGTTCTGCGTATTTTTCTACATTCTTCTCTGCGTACTGATCCTGAAAATAGTAAGCAGAGAATAAAGATACAATAAGGATGATGGTGAATAATGAACAACAATAAGGTGACGGGAAAGCTTTTATTTTTTTTTAAATCATATCAAAGATATCACCTTACGTGAAATAATCCTTTAAACCAGATCTGATTCATTTTTAATAAATACCATCAATGGACCGTTAAGTTAACATTAATGCTCATAACTCTTGCATAGAATGATGGAAATTACTATCATTGAACTCTGAGCCCTTAGATTTGCGATAAAGCAATTTCGTGATTTGCTTCACAATATCGTAGATCGCGATATCGCAAAACCTATTATCTTTAACAACCATTTGTTTCATCGTGCGACTGCGAGATGCGATTTGCAAGAAGATTTATCACATTTCGCAATATTTGGGTGTTTTGTATTAAGTGATGCTGCGGCCAATGGAATCTGCGATATGTGATGAGTTTATAAGGTTCACAATCTCGCACTCTCACATTCTCGCTTTTTCGCATTTCAAAGAGTTTCTTTGTAAAGGATGCCTGCCATTACCCTTTTTGCGATGCGATGCTTATCATTAAAAGATCGAGTTTATTAAAGTTTTTCTTAGTACTCAAGACTTTCCGCTTACAAGGGTTTTCCTAGCTTTTGTGGTTTGTATAGCGCTTTTCATAAGGAGGCTTAACATTTATAACGTTTTTTATGCGCATGAAGCATGAAAAGGTAGGAATTCATATTGTTGGGAGTTTTTCTTTGATATCATGTTTTATTGAAAACAAAAAGACAATCTTAAGTGCTAAGTTTTGATTATTTTTAGAAGGGTCCCCATTTATTAATGTTATTGCTAACACTAATAAAAAGGGGGGTTGTTGATGGTCACAACACACTCCAAGAAGCTACAAGGAGGCGCAAGGCTATAAACTACATTTCATGGGTTGTAGAGTTGTGTGATCAGGGGTCTGCATGAAACAAGAGGGTGTCATAGTACCAACAAAAGCGCAAAGGGAGATGCACTATAGGGGTGGCGATTTCGCAACACAGCTAGAAAGTGACGATCCAGGGCATTTGGTGGAAAGATGAGCGAGTGCGACCTTGCTGAGAAGATGAAGGACAAGTTCAAACTTGTCAAGAAGCTGCATGGGTATTCCATTACCAACATTTCTGACCCCGCAGTGAAGGTTGCCACTCAAATTTTGGCTATTAAAGTAATGAGAAAGTGTTATGCGGACGAGGTGCCGACAACAGTGGTCTCTTTGGCAACTCAGTGTGTGGAGGGCATACAGTTTAACTGGGCATGCTACATGTGCAGCGAGTTCCTCGCGAAATGTAGAGAGGCACATGAACAAAGTAAGACCTTTCATTTTTCATGGCTATTACTCTCGATTGTGCTGGTCGCATGGGAGTTGCCGGAGGACATCCAGTTTTCTCTAGTCGATACAGATTTACCAGAAGTAGCCAAGTTTACTTCTCTCTAGGCCACAAAGGATGTTGTGTGGGTTCATGAAAGAAAAATCTTTTGGGTACTGATGGAAGCAAGCATTCGCGCATCCATCACCCAAAAGTCGCGGTTGTCACCAACTGTCTTTGAGCAGTTACTGGGTACGCGGAGTTCAAAGAAGACTTTCGCCATGTTTACATTCAAGCGGGGAAGGATCTAGATAAGAAGTGGTATGATCTTTCCTACTTAGCTACGGATGATGCCATTGTAGAGATCCTCAAATAGTGGCTAGCAGATTGAGACATAGCATCGGATTTGGCCGCTAGGACTAGCAAGTCCATAGAAAAGCAAAAAAAGGAAGCAGCCTGACTGAAGGTTCAGCAGTTGACAGAAAAAAGGAAGAAGGAGACTGAGGAGAAGGCCCGAGCAGAAGTGGAGCGCACCGCAAAGGACCAAGCCGAGCAGGAAGAGTGTGGCTCTGACAGAATTCAGAAATCTCCTTCACCCCAAATGGAGAAAGAAGAAAAGTCAGAATAGGGTAGCGAAGGTCAGGAGAGCACTCCCTTCCACGTAAAGTGACATAGGGAACAAGAAAAGGAGGGATAGTGAAAGAAGACCAAAGCCTCCAAGTCGTCGCTTGATCTAATTACCTTGATAGAGGGTGAAGATAGGAATTCCATTTGCTGGGAAGGAGATGCTGGATTGGAGCCCTCTGGTTTATAGACATTTTTGTGCCTTAAAGCATTAAGCACCTAATGATTCCAATCTCAAACCAACAACAATTCTTTGCAATAACAAAATTCCAGCCTCCAGATCTCATGGAGGAGAGATCCATATATAGATGTTTGGAGAGAGGATGAGTCAGCTTGAGATCTGACTAGTGTCCTCTCGCTCTGTCAGTTCTTGGTTCCACTTGGAGGTTCTTGCTTCCACTTGGAGATTTGGAACCTCTTACTCATCACCAGTCGAATTCCCTGAGGCAAGTGTCATTTTGGAAGCTTCCTGGGTTTTGACACCTTGAGGAATGAACTTGCCACATGTCCAATCTCGCTCAGCGCAGGTAGCTAGTGTTGGCTTTGACATTCAGCGCAGGTAGCCAGTGGAGCCATTGACATTCAACGCAGACAGCCAGTGGAGGCATTGACATGATCCTGAATTGACTTGTTTTTGAGCAGTTTCAGGTGGAGAACTTCTGTGAATTGCTGTGGTTTGTTAGCCTTGTTCCTCTAGGGGTAGGAACAACATGTTTAGGGACTTTGGATCCCTTAGATTATGGACATTTCATGCTCAATGCTGTAAGGCAAAAAAATGTCTATAACAGTTGCCCCCTAAAGTATGAGGCTGTTTATCGGGTGAAATGCTTTATCAGGGGGATCCGAAGTTCATCCAATGCTGGGAGGAGACCTGTAATACAATACAATACAATACATTATTTTTCATACTGCTTTCATGATCTAGCTGAGGCGGGCATTCCCATGCTTAGCTTTATAAATTCATTTTTCTGTACATAGAACAGACAATCGTCTGATGGTAGACTGATAATTTTGATGAAATTATCATCCTTTGAGTAGGATGATTATCTGCTGCAATGATGTACATGTCAATGTCTTTATCTTTCCTGAATATATATATCGCAGCCCGGATGGATGAAACTAGATCCGGGGTCTTCAAACTCGTTCGATCTTCACTCTAAGTACAAGTCGATCCATGTGAGAATTGTTCTAAAGTCGAACATGGAAAGACATCGCTTGATTACCGGTCAATGAGGTAAACTGTTAACAAGCGCGAGAGGAATCACCGATAATGATAATGACCCTCAAGGTACTACAGTACAATTCACGTGGTGTGAATAAAGGACTTGGCATCGAACACCACGCAAAATCTTTCGGTCGAAGGTCATTGATGTATACCTATCGCCGGAAGTGAGAAACTTGCCATTGAGGCATGCAAGCTTCAAAGTACTGAAGGGGTTGTTCCTAGATCAACTTCTTGGATAATGAGCTGATGTCGACAAGAAGCGATCCGTCAAAGGAGGGCCTTAATGGATCCCACATCAGTGACACGGAATGGAGTTAATGATTTTAATGGAGGTGAAAACGATCTATGACATATGATTCAGGGTGGCGGTCATGAAAGGATGAAGGATAATGTATGGTTGTGGATGGGACACGGTTGACTTTTCTGAACGACTTCTCTTGAACATGTGGCGACACTGATGCGATGGATCGGTAGCATTACCCCAAATATGGATGGTATGGTGAGACCATGGATGTGACCGGTGAATGAAACAACCCAACCCGATTGTGGTACGGAGGAAAAGTGTCATGTTCAAGAGCGACTTGCTACCATCAAAGTTTTCTTTAGTTTCTCCCAATTTTTCCCCGGTCATTGCTGACCAGTGCCTCTTTATTTTTGTCAAGCTTGAGGAGGATAACATATGCTTGTTCTATAACCTGCCCTTCGGGCAAGCCCATCGCTATGTTTTAACGAGCCTAGCGATAGTGAAACTCGTTCTCGTCTAAAGACAAGTTTGTCGCTATTTAATGATTTTAACGAGTCTAACGACAAGGATAACTCAGTCCTTTTCATTTTTAGAGAGTCTGAAAAGGTACATAAAGTTAACTCCAAAAGTCCTTTTTCGTCATCTAATCCCTTAAGTCCGAAAAAGTATAAAACAATACAGAAGGGATGAGTTTTCGATAGTTTTAACGAGCCGAACAAAACAAGCGCTCGATCTTTTTGTGCAATAATCCCTCAGGTCCAAAAAGATTAAAATCTAGAGGAGGGATAGATCTTCCTGTCCCTTTAACGAGCTGGAAGGCCAAGGACTCGGCAATCTTTTCATATTTTACGAGTCAGTTGAAAAGAGCTTAAAGAAGACTCGTCTTTTGAGGAACGAGTGATAAACAGGGTTAGCAGCTGATTCCAGGTACAATTTGGAATTTTCCAATCACGGCAGTGTCACAAGGATGGCTAGGTGAAATCACTCTTCGCAGCTGTTCCTCAAAATGGGTAAACAATCATATGGAGGTGAACGATCGGCCAAATGAAAAGTGGAGGTGACGGTGCAAACGCGACCAAGGCTTTAATGGCTGATAAGGTTACGTTCACAGTGGTTATTTACCGGGTAGTTCATTTTTTAACGAGCTTAAACGCGGATTGAAACACTTGCTCGATCTTATGTTTATTTTTTAACGAGCATGAACTATGTGCTAAAACTGCTCGGATCTTGCGTTTATTTTTTAACAAGCATGAAATGTGTGCTAAAACTGCTCGATTAACCCAGTCATATGATAAGAGCGTCTCATCAAGATTCTATTTTTTATGGAGCTTCATCTTACTAAGCTTTGCTCCGCATCCTTTCTTTATGCAAGTTAGGAAACGGCTAACCCAAAAAATAGATAAATAACCGCTCTTTGCTTGCACTCCAAAAGGTTTGCATGCCCCCAGGTATAAAGTACGGTTTCAAGGTTACCTCTACTTCTTTTCCGTCAAAACATTTGTTTTAACGAGAGAGGCTTACCTCTTTTAGGTTACCCAAAGATTGTCTCGTTAATCTTTCAAACAAAACACTTCCTCGGCAATGTCTACCGAAATAGGCAAAGGTGAGCGACGTAGCCCGTCAACTCACATAACTTTGACAAAAGAATCTTATTCTAGAACAACCCTCTTCCTAGACGGACGAGGTATGGACTAGTCATATTCTCCCGCGGAAACCTACTCTATACCCAAAGTTTTCTCTGTCGAAGCAGACCAGGACGCATGCCCCCTGGGTTCCAGTCATATCCTCCCGGATTACTCGCGCTCATCAGGAGGACGAACCGTGGGTTGAGACACTTCTTGCGTGAATAGACCATTTAGGGATGGTGTATGACTATTTGCGATGCGTGATCCGGGAAATGAAAGTTGGTCCACGAGCTTGACCACTCTTCCTTCGTGCGGAAAACACATTACTCTAAAGAGTGATGAGACGATGGCTCCCATGCAATATATATAGTCTCTTCCAAGGAGTAGGTTATAATCCAAGGGTCCTTGAACGACCATCACGTTCATTTGAACGGTCTTCCCTTTCAATGTTATGGGCACATTGGGGAGGATCCCTAAAGGTCGACTGGTTCCTTTATCAAAGCCTGATAGATTTCTCATTCCAGGCAAAAGCGCTGGCGAACCAAGCGCTTTCCAAGCAATAGAGGAAAGGATACTCATAGATGCCCCCTCATCAATGATAGTGCCAGCCATTACCATTCTGTATATTTGAATGATAATTCTGAATGGTATGCTTGCTGGCAACCAGGGTCTGCCTAGTTGGTTCCAGTCGAAGGAGACAACTAGGTTGCTTGGTGGTGGGACTGAATAGACGGCCGGGTATGACCCTGACGAAGTTCCTTCCTGCGATAAAGGAATGGGCAAATTGCCCCCTTGTTCGTCAGAGTCTGTGTTGATGAAGAGAACTTGGACGGTGTCGTCTTTATTCTCCTCTGTGATGGTATCATTCGAAGATAGAGCCTCTGAAGGAAAAACCGGGTCAACTTCCGCCTCAACCTTTTGACTTTCATCAGGTATGGATTCAGACAGTTCATCTTCAATGATAGGTGCTTCGACTGACCACCTGAGTGGGCCAGCCGGGTTCTCAACTGGTGAAGGACTTGGCAGGAGTTTTTGATATCCAGGAGGAAGTTGCACTGGTAAAACCGGGTGATCTCCCAAAACTCTTTTAGCCTCGTCTAAGAAGGGACAACGGTGGATGGCATGGTCGCCTTCACACAGTTTGCAGGGAAATCTGGCTTTCCCTCTCTGTCCTGTGGCTTCACTTTCACTAGTTGACGGTGTGTTGTCAACATGGCTATCAGAGGTTGACGCCACCGAATTGTGCAAACGGGGAGACCAGTCCCTTAGTATCCAAGGGATGCAGGGACAATCTTTGTGGAAGTGGTCTCCCTTGCATATGACGCATGGCGATTTAGGCCTTGCTAGTGCTGTGTGTGGATTTTTGTTAGACGACACTTGTTTGCCCCCAGTCGCTTTTGGCTCCTTCTTCTTCTTCTCTTTCTTCTTCTTTTCCTTCTTCTCTTTAGGAACTTGGTTTTTTGTTTTACCAGTTCCGTTAAGCGAAGAGGAAGGAGGAGAGGAAGAATTATATGAAGTCGAAGGCTGGTGGGCAACTCTGGTCTGGTCTAACTGTTGACTCGACTGTTCAGGAATAGTGGTGTTCTGAACGACATTGGTTGAAAAGAGCTAGACTGGCAGGCCAATTGTCAATCCTGGAAGTGACAAAGTGGCCATGTGGGGTGCACCAACATCTCCCCAAGAGGAGAAGGGACTAGGATTTCCACCAAGGGGAATTCCTTGGTTGGTGGGCTCCATCTTTTCAACCTAAAGATCAACGCAGGAATAAAGGGGTGATTGTTCCGTTTAAAATAAATTTTTAACGACGCTTAGACACAACTTGCTTTTTCAATTTTAGAGAGTCGAGAAAAAGCTAAAGATGACTCTAGTCTCCTTCGATGTTTTAACGAGCCTGAAGTGACAAATGCTCGGATGGACTTTTTCCGTTATAGAGTCTGAAAAAGGCCAAAAGGAACTGCTCTGGAGTTCTAGGCAGAGGGTGTGCCAAACTTTTCGCAAAACCGCAGAATACTTTTTAGGGTACGGGCGGTCGATCTTCCTGAATGCTGTGTTCAGTGCATTGCGATCAGTAGGGCGGCCGACACGGCTTCCTAAGGATAAAGGTTTTATGCCTATAGGGGTCACCCAATATATACGCGACAGTACGTGGGAGCACAATCCGTACTGGCGCTATCATCCCTCAGGAGGAATCACCCACCTTCAACGAGATCGACAGTCACCAGGCTTTACGACGCCGGAACACGTCTCTAGCCTAGACCTCTATGTTGTGCGTTATGTTGCAAAGCGTTGTTAAGTTCATTCAATTTATTTTAAGTTGATATTTTTAGAAGTTTGCCTTTCTGGATCACCACGAGATGTATGATACAATTCCTAAATGCAGTCTAAAGATGATAAGCAAGCTTTATATCTTTTCAACGTTGAAAATCCTAGCTACTAAGGGAAAAGAAAGACACCATCTTTTCTCAAAGAGCAATCAGCACACTCTAATGCACTTTTCCTAAATCAAGCATGCAAACTATCAAGATGCAAATGCACAATGCAGGTGTTTGTTTTCCGCTTACTTAGTATCGATGCCTACAAAGAAAGCTTTTTGTACAACTTTGAATTTGCTTTTAAATGACAAATACAAACAAGTTTACTTTTTCGAAATCAGAGAGGGTAGGAGAGGTTACAACACTTAACGATTTTCGAAATGAACACTTGTTTCGACACTTAAAAGAGACAAACTCAAACCAAATGCAAAAGTAAATGTATAATCAACTGCAAATAGCCAATGAACTCTCTCCTAAGATCACAATGAACAGATCTGAATCAAGGGCTACAGGATGACTATTTCGCTCTTGCAAAGGAAAACTGCAAATGATGCCACAAACACATAAAAACACTCACAGTCTTTTTGTACAAAAGGAGGCGGAATTTAAGCAGAGAAAAGGAGTTATTAGACTGGTACCTATGCTTGTTACAGGCTGCAAAAAACAGAGATCAAAACAAGGCAAAACAGAGCAGAGAACCCCAGCTGCACAAGGCCAAACTGGTTCAGCGCAACCTCAACACAGGGGTTTTGACATTCAACGCAGGTAGCCTTCACGGGACCTACGTTGAAATGCAGAATCCCTTCACTGGATCTGCGCTGAAGGAGAAACTCTCGTTTCTCACTGGTTCTGGGTCACAGATTGCTATTTAATCTACAGTTTCAGGCCAAATCAAAGCAACAAGCAAGGTGTAATCAAAGGGATGCTTTGAGGGGGTACTAAGATCTATCACAAAGGATCATCAAATCATTTGTGAGTCCTTTTTTCAGATCATAGACAAATCCAGTGATTGGATCAAGGCAGCAACTGTCTACTTTGCATCTGAGAGTAGCAGAAGCAGTTCGATTGTTGCTGTTGAGTCTATGAAGCAAACAATGATAGAAACACAAATAAAATGACTAAACAGATCTCCCCAGCGGAGTCGCCAATTTCTTGTGGGGAAAAATGCCTATGCAGGACGATCCTATCCACCTAAGGTGTGACAGTGCCTTAGCAACAAACAGAGACAGCTATTCTAGTTTTCTTCCTTTATGAAATGTGAAAGAAGAGAGATCAATAGACTTACCGGTGTCTTCCGTTTGTCCCTCGATCCGGTCTCTCTTCTCTTTGGGAGTTCACAGCTACTTGCCTTCTGACTCGCCCAGCTTCAACGGGTTCCTGCAAGATCACAAGAGAATAGCTACTTGCGACAAGAGAAGAACTCTACACAAAGACAGATATTCACATTCATAACTAGTTTAGGGTTAGAAATAAACCAAATACACTAATGCAATCATACATCAAAGACACATCAGTATATAGGAGAAACCAAGATAGCTTTATTGATGAATAACAAGGTTCAGGAAGAGATACAACCCAGAGGGCTCCAATCCAGCATCTCCTTCCCAGCAAATGGAATTCCTATCTTCACCCCCTTCAAAGCATTAAGCACCCAATGATTCCAATCTCAAACCAACAACAATTCTTTGCAATAACAAAATTCCAGCCTCTATATCTCATGGAGGAGAGATCCATATATAGATGTTTGGAGAGAGGATGAGTCAGCTTGAGATCTGACTAGTGTCCCCTCCCTCTGTCAGTTCTTGGTTCCACTTGGAGGTTCTTGGTTCCACTTGGAGATTTGGAACCTCTTACTCATCACCAGTCGAATTCCCTGAGACAAGTGTCATTTTGGAAGCTTCCTGGGTTTTGACACCTTGAGGAATGAACTTGCCACATGTCCAATCTCGCTCAGCGCAGGTAGCCAGTGTTGGCTTTGACATTCAGCGCAGGTAGCTAGTGGGGCCATTGACATTCAGCGCAGACAGCCAGTGGAGGCATTGACATGATCCTGAATTGACTTGTTTTTTAGCAGTTTCAGGTGGAGAACTTCTGTGAATTGTTGTGGTTTGTTAGCCTTGTTCCTCTAGGGGTAGGAACAACATGTTTAGAGACTTTGGATCCCTTAGATTATGGACATTTCATGCTCAATGCTGTAAGGCACAAAAATGTCTATAACAAAGGGCGACTTAGATGATATTAGTGACAAGGTAAGGGACAGGACAACAAAACTACTGTAGTAGTTTGAACAGTAGCAGAAGCAAGCATTGGTCACCATACAGATGGGTCTATGTGAGTTGCAGATCCAGACAACTAGACTCCAGGCAGGTTCAGGACAAGGCAATGCTGCATCAACTAGTTTGGCGTCAGGGACCACTCAAGCAGTAGAATTGGTTCGATCCTTGGATCTCCGGGTAGTCGCACTGTCTGATGGAATTCTAAGCACATAGGCAGATGCTGACAAGGCTACTGTTAGCACTTTAAATAATATTGGTCTAAACTTGGCCGCACTCCCCAATGAATTCCTTCACACACTGCAAGCAGGTGTGATTGCAGTGATTCAGGACCGAGGGCAGTGTGCGTTAAGCATGATCAACGAGTACAAGGTCAACAACAAACAGATGTTTGTTGAGAATACGAAAATTCTATAAGCATGGAATAAGGTTCAGAAGCAGAATGAGTGCACTGTAGTCATGGTAGATGATGCATGCAGAACTGTTCCAAAACTGCATTTACTAGAAGAAGCATCATTGGAGGCCAAGATTAGGAAGTTAGCTGCAGGTGTGCGCAATGCAAAGACAGAAGTAGCCAAGGTTTAGTTTGAACTGAACCTTAAAATCACAGATCTTGAGTTGAAGTCACAGCCATCAACTCCACAAGAGATCAGAGCACAACGTGAAGCTACTGTGAATGATGCAGTTGCAACAATAGATGCCATAGTGGTAGATTGCACCGCGCTCTTTGAGCAGTCTATGGAGGTCATTACGACTCTGCAGGAAGATCCTAACCTACAGAGGTTGAACACAGAATCCCGTGAATTGCAGCAGCAGTATGACGAAGCAAGATCGATGACGCGCACTGTCGCTATATCACAATGATTGGCTAAGCTGCATGAGGAAAAACATTTGCTCAAATAGGTGGAGGTAGTGCAACGGAAAGAGGCGGTCCTCAAGGATAGATTGGGGCCTTGGCTGGATGAGGCCTATGTTATCTCTACCACCATTGAGGAGAAGTTGACGAGCCTACAGAGGACTCAGCAGAAGGTAAAGGAAGATAGTGCCGGGCTAGCAACCGAGTAGCTGGTGGAGCAGATCAAGCAGGCAGCCATGTAGAGTGCAGCTAAGGTAGCAGTGGCACAGGTCGAGCTGGGAGGTCTCCATCGTAAGATCTTCGCACCATCAGAGTGACTCGAGGGCGAGTCACGATATTTGTGTTGGGGGCATGTTGGGACAAGGTCCCCTGCGATCAATTTTGGGGGAAAATCCCAAGTTTTGGGGGAAAAAGCCCACGTTTTTGTTATGTAAAGTGTAAAGTCTCCGTAATTTGTGGTCGCGGAGCACATAGATAGTAGAGTGTCATAAATGGTTTTCCCCTTCTTTTATGTAAGCTATGTCAGCTTTAGTAAATCTACCCATGGTCCGCAGACCATGGAATTGTATAAAAAGGAGAGTCTTAGAGAGTCGAAGGCAGTTAAGTTCAGTTCATGATATTGATGAAGACAAATGTAAGGGGTCATTAGAAGAAAGAGTGAAGGGTCTTAGAGTAGAAGAGAGGCTCTGCAGCTGAGTGTGAAAAGGCCCAGAGTAGGGTCTGCAATTGAGTGTGTAGACCCCTACAGCTGAGTGTGTAGGGAAGTCTTGAGTCTGTAAGAAGAACTGAAGTATCAATGAAGAGATTATTGTGGAAATATCTGTGTTTTGTCTATCTATTTATGTTATGAGTACATGTGCTATTATGTTATAATGAATGATGGGTTTATGATTTAATATTGTATTGATGTGCAATTCTGCATGGTTTACATTGTTATATGAACACAAGTACTAATATCTGTTTACATGAAGAATATCTTAATGCATGTTAAAGATATCAGATACTTAGGCCGATCTGGGTAAATACAGAACTAAGAGGAATCACAAAAGCATGTAAGTAGTTGATTCACCTGTTTAGGGTCCATGAAAGACAGTCATAGACCTTCGCGAAGGTCTAGGCGTCGATTAAAGGAATTATATTGATAATCCCTAAAAGTCTTATCGATCTGCGTGAAGGTAGGTTTAGGGCATAAAATGACATTACTCTAATCTCTAGGTGTAGAAACTTGGTTACAGCATCCCCCCATACTACTTCGGGTGAGACTTCAATCCACGCTCCTCAGGTTGATGCCGAAAGGGCCAGTAGTGTAGGGAATTGTTTGGCAAACTTAACTCTGAACCTGGGTCAGGACCCACTAAGCTAACAATGTGGTTTTATCTAGAAGCCAAGGTATTTTAGGCCTACTTCCAATGGTAATCTTTGAAAAGGAAATTTTTGAGTGGTAATATACATTTTCTATGGAGAGCATGCTAAGAAGGTGATAGTGGGTTTCATCCTATTAGATTCGATACCTGTAGCAGCTGAAAAGAGCATCAAATTATCATGGAAAATAGTGAAGTCTCGGATACGACCATTCAAAAAAATAAGCACATCATCCAAAAATATATGCCCCTCCCTTCTAGCCTATTGAATAAGTCTGTTGAGTCCTTCCATAACCAAGAGAAAAAGGAGAGGGGACAATGGACAACCTTGCCTAAGCCCACGCTCTGCATGAAATAAATAGGAGGCAGAGCCATTTATGAGAACATTGAATGAAGTTGTTGTGATATAGCTCATGATCCAGGTGATGAAGGATATGGGAAAGCCCAAATGAGTAAGTAGCATTCTAATGTATAGCCATTTGAACCGATCAAAGGCCTTGGATAGGTAAATTTTGAGGATGGAACCTTTGAGCTACTTCTTTTTGATGGAGTGGAGGGTTTCTTGTGTAATTCCTACAGCTTCATTGATTTGTCAATTGTGCAGGAAAGCAAATTGCTTAGGAAAGATATGGTTAGAGAGAATGGGCTTAAGGAGATTGGAAATAATCTTAGCTATAATTTTGTAGAGGCATTTACAGAGGGAGATGGGCCTAAAGTCATTAAAATAACTAGGGGAGTCTACTTTGGGGATAAGAGCTATAAAGGTGGAGTTGATAGCCTCGTACATACGACCAGTAATTTTGCATTCCTCCACCACATTGAGTAGATCCTGTCCAATGATTTCAAAAAAAGAAATATAGAATTCAATTGTCCACCCATCTGGGCCGGGGCTCATCCTTTTTTAACCATTTAATTGTGCTCTCCAGTTCGCCCATGGTAATAGGCTTGATAAGGTCGTCAGAGTCTTCATGGTAAAAAAACTGTGGGAATAGTCTAGCTATTTCGAACTATTTCTGCAATGGTTTCCCCAGGGGGGGCCTTGAACAATTGTTGGAAGTGAGAATTGTCGATATGTGCAAATTGGTGAAAGGAGGAGGCAAGATGACCATCTTCAGTGGGAATTTTCCAAATAGTGTTACTGGCCTTTCTCCCCTTTGCAAAATTATGAAAAAAATGTCATCACCAGCCTTTAACCAAATGGATCGACTCATAAGTCGCCAATTTTCTTCACATTCTTTAAGAATCTTAGACCTTTGAGTCTCTAAGTCAGTGAGGTGAGATTTAGCCTCATCTGATATGAATCCTCTACCTTGCTCATCCAGAAGATCTTCCAACTTGTCTTCTATGGTCCTGAGGGCTTGATCATCCCGATCTCTTTCTTCCTTAGCCCATTTAATTGATAGAATCTTGATTTTGAGTAAATTTTGACAAAAACCTTCAGATATGGATCTCCCTTGGGATGGTGGATGATAATGCCAGTAGTCCATGACTAATCTGGTGTAATCATGGTTCATCAACCAGGTAGAGTTGAATTTAAATGGATCCCTTGGCTTAGGAGAGGGCCCAGATCGTTCAAGGTAGATCGGAGAATGGTCAGAGATACCACCCACTCCCACCCACTGATGATAATTTGACACAGCTTGGATCAAATGTTCCTTGATGAGAAATCGATCCAATCGCCTAGCTAAGGAAACATCTCCTATTCTTCTGTTGTGGCAAGTTGGCTGAACCTTGTTCATGGGAATATTGATCAACTAGTGTTGCTTAAAGAGATGGGTCATAGCATCCGAAAGTGGATCTATTTGGGCATTACAACCCGAGGATTCCCCATAACCAATTGAAAAATTCAAATCCCCTCCTAGGATGAGGTAGTCCGAGTTGACAAGGGATAGGTTGAGCAGATGAGACTAGAACTCAGCTAGATTGAGACATGGAGCATATATATTTATGATTTTGATATCCATCCCTAATTCAGAGGAATAGATATCCATTCCTATAAACCCAGATCCACCCTAGGTAATGATGATCTTAATAGTACGTGGATTGATGGCTACATCAATGCCTCCAAACCTTCCAATGGCATTATGTGCATGGAAGGTCCATCTCGGCTTCAGAGCATGTAGGATAGGTATGATCTGGTCAGCATTGGCAAGGGTTTCTTGCAGATAAATGATATCAGTGGACTCAGAATCCAATAATATTCTGAGGGTAGATTTTTTAGCAGGGCTCGCCAGACCCCTACAATTGAAAGAGAGCCATTTCATGATAGTAACCGAGAGAGGTGTTCAATGCTCTAAGAACCCCGTTGAGAGTGGATTTCCTGCCCATAGCCACATCCACCCCAACCTGAATGATAGCCTTGGAAATATATGAGTGTCTTCCTCTGGAGGACTTGGAAGATTTAGGATGGGAAATCAACCCAATCCCAGAATGATCGGGAGGATGAGAAACCCTAGACCAAAGGTTGTATGAGTGGGAATGACCAGAGGAGGTACAAATCTCCGAGGACGGGTAGGTATATAGTGCGGGGATGGAAGGCGAAGTGGTGGATATGGTAGGAGAGTGAAGGTCCAGTGGACAAGATAACGAAGATGATGAGATGCCGAGGATGGATGCAAATGCAACATGCTAATGCAAAGTAGAAATAAAAGAAATAATTGAAGAGTTAGAGTAAAGAGGAAAAGATGTACCCAATGAATGAGCAGCCGCAGCAACAACCCTAGATATCGTCATAGGTGGGGAAGGAGGCCTGATAGCAATTGAGGTCGAGATCTCAGCGTCGTCGCAGGTTGTGCAACTCGGTCCCAGAGTACGTAAATACGATTCTTTAGCAGATGATGGCACACCTAGAGCCGCAACAGCCGAGACTTTGGTGGGGGAGCCAACAGAATTCACCAAAGGACATTCTTTGTAAAGGTGACCCACCTTATGACATCTATGACATCGAAAAGGAACTCCTTCATAGTCCAGGAGCTGGATATTGGTGAATCTCCACCATTGTAGATTAATATCTTCCTCCAAACCCTCTTTCATGTCCAAATATACCAAAATTCTCACCATGGATTTGTTGCCGGTTGATTCATATGACTTGTCAAAATCAAGAAAGGTACCAAGCGCATTCCCAATGTGCGAAAAAACATCCTCAAACCAAAAATTCATGGGAAGGCCTGGTAGCTTGACCCATATTGGTCCAACACTCAATTGTTCACGCTAAGGGTCGAATAAAGGGCTCCAGCACTTAAGCAGAACATGGGCCATCTCAATATGCCAATAATGCGAAAGGACCCATGAAGTATGATCTTCCCTCAGAAAAATCAAAAGAAACCAACCCTGTGCCATAGTAGTAACAGTCGGGAGTTCTGTGAGAATGTGCCCCCAAATTTCCATAACTCATAGGTGCAATCTGACAGCGAAGTAAGTACACCCTCGAACCCTGCCTACCAATACCTTATTAGTGGTGTCCACCACCTCCCCCATGTGTACTCCAACACCGAAACTGAGTTCCAGCTGCTTGCGGGAGGCTTTTACACACTTCTGCTTCTTGCCTTTGCCTGAACATGGAGGAGTTGGGTGATCTTGTAGGGGATCCTGAGAGCCTAATGAGTGCCTTTGAGGTAGGGGAGTGCCCTAAATATGGTTTATAGCAGTGATGTCAAAAAACCTAGACAGAGGGGAAGAGGGTCTCGGAATAGTCAAGGATGGGTGAGTAGGTTCGAATGAATGCGAAGGGGAGGAAAAAGCAGAGGAATGTTCAGCCACAGAAATGTAAACGGAGGAGGGAGTCGGTTGGGAGGGTTCCAATGGCACAGTCAAATGACAGGGACGGTGGGATGTAGGAAACGAGATAATGAAGGGTATCAGATGGGAGGGGAGGGAAATTGAGACTTGATGACTTGATGGAGAGGTTGGCGAACGGGATGGAGTGAGTGGATGGACCCGATTCAAAATGGTGATGAGAAAAATCTTGCAAAAATTCTTGTTCCATGCCCAAGGGTCCATTAACCATTATCTCTGGAACAGGATTAGGGCTCCTCTAGATGGATTCGTTGGGGATGGGATACTCAGAGTAGTTGACCACATCGACATCCATTTCTAACACATTGTAGACAAAAGTGGCGACAACGAGCGATAGGTAGGAAAATCGAGTGACAATGCAAGGTGAGAGGTCAATCTGTTGACTGTGACAGTGAAGTCGACGAAAGTGAAGGGCGAGAGATAGTTGACGATGAAGCTAACAAAAGAGAAGGGTGAAAGGAAGTTGCTGTGTCTGCAGTAAATTTGGGCGAGACCCTAACCCTTCTCACTCAGGGTTCCAAGGCTGTGTGACCGCGCCATTCTCTCCTCCTAGTATCTCATATAATTAAATCATAACCAGCACAATTTAACAAAAACTAAGCCAACCATGATTGCAGTCA
This sequence comes from Pinus tabuliformis, assembly GCA_031772625.1. NCBI lineage: Eukaryota > Viridiplantae > Streptophyta > Pinopsida > Pinales > Pinaceae > Pinus > Pinus tabuliformis. The sequence goes on from CM062815.1 coordinate 692,551,481, forward strand.
TAGAAGACATATGTAACCCTACGAGAGACCATGACTCCGCTCTAACCATTATCTATAAGAACAATAACCACAATAGTATTGATAAAAAAATGTAATGTACTATCTTTTTTTCCCCTGGAAAAAAGACGTAATTTTATTCATATGAAAAAATTACATGTTGTAGATGCTATAAGCATATGCAGATGGTTGTCCATGTAAAGGGACAAAATTACAATAAAAAGAAAGTAAATATCAGCAGGCCTATGCTTTTCTGCCCTTTTTCTTCTCCACCCTTCTCCAACCCTCCGATTCAGGAGTGGGTGTAATTATGGCCAGCTGGTTTTCTAGTGTGTTCAATGGAAGTTCCTTGTCGGATTCAGATCCTTCAGATCCATGAGTTCTTTTTATGCCACTTACTTCCAGCTGAGGTTCTTGATGTTGTTGTATATTATTTTTCCCTGGATGTGCATCTGGGGTAATTTCTTCTTGAGTATATTTCTGTCTCGAGTAAATATCAGTTTCTGTTTGGTTCTCTGGAGGTTCTGTCTGCATGTCCTCCTCTTCTTCCATCAGGTCGGTCTGCTGCCACCCTTTGGGCTTTTTTTGTTGTTTCTTTTTTCCTTTGGGGTCCTTTCTGGTCAGCGGGTAGTTGTATTGGAGGTGTCCTGTTTGCATGTAGCTGCGGCATCTGAAAGCAGTGTTCTCATAGTCGAGCGGTTGAGTCCTTAGTGTATTGTTGTAGTTCAATGTGATGTGATCAAGCAATCCCTGACTCAGGTCCACTTCTACGCATATTTTGGCAAATGTGAAGATTCCCCTGCTAACTCTGTCTTCATCAATTTTTAGGAATTTCCCCAAGGAATTCCCAATGGCTAATAAAACTATGTGATGCCAAAAGTGTAGAGGGAGGTTATGGAGCCTCACCCAAACATGCATTGTTGAAATTTTCATAGTATTTGCATCAAATCCATCAAACCAGGGAGTGATGAAGAGGCCAGCATTGCCCCAAAACCATGGCCCCTGATTGATAATACTGTCTCGATCTTGTTCTGTGCTGAAGCTAACTATGAAAAATCCCTTTGAGCATAGGTGTATATCATAGTTTGGTGACCATGTGGAGTGAATCCATTGATGAAGAACATCAAATTTTGGCCAGAAACCATTAAATCTACAAATGAAAACATTTTTGGGTAGTTCAATGTGTAGTTTAGCTACCTCTGGTAGAGTTACTTGGAGCATTGGGGATTCCAGTTTTTGTTCCACTATATAAGGACCTGATAACTCTGGTGCTGGTGCTGATTTGTGTTGCATTTTTTCTTTTCCCTTGATTACGTCTCGAAAAGAACCTGTGTTTTTTGAGCTGTCTCCATTGCATCCTCCATGCAGTCGCAAATTAAGAAAAATGGTTGAATCATTACTGATACATAATGTACTACGAGTTGTATAATCATATGAATTGTACAAGTGGTGCATGCAGTCAGAGGAAGGCTTATGAGGATTGCACAATTCCAATTGAGGAATTCCCCTGATTAATAGGGGGTTAATTTCCAAAGAAACAATGCAAGGAAATAAGGACTTGGGTACACAAAAAATTTGTTAAGTATTGGTCTGGGCTTGTCTAAGAAGCTGTGAGACAGATAGATATAGTTCAAAGTTTGTTTAGGCTTAAGAAAAGCATTGTAATCTTCTCATATCTTATAACTAATTCAATATATAGATAACAGGGGGTTTTAGCTATGGCTTTCCCCAGGAAATCATTATGTGATGTGCTGATTGAATTCTTTCTCTCGAATTCTTGTGTCATTTCGTGATTGTTTAATTGTTTCCACTAATAAGTAAAATGATTTCAAGTCTATTGTTTTAGTAAATTACAATTAGCAGTTTCAATCTACAAGGAATTTCTACATGGTATCAGAGAAAAAATCACTCTAGAAGAGGAGAATACGAGTTTGTCTTTTGCAAGTGAAATTGAATTTGTTGTATCATACTTCAAAGCCAGCAGGATGTCATTCTATGGATTGAGACTTTAATATGCCCTTGAGGGTAGTTCAAACTATATTTCTTGGGAGGATGGGATGGAGGCAGTGTTGGAAGAAAACATTATTAGGCCCCTATTATACTAGTGATTCCCTCATTACTATTGTCATTGTATCCCTTATTGTTATATGTGGGATTGAAGACCCAACATGTTCCAAAAATCGATATGAGGAAGTTTGATGGCAAGGATCCTGGAACATGGATACTACAAATGGAGCAATTTTTTGATCTCCATAATGTGAAAAACACACAAAAGGTACGTATTACAAATTTATATTTGGAACCAAATCAATTTGTATCCATGGCTTTGATCTTGTAAAAAAATTGTCACTTGGACAATTTTTACAGAAGAAATGATAGCACATTATGAGGATACAAAAAGCAACACCTTTTTTAGCCAATTGATAAATCTCAAACAAAAGGGTTCAATGATGGAGCACATTGAAGACTTCCAAAAATTGAACATAAGGGTAAAAGATATTCCAGAGGAGCATATGATTGATGTGTTCATAGGGACTTTAAAGGATAATATCCAACATGAGGTTCACCTTTGGGAACCTAATTCATTGGAGAAGGCATTCAGGTTAGCAAGAAAAATGGAAAGCAAAATTATGGCAACCAGGAAGCCTACCACTCACAACTATAAAGATGGAAGTGTTGTTGCCCCTATCCTTCCACAACCTACAAGGTTGACACCACAACAATTGGAAGAAAAAAGAGAAAAAGGGCTTTGTTACAATTGTGATAGCAAATACACTAAAGGTCATAAGTGTGCTAAGAAGAAATTATTCTACATAGATTGTGAAGAGGAGGAAGAAAAGGAACAAGAAATGTCAAAAGAAGAGGATATACTCCAGGAAAAAACCCTAGATAAAGAAGAAATGAATCCGAACATATCTTGTAATGCATTGGCTGGAATTAGCACTCCTCAAACTATCAAAATTGAAGGACATATCAAGGAGAAAAAGGTAATAGTGTTGATTGATTCGTGAAGTACCCATAATTTTATTCATTGTAAGATAACAAAGGAATTCAATTGCTTCCTATATCTAGCACCAGAGTGTCAAGTGATGGTTGCAAGTGGAGGAACCATAAATTTCTCTAGAAAGTGCCATAATATCAAGCTATCCATGGGAGAATATGTATTGAATAGCCTAATACTTTCCATTCCAATGGGTGGTGCTGATGTTGTACTAGGAGTCCAATGGCTACAATCCTTGGGTACAATAGCTTTTAATTTTCAAAAACTTTTCATGAAATTTTGTGCAGAAGGAAAGGAAGTTGAATTAAGGGGTATTGCAGGAAAATCGGGAAATATATTTAGCTCTAACGGTATGACAAAGGTTCTAAAGAAGGAACAACGAGGTGTAATTGCACAATTATGTTCCTAGAGGTTCCCACATCGAAATCATCTATTTCTCCAGATCTCCAAAGAGTCTTGGACAATCATTCTAAGGTATTTGAGACTCCCAAAGGTCTCCCACCTATTAGTGATCATGATCATGCTATTCATTTGATTCCAGGAAGTGTTCCTCCAAACATCGGGCCGTACAGATTTCCCTATGCCCAAAAGAGTGAAATTGAACGTATGGTTGCAAAAATGCTAGAGGCTGGTACAATTCAACCTAGTCAAAGTTCTTTCTCTGCTCCAGTAGTATTGGTGCACAAGAAGGATGGATCATGGCGCATGTGTCCGGATTATAGGGAGCTCAACAAGCTCACTATTAAAGATAAATTTCCCAATCCTGTCATTGATGAATTATTGGATGAATTGCATGGATCAATTTACTTCACCAAGTTGGATCTTCATTCAGGATATCATCAAATCAGAATGAAGACTGAAGACATTCCGAAAACAACATTTAGAACTCATGAGGGTCATTATGAATTTTTGGTCATGCCTTTTGGCCTTACCAATGCACCTTCAACATTTCAAGGTTTGATGAATTCCATTTTCAAACCCTTCCTTAGAAAATTTGTGTTAGTATTTTTTGATGATATACTAATCTATAGCAAGTCTTGGAGGGATCATGTTGAACATGTTGATAGGGTGCTCAAGCTATTGGAGGAGAAACAATTATATGCAAAAAGTTCCAAATGTTTCTTTGGATTAAAAGAGGTGGAATATCCGGGTCATATTATATCTCATGAAGGTGTTAAGGTAGACCCTAGAAAAATTAAAGCCATTAAGGAATGGAAAATCCCCACATCCATAAAGCATCTGCCAGGATTTCTTGGGTTGACAGGGTATTATCACAAGTTTGTTAAGAATTATGGGAGAATAGCAGCACCTCTAAGAACATTATTGATGAAAGATGCATTTTCATGGACTCTAGAAGCAACAAAGGCCTTTGAACATCTTAAAGAGGAAATGTTCCAAGCACTGGTCTTAGCTATGCCGAACTTCACAAAAGCCTTTGTTGTGGAATGTGATGCTTCAGGAAATGGAATTTGTGTTGTTTTAATGCAAGATGAAAGACCCATTGCTTTCGAAAGTATTCCAATCAAGGGAAAGTATTTACACAAAGCTATTTATGAGAAGGAAATGTTGGCAATACTACATGCACTTAAGAAATGGCGACCCTACCTAATGGGAAGACACTTCAAGATAAAAATGGATCATGATAGTCTTAAATACTCTTTAGAACAAATATTATCCTCTGAAGAGCAACAAGAATGGGTCAAAAATATGTTGGGTTATGACTTTGAAATCATCTACAAAAAAGGGAAGCAAAATGTTGTGGTAGATGCACTCTCAAGAAAGGATGAGGATGCGGAAGCATTGTTGTGCGCCATTTCTATTATCCAACTAGATTGGATAAGCGAAGAAAGGGAGGAATGGAAGAATGACGCAGAAGTGTGGGCACTCATTCGCAAGTTACAACAAGATCCCAGTACATCTAATACATTTAGCTGGAAAAATGATTCATTATGGTACAAAGATTGCTTATACCTATGTAAGAATTCCCAACTCAAACAAAATATTCTTATGGAATTGCACACTTCTCCCTTAGGATGGCACTCAGGATTTTTAAAAACTTACCACAGGGTTAAGAAGGAATTTTTTTGGGATGGCCTTAAATCAAATATTCAAAAGTTTGTGGCAAAATGTTTGGTTTTTCAACAAAATAAAGTTGAAACAATTAAGACCCCAGATCTATTACAACTTTCATCCATTCCAAGCCAACGTTGGGAGGAGGTTTTAATGGATTTTATCATAGGTTTACCCAATTCCGAAGGAAAGAGTGTCATCATGGTGGTGGTTGACAGACTTACCAAGTATGCACACTTTTGTGCATTATCACATCCATTTAAAGCCAGTACAGATTCTATTGCATTTATGGAAACAATTCAAAAGCTGCATGGAAACCCAAATATTATTGTAAGCGACAGAGATCCCATTTTCACTAGAAATTTTTGGACATAATTATTTTCTTGTCTCCGTACTCAGTTAGCTCATAGCTCATCTTATCATCCTCAATCTGATGGGAAAACTGAGATAGTAAACAAATGTTTGGAAGGATATCTTCGTTGCTTTGTATCTGATAAACAAACACAATGGGTCAAATGATTGCCTCTGGCTTAATGGTGATATAACACTTCCTTCCATACTGCAGCAAAAATGACCCCATTTATGGCACTTTATGGATATCATCCACCATCTATCACATCATATTTAAGAGAAAATTCTAAGGTTCGAGTAGTGGAACATCACATCGAGCATCAACAAACAAGTTCTCCAACTCTTAAAGGATAACCTCACATTGACGTAGAATAGAATGAAATAACAGGCAGATCAACATTGCAACAAAAGAAGTTTTGATGTCGGTGATTGGGTATTCCTACGGCTAGAACCATATAAACAAATGTCCCTCAAGCAAGCTAAGAAGGATAATAAATTATCACCAAAGTATTATGGTCTGTACAAGGTGTTGCAAAAGACTGGTACTATGGCATACAAATTGGAGCTTCCCACAGCTTCCCGAGTGCACCCAATTTTCCATGTTTCATGTTTAAAGAAGGTTATAGGTGAAAAGCTCCTAGTTCAAAAAATATTGCCAGAAATTGACGAGGAAGGAAAAATCATATTGAAACCGGAAGTAGTCATAGAAACAAGAACTCGACAACTACAGAATCTATCAATTTCGGAGTATCTCATCAAGTGGAAGAACTTATCCACTGAAGATTCCACATGGGAGGATGAGAATTTTATACAGAAGCATCTAGAACTACTCAAGCATTGAGGACAACTCTTTTCGGAAGGAGAGGGGCATGTGAGGCCCCTATAATACTAGTGATTCCCCCATTATTATTGTCATTGTATCCCTTATTGTTATTATTGTGCCCCTATGGTCCCTATATTGTTATTAGTATGCCCCATAGAAACCCACTATTGTTATTTTTGTGCCCTTATGTTATTACTGTTATGTCGTCTTGATTATATTGTGACCCCTTATACTCCTATATATAGAAGGGAGGCTTAGTCATTTGTATCATCTAAGAATTGTTCATTTGTGTAATGTAAAGAAGGTTGCCCCCTCAAAGGGGCTGAATTCTAAGGTGTTGATCTATCTTTTCTGTCCTTTTGTGAGCTGGTTTCCTAACAAACATACTTAAGGAATTCATAGACAAATAATTCCTAAAGCTCGATCAGTTGATGCTCAATATCTGGCAAAGTGGAGAAAATGTGTTGCAACGGCAAGAAGGATTATCCTAAAAGGAGTTTGAGATCATATTATCTCAAACCTCCACAATAAGGAGACTCCATTTGCAATGTGGAAGGCCTTGACAGACCTGTTTCAAAATAGAAGTGACCACAGGAAGCTGGAACTAAAGGACAAACTCAGGGAAATCAACATGGAAAAGGGTGACACAATACCAAAGTACTTAACCAAGTTCACCCAATGTTGGGATGAGGTTGGAAGTGTTAGTGTTACAGTTGTTGAATATGATTTGGTCAGCCTAGCACTTCTAGGCCTTCCCAAGAGCTAGCACAAATACCAAGACTCAGTAAATGGGAGGGATAAACTACCAGAGTGGGAGTGTTTGTGGTCTGACTTGGTGTAAGAATAGATTTGGTGGAACACCAGACACGGATCCTCATCCAAGCATGATCAGGAGGAGAATTGTGCCTTAGCTGGAAAGGTGAAGAAAGGGAAAGGGAGGTCATCCCATTCCAAATCAGATTCTAGTCAAGGCATAAAGAAGAAAGACATGTCAAAAATTAAATGTTTTCATTGTCACGAGATGGGACACTATGCCACGAAGTGTCTGCACAAGAAGGTCAGGAAGAATCTCTCAAGAGGTGTGGCAGGTGAAGCTCTTTCTTCACAATTCAAGCTGGATTTCACCCTCATCAATTACATGGTGACTTTTGTGATGGATACTGTGTGGTATTTGGATAGTAGAGCTTCATTCCATTTGATAGGCAATAAATAATGCTTCAATGACTTGGAGGAGAAGGACCTCCATATGCAAATCGAAATGGGAGATGATGGGAGGTATAGCATGACCAAAATCGGTATTGTTACCTTTCATGGGTAGTATGGTTCTCCTCTCACATTAAAAGATGTCATGTATGTTCTGAGTTTGAAGAAGAATTTGGTTTTAGTTGCCATGTTGAAGAATCATGGCTAAGATGTGATATTTAGCAAAGAAAAGGCTTTCCTTCATCACATAGCCTTAGGACAAGTGAAGTGGATCAAGGTTTAGGTGAAGAACCTTTACAAATTGGATGTAGAAGATTGTGCTGCTTTGAGTACAAAAGTGAAGAAGGTGCAGAGTTGAGACATCAGTGAGTTGTGGCATAGAAGATTGGGTCACTTGCACCACAGAGCTTTGAAGATCATGCAAAAAATTTCTACGGGACTTCTCAAGAGTACACTAGAATAGAGAGACACATGAAAAGGGCATACATTGGGGAATTACACCAAATCTACCTTTCATTATAAGTACAGTTGAGTGCAAGCGATCCTCGAAAGAGTTCACTCGGATGTGTGTGGACCATTCTCGACACCCTCCAGGCCAAGCACAGGTATTATGTAATATTAGTAGATGATTTTTCTCGTAAGCGTTGGATTTTATTCATGCAGAAGAAAGATCAGACGTTCGCTAAATGTTGTGAATTTAAAGCACTTGTTGAGAAGGACAATGGCAGGAAAGTTAAAGCTCTCAAGAGCGATAACAATGGAGAATATGTGTCAGATGATTTCAATAACTTTTGAGCATTAGAAGGCATTCGACAGGAGTTAATAACACCCCATAACCCACAACATAATGGGGTGGCTGAAAGGAAGAACAAAAGTTTTGTGGGAGTTTCACAGGTGATGTTACATGTTCAGGGCCTAACGTTGCACTTGTGGGATGAAGCATGCAACACAGTTGTATATGTGAAAAACAAGAGTCCTCATCAAATTCTCGGGATGAGTACACCAAAAGAACATTGTATAGGTTAGAAGCCAGATGTGGTGCACTTCAAGATCTTTGGTTCATCAATTTAATATCATGTTACCTAGGATGCAAGGAAAAAGCTAGAGTGAATAGCCAAGTTGGGCATATTTGTGGGGTACACCCATACACCTCACAACTATTGGGTGTACCTTCCATCTCACAGGATGATAGTGGTTTGTAGAGATGTGAAGTCTGATGAAGAGAAGTCCATGAGATGTTCCCTTGAGAGGGAGCTTCAGTTGCATGGAGAAGAGGAGCTTTTAGCTCCAAAGGAAGAACCTTAGGATGATGTGGAGCAGTGACTTGCAGAGGAGCAGAGAGTGGAAACACCCACTTATGGAGAGACTTCTAGAGATGGAAGCAAGTGCACCAGAGAGGTTGAAAGATTGATGCATGATGATAGAGAGAATGTGGGAGCACCCACATTACAACACAGGCATAGGAGGTCACCATATCGGTACACTGGCTACATGGCTCTTATGAATGAGAGTGTAGATATTGAGCCATCCTCATTCGAGGAAGCAATGCAGCAACCACTATGGGTTGAAGCCATTGTTGAGGAGTATGACTCCATTATCAGAAATAGTGTTTGGGAAGTGGTTCCAAGACCAGCAGACAAGTCAATGGTGAGTTCCAGGTGACTTTACAAGGTAAAGCAAGAAGCTTATGGGAGTGTGGAGAAAAATAAGCCCAGATTTGTGGAAAGATGGTTCTCTCAGGTGGAGGTAATTGATTACGAAGAGACATTTTCTCCAATAGCAAGATACTCTTCAATCAGATCTATTCTAGCACTTTCAGCATGGATGGGATGGAAGATACATCAAATGGATGTGAAGACAACATTCCTCAACGGTGTGATTAAGGAAGATGTGCACATTGAGCAGCCAGAAGGATTTGAGACCTTCAACATAAAGTCACATGTGTACAAACTCAAGCGAGCATTGTATGGATTGAAACAAGCACCACTGCTTGGTACACCATGATTGACAATTATTTCAGCAAGTTGGGCTTCACCAAAAGTGAAGCATATGCGAACTTTTACCATATTGTGGTTGTAGGTAAATTGTTGATTATAGTATTATATGTCGATGATTTAATTCTAACAGGTGATGAGAAACTAGTAAAATCATCAAAAGAGGATCTTGCAAGAGAATTCGAGATGAAGGACCTGGGCTCGTGCATTATTTCCTTGGTATGGAAGTATGGCAAGGATATGAAGAAATATTTGTCTCTCAGGGCAAGTATGCCAATGAGATATTGAAGAAGTTACACATGAAGAGAAGAAAACCCATGGAGACTCCTCTAGTAGGAAATTGGAGGGAGGAAGATGTTACTTCAAGTGAAGTAGTGGAGGCTACTATTTACAGGTAGCTTGTGGGTTCACTTATGTATTTGATGAACACATGACCAGACATATGTTTTGTAGTTAACCGACTTAGTCAAGTAATGGTTAAGACAACCAAACTCTATTATAAGGAAGTTAAACATGTGTTGAGATACCTTAGAGGCACCACTCAGTTTGGTCTTTGGTACAGATAAACAGATGGAGTGAAGCTTCAAGGCTTCACAGATGCAAATTGGGTAAGGAGTCCATCTGATAGGAATAGCATGTAAGGGGAATCTTCAGTATTGGGTCAACAACAATTTCTTGGTACAACAGGAAGCAGAGATCAATTGCACTCATTTTAGCAGAAGCAGAGTACATGGCTGCTAGTCAAGCATCTTGTGAAGCTATCTGGATGAGGAAGATCCTTGTTGGGTTATCTGGTCAATAGATGGATCCTACAGTGATTTACTATGACAATTAGAGTTGTCTCAAACTATCTGAGAATGCAGTTTTTCATGATCGATCCAAGCATATCGACATCTGGTATCACCATCTACAAGATTGTGTGAAAAGGAGAATCATGTTGTTGGAGTACATTCCTACAAAAGAAAAGGATGCATATATTTTGACAAAGGCATTGCAAGATTCAAATTCGAGTTTCATAGAGGCAGGATTAGGGTAGCAAATAATCCCTTTCTTATTGAGAGGGAGTGTTGAAAATGCAACAAGAAAATCATAATTTAATTTTTTCCTTGAATTAAATTGGGAATAAAATTGTAATTCCACATCTCATGACAACTTATATTAATTAACTAAGTTAATTTGACTTAGTTGGCTAGGTTAATTCGAGTTGAGAATATAACTTGAGTCATGTAGAATGTCTCCTACTTTATAGGAGACCTGGTTGAGTTTATTTTGAGTTGTAATCAATAACTTTAGTTTAACTGAGTTAAAGTCAATTAAACTAGTTCCAACTGTTGGAGGAACTAGTGGGAGGCCTAGTAGTGTGGTCGTTTCCTGCAGTGTAGTGTGGTGTTGCCTACAATGATCAACCAGAAAACTAAGGATCCACTCATAAATAACTCATTCATCTCAGATCTGAGAGTTACCTAGTTGAGATTGGAGTTCAAGGACAATGTACTAACAGTTGTATAATCATTTGAATTGTACAGGTGGTACATCTAGTGAGAGGAAGGCCTATGAGGATTGTGCAATTCCAATTGAGGCTTTTCCTTGATTAATAGGAGGCTAATTCCCAAGGAAACAATGCAAGGGAATAGGGACATGGGAAAGCAGAAAATTGGTTAATTATTGGCTTGGGCTTGTCTAGGAAGTTGTGAGGTAGATAGAGATAGTTTAGAGGTTTCTCAGGCTTGAGAAAAGCATTGTAATCTTCTCATATTTTCTGACTAATGCAATATACAGATAACAAGGGTTTTTAGTTGTGGCTTTCCCCATGAAATCATTGTGTAATGTGTTGATTGAATTATTTCTCTTGTACGCTTCATGATTTCACGATCGTTTAATTGTTTCCATCGATGAGTAGAGTATATTCAAGTCTTTTGTTTTGGTAAATTAAAATTAATATTTTGAATCTACAAGGAATTTCTACACCACTTTGAAATAGTTTTCTAGCTTCTCTTTAGAAGAGTTTATTCTTTACAATTATAGTTATTTTTCCCCTTTAGTTTTTATGCTATTTTTATGTTTTTATAGATTAACATGAATTTTAAGGTAATAGTAGCTTATTCTCGATGAGAAAATAAATTTAGTTGAAGTATAGTATTTTAGGGAATTATTTTGATTTGAAAAAAATTATATAAATAAATATTTTATTCAAAATATTAAAAAGCATACAATTTATTATTAAAATTTGTAAATTTTGGTGAATATTATATATGTAAACATGATTTATATGAAAATATAGATGAATTTTTAAAGTAAAAAAGTTATGTTGTAGGAGTTTCTTGAATAAGAGAACAATGGAATACAGGAAAATTTTAAGGATGGAAATTTGTTTTAAAGTTTAGAAATCTTAACAAATATTTCTAGTTCTCAATATGCAAATTGTAAAATATTTGGGAATATTTTTGTAAAAATATTCAAATTTCTAGTGATTTTATATAGTCTCTATAAATTTTTGGTGATTTTTAAGGTAAAACAATTTTATCCTTTAAAATTTGGGAAAATCATTTTTAGAAAGAATGGAAATTGGTGATTATTTTTTGTAAAAAGAGTGGAAAATTAAAATAAAATGGAAAAATAAAATAATTACAAAATCTTGAAGATGAAAAATAAAATAATTAAAAATATTGAATATTAAAGATAAAAGTTATTACTTTTAAATTATTAAAGAGATGACGTTTTAATTTAATGGACACAAATCCCCCATATCACATTGATCTTTTGTTAGGCAACAAATACCAAAATAATCTTAAAATAGGGAGAGAAATAGCTTCACTCCATGAAAAATAGATATAAGAATGAAAGATAAACCTCTTTCTATAATACAACAAATGTATAAGCATGAGATGATACTAAAACTATGTCTTCCTAGAATATATATATATATATATATATATATATATATATATATATATATATATATATATATATATATGACAGAGGGTACAATCGCAATTAGAGGGTTTAGCGAACAACACTAATATATTAATAAAAATTTAACTTACTATCTAGGGCTTTACATGTGACTTCGTTTAGGGCCTAACATGCCCCTCCCCTTCAAACAAGTGTTGTCCTCAACACTTTACTAACTACAGGTGTTTCTACATGAATAACACATATTTCCATGTCGTCTCTTCTACCAGTAGGTTCTTCCACTTGATGAGGTACTTATTAATTGTTCAATTTGTTTCTACTTATTCCTAATTTCAAGCATTCCTTGGATGGGTTGTTTTCTGAGATGAAAGTGGGGGTTGGGGGGGGGGGGGGGGGGGGTGGTGGGGGGCGTGGTTTTTAGCATCCCACCTAGCCAAAGGATCGGAGGATGTGGCACCGCATCCCCATCATAATATTTATAGTTCTAAACCAAAGCAGGCCAACCATCACTGAGAAAAGCATGCATTCAGCCCATAGTGGCCTCACAAGTTTCAACTATCATTCAAGTACTTGCTTGTGCTCTCCAATGAGGGAAAAATTTACCCATGGCTTCAAGGTTCTTATTCCATTTTATAATTAGCACTGCAACACCTGGTGCAGAGCGTCATTTTTCATTTGCGACAGTCGAGACTTGTATCAACTTCGCATGTAGCCTCCCTCCATTTGGTTCTTCGATGCTCTAGTTTGGGAAACATCAATTTCTCTAGCTAGAAATTCCCTAACTTAGGTAAGTTGCACATTCTTTAGTTCAAAGGAAATGTAGCGCTGATGGTAATATTATTTATCACCGTAATTTTCTTTCCATTTTGAATTCACTCTACTTTTATAGACTAGTGAGGTTTCCAGCTACTCCCATGCTCAGGATTTTCCATCTTCAAAGGATTCCACTACATCATAGGAATCGATCCCTAGGAGTAATCTTGATGATTTTATCCTAGATCTATAGCCCCCTCTGGCATTCCACCCCTTTAATTTCCCTCTAGACTTCGTTTAACTCTCATGCACTCTCTTCCCTTGTCTCCTCGACTTGTCTTTATGCCCATCTTGTGCACCCTCCCTGAGACCTATGCAACTGGAATCCACCCAAGACTATTCTTCATTTGGTATCATTGTCACTCCCATGTTATCTTTCTCCTTATCACTAATTGGTGTGGTTGATGGATCCCTATGGTAGTCATTATTTTAGCATTGATCCTCCTCTCAGTTCCCTTGCAACGTGGTGACCCCCTATATATTGTGTTGCTTCTTTCTTCCCCTCTTTGGTGACTAACTCTTTCCATTTATCTGATCCTTCGTCCATGCCTCATCAACAAGCCTGGGTGCACAAGGGAGTGTCTTATTATCAAGAGAGGGCCCATAGGGTAGCATGTGTATGCATCACTTAGAGGAAACAACTCCCATTATCATGACCTCACACCAGAGCCCATGCAGGAAGAGGTAACCCATGTCGAGGGAGAAGGCTGCTCACATAGACTTAACCTCTCAGACATGGAGGTTCTTGCTAAGTTGGTAGATTGGGTATTGGACACTGGACACACTTGAGATAGATTTAGCTAATGCATGTAGAAAGTTGATCTTTATTGGCATATAAAGTTCTGCTTAGGTAGATATCTACTAGAATGCCATGAGCATCAGGAAAATATCCTCCATTCTCTTGAGCATTTGCACCATCATATGAAGCACCTGGACCAATAAATGGAGTGTATAGAGTAGCATCTAAGAATACCTCCCTCAATAGGGGGCACAACCAAATACAACAAATATCCCATCCAAGTTGTTGCCACGAACTCTAATCCTTCTGCTTGATTGTATGCCACGATCTTGTTATATTTAATTTTCGATTGGTTAGGCCCATTGCTTTGTTTTGTATGTTAAAATTTTATCATCCTATTTTTTATTTTTGAGTAGCTTGGGAGGTACTCCAATCCCTAGGGTTGGGGGTTTGGAGGTTGGAGCACCATAATAGGTCATTGTGGGCTTGGAACACAAGGTTGGGGTTTTGTACCCAATGGAGTTGCACCAAAACCATGAGGCATTTTCTACATGTGATGGATGGAAATGATACAGGATTGTGAGGAGAATAAAACGCAATGAAAATCATCGAAATCTGAGTTGTAGAATATGAGATATGAATTTTTGAAGATAATGGTGGGTTTTTGGATAATCAAGTCATGTAGGCTTGAGGTAAACTTGTCCAAAAGACATGTTTCTTCAAGGAATTTGTGGATCCCTTATATTGGTATAGATATAAGGTGAGTTAAAATCATTTTCACTATCCAAGTGCATCAAATCATCAATATTTCATCTCTGGGTTGGTCATAGGAAAAGGAGGACAAGGTGTGGAGGAGGACATTTGTTTTGGGCATGTTTTTCCTTGATTGTAGGTCTGAGTTCATTGCAGGAGAAGGCCACATTACTGGAGTGGGCTGCAGGTGTTAGTATCAGTATCTTCATCCCTCCATTAGTGATCAAATTTCTCTTTTTTCATGCATATTAGGTGTCTCATATGATCAGCTGCATTCCATTAGGTCATGGATCAACTGATGGTAGTGGTTCTTTGTCAATTTCCCTCATGCCATTTATCTGTTGGCCTATTTTCACATGTACAAGTCATTTGCTGTCATTTTTATTTCATTCCATTTGCAAAAATCATTTTAGGGTTTTTAGGTCTCACTAGGTCTAGGGTTTGTCACCATGGTCTTCAAAAACTCAATAAGAGGTCAGTAGTGACATGAGGATGTTTAATAAGTTCATAAAACCACAAATTTCACTAATGATATGCTTCATAAAGGGTTTTTACCTCAAAACTCTATTTTGAGGTGAAAACAGGGTTTTTTCTATTTCATGTACAAATTTTATGTAATTTCAATGTTTTCATATGTAATAAGCTTCAGCTACAACCCTTGGTCACCTTGCCAACTCTAGCCACTGCAAAGAAACAAAAACATCCAAGCATCAGTTCATCAAATGATAAAAAGAGCCAAAATGCAAAAAACAGAGTTTTTTAAAGCAAAGTGAAAAGAACTTTAGGAAAGTGGGTTTCCAAATGAAAAATTAAAGCAAGATGGATATAAAATTTCTCCTTGGTGTTGGAAGACTTCATTTTGTGCAAAAGAGAAAGAGAAAGAGAAAGAGGGAAAATCGCATTTTGTGGGAGAAAGAGGGAAATTGCAGCAAAATTCAAGTTTTTCACTGGTGCAATGCACTTGGGCACTGGCGCGATACACTTGCTTGGCGCTACACACTGGGCACAAGTTTTACAAAGGAAATTGAACGGGTGCCATGCACAAAAAGTGCGATACGCACCTAGGCGTTGACGCGACGCATCTGTTGGCTGAGCTCCAAAACGCATTCCATTGATTTCACAAGCCTCCAATTTTGTAAATAATCCCTCAACAAGTAAGTACACCCTCCTATCTTGTCTAGCAATGGATTGTTTCATCTATAGTGGTGATTTGAGTATTGAAAAATGAAACCCTAGTTTCTCTCAAAGTTGCCTTGCCAAGCTTGTCTAGGGTTTTGTTGTTTTTGCTATTTTCACCCCCTTGTGATTATTTTCCTATATCCCATCCCCCTGCACTAAGTTTCCCTAAATCCCTTCCTCTTTCCCTCTCCCATTGACACTCACCTTACTCCCTATTACCAAACCCTAAGCCCTATACATAATTCCTACCATTCTCAAAACCCTAATTCCCATTTCCCAAACCCTATCATTCCCTAAAACTCTACTGCCATCATCAAAAGCCTCATTCATAGTTCTACTATCGGTCATCCTTTTTATCCCCAAAAGAAAATAGCAGTCACCTATACTTGAAAAAATTTCTTCATACTCATCATTCTTCACTCCACATTTGCAAGTATGGAAACAGATTCAGCATATTAATTATTATATTAATAATAGTTATTATAATAATTATAATCATTTCCATTATCTTTAATAATATATATTATTGATTTGGTATTATAAGTATTACTAATTACTAATTATTATATTAATAACAATAATTAATGTAATTATAATCATTTCTATTAATTTTAATAATAATATATTAATTAATAATAATTAATTCAAATTAATAATAATAATAATTAATATCTAATTAATTAATAATAATAATAATTAATAATTAATTTTAATTAATAATAATAATTAATTTTTAATTAATAATAATTAATTATTATATTAATATAATTAATTATTATATTAATAATAATTAATATAGTTAATTATTATATTAATAATAATAATTAAAATAATTATAATCATTTCAATAAAAATTTTAAAAATAATATATATTATTGATTTGATATTACAAGTATTACTAATTACCAATTATTATATTAATTACTATGTCAATTATTATATTAATAATTAATTATTATATTAATTACTATATCAATTATTATATTAATAATTAATTATTATATTGATAATAATTAATTATTATATTGATAATAATTAATATAATTAATTATTATATTAATAATAATAATTATAATAATTTTAATCATTTCAATTAATTTTAATAAATAATATATATTATTGATTTGATATTATAAGTATTACTAAGTACTAATTATTATATTAATAATAATAATTAAAGTAATAATAATCATTAATTTTGATCATTGCAATTAATATTTCTAACTACTAATTACTATATTAAAATTATTATAACCTTTCAATTAATCTTAATAATAATTTATATTAATTAAATTTACTATTACTAATGATTATAATAATAATAATATTCAATTAAAAAAAAAAAAAATTATTAATTAATTAAATGAATCAATTAAATCAAGAGGCAGCCGACTTCTCAAAAAATAAAAATAAAAAAAAAATTGAGAGCCGACCTTCCCCTCTTTTCTCTCCTCATTTCTATTTAAACCCTAAAAATCTGCTCTTCTTCTATCAAGCATTCAAGTTGTCCTGATGATGGATCCCAGTTGGGATTTGAAACGTTGGCAGAAAAATGTTCTTACTGTGGAATCTCCGGTGACTAATTCGAAAATATGTGAGGGATGATGAAACTGTGAGTGATTCTTCCCTAGAGGCTCATGCACCAAGAAAACCACATAAAGGAGGAAAGCACATCCGGGAGGAGCCCACCACTCTCACAGAGTTACTAACTTGCCCTCTTGTAGTAACATGTTTTAAACATTAGTCTTGTTACCAGTTTTGTGAGATGGTGGAGAGGGTGAAATATCACCATGAGCTTGCTAGGTTATTTGTTCTTCATCTTCACAATGGCCAAGTGAACCTAGTTGGTGTCTCTTTCACTTTGACACCTGAAAGCATAGCTGCAGCAACAAGCATTCCTAATGTGGGAGAATAGTGGAACAAGGGACAACATGTGGGCAGAGAGCATTATGAGCCTTACATCAAGGCTAGTTATCAAAGGAAAATCAGTAGGGTCTTTCCTTTCAGATACCTACAAGACACTTATGCTCCACTCATGAAACTCATTATCAAGTATTTCACCTGTGAAGGGAGGTTTTCTCGTTTGTATACTTACCATGTTAGATTGTTGATGCATTTCACTAGAGTGAGGATGATGAACCTCCCCTATTTCATATGCAGAAATATTGAGAAGATGGCTACATATGTGCAAAGGAAACCTCTTCCTCAGCAGTTCAGTAGCATTTATCATTTTTCATTGATCAAAATTGTTGTTTTGCATCAGCTAAGTTTGTTGAATGTTTCATGGGATACCTTCATTTCACATGAGGTTTTCAAAAGACCTCAGGTGACCCCATCAGTGCTACAAGAGGAAGGAGGGCCTTCAAATCAGCGAGAGGTTCACGAGACTGAAACAACAGGTGTGCTAGTATTGGTCACTTATGAAAAATGCACAAGGAGATTATTTGCAGTTGCCAAACGAGTATTATCTCCACCTGGGGTGGAAGGGGTCTCGTTTCCTTCACTAGACCACATGCAAATGCTATCTTCACCTGGGGTGAAAGGGGATTTTCCTTCTTCTTCAGTAGTACAGGAATAGGATAAAGGAAAGAAACCTTTGCATGATGAAGGGCCTTCTAAAGGTCAGGATAGAGATTTTGTTTTGATTCAGGAAGAGGACACTGATTTGGGTTCCCAAAACTTAAGACTCAAGGAGGTCATCAAAGAGAAAGAAGCTGACATCCATGCCTTATCACTTGACCTTGAGAGGGCTAAGTGGATTATTAAGTTCCTTGAGAAAGAGAATAAGCAATTGGAGGATAAACAAACAATCATGGAGCTGTAAACCATAAGGGAAAACAAGCAACCAACAAAGAGAAGAAAAGTCAAATTGACACCCCTTGAGCAAGAGATTGATGCTGACCAGGAATCATGGCTAGAGAGGATGAAAATTCACTTGGAGAAATTTGCTTGAGAAATCTAACAAGGAGAAAAAGATGTTGCGCCACATGGCTTATCAATATTTGGCTCGGAACAAAATTTGTCAAACAAGGATAAGAAGCCTAAAATCCAAGTTAAGGAGAACTTTGAGGAGAAAGAAAGAGTAAGATAAGAACAAGATCTTGGTTGAAGCTTCATTGGCCTAGCATAACACCTAACACAGATCACACATGCCAAAATTCAAGAAATTTGGTGAAATTTTGGCTTTTTTGAATTTTTCAGGGAAAAAATAGGTTTTTCCGGTAGGTGCGCTTTTGATGGGGACCTCCATTTGCAGAAAACTTTGCATTTTTGGATTCATCATGAAAATTTATGCTTGCTCAGAAATGGCTGTGAAGTTTTGACAAATTTTGGGCCTCCAAAAGGGCCAAAAACACCCAAAAAATGCCCTCTCTGCCACTTTTTGGCCACACAAGAAGAAGTCTTGGGAGATTGAATTTTTGGAGGGGCAAATGGACTCAAAATCAAAAAATTCAAGTTGTTCCAGAAGCTAGACTTGCCATGCTTTCTAACGAGCTATCTTGCACCTGATTTGGACTTCAGGAAGCCTTCCAAAAGTGGCTTGGAAAAAGCACTATGCACAAGAAAAATGGCACTATGCATAGGATGAAAAATTGCCAATTTTGCTTGTTTGCTCAGAATTTCGCCTAGTTTTCTTCTAGTTTGACTTTTTCTCTCTTATGGTAAAATTCATGATGTGACATGATGTAAATTGATGTAATATGATGTAAAAATGATAAAAATTGACTCAAGGAGGTAGATACATCAGTTGTAGGTGGTTTTGAGCTGTAATGAATTGGTTTCCTAAGTTTTAGAGGCAAGTTGTTCCACTGCCTATTTTTGTGTTCCTAGTTTAGATATGGTTGAAACCACCCCTCTTCTCATGGATTCGACCCCTGATGGATAGCAAAGGTGGTTTGGATGTCTATATCATCTGTTTTTTAAATCATTTGTCAAGGTTGGACTCTTGTGGATGCTTTGAGCACTATTGTACATCACTTCTGCAGTTTGGCAAGGAAATAGACTAGGGTTTTGTAGCATTTTGTGGGATTCTTGTGGCGACATGAATTAGTATTGTTTTCTCATCTGTGATTCAGTTTATCATATGTTTATGTGTGCCATTATCTCTCTTTTTCTCTGCATAACTAAATGGATCAAGTGTAAAGGTAGAATTCATTGATGTTTCAGTGCTCTACCTTGGGGTTTATTTAGTTTTACATGTTTTCTACTGTTTGAAGAGGACTCGTGACACTTGCATGCCCTATAAAACTCCTCACCAGTCTTTAGACTCACCATTACACCTAATTTTAAGTAGTAAAATACTTGCCTACCTCGCCCCACAGAAACCTCTGCAAATCTGAGTGCATTCCCTAGACCCAAAACTGCCTTCCTCATCTAATCCAACAAACCAACTTTAAAATCAATCAAACTCCTCTAAGCATATACCTAGCCTAAAATTAGTATTTACATCAGTCATATCTTGCATTATTTGTCATATTTTCCTAAGATTGACAAGGAGAGAGCCCTCTCTCAACCTGGTAGGGCTAGCTACCAGGTTAAGCATGGTTTGATGTTACCCTAGACCTGCCTTCCTTCAGCCTGAGGTAGATTTAGGCCCAAATAGCAGGGTTTTTTTAAGGTGTGGTTTTATGCTATGGTACCTTTGTTTGATGTTTGCAGAGAACATTCACTTTACAGGGGGCGAAAGGCGTATTTAAAGGTTTTTTAGGGTTGTTGTAGGGTGCCACGGGGATCTGGAAGATTTCTATGAAATTAAGAGAGGGATGGGAGGCATAATCTAAGGCTATACTCTTCCTAGGACATAGTTCTAGATAGTAGGAGCAAGGGATAGTTAGACAACAGTTGTAGAGAGGTATTTGTGCAAGGTTATGAGGGTTGTAACAGTGGGTCACAAGCCCTAACCAGGAGCAGCAAAGTGTAGTAGTTGTTAGCTCTGCTATTACTTTCAACCTTTTAAGGACAAATGCAGGCTTGATCGGGATGTTAACGCTCATAAAAGATTTTCACCTGTCATCATTCTTATTCTCCTTCGTTTTCCTTATAACTCCATAAACCCCACTATACCTGTTTTACCCCAAAATTCAACCTAAACCTGTATTTACTTAACCCCCCGTTGCATGCATTTCCTCCGTTTCACTTCTATTTTTCTTTGAAATCTTAGGTTCTGTCGGCCCCATAAGCATAAAATCTAAACCCACATGACCATATTCAATTATGCGCACGTGGTTACTGTAGCTGTCCCGCCACATCAATTAAAATGCACGTGCTTTTAAGTCCGCCGTCCGATCATTTCCCGCAGATCTGATGGTATTCGCAGCTCCCGCCCCGCAAACTTGCATGTACGATAGCCCACGGGGAAAGCGGTTTCCCTGCTGTCCCATCTGCCACGCGTCGCTATTATACTAGATCGCTCCTCCGCATACGAAAACCGCCCACCTCCCTTGAGCGGTGCGGGGAAACCGCTAACCACCTACCTGTACGACTCCCACTCGTTAACCTTCGCTCACCTCCGCCGCTCGATAGCTATCGGATCTGCCTGACCGCAATCCGACGGCCCACATTCGCCCGTCTGCGCTACCTCCTGATACCCGTCATCAAACGATCTCCACCGTTGATTTGTGTGATCCAACGGCTGAGCTTCATCCCTCTGCTCATTCTGCCTCCGCCATCCTATCTATGCCCATAGCCTGATCCGTGCTCCCGAGAAACAAAGATGGCCGGCTACCAGTCCTGGTACTGTCTGTATTAATTCTTCAACCACTGCAATCAAGGAACAACATGGCCGAGAAGAAAAAGTACAGGAAAGAGAAATTAAAGGTATTAATCAGTCATGGAGCCTTGTACACATCACACTCCATCTACTTAGAGAAGGACAGCCAAGCAGCAAAAAGGTCGATTTGTTCATTAAAGAAGCAGATTATAGCAGAGATCCATATCAGATTGTAAATGTGGTTAGTGGTCCGTTATGACCCCTCCATGCATAGTATAGCAGATTTTTTGTAATCAACCTCCATATATACCCAGAAAGAAGATGTAATGAGGGTTGATGAATGTTATTTTGATGTAGAATTCAACTTTTGGAGACTGTAACTGTTGTGATACCTGCAGCGTCTAGTCTTCATTTTCAACTAATACAAGCTTCTTTTGCTGTCAATTGTTCACTTTCCACTTCTTCTTTGTTCCAGGCTGTGCCTGTTATGCATTTTTATTGTACTCTTGATTTTTATCATTAGAGGGGCTATCATCCCACCTCCATGTTAGAATCTAGTAAGTATTATTGAATGTGTATGCAGGTTTCTGTTGTTTCAATGCCAGAGAGCTGTCATCCTCTCTGTGCATTAGGAAATAGATTTGCAGACCTCTTTACTGGTTGTAGCTGGCCATCACAGGGTCCTGTGCATCTGTTGGTGTGATCAGTATTCTCCATTTTCACCTAATCCTCAAACTGTGAGTAATTGGTGGTCTAAAGCCTTGTAGTCTAGGGTGTTCACCCATGTCTGGGGTTAAGCATAGTATAAGTGGTTATCTGGCTTGAATATGCATCATTCCTTCCATTCATCCACCATTTTCCAACATTTTTGTTGAGTTTGTAATGTTCCTGAGCATCTCTGATATACAACTTAGGAGAGTTTCTTGGGGTGATAACATTAATTGGCGCTGTTGCTGGGGAGAGGAGATTGAAGCTCAGCTTCCTTGGGAAAATGACACAGTTCTAGATTTTGATGATAGACAAGGTCTGGGCACATATTCTGGTTGTAATCATCTATCTGGCGACTCCATTGGAGGAAGACCAACCTTTGGAGACTCCACATTGAATTTCTGGCTCAGTTTTTGAGACATACTCGAAGAAATCCTCAAAATCACCAGCTGAACCAGTGCCTGACCCTGAGAGGACTGTCAAATCGAAGAAAGCATCACGGAAAGGGGCATCAAGATCAGGTAAGCCCAAGAAATCTTATTTGTCTTTGCATGAGGAGTTTTTAGTTGAAAATACACAATTTGAAGACTTCGAGCCTAGTGCTGCTAGTAAACAAACACCTGCAAAGATTAGTATAGCCACTTGTTCAGTTAGTTTCCCTTTGAATCTAAGTCCAAAGAAAGTTTCCCATACAATCCATAACATCCCTTTGTCTCTACCATCCATCACATTACTTCCTACCATTCAATCTGCTAGTATTCTTCCAAATACTCCAGTCATGACAGGACAACAAGCACCTACGAAGATAGAAAGAATTGTTGCTGCTAGATATGGACCCTTGGTCTTGCCTGTTCCTTTAAATCCTATAACTGTGGGAGAATATAAAAAATATATGCCCAAGTTCACTGGCACAGAGGGAGTAACAACAGAAGAACACCTTGAAGCTTTTTATAGTTATGCTGATAACTTAGATATAAGTGAAAATGATGTGTGGATGAGAGTTTTTGTCCAGAGCCTTGATGGAGAGGCCAAGAAGTGGTTCAGAGAACTAGCCCCTAGATCTATTTATGATATTGAAGCCTTAGATGATGCATTTTTTAAGCATTAGGGAGATAAAAAAGACTTGTTGTATTATCATACTGAGTTTGGTAACCTGAAGAGGGAAAATGGGGAATCATTGCCTGATTTCAATAAAAGATTCAATTGTATGTATAGTAAGATACCAGCTGAGGTAAAGCCTACCCCCATCTCTGCCAAACTCACTTATGCCAATGCTTTTGACTCTGATTTCTACCTATTGTTGAGAGAAAGGAGATGTGCTACTCTGGCAGACATGCAGGATGCAGCTCTAGAAGTAGAGTCTAATATCATGGCTGCAGAAAAGCTCAAAAGTCAAGCTGATAGAAGGAGGCAGAGAGATCAGGCTTCTGCCTCCTCTACATCATCTTCAGAGCCTAAATTAGACAAAATGACTCAGATGATAGAGTCATTGGCTGCTGAAATTTCTAAGCTAAAGGTTGAGCAAAATTCAGGAAAAACAAGGCAGCACAACACATTTGCTCCAAGAAATCCAAATTCATTCAGAAGAGCAAATGAACAGTTGCAAATAATTCAGAGGGATAAAGAACCATATGAAGAACAGAAAGTTAAAGATCCTTTCCAAAATGTAGTCATGGAGGAAGAACAATTTGAAGAAGATGAGGATGAAATTCACTGCATGGAAGATAAAGGCAGCGCTGCATTTTTGACATTGGCTGCTTATGAAGAGTCTTTGCTGCAAGAACAAGACAGTCAAGAATGGGACAGAGAGGTCGTTCTACAAACTGGTGGGCAACAAAGATATAATTTGAGGTCAAATGCAAAAAATGTCAAAGAGAATTCTGCACATAGAGCTGTTGTCCAAATAGAGTCACGGAATATCAAACAGAGTAGACCAGTAGTTGATCCAGTCATCCTCAAAGCTCCAAGTTAAGAGGTAAGAGGTTTTGATAAGTTATCTTCTTCTTTCAGCTTTGAGTCAGAAGTCCAGAAGATGAAAATATCTGTGCCTCTGATAGAGTTGGTCAAGAGTGAAATGTTTAGAAAGCCTATCCTTGAAGCTATTGAGATGGAAATCACACAAACCTCCACTGACTCTGTCAACTTGTAAGATGACAAGCCTGCTGTTGTGCTTAGTCCCATGATTGAACCTGCTGATAATTATTCTCCATATTTTTATGTCTCTTTGACCATTCATGACAAAATCCTCCAAAATTGCCTGTTGGACACAGGGGCTAGCCATAATTTGATGCCTAAAGCTGTCATGGAAGAGTTGGGCCTTGACATTACCAGACCTTATCATGATTTATTCTCTTTTGATTCAAGGAAAGTGAAATTCCTAGGGTTAATCAAAGACCTGGCCATTACCTTAACTCAGCTGCCCATGAAGAGTATGATGATGGATATTGTGGTAGCAGATGTCCCTCCTAATTTTGGCATGCTGCTGTCCAGGGGATGGATTAAGAGACTAGGTGGGACACTACAAAATGATCTATCTTATGCCACTGTTCCAGTTTTTGGAGGGGAAATCAGGAGATTGTACAGAGAAGCACAACTGGCATACATCATCAGTTATGAGAAGAATCCTACTAATCATCCCATATATGCTGTGGACACGGATTTTGGAGCTTGTATCCTCCAAATAGAAGAGTGTCAGAAGGCCTCAATGTAGATCAGGAAACTAGTGAATCAGGCCGAGGAAGAGCAAGGAAGTCAAGTTTGGGAGATGTTTTTTGATGGAGCATGTTCCAAGGAGACTGCAGGAGCAGGGGTGGTGCTAGTATCTCCAAAGCAAGAAAGCATTCAGCTGTCTTTTAAGCTGGTTTTTCAAGTCACAAACAATATAGCAGAATATGAAGCTCTGCTATTGGGCCTTAACGCAGCAAAAGAAGGGGGAATCAGGAACATAAAGGTGTTTAGAGATGCTAATCTGATTATTCAGCAAGTAAATAAAACACCCAAGGTTGAAAGCATATAGAGATGAGGTATGGAGAATCAGAGATTCTTTTGATTATTTCTGTATTTTATATATTCATAGAGCCCAAAATCAGCTTGCTGATTCCCTTGCTATTTCTGCTAGTCTATTTATCCCTCCAATGCCTCCCAGATTGGTGTATGAAGTCCAAATGAAATATAGACCATCCTTCCCTGACAATGTCTAGCATTGGAAAGTTTTTGATTATGATGACGAGATAAGTAGGTTCCTACAAGTCATTGATGAGTTTTCTGAAATGCAAATTGACCAAGAGAATGAAACCTTGGAAGAAAATCCCCAATCCCAGCTTAGAAATAAAATTGGCAAAGAAAGCATTGTCCAGCTTCCCAGCAATCATATTCCTAAGGGTTTAATTCCTCTAGAAAGACTGTTTGACCAAAATGATGTGCCTTACAAGGTTGCCCAAAAAGGAGATCAATCTGCAGTCTGTAAGCATGATATAGGGAGTCCACGTTAGCCTAGATACATAAATTTGTCTACTCATCTGTCTACTGACCAAAGTTCTAAATACTGCAAATTAATGAAGCAATTTGCTGATGTGTTTGTCTTGGAGTATAGTGACCTGAAAACTTATGATAAGAAGATAATCCAACATAAAATCCCTCTGGAGAAAGACACCATTCCTTTCAAATAGAAGCTGAGACCAATAAATCCTATGCTCCTCCCTATGATTGAAAAAGAAATTAAAAAGTTGCTAGCTGCCAAGATCATAGTTCCTCTTAGATATTCCAAATGGGTAGCCAATCTAGTAGTGGTGAGGAAGAAAAGTGGAGAAATCAGACTGTGTGTTGATTTCCGAAACTTAAACAAATGCTCTAAGAAAGACAACTATCCTCTACCAAAGATGGAGCATTTGCTGCAAAAGGTCTCAGGTGCCAAAGTAATGTTTTTCTTGGATGGTTTTTCAGGCTTTAATCAGATTGTTGTGCATCTAGATGATCAAGAGAAGACTGCATTTACCACTCAGGGCACTTTTATGTATGCCAAGATGCCTTTTGGGTTGATGAATGCTAGAGCCACCTTTCAGAGAGCTATGGATATTGCATTTGTGGGAGAGAAGGATAAATTTGTCCTTATCTACCTTGATGACATAACAGTTTACTCCAGCAGCCATCAAGACCATTTGCAGCATTTGAAAAGGGTGTTTTTGAAGTGCAGAAGATTTGGAATTTCAGTCAATCCTAAAAAGTCACAATTTTCTTTAGAAGAAGGCAGGCTGTTAGGACATGTTGTTTTTTCTGAAAGTGTCCGAATTTATCCAGAAAGGGTAAAAGAAATACAGTCCCTGGTTGTTCCGAGATCAAAGAAAGATATCCAATCCTTTTTTGGCAAGATTAATTTTGTGAGGAGGTTTATTCCAAATTTTGCAGAACTGGTGAAGCATGTTACCTCCATGTTGAAGAAAGGGTTAGAGATTAGGTGGACTCATGCAGCAAGAAAATCATTTGATTCCATCAAGAAAGCCATTATGGAAGCTCCCACACTAAGCAACCCAAATTACATCAAGGAGTTCCATATATTTTCATTTGCCTTTGAAGACACCATTGCAACAGTTCTATTGCAAGCAGATGAAGAAGGTTCAGAACATCCAGTAGCATTTTTCAGCAAGAACTTGAGGGATGCTGAACTGAGGTATGATATTATTGAAAAACATGCATATGCCCTTATCAAATCCTTGAAAGCCTTCAGAGTTTATATCTTGCATTCAAAGATAATTGCATATGTACGCTCTGCTACAATAAAAAAATGTCTTAACACAATCTGATGCTAATGGAAGAAGGGAAAAATGGATTGCAAAGATGATAGAATTTAATATGGAATTAAATCCCACCAAACTTGTCAAAGGTCAGGGTCTTGCCAGGTTGTTAGTTGAAGAAAATTGCAGATCTTTGGATATTGATTCCCTGTGCGCAGTTGCAGAAATCGGTCAGACAGATAAAGAAGAGGAAGCAGTTGAACCAGAGAGAAAGCAGTCAGTGGAAGAAAATCTAGCTTCTTGTGATTGGTATTCTACAATAATTAATTTCTTGCTGAAGCTAGAAATCCCTTCAGGATTTACTCAAAGTTAAGCCAGAACTATAAATCTTAGGGCAGCAAAATATTGTATCTATGCAAAAATGCTCTACTGGAGGGATCTATCCGGAGTGCTTTTGAGGTGTCTAGATAAAGAGCAGTCAATAGAAGTTATGCATCAATTTCATTCCAGTATGTGTGGAGGGCACCATTATTGGAAAACTACAGCCCATAAAATTCTCAGAGCTGGGTACTATTGGCCCACTTTATTTTCTGATGTATTTTTGTTTGTTAAATCTTGTGAGAGATGCCAAAGATTTGAAGGAAAACAACAGTTGAAGTCCCTGCCCCTAAAACCAATACATGCAAAAGGACCTTTTTAGCAGTGGGGCTTGGATTTTATTGGTGAAAGCAATCCACATTCCAGTGGCTAGCACAGATGGATACTAGTAGCCACTGATTATTTTACCAAGTGGATTGAAGCAATCCCTACAAGGAAGGTTGATCATAATGTGGTCATGAAGTTTTTGACAGAGAATATCTTCAGCAGATTTGGTTGTCCACATAAACTAGTCACAGATAATGTAGCAGCCTTCAGGGCAAAAGAATTGGTGGAAATGTGTGATTCAATGGGTATTAAACTGGTTCATTCCACCTCATATTATCCACAAGGAAATGGTCTGGCAGAATCCTCTAATAAAAGCCTGATAAGGATAATTAAGAAGTTGTTAGAGGACAATAAAAAGAATTGGGATTCCAAGCTCAAGTATGCACTGTGGGCTGACAGAGTGACCATTAAGAAATTGACAGGCAATTCTCCTTTCAATCTGGTATATGGTACTGAAGTTGTATTCCCAATTCAGCTAACTCTCCCTGTGGAAAAATTCCTTCAAGAAGAATAGAATGAGGAAGAAGACATGACAAAGAGGATCACTGATTTAGCAGAAGTACATCAGATTAGAGAATAGCTGGTTGAAAAGGCTGCAGCACATCAAAAAAATATCAAGGATGCCTTTGACAAGAAGGCAAAGACAGATAATTTTCAGGTTGGAGATCTGGTTCTGAAATGGGATGCATTGAAAGAAAAGAAAAGGAAATCATGGGAAGTTTGATGCTTTCTAGATAGGGCCTTTCATCATTTCATAGATTCTAGGGAACAACACCTTCATACTGAAAAGTATGGGAGGAGAAGCAGTTTTTGATGGCCCAGTTAATGGGCGTTTTCTAAAAAATTATGTTGTTTAAGGTCTTTGGCCTTAAAGATTGTAAATATTTTGTTTTCATCAGTTTTGCGTGGGCAAAGTAGACTCCATGCCCAATGGAACAGTAGGAATTTTGGCTAATTTGTTTTCATCAAGAAGGCATTGATCTGCAGGTTCTTGAGACCTCACAGGGAGGATCTCATCCCCAGAAGGATCCAATGTTAGCTCTGGTATTACTTTCAACCTTTTAAGGACAAATGCAGGCCTAATCGGGATGTTAACGCTCATAAAATATTTGCACCTGTCATCATTCTTATTCTCCTTCGTTTTCCTTATAACTCCATAAACCCCACTATACCTGTTTTACCCCAAAATTCAACCTAAACCTGTATTTACTTAACCCTCCGTTGCATGCATTTCCTCCGTTTCACTTCTATTTTTCTTTGAAAGCTTAGGTTCTGTCAGCCCCATAAGTGTAAAATCTAAACCCACATGACCATATTCAATTATGTGCATGGGGTTACTGTAGCTGTCCCGTCACATCAGTTAAAATGCACGTGATTTTAAGTCCGCCGTCTGATCATTTCCTGTGGATCTGATGGTATTCGCAGCTCCCGCCCCACGAACCTACACGTACGATAGCCCACGGGGAAAGTGGTTTCCCCACTGTCCCATCCGCCACGCGTCACTATTATACTGGATCATTCCTCCGCATATGAAAACCGCCCACCTCCCTTGAGTGGTGTGGGAAAACCACTAACCGCCTACCTGTACGAATCCCGATCGTTAACCTTTGCTCACCTCTGCCGCCTGATAGCCGTTGGATCTGCCTGACCACAATCCATTGGCCCGCATTCGCCCATCCATGCTACCTCCTGATACCCCTCGTCAAACGGTCTCCACCATTGATTTGTGTGATCCGACGACTGAGCTTCGTCCCTCCACTCAGTCTGCCTTTGCCATCCTGTCTACGCCCATAGCCTACTTTGTGCTCCCAAGAAACAAAGATGGCCGACTACCAGTCCCGGTACTGTTTGTATTAATTCTTCAACCACTGCAATCAAGGAACATCATGGCCGAGAAGAAAAAGTACAGGAAAGAGAAGTTAAAGGTATTAATCAGTCATGGAGCCTTGTACACATCACACTCCATCTGCTCAGAGAAGGACAACCGAGCAGCAGAAAGGTCGATTTGTTCATTAAAGCAGCAAATTATAGCAAAGATCTATATTAGATTGTAAATGTCGTTGGTGGTCAATTATGACCCCTCCACGCATAGCATAGCAGATTTTTTGTAATCAACCTCCATATATACCCAGAAAGAAGATGTAATGAGGGTTGATGAATGTTATTTTGATGTAGAATTCAACTTCTGGAGACCGTAACTACTGTGATACCTGCAGCGTCTGGTCTTCATTTTCAGCTAATACAAGCTTCTTTTGTTGTCAATTTCTCACTTTCCACTTCTTCTTTGTTCCAGGCTGTGCCTGTTATGCATTTTTATTGTACTCTTGATGTTTATCATTAGAGGGGTTGTCATCCCACCTCTGTGTTAGAATCTAGTAAGTATTATTGAATGTGTATGCAGGTTTCTATTGTTTTAATGCCAGAGATCTGTCATCCTGTCTGTGCATTAGGAAATAGATTTGCAAACCTCTTTATTGGTTGTAGTTGGCCATCACAGGGTCCTGTGCATTTGCTGGTGTGATCAGTATTCTCCATTTTCACCTAATCCTCAAACTGTGAGTAACTGGTGGTCTAAAGCCTTGTAGTCTGGGGGTGTTCACCCATGTCTGGGGTTAAGAATAGTAGAAGTGGTTATCTGGCTTGAATATGCATCATTCCTTCCATTCATCCACCATTTTCCAACATTTTTGTTGAGTTTGTAATGTTCCCGAGCATCTCTGATATACAAACTAGGATAGTTTCATGGGGTGATAATAGTAGTAAATAGACTTGTAAAGCCAGGTATGTTATGATGTTTTTTTTATTTGATGCTAGGGATGAAGTCCTAGTGTGGACAGTTTGTTGCAGCTTGTAGAAGCCAATAGGAAAGGTTGATTTGGAGAGTTAGAAGCCTTTCTTAGGATAAGATTCTATAGTAAGTGTTGACAGTTGGATTGGGCATCATTTAATTGTTTAAGGAAAATGTGTTGGTAGCCTAAAGTAGCCCTAGATTATCATGACAAGACAGGAATTGATAGCTATGTGTAGAGATAAGGATTGAGCCTAATGTGTAGCTCTTTGATGGATGAAAGAAGATCTAGATTGGCATATTGGAGCTTAGGTAATAGCCATCCTAGAAGAGCAGATTAGATCATCATGTGTTCATTGAAGCATAAGTGACTTGCAACAGTGATAGGTGGTAGACCTCTTGGAATATCTATGTGTTGTCTCTTGATGGACTAAGGGGCAGCTAGAGAGTAGATCGGAAGCGAAGGACCGACTGGACGAGATACGACATAGAGGATGTGATTATGCACTAAAACAAAGAGATTGTCATTGTATCTTGTATTATTTTACTTATGGATATTTTGAGGGCCATTATCCCTTGTACAGGAGCCCTAAACTATTGTATTATATGTTGATGATATAACAAAGTTGGGTTACAAATATTGTTTTTTTTGTTCTTATTATGCACGTGATTGATTTAGTGTATTATATCGTTTCTCTATGAAAAGTAGCTTTGTTGAGATTCTTGGTTTGGTAGCGTCAAAGATTTAAGATTCTATCCTAGACTCCAAGGTTGTGGAAATTCAACATGGTATTAAAGCGTGTCGGAGCTACTTTGGGAGACAATGAATCAAAGAGTACACAACGAAGTATAACTTAAGATGGAGTTGGTCACATTGTAGGTGAAGGGCTTGCTACAATGTTGAAGTTGCAAGCTGGTCTCTGGTTTTAGGAAAAGTTGGAAGGATTGTCCAACTATAGTGCATGGAAGGAAAGGATCAAGTTGGTCTTGCAAATCTACAGGATCCAGGAGTTCACGGAGAAATACATCAAAAATCCAACTGACCCTAAGGAGTTGGAAGTGTACGAGGATTTGGATTTGAAGGTGAGATTGATCATCCTTGATGGTGTGAAGGATCCCCTAATACCTCACTTGTATAGGAAGAACACTGCACATGAGATGTGGATGGATCTTTAGAATTTGTTCCACAATAAGAACAAGAACCGAGTACTGATATTGGAGGATAAGTTGAATTCCACCAAGATGATACAGGGTGAAGGAGTGATTTCATATCTGACGAGATTGTCTCAGGTCAAAGATGAACTTGTTGTCATCGGTGTGACTATTTCAGAGACTGATATGGTGAGGATTGCTTTGAAATGGTTCACTGAGGAATGGGATCCCTTCATATAGGGAATCATTTCCAAAGAAAAGTTTACATACTAGAATAGGTTGTGGGATAACTTCATTTAGGAAGAATTGTGAGACGAGGATCTTCATCCGAAGAAGAGGGCTTCAGATGATGACATGGCACTTGCAGCACGAAGGAAGGGTAAGAAAAAGAAGGACTTGAGTAAATTAAAGTGTTTCAATTATGGCGAAGTGGGTAATTTTTCATCAAGATGTCCTATGAAGAAAAATATGGGAGATGATGAGAATAAGAAAGGGAAGCAGGTCATCAGTGTTGCCAATTTTGGTGAGATAGATGCTCTCACCAGGAGGTTCGAGGAGGAGGACTTTGCTATGATCTCTCATTTCTTGCAAAGTACCATCGATGAGGTTGCATGGTATGTGGAATGTGGTGCATTGAAGCATATGACAGGGTCACATGAGGTATGCTAAGTGGGACTCAAAGTTTCACATGGTGTTGAGTAACAAGAGTCAGAAGGAGATTCGAGGATCGGGAGTTATGTCATTTAGGATGGAGTCAGGATGAGTGATGTGGGTCCAAGATGTATTGTTTGTACCAGGTTTGTACCAGGACTCAGATATAGTGTGATATTTATCTCAGTGCTCGAGAAGAAGGGGTTTGAGGTCTTATTCTAGGATGGGAAGGTAGGATTCAAGACGAGAGGCTCTAGCTCTGCATGTATTATAATTGGAGTTAGAGAGCATGGTTTATACAAGCTTACAGGAATTCCTGTGGATCATGGGAAGAAGAAGAAAAAGGACCAAGTACAAATTCTAGAGAAGCAGGTGCAGGTGTAGGCTTCAAAGGTGTAGGTACAGGTTCCATAGACTCAGTCAGGGGGAGTCAATTTCTAGAGGCATTTTGTAGGTTTAGAGGGAGAGCTTGCAACCCAAGAAGAGCACGTGTTCAGTGGGGAGAGAGGTTACTCCTACAGCATCCAAGAATAAATCATGGAGGGATTGGAAAGCGATACAAAAAAAAGAATAAGAAGCAAGAAGCTTCCAGTGACAGTGACACTTCTGAGAGAGGCGTAGTTCACGCTACAGGGATTGCTATAGTTGTGAGCATCAGGATTTGGGCGAGTGTTGCGAGTAGTGATGATGATGATGAGATAATTCCTAGTCTTAGAAGATCCTCCCTCACTAAGATGGTGTTGATTTTTTAGTAGTTTGAGGGGTACTCCAAGCCCCAGGGTTTGGGGTTTGGATGTTGGAGCACCACAATAGGTCGTTGTGGGATTGGAACCCAAGGTTGGGGTTTTGTACCCAAAGTATTTGGGCCAAAATCATGAGGCATTTTCTACATGTGATGGATAATAGAGGATGGCAATGTTATATGGAATTTGTATCTACGGATAAACACATTTTCCCTAAGTGGGTAGTTACACTTAGAACAACAAAAATAAAGTGGTTTAACCTTTTCCTATAATAGATAGATGAGATGAAGGAACTTACTTGTGATCTTTTGATTCCTTGATCTCCTTTGAATTGCTCTCGTCGCTCCCACTCGAACTGAATCCGCTCAATTGGTACCTGTCAATAGAAACAGAAGACGACAATGATCAAAGTACATGATCTATCTACTATAAACCAATGGAATTGAAAACATTGAAACATATATGCATCATAGGTATGAACAAGAATATGGGAGAAAGAATAAACAACTTTATTGATGTAGAAGGAAGAGTTACACCCAAAGTGGTTTGATCCCGTGTCACTCATCCAGCTTCAGTCCAAACCCTCATCACACCAAAAGCACATCAATCTAGCAACATAAAACTACTTAATATGAACTCAAATCTCAAACCAACATCATTTCTCTACAATCTTCAAATTCCAGCCCCCTAATCACTATGATGAGTGGTCAATTTATAGGAAAATGTAGGTGGTTATGTCATAAATTGGGCATTGAATGGTTTTCCAAAATTGGAGTTAGTTTCCATGGAGAAAGGGATGAGAGGATAGAGGGGTAATTGATCCACAACCTATCCAAATTCGACCTCATAGGATGAGATAAGAGTTGGGCATCCTTCTAGAATGCTCTAGAATCAAGGAATATTCCTAGAATCCAATGCCAATTTCGCTCATTCTTGCCCAACGTGGGTCAAAGTGGGCCTAAGTTCACTACAGTGCAGGCCTAAATGGGCCTACCTATTCTATAGCAGTTACCCCTGACCAAGGATGTGCCAGTGTCCCAAGGAGGCATTTCAGTAGGGTTTCAGGCTAGGAAACTTCCATAGATTAAAGCATTCAATTTGATGACTTTTTTATGGCATGTAGCAACTGAATTAGGGTTTGATGAGCCCTAATTGTACTGATCTGAATGTCAGGAGTGTTGTGCCCAAATAAACCTGTAACATTTTCCCCCTAAAGCATGAAGTCGGAAATGATAATGTCGAGTGATATGCTTTATGATGTGATGAGGAAGATCTGAAGTGGACTGTGACCTGCATCGGTTACAATACATAATATCATGATATCTTTGAATTTTTCGTGAATTGATGAGGGAAGGCATACCCATACTCAACATATAAACTTTTCATTACATGTACATAAATCAGATAGTCGTCTATAGATATAGACCCATGATAGGATGACCATTTGTGTAAAGCCATCGTACAAATGATTTATTACTCTCTTGAAATCGTAGCTTGGATGGATGAAACTAGATCTGGGGTCTTCTATCTCATCCAATCGTTCGCTCAAGTACGAGTCTAACCATGTGAAAATGTGATCTGAAGTCGAACATGGGAAGACACCATCTAATTACCAGCCAATGATGTAAGTTGTTAACAGACGCGAGAGAGATCACCGATAATGATAATGATTCTCAAGGTACTACAGTACATTCTGCATGGTGTGAATAGATGTTTTGACGTCAAACACCATACAAAGTCTTTTGGTCAAAGGTCAGTGATGTCAACCTGTCGCTGGAAGTGAGAAACTTTTCGTTGATGTATGCAAGCTTCAAGGTACCGGGAGGGTGTTTGTAAGTCAACTTCTTGGATAATGTGCTGATGTCGACAAGAAATGACTCATCGCAGGAGGGCCTTGATGTATCCCACATCAACGACACGAAATGAGTGTAATGATTTTGAAGACAAAATTTGATTGATGACACAAGGTTCAGGAATGGCAGTCATGAAAATGAAGGTTTATGAGTATTTCAAAGGATGAAGTTTACTGAGTGACTTCTCTTGAACATGTCGGCGACACTGAATGAATTGGCAGCATTGACCCAAAACCAAAGTGATGGATGGTGTGATAGACCATAGGTATGATAACCATCAAGTAGATAACCCAACCCAAATAGTCACAGAGATGAAGTGAAAGTGTCATGTTCAAGAGCGACTTGCTACCATAAAGTGATTTAACGAGGAGAATAACATATGCTTGTATTATAATTCCACCCTTCAGGTGAATCCTTTTTAACGAGTCTAGCAAGGGTGAAACTCGGTCTTGTCATGATGGACAAGTTTTTTGCTATTTGATGTTTTAATGAGTTTAATGAAAATGAGAACTCGATCCTTTTCATATTTATAGAGTTTGAAAAGGGACAAAAATAAAACTCCACAAGTTCTTTTTCTTAAGTTTGTCTCTCAAGTCTGAAAAAGCATAAAATAATACAAGAGAGAACCTATTGACCATGTTTGATCAACATATTCCTTTTTCATAAGTAATCTATCTCAGTCTAGAAAAGGGTTAATCTTATATAGAGTAGATGTTGTTTCCAATCCATTTACGAGCTGAAAAGGACAAGTGCTAGACAATATTTTAATGTTTAAAGAGTCGGAAAAGAGCTTGAAAGTAGACCCACTATTTTTATTTTCTTTTAACGAGTCAAAAAAGGAAAATACTCGATGATATTTTCATTTTTTATGAGTTAGAAAAGAGCTTAAATGTGACTCGTCTTAGAGGAACGAGTGGTGTTTAGGATAGAAACTGGTTCCGGTGATGTTGGAACTTCTCAAAACATATTGATTTAGGTGAAGAGGTTGGATAACAATACCACTCATTGCAACTGTTCCTCAAAAAGGGTAAAACAACCAAGTGAAAGCATATGATCGGCCAAGCAGATAGTGATAATGGAAGGAGAAAAACCAAGGCTCATCTGATGGAAGAGGCTGATAGAATGGAAATGACAAGGGTTAAAATGGAGATGGGTTCATTTTTACACAAGCTTGAACGATAGGGAACTATGATTAGATTCAGTTTCATGTTTACACAAACTTGAAACGAGAAACTATGCTTGGATTGGTTTGCATGCCCTGACCATGGACTCGATTCTAGGTGCATGCCCCCCAAGCTTTGTTACATTCACCTAAGTAGACTACTTGTGGATATCAGATGGATGGAGTGAAGGTTCATTTACAAGATCAAGTGAAAGAATCGACTGGGATTTTACGAGATCTAATCAAAGACTCGAATTGGAAATTTTGCTCCAGGGGACCTTGTTTCATTTTTTAATGAGCTTGACACAAGACAAGGAACTCTACCCAGGGACCTGTTTCATTTTTTAATGAGGTTGACACAGTAAAAGAAATATCCTCATATTCCTTGTTTCATTTTTTAACGAGCTTGACATAGGACAAGGAACTATGCTTATGATTCCTTGATCATGACCCATAAGAGTTCATGACTTCCAATAGGTTCTCATCAGATGGGAGAACAATTTTCTGGAAGGGATACATAGCAAGGAATCCATTAGAGAGATCTGATTCCAATACCCCTAGTACATAATGCACAACATCACAGAATAGATCATCATTTGATGTAGGAGTGGAATGGGTTGCCACATAATTGACCTGTGGCGAGGAAGATACCATTGGGACAAAAGGAACATTTAGGGAAGATGGTTGACTGGAAGCCATATTTGGGCTGGGAAATGAAAGATGGTCAACGGTGACAATTCTACCTTCATGCGAGAAACACATAACTCGAAATAGTGTTGAAACAATAGCTCCCATGTCATAAACATAGACACGCCCAAGAAGTAAATTGTAATCTAAAGGGCCTGGGACTACCATAACATTGAGATAAACAAATTTTCCTCCCAAAGTAATAAGCAACTAAGGAAGGATCCCTACTGGTTGAGTGGTTCCTCTGTTAAAAGCCAACAGATTCTGGGTAACAGGCACAAGTGGCGGTGAACTGAGCGCCTGCCAAGAAGTGGAGGAAAGGATACTCACAGATGCACCTTCATCTATAATAGTGTCGGATACAATCATATTATAAACCTATACTATGATCTGGAAAGGCACATAAGAAGGAAGACGACATCTTGTTAGTCAATTCCAATCAAAGGAAGTGACTAGACTACTTGGAGGGGGTTACTGTAAGAACAGGAGAATTATCCCCTTGAGTTATGAGAAAAAGAGAATTTTCCTCCTGTCTTGATGGAACAAGAGGGTTGCGTCCAAGCTCATTGGAATCTGAAGAAATGAAAAGAACCTAAGTGGTATCGTACTCACTCTCTACAGGAAAGGTACGATTAACTGAAGGTGAAATCGGGTCAACTGTTTCCTCGACCTGTTATTGATCAGATATAGACTCATGGGATTCGCATTCAGAGAGAGTGGGTTTGACCGACGGTTGATTTGGGTCAGTCACTTCATCAATTAGTGAAGGATTAAGGGAGAGTCTCCTGTAACCAGATGGAAGTCACTATGAAGAAGAAGTATGGTTATCCAACACTTTTGGGGCTTCATCCAGATAGGGACAAAGGTGAATGGAGTTATTCTCTTCTCATAACCTACAGGGAAACTTAACTTTACCCTTCTTTCCATGAAATTTACTCCCAGTATATGATGGTGTGTCACCAACATGATCTCCAGAAGTGGACAAAGGTGAATGGAGTTATTCTCTTCTCATAACCTACAGGGAAACTTAACTTTACCCTTCTTTCCATGAAATTTACTCCCAGTATATGATGGTGTGTCACCAACATGATCTCCAGAAGTTGATGACATAGGATGATGTGAATGAGAAGAACATTCTTCTAAGATTTGAGGAATACCAAAACAATTTCGAAGAAGATGGTCTCTTGTAAAAATTTTGCAAGGATATCGAATTTTGTGAGGCTTATCGAATGGTTTCTCATCAAAAGTTGCATTCGAAGCAATGGTTGCTTGGTTGGCCCCCTGCTGAATTTTTTCTTCTTCTTCTTAGCCACTTGGTTACTAGTATCAGTACTTTCACCAGGCGAAGAGGAAGAAGGGGAGGAAGAAACAACCAATGAAGAAGGTAAAGGGTCAACTTTAGGATCAACTGGAGGTTGATTTTTTCCAATTGTAGGAATATTCAGTTGTGGAGCCAAGGAGGTTGAGAACAACCATATTGGCAAGCCAATGGTAAGTCCAGGAAGGGACAATGTAGCCATATAAGGAGCACTCATATTTCCGAAAGGAGGAAAAGGACTAGTATTCCCATCAAAAGGAATTCCTTAATCGATGGACTCCAGAGTTGTTTCCATATGTCTCAACTTAAGATCAACTAAGGAGTGAAATGGAGGATGTTATCTGCGGTCAATTAATTTTATTTTAATCAAAATAACAGAATAAAATAAAAGAGGGATAATCTAGGCAAAAGGATTACCAAGTAACTGTGAACTGCAATATACTCCCTTAGTAAACCAAGGACTTAACATATGTGCAGTAAATCTTCTCGAATGTTGTTTTCAGTGTATCATAGTATACAAGGGGCTGACTCGATTACCTATGGATGGATAGAAACCTAATGTAGTCCTCCCAAGTATACCTGAAATTATGTGGAGGCCCAATCCGTGTTAGCGCTATCTAATGTGAAACCGCACAGTGAGAGCATTCCATTATACATTTCATACTATAACACCGCCCGATATACCCGGAAGTACATCGACAAGCTATGATATACTTACGTACGTGGAATGAGCTATCACACTTGGAATGTATCGCAGACCATTAGCGACAGCTTCTATTTTTAACGACGCTGGAACACGTCTCTAGCGTAGACCTCTAAATGTTATGCGTTAAGTTATAATGCTCCATTAGGTTAATTGAGATAACTTTTAAGTTGATCTTCTTAAGAATTTTCCTTTCAAGGTTCACC
This sequence comes from Pinus tabuliformis, assembly GCA_031772625.1. Lineage (NCBI taxonomy): Eukaryota > Viridiplantae > Streptophyta > Pinopsida > Pinales > Pinaceae > Pinus > Pinus tabuliformis. The sequence continues at coordinate 692,590,433 of CM062815.1, forward strand.
ACATGATGTATTTTTACAATTCCTAGAATGCAACTAACATGAGAAACATTCTTTCATTCAATTAACAATGAAAACCGTAGCTAGTAAGGGATAGAGCAATCAGATCTTTAAACAAAGGGCATAGAGCACATCTAATGCAACTTTCCCTATACTATTCCTACAAGCACACACAAACCTCTAAATGCATAATGCATGTTTTTATTTTCATTTCCCTTAATTTTTAGATGAACAAGAGGAAACTAAATGCACAAACAATCAATCAGTACTTTTCGCAAGAAACGAAGACTTTACAACAGTTCCCTTTTCAAAGAAATGAAAACTTTACGACACTTCTTTTTTAGAAAAGACTAATCGATTGTAAGGTAACTTTGACAATGAATTGATAATGATAAATAAATCTCTTAAGAAACACTAAATATCAAGGTTAAAGTAGGGCTAGGAGAGGAAATGCAAAGTGATTTCAGAGGCATAAAAAACTTTTATCTTTCAGCAAACAACATCAAAAAAAAACTTTGGAAAAATCAAGAAAAAGATGGGTTTTTTAGCTTGAGAGGGCTCAGTGCAGGTTTGAGTGGGAGACAGTGCACTGCAGAGCACTGTCTCTAAGCCAAGGGTGCACTTCAGTGCACTGTCCCCTGACCAAGGGAGCAATGGTACCAACACATTCCTAGAATAGGCATTCTAGTGCAAATTTTGACCAAAAAAGCTTCAAAATGATTGAAAAGAGATCAATGAAGTCAAATAAAGTCTACTAGGATGCAATATGATAAGGATAAACTACTAGGAATGACAGTTGTTCCCCAACAGAGTCGTCAATTTGTTATATGGAATTTGTATCTACGGATAAACACATTTTCCCTAAGTGGGTAGTTACACTTAGAACAATAGAAAGAAAGTGGTTTAACCCTTTCCTATAATAGATAGATGAGATGAAGGAACTTACTTGTGATCTTTCACTTCCTTGAACTCCTTTGAATTTCTCCCATCACTCCCACTCGAATTGAATCCACTCAATTGGTACCTGTCAACAGAAACAGAAGATGACAATGATCAAAGTACATGATCTATCTACAATAAACCAATGGAACCAAAAAAATTAAAACATATATGCATCATAGATATGAACAAGAATATGGGAAAAATAACAAACAAATTTATTGATGTAGAAGGAAGAGTTACACCCAAAGTGGTTCGATCCCATGTCACTCATCCAGCTTCAGTCCAAACCCTTGTCACACCAAAATCACATCAATCCAGCAGCATAACATTACTTGATATGAACTGAAATATCAAATGAACAATATTTCTCTACAATCTTCAAATTCCAGCCCCCTGATCACTATGATGAGTGGTCAATTTATAGGAAAATGCAGGTGGTTATGTCATAAATTGGGCATTGAATGGTTTTCCAAAATTGGAGTTAGTTTCCATGGATAAAGGGATGAGAGGATAGAGCGGTAATTGATCCATAGCCTATCCAAAGCCGACCTCATAGTATGATATAAGAGTTGGGCATCCTTCTAGAATGCTCTAGAATCAAGGAATATTCCCAGAATCCAATGCCAATTTCGCTCATTCTCGCCCAACGCGAGTCAAAGTGGGCCTAAGTGCACTGCATTGTAGGCCTAAATGGGCCTACCTACTCTGTAGCACAGTTACCCCTGACCAAGGTTGTGCTGGTGTCTCAAGGAGGCATTTCAGCAGCGTTTCAGGCTAGGAAACTTCCATGGATGAAAGCATTCAATTTGATGACTTGTCTAGGGCATGTTGCAACTGAATTAGGGTTTGATGAGCCCTAATTGTACTGATATGAATGTCGAGAGTGATATGCCCAAATAGACCTGTAATAGGTGAGGAGAATCTAACACAATGAAAATCATCGAAATCTAAGTTGTAGAAGATGAGATATGAATTTTTGAAGATAATGGTGGATTTTTGGATAGTCAAGTCATGTAGGCTTGAGGTAAAATTATCCAAAAGACATGTCTCTTCAAGGAATTTGTGGAGCCCTTATATTGGTATAAATATAAGGTAAGTGAGAATCATTTTCACCATCCAAGTGCATCAAATCATCATCATTTCATCTCTGAGCTAGTCATAGGAAAAGGAGTACAAGGCATGGAGGAGGAGGGTTGTTTTGGGCATGTTTTTCATTTATTGCACGTCTAAGTTCATTGCAGGAAAAGGCCTCATTATAAGAGAGGGTTGCAAGGTTGTTTTGAGGTGTGGTTTTGTGTTATGGTACCTCTATTTGAGGGCCGCAGATAACAGTCACTTTGCAAGGGGGAGAAAGGCTTAATTAAAGGTTTTTTAGGCTTATGTAAGGTTTTGCAAGGATCTAGAAGAGTTTTCGAAAGTTAGGAGAGGGTTGGGAGGCCTAATCTAAGGCTAGAATCTTCCTAAGATACAGTTCTAGACAGTAGAAGCAAGGGACACCTAGACTATGGCTATAGAGGGATATTTGTGCAAGGTTATAGGGGTTGTAACAGTGGGTCACAAGCCCTAACTAGGAGTAGAAAAGTGTAGTAGTAAACAAACTTGTAACCAAGGTATGCTATGATTTTTTGTGTTGATTTGATGTTAGGGATTAAGTCCTAGTGTGGACATGTAGAATCCAATTGGAAAGGGTTACTTGGAGAGTTAGAAGCCTTTCTTAGGAGCAGATTATATAGTGAGTGTTGACAGTTGGATTGCACATCATTTGATTATTGGAGGGCAACATGTTGGTAGCCCAAAGTAGCCCTAGATTAGTGTGACAAGAAGGAAATTTATAGTTATGAGTTGGGTGAAGGTGTGAGCCTAATTTGTAGCTCTTTTATGGACGAAAGAAAATACTAGATTGGCATATTGGAGCTTAGGTATTGGCTAGCCTAGAAGAGTAGATTGGATCAGCCTGTGCTCATTGAAGTATAAGTGACTTGCAGCAGTGATAGGTGGCTGCCATCATGGAGTCTCTATGTGTTGTCTCTTGATGGACTAAGGGGAATCTAGAGAGGAGATCAGAAGTGAAGGGCCGATAGGATGAGATACGACATAGAGGCTATGATTGTGCACTAAAGCATTGAGATTTTCGTTGTATCTTGTATTTTTGTACTTTTGGATATTTTGAGGGCGATTATCCCTTGTATGGGTGCACTAGACTATTGTATTATATGTTGATAATATAACGAAGTTGGGTTACAAATATTGTTGGTGTTGTTCTTATTATGCACGTGATTGATTTACTACATTATATTGTTCCGCTATGCAAAGTATCTTTGTTGAGATTCTTGGTTTGGTAGCGTCAGAGATTTAAGATTCTATCTTAGACTCCAAGGTCATGGAAATTCAACACCTATCACTCAGTTATGTCACACCTCTCTATGGAGAGTTCATTTTTGGTTGTGGTCAAGTATCCCTATTGACAAACGAACCTAAGGCTTTTCAGTACTATTTTGTAATCCCCAATTTTGAAGGAAATAAAATTTACCCACACAAAAAAAAATCCTCATTTCAAGCATTGTTTCTGGTTCTAATATGATTTTCACATCTTCATTAACATCTAGAAAAGTAGTTTGAACTAGGATCTTATCACCAATTACTTTATTTAAGATAGAAATATGAAAGATCAAATGTACATGTAAAGATGGAGGAAACTCTAATTTGTAAGGCATACTTCCAATCTATTGTAATACATTATAGGGCCCCTAATACTTGGAAATTAATTTATTGTCCTTCTTTTGTTGCTTGAGGGACATCTGTTTGTATGGTTGTAGCCTCAAAAATATGCAATCCCCCACTTTGAAATCTCTTTCACTAAAATGTTGATTTTCTTGTTGTTTCATCCTATTTTGTGATATAGCCAAGTTGTCCTTAAATAGTTTGATAATCTCTTGTTGGTGCCCTATGTGGTCCTCCACTGCTTGAATATTCATATTCCCTTTCAAGGATGATGTGATGGATGGAGGATGACAATCTTAAAGTATCATAAATGGGGCCATTTTTTATAAAGTATGGAAGGATTTGTTGTACCACCATTCTACCAAAGGAAATCGCTTGACCTATTGTGCCTATTTATCAAATGCAACGTAACACAGATATCCTTCTAGACATTATTCATAATTCACAATTGTTCCATTAGATTGAGGATGGTAAGATGAGCTAATGGGGGCTTTACATTTTTTACTAATATCTTAACATGATTATTCATAAAGGGGGTTTTTAAATTGTGAAAATTAAATTCAATATATTCTAGGTATTGTTGGAGGGAGGGGGGTTCAGTGGGGGGAAACTGGAAAATGTGGATAGGGGTGTTTATAGGAATTGGGGGTAAAAAAAGTTATTTGATCAAGATAGTGGATATTTATTAAAAATAGGGGTTATTTTTATTATAAATATGTGTTGAGGGGGGGTGTGGTTCAACAAAAGTATTTTGGGATATTTTTATCAATATCTAGTAAGATTGGAGGTATTTTTTAAAATTCCAGAAACTAGGGTGCTATAACATAGGTTGACTAAGTGGATAATGGGCACATGAGCTATGAGCCAATTAAGTACCCAAACAAGAAAATAAATAAATCCAAAAGTTTCTAATGAAAAGTATCTCTTTTTCACTTACAATAATCTTGGGGATTCCATATAGCTCTTGAATTTCTTTCGTGAATGTTGTGGCTATTGTACTTGCTTTAAAAGGATGAGAAAGAGACAAAAAATGGGCATACTTTGTGACTCGATACACTACGACTATGATTACATTATTTCTTTCAGATTTGGTTATTCCTATAATAAAACCCATTGAAACATCTTCCCAACATTAACTTAGTATGGCTAATGGTTGTAGGATCTTTAGGATCTTGATTGTCTCTCCCCTATTTTGTGTGTAGAGGTTCTAGATGTTTGAACATCAAGTGAACACAATTGTGCAATTACATGATGTCCCTTTCTAATTAATTTTTTCATGCTATTAGATTTTATCACTTTAGAGGGTTTTCCTTGGATACCTACAAGTTCAAATTAGTTTTCATCTAAGGTAAATCTCATAAAAAGTTCCTAAAAGTTAAGATCCATTGTTCACAATGATTGTAACCATTGGATGCATAGTACAACATCATCACCACCTATTTGAATGGAAATCATAGGAATATCCAATAAATATTCCCCCATAGTGAGATTAATTCTATTTCACTCTCATAAAAAAATTATGGTACCTCCATCTACAATCATTACTTGATACTAGGGTTTTGAATATATAAAACAATTGAGAAGTTTTGCTACTTTGGAATTAATGAAGATATGGGTAGTACTAGAATTAATCAACACTACTACATTTTTCCTTTTTATATATCCTTTTATCTTAAGGGTTTATGCAGTGCTATTGTTAGTAAATTCATGACAATATATGGTTGGAGTAGTCTCTTCTAACTCTAGACATTGTAGTGGTTACAATTCTTGATCTTCTTCCTCTTCACAATATATGTAGAATAATTTATTTTGACTACATTTATGCTCCTTATAGTAGTTTCTATCACAATTTATTCCCTTTGTTATTATTTCATCCATTTACTGAAGTGTTAACCTTGTTAGTTTAGAGATGTTAGGAGAGAGAACATGGTGGTTTATGTATTTGTTAGTGGCCACTCTTCTAGTAGCTATATTTTGACTTTCCACCTTCATTGTCATACTAAAAACATGCTCTATGGATTCAGGTTCAAATTGATTGATTTATATTGGATCACTTTATAACTTTACATCCATATCAATCCTCTTAGAGTGGAAAATTAAAGGAATTACCTTACAAGAGCAATTTTATCAGTGGGCCCAATTTGGAGAATTGGGGTTTGAAACCTTACGAGATTAGTTTAAGGCCTTAAATGATTTTTTTTAGGTAAAACTTTCTTACGTAAGCATAGGACATTGTGATGTTGTTCTATACTCAAAAAAATTTCCAACAATGCAAGAAATGCATTAATTGGATTACAAATGCAAAATTTATGCCTCCTAGAAGTTGACTTATCATGACCATTGACCACCATAATTTGAGAGGATTCCATGTAAGCCCCCATTATTTATCAAAATGGGGCTATCCACTTTGATACTATGAATAAGGATCTAGAAGGGTCAAAGTTGTAACTTTGGTTGACATTTTAAATATTCAAACTTAACCCTTAGTTAGCTATCGAGTTGTGTTATAACTGAGTTGCTAGGAGGAAAAGGGGTTCCATTCTATTTACTTGGATTATGTTCCATAGTAGAGTAGAGTAGATGAGAGTGGATAGAGAGAGAGAGATAGAAAATAAGGGGTTTGTATTCTGTAGTATCCCATGGGCCATAGATCTCATGTAACTTGATGAGAGTTCCTTCTCCTTTATATTTGCATCATTTTCATTATAGAGTAAAGAGAGCATAGCAACCTCACCTTCCAATTGGAGTTTCTCTTGAAGGGATTTCCCAAAGCACATCTTGGTTCTCATTGTGGTTTTTGGGTAATTGCATTCACATGTTCTCTATTTTCCACATATTACCTATTACATGCATAAATCTAGAATATAAAAGGAAGCAATCCTTCATAGTATAGATTTTGATTTATTTTCACAAATCTATTATGACAAATTGTCCAATGAAATATCCACAACATTTTACATATTATATTGGTATCATATCATGTTTCTTTGGGTATTTTTGGTATTTCATGGGATTAGATTGGTTTAAGCATAAATTCATAAAACATCAGTTATGGCCAATGAATCAATTTATGATAATCCTCAAGATCCAACAAATGAGAGGTTTATGTGGCTGGAAGTGCAAGTCATAGATATAAACCATAATTCAAACCTCCTCATGGTGTCCCTATCTAGTAAACTCAAGCTAGTTAGAGAAGATGGGGACTCCAACTCAGGGGTTAGATCAAAAGGAAAATCATGGGATCAAGAATAACCCAATCTAGGAAACCCAAAAAGCAGAAATCATGTTCAAGCATCATGAACCATTCACACTCTCTTAAAGATGGAATTGAAGGTGGATATCAAGCCATATTAAAGTGAGATAGATTCTTTGAAATAAAATCATTGGTTGTAGTAGTTAGATGTTTCTTTTAGAGTTCACTATATAGAGGAGTAATTAAAAAATTTCATTTGTTCATTTGAAATTTAAGGATCATGCCTAGACCTAGTGGAAACTACAAAAAAAACCATTAGGTTGGAGGAGGATCCTCTAGTAACTAAGTGGGAGGATTTTAAAAGTCTCATAGAGTCTCAGTTCTATCCTATTAGGTATGTAGAGAACTAGTGGATCCCATGGAATTATATCATGTAGAGACAAGGGAAGAGTATACATGAGTACACGAAAGAATTTTGAAAGATGGTAGTAGTGATAGGTATCTCTCCCATAACCCAGATGTACTCCTCAAGTATATGGGGGGCCTACATAGCTCTCTACAAAATCTGGTGATGTTGTTCAAACGTAAAATGGTTGACAAGGCTTGTATATTAGCATAGTACCTGGAAAACATAGGCCAAAAGAAAGGGCAATCAAGTGGTTCAAAGTAGAAGGAACACTAGGAAGCTTCCAAGGAGGGGAAGAAGAAGTGAAAAGTGGGGAAGGAAAAGAGACAAAAATCACAGCACCCTAGTGCAAATATCTTAGGAATCACTATAATTTTGATGGTCACATAAGGGAGAAGTGTTGGAAATTACATCTAGAGCTCAACTTAAAGAACCAAAAGAAGGTCACAAAGAAGAAAAATATCATAGTCATAGATTCAAGAAATCAAGTGGAAAGCATCTCATACATGGATGAGAAGATGGTATGCACATCATTAAAAAAGGAGGTGAATCTTAGTAGCCTTCACTAATAAGAAGAGAAGGGTATGATTGAACTCTTTCCTATAAAGATACAGGTCAAAAAGATAAATAATTATGCTTTTTCTACTCATGCGCATACACAAATCTCATAGTAGTGGATATTTTCAACAAAAATAGATTGGAGACTCATGACCATCCTTTCCCATATCCAATGGGATGGGTCAATAAGGGGGAAAAGATAAAGGTAACCAAATAGTGTAAAAATAAATTTGTTATGCATGTTGATTTTATTGATGAAGTAGAATTGGCTATAGTTCCACTTGATATATTTGGAGTTGTGTTTGGGAGTCCTTATATATACATGTGAGATGTAATATTCATGTGGAGAGCCATGTAGTAACACCTCATCAAGGATGAAAAACCCGCCATCATCAATGTGCTCAAGGGAAAGTTGAATATTTTATTGGTAAGTTGCAATAAAGCTATGACACTAGTCAAATCCAATAAAAATTACATTTTATTATGCTTAAGAGAAAAATAATTTTGTAAAATACTCAAAGAGAGAAAGGGCATCCCTAGAGGGATGCATTAAGGAAAAAAGACAATAATTGGAAGAGTTTCTACAAATATACAACAAAGTGTTTCAAGAGCCTAAAGGGGTACCACCCAAGAGGGAATTGGAGCATGGTATCCAATTGTTTATGAAATTTCAATCGCCAAACATTTGGCTATATATATAGTCCATTTTTGAAACAAGTTAAGTGAATAAGTAGTTGCAACAGATGTTGTAGTGGGGTGTTATTCCACAAAGTACCTCACCATGTGGGTCACCCGTCATAATTGTGCCAAAAAAATATGGGACTTTCTAAATGTGCATTGATTATAGGGAATTAAAAAAAATTACACTCAAAAATAGGTACCCTTAGCCCAAATAGATGACCATTGGACTAGTTGTAGCAAGAAAAATAATTCACCAAATCAGGTTTTAAATCAAGGTATCACTAGTTGTGAGTTAGAGAAGAAGATACTTGGAATACTACCTTTAAAACTAGACAAGGTTTGTATGAGTGGTTATTCGTGCTATTTGGTATATATAATTCACCAACTAAATTCATGACATTAATGAATTATGTAGTCTACCCTAATCTAGATTCATTTGTTATTGTTTATTTGGATGATATACTAGCTTACACTGCTACACGAGAGGAGCACATCTCACACTTGATGCAAGTGTTAGAGACTTTGAATATGCACTAGATGATGGAAAATCTCAAGAAATGTGAGTTTTCACAACAATGTTTGGTGTACTGAGGTTATGTGATTGGTGGAGGTGAGCTCAAGATAGATCCTGCCAAGATGGAGGCCATCATGAAGTGTTAAGTGCCAACTAATGTTTTAGATTTTAGGAGTTTTGTTGGGACAACACAGTACTCGAGAAATGCATATATTTATTTGTATAAGTAGTTGCACCACTTCATGCCATAAAAGTGAGTGGAAAATGTTTCCAATGCGAGAAGCAGGAAGCCTTTGAAGAGTTAAAGAAGAAAATTAGTTAAGCACTAATTTTGGCATTACCAAACTTGCATCAGCCCTTTGACATGGAGGTGGATGTGAGTGGGTATGATATTGGATTGAGACTGATGCAGGGAGGAAGGCATATATGTTACCATTTTGAAGTGTTTCATGGAGAAATTCTTAACTACTTTACCTACGACAAGGATATCTACACCTTGGTGCAAGATATCAAAAAGTGGAAACATTATATGATGGGAAAGGAGACATTCATCCACAAAGATCACTAGTTGCTATACTACATGCATGCCTAGAGTAAGTTACAATAAACTAAGCATTACAAGTAGATGGGATTTTATAGAAGTTATATTTAGTGATCAAGTATAAGAAGGGAAAGAAAAACAATCTGATCGACATGATTTTAAGGCCACCCACATCAAAAATCATAGCTTTGATATATCTGATGCACATGGAGCCTTTCACCTATGATGCATATAAAAAGGAAACTACGTAGTACGAGGACATCAAGGATGTGATCAACAGCTATAGGTCTAAATCCATGTGGACAACTGTAACAACACACTTAATTATAATCTTCAAAACGGGTTTATCTATAGGCTAGATAAGTTGTGTGTACCTAAAGGTGAGTGACTATAACTGATTAGAGAGGCTCACACCTGAAAGATTGCAGGGATTTTGGTGTTGGGAAGAATATTTTCAATTTGCAGGTGTACATGTGCTAGCTCAATATGAAAGGAGATGTAGCTAGGTTCAATATAGGATGTATATTTTGTTGTACTAGAAATCCATTAACAAAAAACAGGATCTATATCATCCCTTACCTATACCCACTTATCCTCGGGAAAACATTTCCATGGATATTGTGGGAGGTTTACCAACTACCAAGAAGGAACATGACTACCTGTTTTTCGTAGTCGACAAGTTTATAAAGATATACATTATCATGCTTTGTAAAAGAATATTAGGGGAAATAAGTAGTAACATTATTCTTTGCACAAGTTTGGGTGAATTTTGGATACCAAGGAGCATTGTTTTGCACAAGAACGCCATATTTTTCAGTGCATTTTGGACTGTGTTGTGGGAGAATATGGATACAAAATTGAAGATTTCTACATCATTTGATCCATAGATAGATGGGAAAATAGTAGTTAATAATACTTCGGTACAGATTTTGAGGGGTTATAATTAGAAGAATCTAAAGAATTGGGATAAAAATCTAGTCTATATACAACACCCCTATAATAGAGCAGTTAACACTCTTGGGTGTGACTTTTTACCTATTTGTTGCACCTTCTTTCCCCAGTTTTGATCCTCTTATCCTCTAGGCTATGAACTTTACATTATTAATCACCCCTTTTCTCACTTTTATAACCTATTCCACTGTCATGTTATTTTTCCGTATTTTGCTGAATAATACAATACTTTATTCATTTTTGTGGCTAATTGGGGTGAGCATTGGAGGATTATTTTGGAAGCTCTTCTCTTTTTCAAGTGTTTCTCACGGGAACAAGGCTATGGAGTAAACAAGTAGTGATGATCAATTACAAAGCAAGATAGAGCAGTTCGCCATTACACCCTGTATGTTGTTACAAGTTGCTGTTACACATTGGATGTTGTTACAGGAAGTTGTTACTAGATGTTGTTACACTACGCGTTGATACAAAGGACCATTGTTACACCAAGGGTGTTGTCACCAGTGATTTTCGTTACATCCCAAACTGCTATTCACTCACAGGATGTTGTTGCACCAGAGCTGGCAAGTGTGGATACTATTCCACATAACATCTGTCATCATTAGGAATTATTTATCTTGGAAGCAATGTACCCAAGTGGTTACAATCCCAACTAATGTATACTTATATTTAGAAATAGGTTGTAACTAATTTTATTTTTTATCAGCATGAGAATCGTAAGATTATCATGACTGATCTATTTCTAATTTTGAGCATGTAATAACTATAAAAGAAACTCAATTTCCTAAGTACAAGGATGGCATATAGAAGAGTATTGTTACTCTACTTCTGTAACTCTGAATTATTTTTAATATTAAATCACTACATTGATGTTGTTACTTCTCTTCAGCTGATTCATTAATTAATTTCATGTTATTCCTATGCCCCTGCTAAGGAGGAAGGGCCCTCCTCTTTGGCAGGGACTGCAGTGGTAGAGGTAGTGTACATTCTTGTTTTGTTTATTTGTCATATGGTTTCCTGTTGTTGTTGTACAAATTGTGAATTACATTCGTTGTTGTTCCAATTTATATTATGTTGTTACACTGAGTAATCAAACAGAATGGTGGTAACCAGCTGGAGTAGATAATAGTTACTATGTGGCGCACCCTTACTTTCGTAGTTGCGAAGTGCGATTTCAATTCTGTGGAGTGTTTTTATTTCTACATGAATGATTTGCTTTCAAAAATTTGATTCAGCGACATCTTTTACTGTTCTTTCTATTTTTCAATATTAGTTGTAGTGTATCGGCATAAACAGTGAAAACTCCATTGAAACAGCAAGACCTACCTTGGATCGACAATGAAATGTTGTAGTCTCGGTCAATTAGGATTGATTAAAACAACACTACATTTTGGCATCATTGACGGGGATGGCAGTTGATGATATAGTCAGCCAAGTTGTTTATTTGATGATAGAGTGCTCCTAGTTCACAATCGTTGGGCAGTAAGACGAGAGGTAAGAACTTGCGCATCACTCTAACATACCTGGGCGGGCTCACCATTGTGATCACTAGGGAACTTAGGGCATGGAATTTTGGTGTTTTGTTTGGTGTGTCTTTATTTCTTTAGTCGTTGGGCAGTAATACGAGAGGTAAGAACCTGTGCATCACTCTAACATACCTTGGCGAGCTCACCACTGTCAAATACTAAGACACTTAGGGTGTGAATTAATACACATAGGTTCCATGTGTGCAACTATAGGAACTATAGAGATACTAAAACTACCCCCACTCTAATTATTCACAGGAAAAACGGATCATAAAAAGGAAAGGAAGAGTGTAGATTTGGGAAGGAAAACATTTATCCAAGAACTAATCTCTAAGGTAGAAAAATAACAATCAATCTTGGGGCCATATCATTCTAAAACTAGCACCCACACTCCCAAGATCAAGAATCCAATCCAAGAGCAGCAGGGGGAAGCTAGTAGCCAGAACTTGAGGACCGAGGGACAAGGGGAGACTGAGGGGGAACATCAAACACCTGAGATGGGAGAGCACCTGTTGTTTTATCAATATGCAGATTCAAGTAGTGCATTGAAACAGTCGGCCCTGAGGATACCTAAGCCATCAATCACACCTGCAAGACCATCCCAAGAACAGTTTGAAGAATGTTTGTTACAAAAAGGGTTAGGAGGATTAATCATGGGGGACAACAATTACAACAATGATAAGACAGATGCTACTATTACCACCTTTGAGTTCCCAATCGTGGATATCAAAGGTGAAGCTTTTATAAAAAATATTCCTCTATCATCCTTAACATCCTTCCAAGGGATGACTGTGGAAGATCCAGACACCTTTTTATTTGAATTTGATGTCTTATGCAGGAGTTATGACTATATATCAGATGCTCAGAAACTGAAATTATTTCCTGCTACTTTAAAAGGGGCAGCCTTGAGATGGTTCATGGGACTGGGCTCCACTTCTATTCGAACATGGAACGATATGAAGGAGATGTTCTTATCAAAGTACTAAGACTATTGTAGAACCAGGGACTTAAGGGAGGAAGTATTTAGAATGACACAAAAGGAGGATGAGAGCATGGAAGGCTATGTAGAGCGGTTCCGGTATAATATGTAGAGGTCTAAACACAACGATTTAGACCATGAAATCCTGAAGACCATATTTATAAAAGGAATGAGGGACAACTGCCTTGACACCCCGAACCTACTAGGGAAGGGGGATATATCACAGGAACCATTCGATGAAATTGTAAAGCTCTGTCTAAGATGCTCTAGAGGATCATCTAAGGGGAGGAGAACAATTCAAGATCCCTCTACCCAAATACAAAAATCTATAGGAGGAGGAGTAACCAGAGCAAAGATCGAGAATTTGTTCAAAAAAGTCAAGACCGATATCTTCAGTACTCTCTCTGCCTAGATAATGACAGCATAGATCAAGAAGACACAAGAAGAAACTGATACACCTTTGGCCATGTTCTCTTTGAATTTTCAGAAGAAGAATCCTCTAAGGGAATGCTAATTGAACAACATCAGCTTGTGTAATATTTGCGAGCTAGAACATTCGACAGGTCAATATCCGAAGCTTCCTAGACTAAAGGAAGTACTTAGAGAGTCAAGCGAGGAGGTGTAGTCCTCTTATTTCATTGCACCAAGGAGGCCATGGCAACCACAACCTCCAGGTATGTGTCAAGATTGTTCCTCTTTCAATTCGTGGAACGATGCATATAATACTTAGCAATATCCATGGAAATATCCTGCTCCTTCTTCAACACAATTTCCTTCACCCTGGAACCATTGGTCTCCATCTCCCTCTATCTAATATCCTTAGTCTCAACCATACCCTTGGAACCAGAACTGGAGAGGAAATTCCCAGAATACAGCTTTACCTAGATTACCAATGCAACAATAGATGTAGTTACCTCCTTTCCAAAGTCCTGCTCCTACACCTCCTGTGTGACCCCAACTACCTATGAAACCTAACCCAAACCCAAACAATAAAGCAACACAAGGCATAGAGGCTCTGACAACCTTCCAGACCTACCTTATTACCCCCAGGGTGCTTAATGAAATTCAATTGCGATTAGGTAAGGTACTTAAACCAAGTCACTCCCCTATCATTATAGAGGAGGAATGTGAACCTTCCAGAAGAGATATTGTAGGCTCTAAGGTGTCTGTTATGCCTATAACAACCGATATAGAGGAAGTTGTTACATCTATAATAGCCAACCCACAAAGGAATATTATTGTTGTAACATCCAACTCGGGAAAGGCAGATACAGGTGAAACAACCAACTCGACTGTTGTAACTCAGGACCCTCTTTATCCTCAGAGATTGACTGAACTTGGAATGACTTCACAACCTAAATCTGATTTTCTTAGGGAGTTGAAAAATATGCATGTATGAATTCCTCTACTGCAAGCCCTTAAAGAAGTACCTATCGATGCTAAAACAGTGTGAGATTTGTGCATCAAGAAACCTGGGAGGAAGCCTAAAGACCCTGTTACCATACATGTGATGGGGAAATTATTTGAATTATTGTTTGCTCAACCTCTTCTAACTAAGTATAATGATCCAGGAAAACCTACAATTACTGTCTATATTAATGATCAACCCATAGCTAACACATTGATCGATCTTGGGGCTATCATTAATGTAATGACAAAGGACCTCTTTACCACCCTCGGGCTATAGGGGCTTAGAAGTACTCCTACTGTACTTGAATTAGCAGACAGGTCCCGTGTTAAACCCGAGGGGATATTAGAGGATATTATGATTACAATAGTTTCCTAGAGATATCCGGCTAACTTTCTTATCTTATAGCCTAAATCCAATCTGGGGGGACATCCTTTGATCTTAAGGAGACCTTGGCTGGCCACTGCATATGCATTTATAGGCCCTAGATCTAGATCTATGGTGATCTCAGATGGCCAGGAGACAAAGAACCTTAATATTTACCCCCCAAAACCAAATGTGGATTTATATAACCCTTGGTGGGATGAGTTTGAGCCTAAATAAGATATTTCCCTACCACTCCTCATTATGGGGAAAGCCTAGTATTTTAAGGATGAGACAGAAGATGACATTATTAATGGTTTTATTAGTAACTCACTTTCTATCGCTTCTATTAAAAATTCAAATGGGGAAGAGGAGGTAAAAGATATAGATTTTGAACAAATGAGAACCACTCCGAATACTGACAGTAGTCCAAATGAAATAGAACCAGGAAATTTTTTGAATATTAACCCTAATCTGATTATTGAGCAAAATAAGCTATTGTTATAACTATTACAGAAATACAAAAAGGCATTTGCTTGGGACTATGTAGATATGAAAGGGATCCACCCTAACCTGTGCACTCACCGTATTTATTTGAAGGATGGTTGCAAACCAGTTAGACAACCACAACGCTGCATGAACCCTGCACTAAAGGAGGTGGTGAAAGAAGAATTACAAAAACTCCTAAGTGCTAACTTTATTTATCTGATATCTGACAGTGAGTGGGTTTCTCCGCTTGTCATAGTTCCTAAGAAGAATGGAAAGTGGAGAGTCTATGTGGATTACAAAGAACTCAATAAGGCCACTCAAAAGGACCATTTTCCTTTACCATTTATAGATCAAGTCCTTGATACCCTTTCCGGAAAGAAATTATTTTCATTTCTAGATGGTTTTAGTGGCTACAATCAGATACAGATTGCCATGGAGGATCAAGAGAAAACAACCTTTACTTTCCCTTGGGGAACCTTCGCATACAGAGTACTTCCTTTTGGACTCTGCAATGCGCTAGCAACCTTTCAGAGGGAAATACTAGGAATTTTTTTCTGATTTGTTGAATGACTGCCTCGAAATCTTCATGGACAATTTTACACCTTATGGAGATGCCTTTGAAATAGCATTAGATAATCTAGAAAAGGTGTTGGAACGATGTGTACAGACTAATTTTTCTTTGAGCACTGAAAAATGTCACATGATGATGACTAAAGGGATCATCCTCGAACACCACATTTCTGCTGACGGGATCAAGGTAGACCCTACAAAAATAGAGGTAATTCTAAAAATTTCAACCCCCAAGATGCAAAAAGAGGTACATAGTTTCTTGGGACATGCAGGGTATTACAGGAGATTTATAGAAAAAATTCAAAAATTGCATTGCCATGATTTTCTTTGCTCATGAAGGATGTCAAATTTTTGTGGACTAGAAAGTATGAGCAGGCCTTTTTAAAGCTGAAATGTTGTGTATCAGAAACTCGAGTCTTGTGAGGACCTAATTGGGAACCGTTGTTTCACATAGATATAGATGAATCTAATATTGTTGTAGGTGCTTTTTTGGGCCAACTAGAGGATAAGAAACCTAATTTTATTTACTACATAAGAAAAAATCTAACACTGGTTGAGCTCAACTACACAGTGACCGAGAAGAAGTTCTTAGCAGTTGTGCACACCATCAATAAATTTCGATATTATATCACCAGGTATCAAGTATTTGTACACACTAACCATTCTTCCATTCATTTTTTAATGAATAAGCCAATTACCAATGGTATAATTACACGTTGGTTATTGTTGTTACAAGAATTTGATATCACAATTGTCAATAAACCTAGAAAAGATAATGTAGTAGTTGATTTCCTTTCTAGGTTAACTATTGATGACAATTGCATTCCTACCGAGGATTCTTTCCCTAATGAATATCTCTTTGCTATTTCTACTTACTCACCTTGGTATGTAGATATGTCCAATAATCTTGCTGCAGGGAATTTTCCACAGCATTTGTCCTCCAAGGAGGAAAGAAAGATTATACAGCAAAGTGCTACCTATACCTGGATAGATGGGAATCTCTATCACACTGGACCATATTTCCAGATCAGACGTTGTGTTAGAGAAGATGAGATATTTGACATCCTTAAAGCTTGTCACGAGGAACCTTGTGGAGGGAACTTTGCAGACAAGCAGATAGGGTACAAAGTCCTTTCGATGGGGTATTATTGGCCAACAATATTTCAGGATGCCAAGAAGTTTGTGAAGGGATGTGATAGTTTCCAAAGGATGGGCCAACCACTGCAATCATATGAGATGTCGTTACAACCCCAAATCATCTTAGAACCTTTTGAGAAATGGGCCCTAGATTTTGTGGGACCAATTAATCCTTCATCTAGAAAGAAATCTTACATCTTGGTTTGCACTGACTATGTCACAAAATGGGTTGAGGCAAAGGCACTAACCAGAAACATGAAGTATGTTGTTTTAGGCTTTCTATTTGAAGACATATTTGTCCAACTTGGCATACCCAGGGAGATAGTCATAGATGGAGGGCCCTAATTTACATCTCATATGATCCAAATGTTGGTTGAAAAATATAAAATACATCATATAATCACAACACCTTATCATCCATAAGAAAATGTCCAAGTGGAAAGCACTAACAAAGTCATTGAGGGGATACTTACTAAGGCTGTGGCTAGTCTCCGAAGGAATTGGGCCGACAAACTTCCAGAAGTGTTGTGGGCATACAAGACTACATGGAGGAATACCATGGGATTCTCACCATATGAACTTTTGTATGGAAAAAATCCCTTATTTCATATTGAGTTCGAAATCAAGACACTAAGAACAACATTGCAAGTAAATTTGGATCTGGCCATAGCGCAAAAGAAGATATTGAACTAGCTCAATGAATTGGAGGAGAAATAGTTAGCTGTTATCCAACAAACAAAGATCATCTAGCAATAGAGAGCTAAGTGGCATGATAGGTTCATCAAGAAGAAGAAGTTCCAGAAAGGAGATTGGGCTCTCTTATATGACTCAAGATTCAAAGACTTCAAGGGTAAGCTCTGCACCAGATGGATAGGTCCCTATGAGGTAGATACAGTCTATGACAATGGCACTGTAAATTTGGTAACCATTGACAGTGCGAGGACACCATTACTTGCAAATGGGCAGTGTCTTCGGTTAAATCACAACCTACTTCAAGGGATTCATTCGTCAACATTGTCACAAATTCAGATCTTTAGATTACAGGAACAAGGGGAAGCCCCCCTGTGTTGCAAAAATTATAATTTTTCCAATAACTGTAACAACTAAAAATCAACCATGGTTGGCGGCTGTTACACCTTCAAACTTAAAAAAAAAAAACATAATAAAACAAAATGGCTGTGAAAACCTTTTCCGAGCGCAGACAGACAATTTCTGTAGCAGTTGAAAACCACCTTGTGGCGACTGTTACACACTCTGTAACAACATTTGTTATTTCAAAGCATACTTTACGATGGTGCTATTACGTGATCTTTTCTTCTCTATTTTTGTAAAAATTAATAATATATCATAGTGGTCTTGGTTGTTACACCTGTAGCAGCTGACGAATTCTAGAAATAAGTGGAATAAGATATTTATTGCAACAGACAGCAGGCATCATCGTGGTTCTCATCATCGGAGTTAAGATCACGCGTCTTGCCACTGGAGCTAAGTTTGTGCGTATCGCCACCAATGACTTCTCCCCACGTCACCTAGGTATGTCATACAAAGGTAATATTATTATTCTCTTTATTTAGTAATTATGGCAACTTAACACGACATCCCTTTTGATGGCCGAGGTTGGCTATCACATTTAAGCCAAGGGGGGCGAATCACATTGCAACATGACCTTTGCATGACCTGTGATTATTTTAAAAACCCGTAATTAAGGCATGGTGATCTGGTAATTATTGTTACTTAATGCCCGATCATACCAAAAAAGGGAAGTGTAGCTTCAACGAGACCTCCCATAACCCAACATTAATAAGGAAATATTACTATGCAGTACGAACCATGATTGCAAAATTTCAATTTGAAATTCTCACCTACACCACACTACAATTTACCTCTGTTGGAGCATTGCAATTTGCACCCCCATTCAAAGTGCTTAGAGAAGTCGGAAAAGAATAGTTGCAGGCTGAAACAGCTAAGTAGTGTGTTGACTGCTCCAGAAATTCTAAAGGAAAGGAAAAGGAAGGAAAAAAGCACTGAATTTGCATAGCAATCGGTAGAGCAGAAATTTAGCATGAGCCAGGGTCAACAGAGGCCTTGGAGAATTGCCCCAAATCATGCCATATTTTCAAGGACGCGGGCTAGTTTGAGTCCTTCCAGGGGTTGGAAGGATTAGACAGTGGAGTTTCCATGGAATTTGCAAAGAATTTAGAGGGAAATCAGATGGAGGTTAGTGGTTTGAAGTTGGAGGTTACAGAAGAGGTGGTTGCCCAAGTGACAAGATTATTGGTGGAAGGAAAGAGGTGGTTTAACTTGAAGGTTAATGACTCCTCCCTGAAGGGGGATTTCCTCCAAGAGGAAGAGTCGCTGGTAAAGAAAGGGAGGGGGATTGATAGGTTGTCACTTTCCTAGCCATGGATTGATGTTGCCCTTTACCTCATCAAGTACATCACCTGCAAGGGAAGGGTGACAATTGTGTTCAGTTACCACTTTCCATTTCTAAACCACCTTCGGCATCGACAATTGATAAATATTCCCTACTTCTTGCTGGGAAACATTAAGCATATGGACGCGGCCATGAAAATAGACACACATTTAGAAACATGCATCACCAACCATGGCCTCATAAAACTCATTGTGGTGGACACCTTAAGCTACCAAGGTAGGAATTGGGAGGAATTCATGAGGAAGAAGGCCAGGACCACCCACAAGAGACAAACCAGGACGTCTAAGGAAGCTCCAGTGGCAACAAAGGAGCAGCCCCAACCTTCGACAGTAAGGGTTGGTAAGAGGCCAATCAACAAAACAATTGGTGATATGTGGCCAAAGCAGAGAATAAGGGTTAGCAGTCACCCAGAGTCCCCATCCATGTCAAAGAAGAACAAAGAGATAGTAGAGCAGAAGGATGAGGAGCAAGCTCAACCAGAGGAACCTTTTTCACCTCATAAGAGCGAAACTCAATCCTTGCTATTAAAAATTGAAAATTTAGAAAAAGAAAATAGAGAGCTAAGGGAACAACTAGCATAGGGGAAGGCAGAGGCAAGAGCCCCAGGGTTAGACACTTTGGTCAAGCTCGTGGACAGGGCCAGGAAGGGAGATGTCATGGGTACTGTGTGCATGGCCTGTGCTGAGAAGCTAGTGACAATGGGGTTTAGAGTCTGTGTAGCAGACACCATCTCGAGGGAAACACAAATTGAAACCTGGGAGGCTGACACATAAAAATCCATTGAGGACGTTTCTATTACAAAATAACCAGCAACTGAGATGGTGCAGTCCACAGAAAGTAATCTAGTAGCGGATACACATGAGCCCTTAGCTGACACTGTTATTACACAAGAACCAACAGTGGAGACAAAAGTCAGCCAAGGAAAGGAAGGAGAAGCTGACATCCACGAGCTTGTGGTTGACACTGTTGTTACACAAGAACCAGTAGTGGAGACAGAAGCCTACCTAGGGAAAAATGATATACAAAATTTTGTGGATGACACTGCTGTTACACAAGAACCAGTAGTGGGAATGGTAGTTGATAAAGGAGAGAAGGAAACTATTACAAAATCTATTGATGAAGTTGTTGTTACATAAGAACCAACAGTCGAAGTGGAGCAGTTTCACCCTCGGGAGGTTGTTACACCCTCAATTGATAGTGCATGTGGGAGAACACCAGGTCCTGATGAAGGATGGTGTTCTGAAAAGATGTTGTTGTTACCAAAGCTACAGAAATGGAAGCAGCAGGCACTCTCTCTACAAGAGGGGGTGATCTCACTCAAGGCACACAAAAGGATGATGGATTCCCTTAGGGAAAAGTGGTTAAAGGAAGAATGGGAGAGAGAATGGGAAGCATGGAGGCACAAGGAAGCCATGAAGAAGAAGGATGAACAGTTGTATTAGTTATAGCGACAGGTCTCGGACCTGACGAATGACAAGACCAAGCTCTGTGATCTTGCCCTAAACCTGCTAGCATGCAGGTGGCCATCCCCATCATATCTAGTGTTCCTTTGGGAATGATATTATTTATTTCAATTGAAAGAAATTTTTGAGAATAGGTCTTATTTGGGTTCTTCAACCCAAACTTTTCTTGATATTTTTCACTCTTACAATTTTGATAAACAGAGCTTGCTTTGCAAGCTATTTTTGCATAATATCATGTGTGAGTATGTCAGCATGAAAATGGTAGCAAGTGTCTTCTCCTATATGGGAGATTTGCAGTTGCAAGCCTTTCTTTCGTTTATGAGGAACCAGATTGAGTGGCATCTGGCCATGAAATCAACATAAAGTAATGAAGAAAGGACTGCATTATGGGTCAGAGCAGAACCAAGGATGGTTTATGAACTTAGGTGTGTGTTTAAGTTGTTCCTAAGCACTCCAGATATCAGGGAACATCCAGCCATCTATAGGAAAAGGATTGTGAGGATTTGCCTTAATTTGCATGCCCATATGAAAATTCGAGCGCTAGCAGGTTGTCTTAAACGCATCGAAGCCTATAGGGCTGAGTTGCAAGAAGGGGATCCTTTTGAATATAGAAATTTTGTGGCTTTTGTTACACAGGTGCCTGAGTATGCTTAGATCGTGCAGACATTGTGGGTGTTCTGGATTGGGCTCAGATTTAAATTTCCTTTGATTTGGTTGCCAGTAGAATAGTATCGGCTGGACTACCACCTATGTGATTATGAAGAAGAATCCTGGCCACATCAGTTGATGGCCATTCAAGGTTACACAACTCCGAGTGAAGACACTGCTGGTGCTTATGGGGACATGAAGTTGCTTTAGTGGTGGGGAGATGTTGGGTGTGACTTTTTACCTATTTTCTACACCTTCTTTCCCTAGTTTTGATCTTCTTATCCTCCAAGCCTATGAAATTTACATGATTAATCACCCTTTTTCTCACTTTTATAACCTATTCCACTATCATGTTATTTTTCCCTATTTTGCTAATAATATGATACTTTATTCCTTTTTGTGGCTAACTGGGGTGAGCATTGGAGGAGTATTTTGGAAGCTCTTCTTTTTTTCAGGTGTTGCTCGCAGGAACAAGACTATGGAGTAAACATGCATCGATGATCAATTACAAAGAAGGATAGATCAATTCATTGTTACACCCTGTATGTTGTTACAGGGTGCTGTTACACATTGGATGTTGTTACACTATGCCCTCATACAAAGGACCGTTGTTACACCAAGGGTGTTGTCACCAATGATTGTTGTTACATACTAAACCACTATTCACTCACAGGATGTTGTTGCACCAGAGCTAGCAAGTGTGGGTACTATTCCACATAATAGCTGTCGGCATTAGGAATTGTTTATTTTAGAAGCAACAGACCCAAGTGGTTGCAATCCTAACTAATGTATATGTGTATTTAAAAATAGTTTGTAAATACTTTTAATTTTTATCAGCATGAGAATCGTGAGATTGTCATTACTGATCTATTTCTAATTTCGGGCATGTAATAACTATAAAAGAAACTTGATTTCCTATGTACAAGGACGAAATATAGAAGAGTATTGTTACTATACTTCTATAACTCTGAATTATTTTTATTATTAAATCACTATGATGATGTTGTTACTACTCTTCAGCTAATTCGTTAATTAATTTCATGTTATTCATGTGCCCCTACTAAGGAGGAAGGGCCCTCCTCTTTGGTAGGGACTGCAGTGGTAGAGGTAGTGTACATTCCTGTTTTGTTTATTTGTCATATGGTTTCCCATTGTTGTTATACAAATTGTGAATTAAATTCACTGCTGTTCCAATTTATATTATGTTGTTACATTAAGTAATCAAATAGAATGGTAGTAACTAGCTAGAGTAGATATTAGTTATTCGTGTGGCGCGCCCTTACTTTGGTAGTTGCAAAGTGTGAGTTCAATTCTATGGAGTGTTTTTATTTCTACATGAATGATTTGATTTTAGCTATTTGATTCAATGACATCTTTTACTTTTCTTTCTATTTTTCATTCTTGGCTATAGTGTATCGGCACAAACAGTGCAAACTCCATTGAAACAACAAGACCTACCCTGGGTTGACAATTAAATGTTGTAGTCTCGGTCAATTAGGATTGATTAAAACAACACTACACACACTTCAACTAGTAAGCCACCATTTGAGACTTGTTTTGGATATTTCCCACCTTAACCTTTAGATGTAGTATATCAACAAAAAAGAGGAGTGATGAAGGATATCACAAGGTATGCTTTAAGGGCTGAAAATTTTGTTGAGAAAAATAGGAAAGTTCATTTGCAAGTATAGGAGACATTGAATAAGTCATAGGAAGAGTACAATGTCATGCATGATCAACACATAATAGAGAATTCAGTCAGTGTGGGAGATAGAGTATGGCTACAATTAAACAAGGAGATGCCATAGGACTCTAGTAAGAAAATCAAGGCTCTATAGTATGGTCCTTTTGAGATACTAGAAAATGTGGGTGATAATTCCTATAGACTCAATCTTCCTCTATACTTGTGCATTTACTCAATGATGAATGTGGAAAATATTAAACTCTATGAGCATTCCATGTTGGATCGAGAAGAGGAGTAGGTCCTACCTTCCATAGCGGACTTACCTCCATATGCTTAGGAAAAGTTGACAGAGGATACAATTTTTCAAAAGAGGTCCAGAACTACAAGACAAAGGAAACATGACCTTTGGAAAATTTGGTTGAAAGGATAGCTTCCAAGACAAGATAAATAGTATTCCAGGGAGAAGGTAGAGGAAAATTTTCCTCACCTCATTCAGTCTATATTTTGGGGACCAAAAGTATCCTACAATGGGGAGATATGATCTAGATTGGATCACTATATAACTTTTCATCCCTCTCGATTCTTTTAGAGTCGAAAAAATGAAGGAAACAACTTACACAAGGAGTTTTATCAATGAGACCTGGTTTGGAGAATTGGGGCCTAAAACCTTCTAGGGTCATTTTGAGGCCTTGAATAACATTTTTTGGGGGTAAACTTTCTTACTAAATAAAAATACCTTGTAATGTTTTTCTACACTTAAAGACCTTTCCAATAATGTAATAATTGCTTCATTTGGAGTTCATATGCAAATTTATGCCTCCCAGAAGTTGCCCTTTCATGATTGACCAACATAATTCAAGAGGATTCCATGTAAGCCCCCATTATTAATGGAAATGTAGATGGACACATGGATAACATGAAGACTATAGAAGGTTCAAAGTTGTAACTCTAGTTGAAAGTTCGAGGAGTCAAACTTAACCCCTAGTTGGTTATCGGGCTATGTTATAATCAGGCCACTAGGAGGAAAAACGGTTTCATTCTATTTTATTTCATTTTGTTCCATAGTAGAACAAAGTATCTAAGACTGGAGAGAGAGAGAGAGAGAGAGAGAGAGATAGAACAAATGGTATTTTTAATTTGTAGCAACCTATGGGCCCTAGGTCTCAGGAAACTCCATAAAGAGTTCCTTCTCCTTTGTATTTGCATCATTTCCATTCCAGAATTGCATCATTCCCATTACATCATTGCATCATTATAGCTCGTTATGGTCATGAGTTGTACTAATATTAGACCATGACTTCCCTCTCAACCTTCATAATTGACAATTTTGAGGAGAATCAATGTGGGATTTTAATCATGCCTCATATGCATCACCAATAAATTATCTTATCGGCTGTAACTTTACCCAACTCATTAAAGCCTTTGAGCACATCCATTAATCCCAAAAATAACCCTACCCCATCTATGTAATGAAGCCCATACCAATGGAAAGAGGAAGCCACTTAGAATTCAATAATCCTAGTGGATTCACCAATTCTTCTTTGGAGCAAAACTCACCTACAAACAAGTAAGCCCTCCCTCGAGTTCATTTGAAACTCAAGGTAGATGGGGAAAGGAAAACTATGCATAAACAAATAGAACTTGAAGAAAAAAATCCATTAAATCATGTATGAAAATAGAAAGTGATTAGGGGTGATTTGTTTTTGGTTGTCCTTTCATATCCTTGGTTGATGGAGCTCCATAGATCCAAGCTATGACTCCAATGACTTGCTTCCTGCACACAAAAAGACAAGAAATTATTTCCAAATACTTGCAAAATATAGATTATTAGTAGCAAGAAATCCCAACCTACTTGATAATAAAATTGACATAAGAATAGATGTAAATAGCTTAAATCAAAATCATAATATATCATGCACGAAATGAAAAATAATTAATAGAGGGGGAAATCACATTGACCCATTATATTAATGAAACAAACAATACAATACATGCATAAGATTACCTCAATCCAAGACGAGGTCTTCTCTAACTCCTTTCTTTGGTCTTTCCTTGAGGCTCTCTCTAAATTTCAAAAAAATGAGCTTACTCTATGTTGACAGTGTTGGACCTGCCAACGTGTCAAGAGATCTCCCTGGTAAGAAGTCCCAACTAGACCTCAAACCATTTTGTGTAGGAGTCCCAGCAGTGGGTCGTATGGTATCACCTTGATTGCGGTTGCATGCAGAGGCAAGCAGGATGTCCTTGTTGGTAGCAAGGGTGTGACTAGCGTAACAAGCCAAGGAAGGTGCATGAAGGGTTCTAACACACAGAAAGTGGAATAAGTGTGCCCCTTGGAAACCTGTGGAAACACGCGGATTGGAAGGGAACACACGAGAAAAGATACATCACAAGCTGGAAGGCAGGTGAACCAACGATCCAAAGTGATGGTTAAACCAACAACACATCTCAATAATATTCATACATACATATATAAAAATGTCCATACATACATGCGTAAGAAAACAGATACATATATCATTAGAGTAACCAAGCTAGCTGAAATACAATAACAACATATGCATGAAATGTGTTGGCTCTATTATATTAATAAAGTGAGAGTTTCAATCATACATACAACCCTGTCCAACTACTAGTCTCGACAATGGAATGTTACAGTCACTGTCTCCTACTCCTCCAAAGAGATATACTAGCTCTGCACTGTGGAGAAGCCAAGGATCGTTACAATACACTCCAAGCTTTCTCTAAAAGATACACGTATAGGAAGCTTGGCTCCCAAAATCCTGTACAATGAGGTATGAGGTTCTATAAATAGCAAAGGGTGGGGTGACCCTGGACATTCCCCTTTGTGACTCTTCACCTACACTCATGACTCTTCAACTACTACATGACTGTTACATTCTACTATCGACACTTAGTCTTTCATTTTTGCAAGATGTTACATTACAATCTGCACATGTACCCATGTGAGACAATATAGGCTTGAGCAAACCATGCAAGATACTACTAAGACTCAAACAGTGGTGGGAAGACTAACTCTTCGACATCCTCATCATGATTGACAGTGGAAAACTAATCCAGGTCCGGGTGTGACACCCTTCCAAGACCTTTTACTTTCGCGATGTGTTAAATTGCATTTTTAAAAGAACATTAATGAATACATCTGCATACTGTAAAGAAGAGGAACATGTGAATCATCAACACATGAAGACATAAACATTGATAACGGAGTTCGTCTAGGAGGGACTACGTCTCTGGGCCCCAGTGTCAAGATGGTGTAGGCCGCTGCATTAAGTTTTGTCAATAGTGGTGATGTACATAGAGGTGACGCCGATATCATACAAGGAAAAATGCCCTCACACAGGAGTGGCTCTAAGAGATGTTCCACTACAGGAACTCTCAATCAAAAGACTCCTATCAGTATGACACAAACTCATGCATGATGAGTATCCTGCCAACATGGCATAAAATGGATCTCAATGCAAAACATGCATGACGACAACAAGAGTATCCCAGCAACATACAACAAAGGGATCTCAAAACACAACATGACAAGTCATGACAACAAGTACATCACCCAGATGATTTTGCATCACATCAAGCAAGGAATCATGAAAACATGTAATAAATAGGATCCCACATCAAACATCAAAACAGGGATCTGTGCAACATAATGCATAAAGAA
The DNA here is from genome assembly GCA_031772625.1 of Pinus tabuliformis. Lineage (NCBI taxonomy): Eukaryota > Viridiplantae > Streptophyta > Pinopsida > Pinales > Pinaceae > Pinus > Pinus tabuliformis. The sequence continues at coordinate 692,617,323 of CM062815.1, forward strand.
TAAGTGCATGAACATAGAATATACCTCACAACCATGGCTATCTGAAGAAAAAGATGTCAAACTGCTGAAGCTGTTCGGACCATCAATCTCACGGCATCGATCACATGAAAATGACTGCTCACACATGAATGTGGACATCTGCACTGGCACTTAGAAAAGTGGCTGGAAAATGAAATGAGAGAATGAAAAATCTGAATGCACCATTAGATTTTTGGCGTCGAGTAGTGCAAAATTGACTATTCAAAATCTGAATTCTGAGAAATTGAGAATCTGGGGCTCAAGGAATCTTTTAGATTCCCTCTAGATTCCTCAAAGATTCTACTCCATGAGTGGACTAGAAATCTACAACTCAAATAGCGAATCTGACCTCGCCATTGTGATCCCTATGGAAAATCGTGAAAAAACAAGTATAAACTTGACTATATTCGAACATGGAGGAAAATTACCTCCTTGGGAAAATTTCAAGGCTCATGGTTCTGCTCCCTGTTTTTATAGCAATCATGTTTCCACCTGCATACTGAAAAATGGCCGAAAAATGCAGAAATATGATGGACAAATGGACAACGCCATTTTGTTCGTGGCGACGAGAGGTGCTAAAACCATATAAAATTTGTCAAAATTTGACAAAGTGGAAATTTGGCCCTCCTGCAAAGTGCCCAATCATGTTTCCACCTGCATTAAAAATTAATTAAAAATTAATTGTCTCGAAATGTGTGCCTGCTCCTGGTTCCTCCTCTGCCTCCATGCACTGAAGAAATGCGGGTTTATATTAATTTTACCGTAGATAACCCAATGTGGGTGGTTGGCGAAATGGTAAAAAATAGGTTTGGTTGAGGAAGGGTCGGGCGGTCAAACCCCGCCCCTCCATATTAATACACGGCTATTTATAAAAGTGGCACATTTAGTTTTTTAGTGGGGGTCGGGTCCGCCTTGGGTTGCCCACCCCCTTAGTCCAGCTGTAACGTTGTATTAATATGGCACATGGTCGTTTGTATTAACGTTGGTGTATGGTTTTGTATTAAAGTTTAGTTTGTTTGTTATGACGCTGCCCGGTGGGCTGACCCACATGGCCGGGCAGGTTCAACTCCCGTCGACCTCACCATTTTTAATACATGGTAAGGTAAATATAGTGTTGGGGGTGGTGGGGTTGGTGGCCCCCACCCCCTTTTAATATATTTTTTTTGTTTTAAATTATAATAAGGTTCCATTTTTAAAAAATTTGAATTTAGCCGTAGGAGTGATTTTAATGAGCCCACATTTTCATCCAGAATCTGGCCCAGGTTGGCCGGAAAAAGGCCAAATTGTGGCCTCCTTAAGCCTGCCCAGTCATCAAAAAGTCAACCCAACTTTCACTGCTTCTAACTTTCACATATGGACTCGGATTGATGAACTGTTTGCATCGCCATGATCAAAACGACGAGGTCTGCGCTCTAGTTCTAGGTTGACATCATTCTGAACACTTTGATTTTCGATCATTCATAAATCCTCTTTGTCTTGTGTGTGTCTCTGGAGCCACCTAGATCAATCCTCCCCACTAAGGAGCTTTTGGTCCTCCAAAAGCATGAAAAATAATTTGCAACTTTCTCTGTACCTTGTCTGCATCACAAGCATCCTGAAAAGGTCTCACTTCCATCTCCTACACCTTTGTTCTTCGGAGCCTTAAGCGACGAGCCGACACTTGCTACCTCTGCAACCTATAGTAAATTGTTTTGCAAATTACATGCTTGACTTTTATGACCAACTAATGACCCAAACGTCCCACACTTGCCACGAGTCTATAACACATACTCAATGGTCAAGTTTACATCAAGATGGACACAAGACCTCAGCTATGAGAACAAGGCCAACCTATCATTGTTGCTTCAACAAGTGATGGAAAGAACTTCATCACTACAACACATGATTTACAAAGATCAGGCCAAACACTATTTTCTTTGACAAGCAATGGAAACATAACATCACTTTTAGAGTGTAAAATGCGACTCAAAATAAGACTAGACATCGTTGTTGCTGAACAAGTGATGGAAAACACATCATCACTTTTACATTTTAAAATGCAACTAAAAATAAGACCAGACATCATTGTTGCTGAAAAAGTGATGGAAAACACATCATCACTTTTACATTTTGAAATGCAACAAATGATTTACAAAAGCACGAACATGACATGCTTACATATCTAGAAACCATTTTTCACTTATCAATGTGAATGGGTCATCTCCTATGGTAGTCTTGCTTGTCGAACAATTGCTTCACTTGGTTCACACACCGACGCTTTGTCTTTAAGGCGCTGCTCTAGATGGAGCCTCCAACAAGTGGCTCTTTGATGGCTACTTCTGTCGCAATGATTGCAGTACATTTTCTTCCTCTAGATTTGCTTAACCTGTTTCTTTACATTCTGTTGAGAGGGTCTTTCACGCCTCATCCTTTTGCATGCTTCCATTATTTTCCAACACTTAGAAAATGTATGGTTATGTAATCCACGAAAGGTACACATTTTTTGATGCCATGTTTTTAGTTCATCATTAAAAACATGATTATAATCGAAATTAATATTCGAATGTCAAAATTGGTTATACCTTTCCTTGTCATCTATGATGTCATTATGGTGATGAGAGCTTGCCTCAGCTCTTTCCTTGCAATGGAAACTCCATGGGATGATGGGGATGTGTTCCCATCCTTCTCTTTCCTCGATGATTTCGACAATGTCTCGGAAGCGCATGACACCTTCGAGCATTCTCCTTTGGTGTATCTCGAGCCTACAAATTGAGGTCTCTGCACAACCTCGAATGGTTGATTTATGCTTTGGTTATCAACACCAAGTTTTTCTTCATTCTCATGCTTCATCCTGGTAAGAAGCCTCATGTTTGTCCCTGTAATCAGGATCTCCAAATCTCCAACAAAAATAATACTATGTGACGATGAAACTGAAAGGAAATCAACATCTTTTACCTCCTCTGTCGATTTGGAAAGAACTGATGAGGGCTGCTTATCATCCGTTGTTGGTGGTTTGCTAACTGTCGTGGTGCATTCTCCAACTTCCTTTCTGACATACCCAAGTCCTGTTCGACATGCTAATTCTTCTACTTTGATGGGGTTGATAATGCCTTGGCCATTGACGCCCATGTCCTTTCCTTCATACCATGTTCTCTTCAACAGTTTGCAGCCAATTCATTTGGTATGATTTTTGAAAACAACGAAATCATCATCAGGACACATACATGAATTTGGAGAATTACATTTTACCTCACATGGGTCATGCGGAAGCTTTTCCAAGGCCTCGTTATTTGCTTGCAATTGTCGTAGCAAACTATGTTTCTCCTCTTTCTCTTCATGTAGATGCAACTTCAATTCTGCGTTCTCTATTTGAAGATTCTGTTTGTGGTGTTTCAATTTTTCCAGGGCCTATACCGTGGCTTGCAACTTAAGCTGCAATTGCTCCTTTTCTTTTATCTCTTTTTGTAGAGTTTCATACATGATTTCTGCCCTTTTGGAAATTTTGAGCATGGTCTCGTACATCGTTTTTTCATCCTTTGTTACTACACGTTCCATTGTTCACACTGCAATTCACATCAACGCAAAGACCGCTCTGATACCACTTGATCCAGGTCCAGGTGTGACAAAGGGCCCTTCAAAGACCTTTTACTTTCATGATGTTTTAAATTGCATTTTTAAAAGAACATTAATGAATACATCTTTAAGAGGAACATGTCAATCATCAACACATGAAAACATAAGTGTTGATAACGAAGTTCATCCAGGAGAGACTATGTCTCCAGGCCCTGGTGTCAAGATGGTGTAGGCTGCTACATTAAGTGTTGTCAATAGTGGTGATGTACATAGAGGTGATGTCGATATCATACAAGGAAAAATTCCCTCACGCAGGAGTGGCTCTAAGAGATGTTCCACTACAGGAACTCTCAATCAAAAGACTCATATCAGTATGACACAAACTCATGCATGATGAGCATCCCTCCAACATGGCATAAAAGGGATCTCAATGCAAAACATGCATGAAGACAACAAGAGTATCCCAGCAAAACACAAGAAAAGGATCTCAAAACACAACAAGACAAGTCATGATGACAAGTACATCACCCAAATGATTCCACATCACATTAAGCAAGGAATCATGAAAACATGTAATAAACAGGATCCCGCATCAAACATCAAAACAGGGGTCTATGCAGCATAATTCATAAAGAAGAATTACATGAACACATCATATACCTCACAACCATGGCCATCTAAAGAAAAATATGTCAAACTGCTGAAGTTGTTCGGACCATTGATCTCATGACATCGATCACATGAAAATGACTGCTCGCACATGAATGTGGACATCTGCACTGGCACTTAGAAAAGTGGCTAGAAAATGAAATGATAGAATGAAAAATCTAAATGCACCATCAGATTTGTGGCATCGAGTAGTGCAAAATCAACTATCCAAAATTTCAATTCTGAGAAATTGAGAATCTGGTGCTCAAGGAATGTTTTAGATTCCTCCTAGATTCCCCAAATATTTTTCTCCATGGGTGAACTGGAAATCTGCAACTCAAATGGTGAATCTGACCTTGCCATTGCAATCCCTGTGAAAAACCGTGAAAAACAAGTATCAACTTGACTATATTCCGACATGGAGAAAAATTACCTCCTCGGGAAAATTTCAAGGCTCATGGTTCTACTCCCTGTTTTTACAGCGATCATGGTTCCACCTACATACTGAAAAATGGCCAAAAAATGCAGAACTCTGATGGAGAAATGGATAGCACCATTGTGTTCGTGGAAACAAGAGGTGCTAAAACCATATAAAATTTGTCAAAATCTGACAAAGTGGAAATTTGGCCCTCCTGCAAAGTGCCTGTTGTTCCTTAAGAAACCAATTTTCTAGTTGTGGGGAAATTGTGGTTAAGACATTAATAAATATTATTTACTGTCACTTATTGTTTGTTGTGTTCTCAAATGAAGGACCTAGAAAACTTGGTCTTTAACTCTTAATATATGTATGACCAGAACATCTCAGAATGCCATTTGTTGCTAGATATAAATGATGAATGAAGAAAGTTTGAAGGAGAAGTTAAAGATAATATGATGATCTTTCACAGAAACTACTATCTGTAACTTAGAGGAACTATGATAATGAGAACTGAATCATGGACAATATGTTGGTCTTTCACAGAAACTATTATCTATAAATTAGAAAGGAAATGAGGACTTCAAGTATAAGAGCACCTTTAAGGAATTTTAACTTTATCTACATAAGCAAATAAAGACCTGCAGCTTCATTACTATACTTGAAAATAAGAAAACATAGCATGACACATGACAGAGAAGCTTACAAAATTATATGCAACAATGCATGAAAACTTCTGATTCTTTCATTAATCAACGATGATATCAGGAATACAGTGGCCTAGTCTCTGAGTTCTCCAAAGTTCGAACCCTTTCTTAGTAAATTTTCCTCTTTTTATACATTGTGGAACAGTTGTTGATTTCTGAAACTACCCAAACTATCTAACTGCTTTTCTAACTATATGAAGTAAAAACTATTACAGAATTTTACGGGGGGTAAAAGAAACCTCCAAGAACATGAAATAACATGAACATAACTAGATCCAAAGGGAGATGATAACTGTTGGCTTGCTCTGTTGATCTGTTGTCAAATTCCTCTGTAAATGCCCTAATGATGCTTAACTCATTTTAGCCATAATTAAATACGTTTAATTTGTGTAATCCTAAGCTTACATGGGCATTCTGATTGGCCAAAATGCAAAGAAACATACTGGATTGTCTTCCTCTTTAGTTTCGGCTCTAACCATGATTATCCACTTTACACAGCGAAATTAACGCGAACCTCTAATTAATCCGGAACTCAAAAGAGTTGATTCTGCTTGACAACACTCTGTTGACTTTCATCGCAAATCAGAATCAGCCCAATAATCCCTGTAAAACTTAACTTATGCACCCTTAGGTCGCATAACTATGAGAATGTTGGAATTATGCGTAAATATTTTATATCTGTGCTTTTCTATAATAAACCTTTTATAATGAAAATATATGATAAAACATGCTTTTTCCGCTTCCAATAGGGCTCCACACAATTCCCGAGGTATACTTTCCTGCCAATTCATACCCACCATAGATCTGTGCTTTTCAGATTAGACGGTCTGTAAAGGTTTCAGGCGAGACATAAGCCCAGAGAATACCTGCCCCAAATGGGCAGTTTCCTCTCTCCATCTAACTACTACGTGTTGAATGTTGAGTGGAATTGGGTCATTAAAAACCATATACCACTTTTGCTCCGCCTGAAAACTACCTTATAACTTGAAAACTGCCTTTTCGCATGCCTTGCAGACCTGTCGGGGCTTTTAAATATAATATATATACGCTTTAAGTCTGGCCTTTATATTATAATCCTTTATAATAGAAATATATATAAAACTGCATAAACAAATATATATGAAGGGCTTTTGATATATCAAATAAAACCTTTATAACCCGCGATAAAATGGTCGCGTTGAGTTATATAAAATATAGTGTATAAACTATCGGGTTTGGAACCCATTCGCTCATCGCAATTGGCACTTTCCATATATATATATATATATATATATATATATATATATATATATATATATATGTTGTGCGATCACAGACCTGCTGCAATTATAAAACACAATATATATTATATCGAGTCCGGCCATCGCAATCGCAATCGGCATAAGTCATAAACATTATGTTGTAATTGCGGACCCAACGGAACTATAAATCATGGCGTAATCAATATCAGGTCTAGCCCATCGTTATTGCGGACCTGCTGGTATTAAAAACATAATATATATCCTTTTGGGTCCGTCATCGCAAATCGCGATCGACAGAACCCGTATGCATGTGTATAAAGGACCTTTCGATACAGTGGACCCGACAAACTTTTAAACAGAATGTATATATTTCAGGTCCAGATATATATGTTTTAACACCTATTTCCTTTGTAAATCTGCTACATTTCTTTATTTCTTTCATGTTTTGATATGCACATATATATCTGGTTATGGTTCCATTTATGTTGCGGTTTAACTTTATCACATGGGCCAATTCCTTTATACTTGTTCCTTTTGCGATTTTGATATATTATAACGAATAAATACCTCATTACTTTAGACTTTGCGAAGTAGAAAATATAAAGGGCTTCATTGAGGTTGAACCCCCTTAATGATTTTAGGCCACACATTGTGATAAAATTAATAAATAAGGCTTAAATCACAATATAAGCTACAACATCTAGCTCCACCTAGGGATAGTGCTTTTGTCTCGAAAGCACTAATAACCACTGATCAATGCCTTATCCATTGGGCATGGAGTCATATATTACTTCACCAAGTCTTAACTATGTGAAAATATGTACAGTGAACCCACACCAACATCTGCAGTGGTTAGATGCTTGCGCTTTGATAAAAAAATACTAAGAATCATAGATCAGTAGACTTAGTTGGGCATGGAGTCCAAAATTGTGAAAAACCTAAAATCTAACAACTGAAACCTGATAATCTTGAAGTCTGAAACCTCTGCAAACTAGTTTCAAACTGGGAGAGTCACCCTTATTCCTCAACTAATAATTAAACTAAAGAACTGCAACTGGAAACCAAATGCTCAACACATGAGCTTATTTATGTACAAGTTCCTACATATGTACATGATTGATCTCCATTAGGTGAAGTCAATCTTCCAATGGTTCCACGTTAGCATCTAAGTGCCTGATCTAGAACCATTCTGCCAGTTAATCTTGAAAAAACAATTCATTCTAAGTTTCTCTTGAGTTCCAATGTTGTGATCCTAAATGTGTTCATCCTGTGAAGCTGAGTCAACAACCACATCATTGGGGTTAGAAATCCTTTCAAGAGGAACAAGTCCCTTTAGCAAAATATTATCCTTCAATTGAAAAATCTTTGAATTAGCTATTGAATCCTTTAAACCACTGATTTCTGCAACTTCCGTTGTTTCTTCTTTATCCTAATCAATTTCTATGCCATGAAACTCCTCAACTATAGTAAAAAATTCTTCAATATGTTGATCATCTTCAAAAGCTTGCCAATTTTTAACATTATCAGGAACACAGGGTCTGTGTCTCATCCCTACCTCATATCTTAGCCTTGGATTAATAGGAGGCTTGAAAGTACTAGCAGACACAGCCAATGAATCTACCAATCTATTCTCATCTCTTGGAATGAATTGAATATTAAAAGCTTCAAAGAAGTTTTCAATCAAATCCCATACCTCATTTTTGTATACTCAGAGCCTAGGATGCTTTATTTGGCAGTTATCTTTTATCTGGTTAATAATTAGCTCCGAATCTCCACAAGTAGAAATTGACTTGAGTCCCATCTGTTTGGTTGTTTGTAGAGCAATAATCAAGGACTCATATTCTGCCACATTGTTAGTTGCCTCGAACTCTAATTTGAAAGAGAAAGGGGACATATTACCTCCAGGAGCAATTAGAAGAAAACCAGCACCTACTCCTTCCTTGGAATAAACTCCATCAAAGAAGAATTTCCACCCTCCTTCAGTTTGCAGCTCTGTAATTACATTGGCTGAAGCAAGCTACTTTTGATTATCTTCAGCCAGCTTTGCATTATCATGTAGTGTGAAACAAGAAAAATCATCCTTCTCCTGAATATATACAGGTGAATTGCTTGCTCCATTTTTTGTAATTGTTTTTACAAACCTAGTTTCTTTGTACAATCTCCCCTCTTCCCCACCAAAAATAGGTATAACAGCATATGTAAAATCCAATTTCAAAACACCACCCAATTTAGCCCCCCAGGATCTAGATAGAAGCATTCCAAATCTATCAGGGAGATCTGCTACTACTACATCCATGACTAAGCTTCTAGCTAGAATTTGGGCTAATGACACTACAAGATCCTTAATAACCCCCAGACACTTGACCTTGTTTGAATCAAAAAAATACAAATCCCTGTAAGGTTTGGTAACTTGAAGATTTAGTTTCTTCATTACGGACAAAGGCATAAGATCGTGTGAAGCTCCCGAATCAAACATACAATTATGTAAGAGGAAGTCGTGGACCAATAAGGAACTATGAAAAGGAGGTATTGAAGGGTCTACTTCCTCCACATGTGGACCAAAAACCACTACTAGCTTGTCTTCCTGCAGATTTACAGTGTTATTTATAATCTCATTCTCTTTCAAACTAACAAACTCAGCAATCTCCTTTTGATAAATAGGTATTTTTGTCAATTTTGTAAGAGGAACCTGAATTCTTACCTTTCCAACTCCTTAGTAAGACCAAACAAGTGACCTTGTTTATTAGTCCTTTCATTCTCCTCTTCACCTTTTTTCATGACTAGGATTACTTGAGGAATTGAAACAAGTCTCTCCAAAGGAATTTTTCCAGTTTGATCTTGAGAAGACTCACCTTGAAGTATCTATGTCTTGCCATTTACATTCTGTTGCTACTTTCCTTTATTTACTTGTTTTGCAGGCTGAGATTCTTGTGGAGTCTCCTTTGGTGAGGAAGTTGAAACTTGCTGCTCACTTTAATTTTCTTGATTTCTTGATCTCTTCCTTGATCTCAAGTCATATTTCTTATGTAGTTCAACCTGCATAAAATCAGAAAATCGCTTCCAATATTCATCAATTTTATCATGAATGGCATATGTTTCATCATATTCATACTCTTCTTCATCGATACCAAGTTCATCTTCATCCACTGCATATAATGTAAAAATTTTATCTTCAGGATGCTCTTTTTTTTCAACAGGACCTACCTCTATATATAATGGTGCTTGAATTTGATCTTGATCTTTTCTTTCCCTTTGCAAGATTTGCAAAGGTTGTCTTCTAAATTGGGGATTAAATTTATTATTATACTGTGTTTGTCTCTGAGAGTTCTTATTCTCTAACTCTAACCTATTTAACTTATCTGACATAGTTTTAATTACATTACACATATCCTCCAATGATTGAATTTGAGAGGATTCTATCTTTGCCTTTCCCTTGTCATGGGTAGGCTGTGTTTTTGGTGCTTTTCCTGCAGCCACCAGATTTGCTTCTATCTCTAAAGCATCTATTTGGATTTGATCAAGGGTTGAAGCTCTTATTTCCCTTAATGTGAATCCAAAATTTGATTCAAAAGCCCCTGCAAAAGTTATCTTTGCACCAGTAGAAGGAGGCTTAATCTCTGCTAGGAGACTATTGTACAATTTGTTAAATCTTCTGACAAATTCAGCCATAGTTTCATCATAATTCTTCTTTATGGCATTAAACTCTGTTAATGGATATCCATGGTCTCTTTTTTCTCCCCATCTCTGAATAAATACACGTTCCATCTCTTCCCAAGAAGGAATGGTATTATTGGGAAGTCCTTTGAACCATTTCCTTGCTTCTCCATCCAAGGACTAAACAAAGAGTCTTAGAACCACATATAAATGTTCAACATTTAGGCTTTCTGCAAAATTACAAAATACTACTACATAATTCTTCTCCTAAAAAACGAGGAAGAGTTTTGAGGTAATCCTATAGCATTTTATTGAACGGTTGTGGTAGTTGAAGAGGTGCATACCTATTCACTAAGAATGTAGGTGCTGCCATGTTTACTAAACTTTGATTACCAATAGATGTGGAACTTGATTGAGATGTAAATGAAATGTGCATAGGAGGTAATGTGTTTATTGGTTGAGGATGAATAATTACAGCAGGTAAATGAAAAATAACAGACTCAAAAGATTGGTCTTGACAGTTAGGTTCCTGAAATAAAGATGATGAAAAAGATGGCTCTTTATTAGATGAATGTTCAAGTGAATTTCTACCTGATGCAGACAATGTAGGAATTGGTGTAATTGGGATCTTAGACTTTCCATCCCTCCTAGAAACTAGCCTTTCAGGATCTGAAAGGGCTTGAACCTTCTGTTGTGAAGTGTCTAATCTTGTATGGGGCCTTCTTGAAGCCAGATTTTTTGCTTTGCTTCAAAATAGCCAAATATTCCTCCTCATTGAACAACCAGAGGAAAATATTGAAACCTAGGGAAAAATCTTCTTATCTTCTCTCCCTGACAGTGGTGCCAATTAATGTTGTTCCTTAAGAAACCAATTTCCCGGCTGTGGGGAAATTGTGCTTAAGACATTAATAAATATTATTTATTGTCACTTATTGTTTGTTGTGTTCTCAAATGAAGGACCTGGAAAACTTGGTCTTTAAGTCTTAATACATGTATGACCAGAACATCTCAGGATGCCATTTGTTGCTAGATATAAATGATGAATGAAGAAAGTTTGAAGGAGAAGTTAAAGATAATATGTTGATCTTTCACAGAAACTACTATCTGTAACTTAGAGGAACTATGATAATGAGAATTGAATCACAGACACTATGCTGGTCTTTCAAAGAAGCTATTATCTATAACTTAGAAAGGAAATGACGACTTCAAGTATAGGAGCGCTTTTAAGGAATTTTAACTTTATCTACATAAACAAATAAAGACCTCCAGCTTCATTACTATACTTGAAAAGAAGAAAACATAGCATGACACATGACAGAGAAGCTTACAAAATTATATGCAACAACTCACGGAAACTTCTAATTCTTTCATTAATCAACGACAATATCAGGAATATAGTAGCCTAGTCTCCAGGTTCTCAAAAGTTTGAACCCTTTCTTAGTAAATTTTCCTTTTTTTATACATTGTGGAACAGTCGTTTATTTCTGAAACTGCCTAATCTATCTAACTGCTTTTCTAACTATATGAAGTAAAAACTATTATAGAATTTTACAGAGGGTAATAGACACCTCCAAGAACATGAAATAACAAGAACATAACTGGATTTAGAAGGAGATGATAACTGTTGCCTTGCTTTGTTGATCCGCTGTCAAATTCCTTTGTAAATGCCCTAATGATGCTTAACTCATTTTATCCATAATGAAATACATTTAGTTTGTGTAATCTTGAGCTTACATGGGCATTCTGATTGGCCAAAATGCAAAGAAACATAATGGATTGTCTTCCTCTTCAGTTTCAGCTCTAACCCTGATTATCCACTTTACACAGCAAAATTAACGCGAACCTCTAATTAGTCCGGAACTCAAAAGACTTGATTCTGCTTTGTAAACTTGTCAAATCCGCCCGTACAACGCTCCATTGACTTTCATCACAAATTGCAATCAGCTCGATAATCCCTGTAAAACTTAACTTATGCACCCTTAGGCCGCATAACTATGAGAATGTTGGAATTATGCGTAAATATTTTATATTTGTGCTTTTCTATCATAAACCTTCTATAATGAAAATATATGATAAAACATTCTTTTTCCACTTCCAATACGGGCTTTGCAAAATTCCCCGAGGTATACTTTACCGCTGATTCGTTCCCACCATAGATCTGTGCTTTTCAGATCATACAGTCTTTAAAGGTTTCAGGCAAGACATAAGCCCGAAGAATACTTGCCCGAAATGGGCGGTTTCCTCTCTCCATCTGACTGTTACGTGTTGAATGCTAAGTGGAATCAGGTCATTCCAATAAAAACCATCTGCCACTTTCGCTCTGCCCGAAAACTTCCTTATAACTTGAAAACTGCATTTTCGCATGCCTTGTGGACCTGCCAGGGCTTTTAAATATAATATATATACGCTTTAAGTCCGGCCTTTCTATTATAATCCTTTATAACAGAAATATATATAAAACTACATAAACAAATATATATGAAGGGCTTTTGATATATCAAATATAGTGTATAAACTATCGGGTCTGAAACCCAGTCGCTCATCGCAATCGGTGCTTTCCATATATATATATAATATGTTGTGCAATCACGTACCCGCCACAATTATAAAACGCAATATATATTATATCGAGTTTGGCCATGGCAATCGCAATCGGCATAAGTCATAAGCGTTATGTTGTAATTGCGGACCCAACAGAACTATAAATCATGGTGTAATCAATATTTGGTCCGGCCCATCGTTATTGCAGACCCGTCGATATTAAAAACATAATATATATCCTTTCGGGTCCATCATCGCAAATCGCGATCGGCGGAACCCGTATGCATGTGTATAAAGGGCCTTTCGATACAACGGACCCAACGAACTTTTAAACAGAATGTATATATTTCAGGTTCGGCTATATATGTTTTAACACCTGTTTCCTTTGTAAATCTGCTACATTTCTTTATTTCTTTCACATTTCGATATGCACATATATATCTGGTTATGGCTCCATTTATGTTGCGGTTTAACTTTATCACATGGGCCAATTCCTTTATACTTGTTCCTTTTGCAATTTTGATATATTATAACGAATAAATACCTCATTACTTTTAGACTTTGCAAAGTAGAAAATATAAAGGGCTTCATTGAGGTTGAACCCCCTTAATTACTTTAGGCCACACATTGTGATAAAATCAATAAATAAGGCTTAAATCACAATATAAGCTACAACAGTGCCCAATCATGGTTCCACCTGCATTAAAAATTAATTAAAAATTGACTGTCTCGAAATGTGTGCCCACTCCTGGCTCCTCCTCTACCTACGTGCACTGAAGAAATGAGGGCTTATATTAATTTTACCGGTGGATAACCCAATGTGGGTGGTTGGTGAAATGGTAAAAAATAGGTTTGGTTGAGGAGGGGTCGGGCGGTCAAACCCCGCCCCTCCATATTAATACACGGTTGTTTATAAAAATGGTGCATTTAGTTTTTTGGTGGGGGTCGAGTCTGCCTTGGGTGGCCCGCCCCCTTACTCCCGCTGTAACATTGTATTAATATGGCACATGACTATTTGTATTAACGTTGGTGTATGGATTAGGGTTCAACTCCTGCCAGCATCACCATTTTTAATACATGGTAAGGTAAGTATAGTGTTGGGGGTGGTGGGGTTGGTGACCCCCACCTGCTTTTAATATTTGTTTTTGTTTTAAATAACAAAAAGGTGCCATTTTAAAAAAAATCGAATTTAGCCATAGGAGTGATTTTAACGAGCCCAAAATTTTACCCGGAATCTGGCCCAGGTTGGTTGGAATCCGGTGGTTGGAAAAAGGCCAAATTGTGGCCTCCTTAAGCCTGCCCAGTCATCAAAAAGTCAAGCCAACTTTGACTGCTTCTAATTTTCGCATACAAACTTGGATTGATGAACCGTTTGCACTGCCACAATCAGAACAACGAGGTCTACACTCTAGCCCTGGGTCAACATCATTCTGAACACTTTGATTTTCGAGCATTCATAAATCCTCCTTGTCTTGTGAGTCTCTGGAGCCACCTGCATCACAAACTGATGCCAAGCTTGGTAGTCTGTGACGGTGTCCACGTGCTCAATAGTGACATCCTATTGAAAGCAAACTCTCACCTCTGTTGCATCTGGGTACATTGGTTTGGCACCTCTATCAAAATCATCTAATAAAATTCACATCATAGTCTTGAGTGTAGCCGGACCAACAACATACTGATGCATAGTGTCTATGCTGATCTCCAAGTCTGCGCCGGTGGCTACGCACATGAAATCATCAAAGTACATGTCCAGCTCCAGTTGAACTTGGTTCTTTGACTTCACCTCAGTGAGTGTGCCAATAGATGGGATCACGTGTGCATGCACAATGACATCCATGCTTCTGAACACTTGTGCATGTCAAGCCTACAAATTAGTGATGAGTTGCGGGAGTTCCTCATAGTTCTGGATCTGAATCTGGATGTGTTCTTTCAACTCTACCGCCTTGGGCTTCATCATCTTTGAAAATTGCAATGGGGCTCCTTTGTACCTCATTGTCCATGTTTGCATGAAATCAATAATAGTGTGCAAATTTGACAAGATGTGTGCTCTCTTAGCACAATGTTGCTGCCAACAGTTGAGATGGAACACTGACTTGTGCACTGTGCCAAATCTGGAATACAACATCCACATGACTACTTCAAGAGATGATACTTCATCCAGTATCACTCTCCTCAACTCTACTCGGGTGGATGATGTAATTTGTTCTCCTCCCCAGATTGGTCGCTTGTAATTCCTTATCCATTCACTCATTCTCTACTATCAAGAAATGAACACTTAAGTTGGTGGCTTCGGCATATGCTCTGGTAGCATTGTCCAATTTTGTTGGATGCTTTTGCACATCAGATATGATCACTCGTTCTTCAAACTTCGTAGGAGATATGTGGACATCCAGAGTAGGCACTCCTGCAAAACTCTATGTTGCAACTCGTTGAAAGATATGTTGAGAATCTTCGCCTCCGGATTGTCTTCAAGGATCTCTGTGTCTCGTTGATCGCTGGGGACTTGTTCTGCTTCCGGACATAGTGAGGTTGTTGGGGTAACCTCTTGGTTCTGAGGCATGAGGTCAATATCCTGATCTGACTCTGGCTGCACCGTATGCGTATCCATCTGTTCTAACATTTGTTCAATCTCCTAAGCTAAGTCCTGCTCCTATGGCTGCTCACCCTGTCTGCTCGGATGAGTCTATAACCTGTATGGGCACAGTTTCATCAATATATGCATTACGCCTCTTGTTGTGTCTATCCCTTTTGTGCTTCCTTCTCTCTTCTGTGCATCTCCTGTTATTCTTGGAGTTGTTGCTTCAACTCTTGCAACTCCTTTTTTGTTTCCTCCATCCTGTGTTTCTCTATTTGCCTTTACACGTTCCTCCTATCGCGTTGTTGCCTCTTAGCCTCAATGTCCAATTTTTCTTTCATCATGAGTGGATTTTCTTTGAACTTGAAGCTTTGTTCTACCTTTGTGATGTCAACAACCTTTCTCTTGCCTTTATCAAGCACAAGTCTGCTACCCTCTTCCACTGCTGATGATGGTGCTCTCTGAGATGCTGCTTCCCTCCGCTTTGCTAACCATTCCACAGCTATGCCAACCAGTTCATTGAGCTTGAAGAAGCAATGACAATATCTCCATGGGTCTTCCTCAAGCCAATGAAATGCCCCATGGATCCAAGGAAATTGCACTCTTAAACAGTGATCCTTTACGAAGAAATGCGGGTCATACAGATTGAAACTTTTGGTGCCGAAGGTGAATCTCTTGAACTCCTTTGTTTTGACCTCAACATGCTTGAGATTATGTATCTCTTACAACCCGCTCCGTAAAGGAAGAGCGGGCTAAGGTGCTTTCTTCTTCCTGAGCAGTCTAGCTGACAGCCTTGTTGAGATGTGATATGAAACCTCTTGCATCACAAGCTTGTCCATGGAAAACTTCGGTAAAACATGTGGAGGCTTCTCCATGATGTACATCCGTATGAAGGTGCCAAGGGGTGAGGCATACCAATATGCTATGTTAATCAACGCCTCCATCAATGTCTATGACATGCAAGGTGGATCCTGCTCAAATATCATTTTGTACACAAAGGTGACGAAGTGGTCTGAAAATTGTGTGATAACTCTGTGGAAGCTGCATTCGGAGAACAATCAGCAATAAGTGTGCACAGAGGTTTCCGAAGGTGTCCCTGCCTAAATCAAACCTGGGAATTGTTGAAGGGCACATATTTTATCCAGTATGTATGCGGACATGTATATATCCACTTGTTGACCTTTGGGCGGATGTCGAGCTTCTGTCCCCTATTCCTTCAACCTGAGAGCCAACATGTCAGGTTAGTTTCATGGCCTTCCTATTGAAAATAGCAACAAGAAATGCTAAAAATAGCACTGCTATAAATAGTAGTTCAACCAGTGTTGAACATAGCAACAAGGAAAGAAAAATGGAAGTGTTAAAAATAGAATTCTATAAATAGCATTTCGGGATACCTTCCTATTTTAGTCAGTCCCTAAACTAAAATAGTGAAGTAAAATTCGAATTTGATCTTAGCAATTGTTTGTAAAATAATTAATTAATTCATCTTGAGTTAATTAGTTAAGGAACATCAAACATGAAGTCTATGTGGGGACATGCAACAGTTTCTCCATTAATTGAGGAATTTATCCATCAGTTAAAGAGATAAGGATAAGTTGTAATATTAAGTTGTAATTAGTTGGCTCAGTTAACTCAGTCAAGTCCAGTTAGATTAATTCAAACAATTTGTTGAATTAATGTAAGTTTAGTTAGTTAATGCTTGCATGCATGTAACTATTGCACTTCAAATAACTGAATATTCTCTCATAAATAACTCATGCATGTCAGTTCAGACAAAGACCCAATTGAGATCAAATGGAGGAACAATGTACTATTAGTTGCTAGAATATTCCATTATGAATATTCCTTGCATGTAGAAGGAATTCTTTCCTTGAGGATTGTGCAGTTACTTCTTCAGGTTTTGTGAGTGTGTTGAGGCCAATTCACACATGTGGCTTCACTGGACCCCAAGAAAAAATGTGCAAGGAAATAGGAGGCTTGGAGGGCTTGAGGAGGACATATACTATGTCTATTCAGTCTGTGATTTGTATTGTTTGATTGTAGAGAGAGCAGGATAGCTTGAGAGCTTATTCTTTTTGTAACTTGAACAAGATTTCCACTTGTATAATAATACAGAGATTGGGGTTTTAAGCTAAGGCTTTCCCCGGGTTATTTCTTCTGTGTTATATGTGATTGATTTCTCATTTCTCAATTATATGTGTTCTCTTAATCTTGCTCAATTCGATTAAGCTTCCCCAATGTGTTGTAGAAGTAGATCTCGTATTGTGTTTTAGTATATTGCATAATATGTTGATCTACAATGGGAATTTCTACATGGTATCAGAGCAAAGGTGATCAAGGTGAAGAATAGTATACAAGAAGGAGAAGTTCAAAGTTTGTGGTTCCTAAATATAGAAATCGAGTTCTTATCACATCTCAATTTCACCAATGGCCTTCAGTGGTTTAAGACTCAAGTAGTCCCTTGATGGCAGCTCGAATTATATAGCGTGGAAGGATCGCATGGAGGTAGTATTAGAGGATAATGGTATAAAGGACTTCACTGATCAAGAAGTCCCCAAGCTGACTAATGCTACTCAACTGGAGGAATGGAAGAAATGTGTGGCTAGAGCAAGGAGAATCCTCCTGGAGGGAATTCAAGACCACATTGTCTCGAGCCTCCATGGGAAGGAGACACCGTTTTCGATGTGGAAAACACTGAAATATTTATACAGAACAGCAGCGATCAGAGGAAGTTGGTGCTGAAAGACAAGCTTCCTAAGATCAAGTGTGAAAAGGGCGACACTGTCTCTACATATCTGAACAAGCTCACCACCTGCAGGGATGAGCTTGGAAGTGTATGGATCACGACCACTAATGATGACATGGTGAGTCTTTCACTCCTCGATCTTCCAAAGAGCTGGCATAGCTACCAAGACTCAGTTAATGGAAGAGAAAAACTGCGAGATTGGGAACAACTTTGGTCAGATATGATGCAGGAGGAAATAATAAGAAGCACAGGAGATGGATCCTCATTGAAGCAAGATGATGAGGAAAATCTAGCCTTAGCGAGTAAGGCAAGGAAAGGGAAAGGGAAGGCATCCCATTCCAAATCCAGTTCTTCCCATGGTGGGAAGAAGATTCAAAAATAGAAAGTGTGATGCTTTCATTGTCATGAAGTGGTCCATTATGCTACAAATTGTCCACAGAAGAAATCCAAGAAGGGATCCTCGAAGGGTTCTAATGGTGAGGTACTGGCCTCACAATTTGAGTACGATAACCAGAGTTGTATCAAACTCTCTGAGAATCCAATTTTTCATGACATGTCCAAGCACATTGATATCCGGTATCACCATCTTTGAGACTGTGTGGTCAAGAGGATCATGGTGTTGCTATATGTTTCGACCGAGGAACAAGATGCGGATATTTTGACTAAGGCATTGTCAAAATGCAAGTTTGAGTTCCACAGAGACAGGATTGGGGTTACTGATAATCCATTTCTTGTTGAGAGGGAGTGTTGAAAATAGCAACAAGAAATGCTAAAAATAGCAGTTAAACCAATGTTGAACATAGCAAAAAGGAATGAAAAATGGAAGTGCTAAAAATAGCATTCTATAAATAGCATTTCGGGATACCTTCCTATTTTATTCAGTCCCTAAACTAAAATAGTGAAGTAAAATTTGAATAGTTGTTTGTAAAATAATTAATTAATTCATCTTGAGTTAATTAGTTAAGGAAAATCAAACATGAAGTCTATGTGGGGACATGCAACAGTTTCTCCATTAATTGAGGAATTTATCCATCTGTTAAAGAGATAAGGATGAGTTGTAATATTGAGTTGTAATTAATTGCCTCAGTTAATTGAGTCAAGTCCAGTTAGATTAATTCAAATAGTTTGTTGAATTAATGTAAGTTCAATTAGTTAATGCGTGCATGCATGTAACTACTACACTTCAGATAACTAAATATTCTCTCATAAATAACTCATGCATGTCAGTTCAGACAGAGACCCAGTTGATATTAGATGGAGGGACAGTGTACTATCAGTTGCTAGAATATCTCATTGTGAATATTCCTTACATGCAGAAGGAATTCTTTTCTTGAGGATTGCGCAGTTACTTCTTTAGGTTTTGTGAATGTGATGAGGCAAATTCACACATGTGGCTTCACTAGACCCCAAGAAAAACTATGCAAGGAAATAGGAGGCTTGAAGGGCTTGAGGAGGACATATATTATGTTTATTCAGTCTGTGAGCTATATTGTTTGATTGCAGAGAGAGCAGGATAGCTTGAGAGCTGATTCTTTTTGTAACTTGAACAAGATTTCCACTTGTATGATAATACAGAGATTGGGGTTTTAGGCTGAGGCTTTCCTCGGGTTATTTCTTCTGTGTTATGTGTGATTGATTTCTCAATTCTTAGTTATATGTGTTCTCTTGATCTTGCTCAATTTGATTAAGCTTCCGCAAAGTGTTGTAGAAGTAGATCTTGTATTGTGTTTTAGTATATTGCATAATCTGTTGATCTACAGTGGGAATTTATACACTTCCTTTGTTGGCCAATTGGTCCAATGCAAACACCCGGCTCTATGATAAGGTCCTTGTGCTCTCTTGGCCATATAATCAACATGCAAAGATGATCAAGTATTGATATGCCTTCTGTAGTATCTTCATCTTGTAAGCTAGGCTGGGTGTTGTCCTGAACTTGGCTGGCTCTTTCACCCAGCTCTTCATGATATCTCTGGAGTTTGCGCTGTTGTTGGGTTTGCTAAAGGGTTTCTTCATTGTTATCATTGGTTGTGACAAGTGATACATTTACGGATAGTCTTTCGCCCTGAAGGTAGCAAGCTCTACCCTAATGACACTTCTCAATGTCATCGTCTTAAGATTAGTGTGTGAGACAATCCAGTGGATCATGTTCACACATGGAAACATGGGATACCTGCATGAAATCTGGTATAAGCCAAACTTGTGGATGTTGACATAGACCCTGTAGTCTTCCAAATATTCCTCAAATGTGCTTGAGAATGTGTCATTGATGTCCTACCATTTCATCTTGATGTCTCTATCTATGAAAAGCTTGGTGTCTTCGTAAATGGGCAAGCTCATAAACACTTGTTCAACTATATCTCCAGTTACACTTCCAACAGTATCCTTTGACCTTGCTCTCTTGGATGCCATTGTACCTGTACTACTAAGAGATGGATGAACACCTGCTATACCTGGAGACATAACAACACTCATGGAAATCAATTTGTCAATTGAAAACCAAAACAAATTTGAGGACTGACATGCAACACACCTGGGTAACTGACTAGGAAGATTACACAATTTCCATCGGGAGGTTGGGAGACTGACTGCCAAAACTACATAAGGCACAATCTAGGATGTCAGGAGGTTGACTGACTGCTAGAACTATGCAATGCACAATCCATCCTAGCCTGCTGAGGACTGAAAATGCATAATGCGCAGTTTCAATCAGCAAGGGCATGTAAACCCAACAAACTGCATTGCGCAATTTCTAGGGCCAGCAGGGCACTGCCTCTGAGAATTGCACAATGCAATCCTAGAGGTTAGTGCTAGCTAGATTTGCACAGTTTCTGTAGGGAAGGTGAAGCCTTCACTTCCAGAAATGCGCATTACTGTCTGGGCAAGGCAAAGTCTGGGCCAAGGCAACCCAGACCCACCAACGGGTGACTGAAAACATGAAAAGGTTTGAATGCATGGCGAGACTGAGTGTAAGCAAGAGTGAATTATCATGCATTAAAATAGTGAATGCAAGATTCATAAAATTGGAAATCAAACATGTGTGTGAAGTGAGTCGCCACAACGACGACCGTCAGTGCAAAGACAATGTCATGCATGTGAAAATAGTGAGATGCAATGAAAAACTAAAACAGTACTTCTACAAGCTAGCATACATCAAAATGACAGCAAGTGTTCATTGAAACCAAGCAGACAACACTCACACAAGCTAAAATACAAAAAGCATAAAAAAAGTAGTAAAATATATGAAAGGCGGGCTCATCCGGAAACGCTGAGTCGAATGTTCCGAAGACTCCTACATGTGATGTGGGATGTCAAAGCTCCAAAATCAATGTGAGGAATGAGCTCTACAACATCGAATGAATGAGTTTTGATAAGATCTAGGTTATGACGCACATGCCACAAATCTAGGAAACAACGACACTTGGTAGGAGGTTTCCAAAATGGCTTTTGCATGTAACCTCTAGCTGCTAAAATGGATCCCTAAAATCTAGGGATGCTTTTTTCTTTTTGTTTTTTTTTTTCTTTTCGGGAAAAGTAGCCCATACATGCAAATTAGTATTGCTTAGTCCTGGAGGGAACCAGTCAACCAGAAAGCACATACAGTGGTCTACAGACTTGTGGATGAGATTTGCGTAGTTTCTGGGCTGAGCAAGACTGATTGTCCCTCATGCACTGCGCAATTTCTGGACTGAAGCCCTAACTGTCAGTTAGAACTAAGCAATTCCTAAGTTGAAGCCTGGTGTCGGGCTACATTTTGTAATTTTCAAGGGGAAGGTTTCTTGGCTGAACTGCGCATTTCTAGAGCCCAGCAGGCAGCCCAGTAGGATTGCACAATTTCTAGATAGAAGGTTGATTCCCGTCGAGGATTGTGCAATTTTCAAGGGGAGAATCTCAACCATAAAATTTCCTAAGTATGGAATGACATCCTATGGTGAGAGGCAAACAAGTTGACATGTACAAGTTAGCAGGCCACTAAAACTCAGTTGAAGCCTATGTACTTTGGATAGTGCAAGACATGATGCTAAGGATGGTTGGTAGGGAGGCTCCAAAACGAAGCTAAGACAAAATTTTGGAGGGTTTTTGTAGCCGATTCAACACTCTAATTCTTCCTCCTCTTTCCTTTCGTATGACCTTCATTATATATATGGAGTAGGGTTAGTTTTGGGATTAATTGATGTACTTGAAGGCTTTAATGAACTAGGAGAAGCTGGAGCTGATGGGCCAATTTACTAGTGATACATACCATGCATTATTAAAATCCCACATGAATTCTCATTGTGATTGTCAATTATGAAAGCTAGAGTGAAGTTGTATTCTATAAGTAGTGCAACTTGCAACCTTCATGAACTGCAAGTGGTGCAACCTACAATCGATCACACTCTTCTCTAATGGATGGTCATGAACATGGTCAAAAATATGTTTTCAAGGGAAAATAATGTAGTGTCTCAGTGTCTAATATGAATGGATACTCCAATGTTCATAGGGGTGATTTATAAGGCTATAACATATTCCCTCTAATGTGTGAGGTCAAAAGAGGATATGATGGTTGAAACACATTACAAATTAAATATCAAGGGCTAGCACAAGGAAGGAACTAGGGGTCCAGAACTAGAGGGTAGTTGCAATCAGGCATGATTCAATATGATACATATCATCCTTAAGTGTGTACTTATACTTAGAGGAACTAATAATCATGGATGCCAACAATACACTGTGGATCCATAGAAAGAAGTGACACATCTTGGCTATAAAGAATTACATCGTGCATCATATCATGGATCAATGGTACATTGGATAACATAAAGGCATCAACTATGAGAATTCCCTTGTAGTCTTCATAGTATAAATACATCATAGATTGGAGTGAAGGAATACAGAAAAGGTGAGTCTTAATGATGCCCCCAAGGTATTCATCTCAACTCTAATGGTACAATACCAACCCACATGAATAAATGTGCTGAAGTAAAACATGGGTTGAACCATCTACTTACTGAATAATGATTAAATTCGTCAATGGATATGAGGGAGGCCATTGATGGGTGCCCAAAGTGGCATATTTATAGCACCCATATAATACCATTTTTTCCACCATTTCCCCACTTTCCATCATATCTTATTACCTTTTTCATTCGTATTGATACATTTTTTTCAAGGTATGAATATCCTTCGATGTGCCATTTTAATGCTTATTCCTATGAAAATTTTGATAAATTGTTATCTTTCTATACTAATAGTGACATATAGGACACATGACTACATAGGTACTACTCAACATATGTGTCTCAAAAGTGGTTGAAACTCCCTGTAGGTGCTACAACTCCATGTGTTGCAACTCTCTCTACTTGAGAAAAGTACAATTGTTGCAACTCCAAGATGTAACCATAGTTGTTGCAACTATTCATTATCTTCGTGGTTTCTACAACTCCAGGATGTGATTGCAAAGAGCTGCAACCTTGGATCGATTCATTATTGTTATTATTTTGGTGTTGGGATTCCTAATACTACAACTCATGTTTCCCCTATTAGTGTTGCATTTCTACAACTCCCCATTTTTTCTATTACTACAATTCTAGTGATGGTGATGCAACTCTACACATGTTGTGCCAACGTGATAGTCAACCATCCAACTATCAATTTTTTTTACTAATGAGGTAGTCAAAGAATGGTTTATCATGTGGGAAGATGAAAATAGCAATGGTATGACCAAGAAAACAATATGACTTATCCAACACCTATCGCACGACTGAATCAAGTTGGTCGATGCCTTCCACTTTCTAAGAAAAAACTAATGTAACGGGATGAATAGCTTGACTTTTATGGTTGTCCATCCACCTATTTGATTTATGCAGATAGAAACCATATTGTATAAAAATCCTCTTCCCTCCTTGGTTTGGGTTACCAGAACTTGAGAATTGAGAGAAAAGAACAAGTTCTTGTACATTCCAGATTTATTTTAATTTAATTTCCTTCTTGATCCAGTTTTAGTAATGGTGTGCTAAGAATTCACATTATGTTATTTTGTTAAATAGTGCCTCATCTAATGAGATAGGGTCCCATCCTTAGCCAGGTATTACTTTTATAGTTGTAATTTATGTTTCTATCTATTTTTACATTTACTATGCTTATTTCCATATTGTTGCAACTATGAATTACTAATTGTTGCAACTCTAATAAATTACATAGTTACAACTTTGAAATGTAGGTTTATTGATGTAACTCAGGTGTTAATATTGTCTTCATTTACTCAATAATTGATATCATGAAGGATTTGTAGCAACTCATGAGTTAAGGTTGTTTCTACAACTCTCCCTTCTACAAATTTGTTATAGTATTAAAATTACTTTGTTTCTAGAATCATAAGAGCTTTGTTTTCCTCAAAAATTTAGATTGGTTATTCTATCAAAGTATTTGGTTTATTGTTATGTTTCCTTTATGAGAAAGTGTGGATTAATGGTTTTGTTGTAGCGGCTACAACCACCCTCCAAAATTTTGGCATGCACCAATTTCAAAACCTCCCTTGGAGAGTTTCACTTAATGACTACACACACTCGGGTTCACTCCGTGAGCTCATGTGAGTCTTTACATTCGCCTTGCTTGTTTATTGCACTC
Source organism: Pinus tabuliformis (assembly GCA_031772625.1). Classification (NCBI taxonomy): domain Eukaryota; kingdom Viridiplantae; phylum Streptophyta; class Pinopsida; order Pinales; family Pinaceae; genus Pinus; species Pinus tabuliformis. The sequence goes on from CM062815.1 coordinate 692,642,026, forward strand.
AAGTCTCTGCATGTTGATGTCTAAGTCATGATTGCGACCGTGTTCTGGTTATGCTCAAAGTCTTTGCTTCGTATGTGTTTGTTGTGTTCACCATGAAAGCATCTGTCACACTCACACACAGAGTCACATTCATTGTTGTGCAAGCATCGCTTTGATCATGAAAAATCAATCATAAGTGTTGTGCTTGTCGCTTGCACTATCGGCCAGTCATGTTGAACATGTGTGTCTGGATGGTTTGGTCGTTTCGTCATCAAGTCATGCGAGTGTGTGTTCATATGATCACCTATGCATCTTTCTACTGTTCACACACTTTGTAATTTTTGTTGAAGTTCTAATGACCAGACTCCTCACTAATAGCCGGACAATCACCCTGCTTTCGACTTGATCAACTGTCAACCAGAACAATGCATAAGCACCAAGCTAGTTCTTTCAAGCAGCGCTGCCTGTAAGCAACTCAAGCAACACTCATGCTGGCCACCCAGACAGTCGATCGGCTATTCATATTAGAAATTGCATAGTTCTCATGAGCAGGCCTCCCGCTGCCCATCAGTCAGCTCAGCTCAGAAATTGCACATAGATGATCAACAAGTTGGCCTTCCGTCCTTAGTGTAGTGTTACCAGCCAGTAGCTCCTAGCAGCAAACTACCTGTTCCCTCCAGGAATTATACAGTTTCTACTGCCAGTGACCCCAGCAGGCAACTGACAGTTCCCTCTAGGAATTATGCAAGTCTAGCTGCTAGTGACCCCAGAAGCCAACTAGCAGTTCCCTTTGGGAATTGTGAAGTTCTAGCTACCAGTGACCCCAGCAGTCAACTGGAAGTCACCTCTGGGAATTGCAAATTTCTTGCTACTAGTGACCCCAGCATCCAACTGTTAGTTCACTTTGGGAATTGCGCAGTTCTAGCTGCCAGTCTTGTGGGAAATTCCAAGAAAAACTATGCAATCCCTGCCTGGTGACCCTTCACGCAACCCGTCCTGTTCCTCTGGAAAAGTGTGAAAATCTGGATGTCCATCCCCTGCTGATTGTTCATTCCGAAAAATGTGCAGAGCATGCATTCCTTGCCCTCCTGTAGCCCGGACTATCCCTCCCAAAATTTGCATAATTTTTCCTCCCAGTTGAGCCAGACCCTGCAGTTAGTCACTGTCAACTCAGATTGTCTGTCTCCATCCCTCAATGACTCTTGCACATTTGTCATTAGCATTTTCCTTGAGCCATCATCCCGCATCACAACCCTGCTACCTCTCCTGGTCACCTACATTCAAATGATCATGTGTCATGGTAGACTAGGAGGTTTTGGATTTGATGTCGTCCCGTCATGAGTGACTACAAGTATAGGTATACCAACAAACATGTCAAGAAGACAAATGGGATGAACGAAGGGAGCACATGTAGATTGATAAGTTCACCAACGAACGAACAAACGAAGCATGCGAACTGGACGAACGCAACAAACATGCACCTTCAGGAACAAGTGAGCCTGTCAAGCCTTCCTGCGTGAAAGCAAGGAACAACATGTTAAATATTCATCAAGAGAACCAAGGACCATTGAAGAATCCGCGCATTTCACCATGTGGAGGTGAAGTTATGATACACCATGAAGACATCCATCACTCAGCAGCACTCTAGCTCGACATGCACTCCAGCAGCAGCAAGAATTTACCAGCATTATCATGTCAAGTCATGAGTCATGTTGCCCACATCTCCACTATGGGCTTGTTGTCAATCAATGTGATGTAACATGGAAGTCCAAGAGACTCATTGTTGAACATAGAGTCATGTAAGTTGAAAATTCATGGAATTTGAATGATCATGAGGGTAGTCGAACAACCACAAGGGTCAGTTTCACCCTTGGTTATAAATACCCCCCTCATTTGTACATGGAATGACTTTTCACCTCAGCTCCTCCCACATAGCCAAGAGAGTCTATAATGTTTTATTTGAGGACTAAGTAGTGGCTCCAAAGCCCCGCTGACGGGGTTAGTGATGTATGGTGTAATGATGTGTCTTGGAATTTTCTTTTAATTCAGAAGCCTGTTAACAGGCCAACACATTTTCACACATGTATTGTATTTGTTGTAAGACTGATCTTTAACACTTATAATGCATGTAGCTTTAACCTATTCTACATTTGAATTGATTCATTTGTTGTAATGCATAATCTATTAATGGAAATGTGTTGTATATGTTGTTAACGTTGTCTCGTTCGTGTTGACTTCTCTGTCGGACATCAGACAAAACTTTCACATGAACCTTGCTATAACAACTATTGGACTCATTCAGACTGATCCTTGAGTGTTGTACATGTTATCTTACCTTGTATTTTGTGACTTCTGCATCCAAGTGGACTGCTCTGCTGGAAGCTATGTATGTCCTTTTGTGTTGTGTGTTCCTAGCCGAGTTCGGACTGATCCCTTTCAACCTGGAACTCACCTTCACCTTATTCCCCTCACAGTGAAAGAACCATTGACACAAGTACACTTACACCCACCAAGCACGCGAACCTCACTTCTCGAAGACAAAGCAAGCCACTCTCCTGTGCTGACAAGCAAGAGTTGAGGTAAATCCTTAAGACAATGGCAATCGGGCCATCAAACTGGAGGGGACTCCCACACCAAATGGTGTGAGGTCTAGTTGGGACTTCATACCAAGGTGATCCCCTAAATGTTGGCGGGTCCAACACCGTCAACATTTTTGGCGCTAGAAGGAGGGCAGCTAGTTGTACATGGATGAAATCCTCCTCACACTCACTCATCAACGATCTGGTCAAGGTAGTAACTCACACTCCCTCTCTCATGACTCAGCATTTGGTTACTCATCACCTCCCAGAATTGAACATGAGATTTCATATCTACACCTTTTCTTTGTCCATCCCATCACTCGCTAGTTCGCAAAAGCAATCGGACTGATCCCAAGCGTACAATATCTTCCACACGCATCTATGAAGCCAAAAGCCACTCCCACATGGGTTGTTGTATCATCGGTGGAAGAAGTAGTCCTTGCTACTCATGAAGGTTTGGAAGAAGCTATTGAAGACAAAGATGAACCTCCAATCTTCTTTGAAGATGAATAGGGAAATCTTGTGGTCTTGGGATCAAACTTCAGTATAGGAGGTGGAGGGGAAGGCAGTGGAGGAAGTGGAGGCGAAGATGAACCGACAAACTCAGATCCAGAACCATTAGATTTTGAAGGAGAGGAAGAAGTTGAAGAGGATGAAGAGATGGCTGACCAAAATCTTCAATGGATGACTCAGGGACCATTGGCTCTCCCGGTCATTTTGCACAAGATGCCAAAGAAAGTAGAGAGAATCAACATCACGTTCAACCCTGACAGCATGGTGAAGGAAAAATACCATTTAGACAACTTCTACCTACAGCTGCAGACCCTTGAGGTACGTTATGATGATGTGGCATGTAGATTTTTCCATGTACCATGGACGACCATGCAACTGCTTGGTATCACAGCATTCCACCCAACTCCATATAGAACTGGGGTTCTTTCAAATGTATGTTCTTTGAAAATTTTGCTGATGATAAGACCCTAGCCATGCTACTCAAAGAATTGGGAAGCCTTAGGATGGAGGGAAAAGAGAAAGTGAAATATTTCAATTAGAGGTTTATGCGTATTTTAAGCAAGTTTGCAGCAGACACCAAACCTCATGACTCCATCACTATCGACTATTACACGTCTGCAATTCCAACCACCATTGCGAAGTTTGTCAAGTGAGCTGTGAAGCCAACACTTTTAGAAAGATGTGAAGAGTCTATTGTTGTTGAGAAATACTTGCTCTCCATTGGAGTCATCAAGGATGGTGAATAAACGAAAGACTCCACAGATGCGAGCAGAAAGGCCCAAGCAACGACAAGCAAAGGCAAAGACAAGGAAGGAACTGACATTGAGACCCTCACTCGCCTTGTTAATAACTTGACCACTGAAATGTCCGAACTCAAGAAACAGAAGATGGACACATTCGCGAATAGTCATCCGCCTAAAGAGAGATAGGAAAGCAGTTCATCAACTGGCTCATCAAGCAACAACCATTCGGTTCCAAATTTGCGTAGAAGACTATGTTCCAAATTGATCAATGCGTTGATCCTAAGTATTGTTCCTTCCATGAATAATTTCACCCTGATAACCCTTGTTCAGATTGGAAGCAAGTTATTACCCCTGTCTATACTCATACACTTGATGCAGATGGCGACATACAGGAGCAGCCAGAAGGCACTGATGATAATGAAGAGGTTACACCTGATGATGCACCAAGTTTAGGGCATGTGTTGAATGCATACTAGTGCTCGCAAGTAGTTTCGATGACTAACACTGAGAAGTAGCCCCAAAAGCAAAATGATCACTACAATCTTAGGAGTAAAGGGTCTCCCCCTACACTTGAGGAGATGCAAGAGAAGGTGAGACAACTGATAAAGAAGGCCGACCCACCAGCTGCCTCAAAGCAACCAACACAGAGCAAGTCCGGGAAGACAACGGTGGATAAGAGCTCGTCCATAAGTAGCAAATTGCAGAACAATCCACCGGACAACACGAGCATCCATTCCACCTCGGATACCTCAGTGAATCTACCACCTCTAGACTAAAAAATAGTTAATGACATGAATAAAACTCGAGCAAACATCAGTTTGTTCGAGCTAGCCAAAGTCTAGAGTCACCGAGATATCCTGCTACGTGCATTAGGACAAACAACAACAAACAACACGACCTCCACCAATAAGGGAGCAAGCACACCTCCCGAATCACTATACACTATGCTCAATACACTTCGAATGGAAGAAGCAAACTCAGGTTTCCCCCAATTCCACAACTTCTTGGTTGATTCTAGCGTGGTAGCCAATGTCATGCTGCTCTCCATTGCTAAGAAGATCAATGCATAATGAATCAAAACATCCGCAAGAATCATCCAACTCGATAGAATGTCAGTACCATCCATTGGTTAACTATCATCCACCAGTGCATCAACATAGTTGTTGTGGACATACCGGAAGCATATGGTCTACTGCTCAGCAAACACTGTTCTAGCAAGCTAGATGGATACTTTTCCATATACTAGTCTCACATGTGGCTTCCATACAAGGGCATATGCAACCAAATCCGGGTGTTATTGGAGAGGTATATGAAACACAATGTCACTCCCCTTAATGATGAGAATGAACCATTGGCCTTCGCAGAACTCATGTTTGGAAACTTCTTCCTAGAAAACACATTGGAGTGTTATCTTACGCGACCAACCCTAACCTCATCAAACAAGAAGTTGGGACTCCTTCCTCGCGCAACTAATAATAATGAAACTTGTACAGTTTTTTCTTCTAATAGTAGCAGTAGTAGCAACAACGGTAGTAGCAGTAGTACCAGCACGCTGAACGGTCCACATACAAACAAGTTGTGGGCCATGAGTCATGGCAAATCAGGAACACATAATGGCTCAAGGACCAAGTGTATCTCAACCATCTAAAATAATGAACCATGCACGATTTCAAGTTTTTTGAAGACCAAAGTCACAAACTATGATGTTGAAGCACTCGTGATGAACACACGAAGGAACAACACCATGAATGAACAAAACAACCTGGGAACCCACTATGATCCAAAGATGGCCAATCTCAGGACAAGTTACACACTATAGCAGCAACCAACTATTGACCACTTGATCGAACAGTATCGAGATGGGTTTGCATGAGTAGATGATGACCTAAGTACCCATTACACCCGAGCAATCCAACATGAGATTCCAGGTAAAGGAGGAGACAATCCATTGCAGCAAAGAACAGGTAACACATACATGTTGTTTGTCCTCCTTTTGCCGAAAATATTGACTAACATTTTAAGTGTTTGGATTACTTGCAAAGTTCGTCATCATACTTGGTTTTCTAATTCAAATCCTACACGTAAGAAATTTGGGAAGATCCACTTATGCATTGACTTCAGAAACTTGAATCCTTCCCAAAATAAAAATAACTACCCTGTGCCATCATCCGAGCCCATGTTGCACACAGTACCTGAAACAATGGTGTTGTCTTCACTTGAAGATCTTCTGGAATGCCACCAGGTTTTGATAGCAAAGCCTGGTGGACTGGCACTGGTCCACGATAAACTTGGCTCATACACCTATCATTTGCAATCACTTGATGGGAGGATTGATTATCTTCCTGTCAAAGCCAAGTCCTCAAACATTAGTTTTAGTAGGCAGGTTGCACCTGTGCCATGTACATAGTATGCTTGATACTTGTTGTTTTCGTTTGCTTTGTTTTTCTTATTATCTTTGCTTTCACTTTGTTTGATTTTGCTTACTATTTTTTATCACGTTCATTTTTTTTTTTTGATATATTACTATTTTTGTTTCCGGAAATAAGTGCTGCCACCTACTACGTTTTGGCTTTTGAATAGAGTATGTGGCTGAAATTTGAAGAGACTTGTGACACTGTAGCACTTGGCTCATCTTGTGTCCATTTTCTTTGTGCTTGGTTATAACCTTCGGCCGATGAAGTCCTAATGGAAAATATGAACCATATGTAAGGGAAGCTCTGGTCCAACCGTGAACCTGTGTCCACACTGGGAAGCCCATACCCATACTCAACATTCTGCTTTGTGTGTTTGAGCTAATCCAACTAGTAGAAATGGAGAAGGGGAAAAATATAAACGAGAAAACCTATGCCAGAGGTCTTACATGCTTCTCTGAAGGAACAACCTCTTCTGCTCTCAATAAGTCAGGATACCTCTTCCACCCCAAAAATAAATAAGTGCATATGCACAGTTCTCTTAAAAAAATACAAAGGTGAAAGAAGAGAAAGGCTTCTTGCACAGAGAGGTAAAGCATGCAACTCCATCGGGGTACTGACCAGGCTCTCTGGTAGTGGAGTAATGTGTGTGTTCCTACGTGACTCCATCGAGGTACTGTTCAGGCCTGTTGGCAGCGGACCAACACCAGAGATGAAAAATTATACTCTGAAAATCTTCAACTTGTGAGCTAAACTACCCTTCCCGGATTCGAAACACTGATATCTAAAATGAACTTTTTGTGTTTGACTGAGTTGGAAAAGGGTGAACCATGTATGTCCATGGGGTAAGAGGGGAAACTAAAGTAACTTGCATAGTGATTCAATACTCCCGAAACGACCAAGGCCCTGTGCTAGCAAAACAGAGAAGTTGGAGTTCTACCAGTGTGTCGCCAAGTGTTGTAGTGGCTACAACCACCCTCCAAAATTTTGGTCTACACCAATTTCGGAGCCTCCCTTGGAGAGTTTCACTCGATGACTGCACGCACTCGGGTTCACTCCGTGAGCTCATGTGAGTCTTTACATTCGCCTTGCTTGTTTATTGCATTCAAGTCTCTGCATGTTGATGTCTAAGTCATGCTTGCGACCGTGTTTTGGTTATGCTCAAAGTCTTTGCTTCGTATGTGTTTGTTGTGTTCACCATGAAAGCATCTATCGCACTCACACACAAAGTCACATTCATTGTCGCACAAGCATCGTCTTAATCATAAATGATCAATCACGAGTGTCGTGCTTGTTGCTTGCACCATCGGTCATTCATGTTGAACATGTGTGTCTGGATGGTTCAGTCATTTCATTTTCAAGTCATGCGAGTGTGTGTTCATATGATCATCTATGCATCTTTCTAGTGTTCACACACTTAGTCATTTTTGTTGAAGTTCTGATGACCATACTCCTCACTAACAGCTAAACCATCACCCTCATTTTGAATTGATCGACTATCAACCAGAACAATGCAAAAGCACCAAGCTAGTTCTTTCAAGCAGCGCTGTCCACAAGCAACTCAAGAAGCACTCATGCTGACCACCCAGATAGTCAACTAGTTGTTCATCTCAGAAATTGCATAATGCTCATGAGCAGGGCTCCTACTACCCATCAGTCAGCTCAGCTCAGAAATTGCATAGAGATGATCAGTAGGTCAGCCTTCCGGCCTTAGTGCAGTTTTCCCAACCAGCAACTCTGAGCAGCAAACTGCCTGTTCCCTCCAAGAATTGTGAAGTTTCTACTGCCAGTGACCCCAGCATCCAACTGGTAGTTCCCTCTGGGAATTGCGCAAGTCTGGCTGCGAGTGACCCTAGCAGCCAAATAGCAGTTCCCTCTGGGAATTGTGCAATTCTGGCTACAAGTGACCCCAACAACCAACTGGCAGTTCCCTCTGGGAATTACGCAGTTCTGGCTGCTAGTGACCCTAGTACCCAATTGGCAGTTCCCTCTAGGAATTTCACAGTTCTATCTGTTAGGCTCCCAGGCAGTTCCTGATACAAACTACACAATCCCTGCCTACTGACCCTTCACGCAGCCCGACTTGTTCCTCTAGAAAATTGTGCAAATCTAGCTATCCAGCCCCTGCTGAGTGTTCGTTCCAAAAAATGCACAGAGCATGCCTACCTTGCCCTCCTGCAACCCGGACTGTCCCTCCCAAAATTTGCGCAAGTTTTCCTCCCATCTGAGCTAGACCTTGCAAACAGTCATTGTCGACTCAGATTGTCTGTCTCCATCCCTCAGCGACTCTTGCACAATTTTCATTAACAATTGCACGAAACCATCATCCCACATCACAGCCATGCTACCTCTCCCAGTCACCTGCATTCGAATGATCATGTGTCATGGTAGACTAGGAGGTTTTGGATTTGATGTCGTCTCTTCATGACTTACTGTAGGTACAGGTACACCAACAAACATGTTAAGACAATGAATGGGATAAACGAAGGGAGCACATGCAGATGGACAGGTTCACCAATGGATGAACATACGAAGAATGTGAAGCAGACGAACACAACGAACATGCACCTTCGCGAACAACTGAGCCTATCACGCCTTCCAGCATGAAAGCAAGGAACAACATGCTAAAGCTTCATTAATCGAACCAAGGAACATTGAAGAATCTGTGAACTTTGCCATGCAGAGGTGAAGCTATGATACACCATGAAGACATCCATCACTCAGCAGCATTCTAGCTCGACATGCACTCCAACAGCAGCACAAATGTACTAGCATTTTCATGTCAAGTCATGAGTCATGTTTCCCACATCTTCATTATGGGATTGTTTTCAATCAATGTGATGTAACATGGAAGTCCAAGAGACCCACTTGTTGAACATAGAGTCATGTAAGCCAGAAATTCATGGAAGTCGAACGGTCATGAGGGTAGTCGAATAGCCACAAGGGTCATTTTCACCCTTGGCTATAAATACTCCCCTCATTTGTACATGGAAGGACTTTTCACCTCAACTCCTCCCACATAGCCCAGAGAGTCTGTAATATTTTCTTTGAGGAGTAAGTAGTGGCTCCAATGCCCTGCTGACGGGGTTAGTGATGTATGGTGTAACGATGTGTCTTGGAACTTTCGCTTAATTCAGAAGCCTGCTAACAAGGCAACACGTTTTCACACATGTATTGTATTTGTTGCAAGACTAATCTTTAACACTTGTAATGCATGTTTCTTTAACCTGTGTTCTAAATCTAAACTGATTCATTTGTTGTAATGCATAATATTTTAATGGAAATGTGTTGTATATGTTGTTAATGTTGTCCCGACCGTGTCGACTTCTCTGTCGGACATCAGACAGACCTTTCACATGAACCTTTCTGTAACAATTGTTGCACTCATTCAGACTGATCTGTGAGTGTTGTACTTGTTATCTTACCTTGTGTGTTGTGACTACCACATCTGAGTGGACTGCTTTGCTGGAAACTATGTATTTCCTTTTGTAATGTGTGTTCTTATCCGAGTTGGGACTGATTCGTTTCAACCTAGAACTCACCTTCACCTTCTTCCCCTCACGGTGAAAGAACCATTGACACAAGTACACTTACACTCACCATGCACGCGAACCTCACTTTTCGAAGACAAAGTGAACCACTCTCTTGTGTTGAAAAGCAAGAGTTGAGGCAAATCCTTAAGACAATGGCAACCGGGCCATCATACCAGATGGGAATCCCACACCGAACGGTATGAGGTCTAGTGGGGACTTCATACCAGGGTGATCCCCTGAATGTTGGCAGGTCCAGCACTGGAAACATTTTTTTTTATTAAACACATTTCATTGCATGTGCAATTTCATATTAGTTACAACAACCAAGATCATTTTAATACTTGAGAAAGTCACCTTTAGATGTTGGTGTGAGTTACTTTCATACAACATAGATTAGACAACATGCCTTTACTTTCCTTCAAGTGTGGATTGTATTGAAGGTATGATTTATATTACCTGGTGACTTGTAAAATAAAATTTATATCTTGAACTATGACTGTCATTTATTTACTAAAAATTTAGACACATATACGATTGTACTACTATTTATGGTGCACGATAATTCACAAGTTCCCTACAAACCCCGGAATGATGATTAAATGAACATTCTTTTGGTTGTCTTTCTAATAAATTAGAAAGGCAACTAAAAGTCCCATCATTTTTTGCATTATTCTCGAGTAACTATCAATAATACATTCTTTGTTGTGTTGCTTGATTTCTTTAGTTATTGTGTGATTTTACTAGTTTTTATCTAGTTGTTTTACATATATTTTTTTTTCAAGATAGGTTTGATTCACTATTCTTCTAATTTTTCTTTTTAAGAATTTTATTTTTGACATAATGAATTTTTAGATGCTTAAGAGTAGAGATTAGTTTGGTAGATTTTCTAAAACTTACCCTTGAACTAACAGTGCAAGAAACATAGTGAAATAGGGCATAGTCAACTGCATTATTTGACTCCTACAATAAGTTCACTAGTCAAACATAAATTTTAATCCTTCAAAATAGAAAATAAATTCATGTATCCTTTATCTTATACCTATGTAAAAGCTATGTTCCCAAAATATTTTCCTGACAAATAGTTCCACACAAAGCTAATTTTTCCTAAATCTTCTAAGGAACCCTTGGAAGAGGAAGATAGGTCTTCAGAAGAAATGGTCCAAAAAGTTAAGGAGGATCATTTCTCTTCCTTCAAGTTCACCATCAGAGAGTTGGAGGAGCATACCATGATGAAAAACATTCCACATTCAACCTTGCAAAACTTCTTTGATCTCTCAGAATAAGACCCCAACACCTTTCTCATTGAGTGCAATGTGGTTTGAATAAGTTACGATTATGTATCTAACATGTAGAATTTAAAACTATTTCCTACTACCCTTAACTCCATCGCACTACACTGTTTCATGGGCTTGGGGTATGATAGCATCAGGACATGGGCACAAATGAAAACTTCCTTAGAAAAGTATCAGTATTACTACAAGGACAAGGAGTGAAGAGAAGTCTTTTGAATCACCCAACACAAATACAAAATTTTTTAAGACTATGTTGAGAGATTCTTCTACAATTTGTAAAGAGCAAGGCTACGAAACTTAGCTTCGAAGACACTTTGTGTCTTATTATTGCAAGTAATTACAGATAACTCTATATAACTCCTCAACCTGATGAGTGGAGGAGATAATTCACGGGCAAAAAAAAAAAAATTGATGATTTTGGAACTTTGTCAAACATTCAGAAGGAACTTCTAATACTAGAAGAGGACCCTAAGATACTCCAGCTAGGATTGACATGATTGTTGGTGGAGTCACTAAAGCATAAATTGACAACATGCAGAAATTAAAAACTGATATAGTAAGCACACCAAGTCCTATCTAGATACCTTGTAGGTGAAGAAGGAGGAGGAGGAGGTAGAATTAGCATTAGCAATATTCTCCCCAAAATGTAGAAGAAAACATCCACTTAAGGAATGCTCATTGGGTCAGACCAAAATTTGTGCCATATGTAGCAAAAATCATCCTATGAGTAGCTTCCCATATCTACCTAGATTGAAAGTTGTATATCAAGAAGTAGAAGATTCTTTAGATTTTTTTTGTGTCGCACAAAAACAGTCACGGTCATAAAAGCCACAACATATGATGCAAGATCCATCTCAATTATTTTATTAGACTGATCCTTCCATGCAGTATTCCTCTCAATAGTGGTTCTTACCTTCTCATCCATGGATGGATCCTCCTCCTCCCCCTCAACAAATTTGGTTGTAGGGGTAGATAAATCCTACATATGAAGGCCCTCAACGGACCCTTATGTAGCCACCTATGAATTTCCTTCATTCTCAATTGCAAGCATCCACATCCACCCCTCCATGACCGCAATTTCCTACACAACCGATAGGTAACCCAAATAATGGTAGTTTGGCTCAACCAGAACACTTTATTGGGCTTGAAACCTACCTAACTTACTTTATATCTTCCTTGGACTACCATGACATCCACCTTAGATATGAGAATACATTAACTAAAGAGCATCCTCCTGTGCATATTGAATATCTTAATGAGGAAGCTTGAAATGAAGAACCATAGTGGGATTCATATCCTAAACCTTTACGAACAAAACATGTAGGCCTTAAACACTTAGAACTACCTTACCTTAGATATTGAATTGAGAAAAACATATAACTCAACCAGAATTTGATTTTTTAGGCGAGCTCAAGAATTTGTGTGTCAATATCCTGTTTTTCCAAACTATTAAATATGTGCCAATTTACTCAAAAGTATTGAGGGAACTCTATTTGAGGAGGCCTGGTTGAAGAAGGAAATATCCCTAAATAATTCATGTCATGGGTGAATTATCAGATCTTATAATGGGGGAGTCCTAGCGACAAAATATTTTGATCCCAGTAGCCCAGTCGTTAACATGCAGATAAATAATTTAGTTATTCCAAACATGTTAATTTACTTATGTTCCACTATTGATGTTATGATGTGAGAAACCATGGAGACAATAGGACTCTTTGGCATCATACCCCAATTGTGCTTCAGTTGACTCATGGGAGTATCCCACTGAATTTTTCATTTATGAACCTGCAATCCAAGAAAAATGACAATTCTCCTAGCATAGACATTTCAAAGTCCCATATCATCTGCAAAACTTTGACTCGTTAAATTAGCATCACTACCAAATATTATATCACCTACATAAAAAACAATAATCAGCGAAAAATAAATCTCAATTTTGATATAAATATTATTGTATGTTGTTCCCTTTTTAAATCCTTATTGTTGTATATACTTTTCAATTCCATAATACCAAGCCTTGGGGGCTTGTTTCAATCCATACAAGACCTTCTTCAATTTGCAAACATGATTTTCATGACAAGATAATTGGAAACCCTCTTGTTGTTCCACATATGCTTCTTCATTTAAATTTCCATTCAAAAAGGCTGACTCGTCATCTATTTGATATACTTCGAACTTTCTATGACATGCAAAATCTAAGAACATTTTGATTGCTTCAAGCCTAAAAACTAGAGAAAAGGTTTCCTCAATATCTAAACCTTCTACTTGTGGATACCATTTATACACTTATCTGTATTTATTATTGACTACTTGACCATCCTCATTCAATTTATTCTTGAAAACCCACTTGGTGCCAATCGCATTCTTACCTTTTGGTCTTGGAACTAACTCCCATGTTTGATTTTTCTCAATCTGATCTAGTTCTTCTCAAATGGTGTTCACCAAATGTTGATCTTGAAAAGATTGAGAAAAATCCCTAGGTTATATTATGGAAAAGAGTGCAAAATTTTCATGGCTAAATGTGCCTATGAATTGTCTTCTAACCTAAACCCATGTTTCTTTATTACCAAGAATTTAACTCTCAGAATGATGTTTCTGAACATACCTTGATGGAATATTTGGACGTGGTGATTAACTCTCTATTCTTCTTCTTCTTGTTCTTCTATTTCTTTCTTTTTGGGCTTATATCTTATTTGATCATCTTATCATCATTTCCACTAATCATGATGATATTTATCGTCATTTCCACTCTAGAAATCCATACCATTATCTTTGTTCTTATTGATATCGTCATTTCCTACACATTCTTTGTAGTATAAAAATGAATATGAATGAAATAAATAAAGGTACCTAGGATCCTTCCAAAACTTTAATGAGAGAGGATGAAAATTAAAGAGTGTCAATTGATCAAAAGCACGGAATAAAGAAAAAATCTAGCAAGGAACTTTTGTGCCAACACAAAATAATTACTAGTGACATGAGAAAAGCAATATTGAGTGACAATTATGAGAAGTGCCCCATTTTTGAAATCCACTAAAGTGATCAAATCACATCTCCAATCAATGACACCACTTTCTTTGACAAACCTTCCTTTGACATCAATAACAACATATATTCAAAAATGTCCCTCTTTGGCATTGATGGAAACACCACTAGACATAATCCATTCATTGATGTACTTTGGCTCTGATACCAGAACTCCCCCATCTAACGGTTGCCTCTTCTTTTGCCCACTTATTGGCTGACTCAACTTCTCCTTATTTTTATTTATTTCCCCCCCTTTGACATCAATGGAAAAGTTATGTGCTACAATTGTATTCTCCTTTGCATAGCTATTCTCTCCCGGTGCTTATGCTTTCTTTTACATCTCCTAATGGAAAAATAACTATCAAAGGTCTTTGTAATTTTTCCCACTAATGGATTGCTCCACCTATGTTATATATCAACTATCATTATGAGCATTCTTCTCATGTAATTCACTTATATTACTGTATTGTATGAGTACACTACTCCTTTTATTGAGAAACTGAAGGAGAAAGCACTCCTAACCTCTATCTAAGGGACTAAAAAGTATCCCTGTGTAGCGGACTATTAAATATGTCTGCAACCTTCTCTTTTTAGGAAATATATTATAGTTTTAAAATCTGATTAGTAACCTATTCTATGATAAAATGGTACTTGATGTGTATGTGCTTTGTCTTCGAGTGCATAAGAGGATTCTAAGAGATATTAATGGAACTAGTGTTATCACACATACTTGGCATAGGTTGATCAAAATTTACCTAGATATCATTGATATTTTTCTTCATCAATAAAACCTAGGTGCAACATGATGCTACTACAATATACTCTACTTCAATTATGGATAACGAAATTGAAGTTTATTTCTTATTGAGCCAAGAGAATAGAAAACTTCCTAGAAACAAATTATCCTCATATAGTTATTTTCTTGTCATCAACACTACCATCCCAATCTACATATTTATAATTTTTTATAGTGAAGTATCTGCATCTTGAATGCTATAAGTCAAAATCTATGGTCCCTTGCAAGTACCTAAATATCCTCTTCACGGAATTCACATGAGTTTCTTTGGATTTGACTAAATTATTCCCATTAATCCTACTACTTGCATAATGTCTAATCTCGAGGTTGTTAGATAAACTAAAATACCAATCATATACTTATATGTTGCATGGTTTACCTCTAGAGATTCATCATCCCTTCTAAATTTACAACCTGTTACCATAGGTGTGCTCACATGTGCACAACTCTCCATGCCAGATTTATTCAATATTTAAGATATTTAGTTTGAGAAATAAAAATACCTTCTTCTTATTAATGAACCTACAATCTAAGGAAAAATGGCAGTTCTCCTAGCATATAAATTTCAAATTCCTTCTTCATATTAGCTACAAAACTTTGACTCGTTAAATCAAAATCACTACCAAAAAGTATATCTTCTACATAAACAAAAACAATCAACAAATAAGCATTCTCAAATTTGATATAAATATTATTGTCTATTGTTCCCCTTTTAAATCCTTGTTGTTGTAGATACTTGTCAAGTGTATAATACCATGCTTTGGGGGCTTGTTTCAATTTGTTTCAATCCATAAAGGGTCTTCTTCAATTTGCAACTGTGATTTTCATTATAAGACAATTGGAAACCCTCTGGTTGTTCCACATATACTTCTTTTTTTAACTCTCCCTTTAGAAAGCCTAACTTGACATCCATTTGATATACTTTTCACTTTATTGAAATGAAAAATCTAAGAGCATTTGGATTTCTTCAAGTCTAGTGATTGGAGCAAATTTTACACCTTCTACTTGTGCATACCCTTTACACACTAATCTATCTTTATTCCTGACTACTTAACCATCCTCATTTAATTTATTCTTGAAAACCCACTTGGTGCCAATCACATTATCACCTTTTGGTTTTAGAACTAACTTCCATGTCTGATTTTTCTCAATATAATCTAGTTACTCCTCCATATCATTCATCCAATGTTAATCTTAACTAGCTCGAACAAAATCCTCAGGTTCTATTGTGGAAAAGAGTGCAAAATTTTAGTGAATGTATGTGCTTATGAATTTCCTTCAAGTATGAACCATGTTTCTTTATTACCAAGAAGTTACTCTTAGGATGATGTTTCTAAACATATCTTGGAATCTTTGGATGTGGTGAATTATACTCTCTTATTCTTATTATTTTTCTTCTAGTTCTTCCTCTTGGGGCTCATTGTTGATTGGATCATCTGATCTATCATATTCCTATTATCTCCTTTATATATAGGTGCCTAGTCAATTCTCACATCAATACTTTCAAATATATTGTAAATTCTTTTTTTGTATCATTTGTAGCCTTTACTCCCAGAGGAGAAGCCAAGAAAAATTCCTTCATCTACTCTAGAATCAAATTTTCCTAAGTTATCCTCATTTCTTTTGGTCTAACATTTTCTTCCAAAGACCTTGAAGTGTTTTCTTAAATTTGGTATACCATACCATAGTTCATAGGGAGTCTTGTTGCCTTTTACTCTAATATGAGCCTTATTAAGGATGTTTACTCTTGTTTGAACTACTCTCCAAAAAATATTTGGCACTTTTGATGCATCAAGCATTGATCTGGCCATTTCTTGAACAATATTGTTTTGTCTCTCAACCACACCATTCTATTGAGGATTTTTTTCTATTGAAATTTTTTTCTTAATCCTATTTATTTCACAAAAATAATTGAAGTCATCGAATATGAATTATCCTCCTCTATCTGATCTTAAGCACCTAATATTTAAGTCCAATTCATTCTCAACCTCTATATTGCGGGTTTTGAACTTATCTAAGGCTTCAAGTTTCTCTTTTAGTAAACCAACCCATGTCATTATAGTATAATCATCAATTATGTGCATGAAGTATCTTTCACCCAATGGAGATCGATTTCTTGTGGGTCCACAAAAATATATATAAATAAGTTCTAAAGGTATTGTTGTTGAATGCTCCTTTGCCTTGAATTAAACTCATGCTTGTTTTCCCAAATTGACATGAGTTGCAAATAGTATTCTCTAGCTTTGAGATCTTAGGCATATCACGTATAACATCCTTTTTCCTTGACTTGGAAATATTATCAAAGCTAAGATGACCTAGTCTCTTGTGCCATAACCAACTCTCATCCATTTTTCCCATGCAACAACTCTCTTTGCCTCCATCCAGTACATATACATTGCTTGAGGTTCTAATTGCCTTCACAATTGTTTTACCTAAATCTTCCTTCTTTACTTCACAACAATCTAAATGAAATATGACATCATATACTTGGTCACACATTTGGCTAACACTTGAGATATTATTTTTAAGACCATCTATGTATAATACATTCTAAGCTTTGGTCTTTCCCTTGTCCAAACAATTGTCCCTTTATATATTATCCTTGTTGGTGCATTATTACCAAAAGTAACACTACCTCCTCTATCTTCATTCAAAGGCACAAACTTTCTCTTGTCTATTGTCATGTGCTTTGAACAACCATTATCAATGTGCCAATGGTTTCTTTGATTTTGAGCTCAGAGAGAAAATCCACACTCTTCTACATTAGGCTTATTCTTCCATACCTTAGTGAATTATTCTTTCTTGTCTTTCTTATAAGAACTTATCATCTTTATTCTACACTCATTTACTTATGTCCAAATTTATTGCATACATAACACTCAATTTCATCCAAGAGAGGAGAAAATGCATTATTATTTCCATCATTATTAACATTGTAATTTCTAGATCTAGGCATTAAGAACTAATCAAATGTAACATTTGTAATTCTAATATATCTATAGGCTCTGCAATTTATAGAATTATGACCAGAGTTATGACATGAAAAACAGTAGCCATAAAAGACGTCTAGGTACCTTGATGTGAAGAATATTCTTAAAGGGAATCTTCGAGACTTGTTTTTTTGTTGGCTTGAGGAGGTTCAAGATTTTGTTGATTACTTGCTCCATTTTTATTTGTGAGGCTATTTTATTTTGTTTCTTCTTGTTTTTTACTTCATTTCTCGCTTTGTTAGACTTGTTGCTTAGTCCTTTTAGCATAATAGAATAGCTCTTGGGTTCCTATGTTCTTGATGTGTTAGAGCTTGATTCTCCTTTGACAACTTCATGAATTTATTTGTAGCCAAGTATTTTCTTGATTGTTGGTGATCTCAGACTACTAAGGATGTTATCTAGTGTTTCATACCTCTTTCGAACCATAAGTTTAGATTCATTTGAGCATTGGTTTTCTCTAGATATTTTCTTAGAGAAACAATATCTTCTTTTAATATTTCATATTTCTTTTATTTTTCCTGTAACTAGTTTACCTAAATTTATTTTATTCTTTCGGCCTATTCTAGTTTTGTTTTTAAAATAATTATTTCCTCATGATCTTTCTCCTCATAGGCTTATAGTTGTTCCCTCTACTTTTAGTTATTCCTTCTTAGTCTATGTATTTCATCTAAAGCACTTATGAATTCTCCTTCCATATTTACCTCTACCTCGTACTCTTCATCTTCTGGATCATTCCTTTCTTGATCATAATTTTGATTCTCAAGAGCCATGAGAAGATTTGCATCTTGACTTGCATCAAATTCACATTCTTCATCGTCCTTTCATGAGCTACTATATTCTTTGGAATAAAAGATTTTATTTCTAATATATTATTCTTCTTGAACTTCTTCTTTTATTTTTCTCCTTTTTCCTCGTGACTATTATCTCTATATGGACATTTGGAGGCACAATGACCTATTCTACCACAATTGAAGCATTTAAAAGGTAACTTGACTTTATAGTTTCCAAAGCCTCTTTTCAACTTCCTCACAAACTTAGACTCATCTTTGAATCTAAATCATGGCTAGATAAATCATGATATCGATGTCCTTTTGATTTATTTAATGATTTGAAGGTCGCTTCCTTTAGTTCTAGTTGTTCTTTCGTTTTCCTCATTTCATATGTAGTAATAATTCCATGAATCACATCCATAGTTAGTTTATCTACTTCATGCAATTCATCTATGGAAGAAACCTTTGTATCAACTCAAGAGGAGAGAGATCTCAACAAATTTTGTACAACTAAAGCTTCATCAAATTTTTCACCAATTCCTTTGATGGTATTCACAATCTCATCTACTTTGAGGAGGAAACAAGCTATATTCTCATCCACATTTATTCTTACACTTTCAAATTTCATTCAAAGAGTTTGAAGTTTTGCATGCTTTACCTTGTCATATCCTTCATAAATGCTTAGAAGCTTTTCCTAGTTCTGTTTTGTTGAGTCATAATGCATAACTTTAAAACAACTTTGATTTTGCAAGGACACATAGGATAGAATTCATAGTTTTTTCGTTATTTTGAAAACTTTATGTACCAACTTCATTAGTTGGAGTTTTGGGAGTTTTTTAACCATCCATCACAACTTGAAAAACTTCCACACCAAGAGACATTAAGTAGGTCTTCATTCCAATTTTCCAATAAGCATAATTGTTCCCATTGAATAGAGTAATTTTATTTGAGGAAGAACCATCTTGGTTAGCCATTTTCCTTGTAATATCTTCCTTCTAGTTGTTAGACTATCACTGAAGGAACCTACTCTAATACCAATTGTTGAATACTTTTTCGGGGGGTGGAAGGGAGGGTGGGGGGATGAATCAGTATTATTCAATTATTTAATTATTTAACACACTCACTCTCAGTTAATTAAACCAATTACACAATATTAGGCATACAAGTACCATACAACATCAAGCTTTAACACAGAACACAAAAATCATAATTTTACATCGAAAAATATCCACGAGAAAACCATAAAAGTGCCTTGTTTTATAAATATATGTAAGCACCAACCTAATGTTACAATTGTTGCAAGCACCAATTTGATGGAGACACCGTTCCTATTTCATATATGCAAGCATTAGTGTGCTAGAGAAACCAATCCCCTTTCATATTTGCGGACACTGGCAAGCTAGAGACAACAATCCTCGTTTAGAGTTTCGCAGACACCCATCTGCAGGAGACTCCAATCCCCTTTCAAATATGTAATATTAATTGGTTTCAATACCTTATAGTTATCTATTCAACTATAGCTCTTTGTTTTACTTTTTCTCTCCAAACAACACTCTTAATTCCGTATGTTTTTCAATACCCACACCAACACTCTTTTTCTAATTTGTTATACCAAGTGTTAATATTTTTTTTTGTTTTATCTTGCCCAACATTTCTAATGGTTGGGTGATCATCATTTAAATGGACCCATGGGATTGTATCTTGAATATAGTGTGTATTCTCAACTCCCTTGTACAATATTACAAAGGGATTTATTACAAATATTTCTAAAGAACATGTTGGATTATCTATTCAAATATACCAAGATACTAACACTTGCCAGCAATTCCACTCTTACAACAATTATCTTTTATGATAAATACTAGTGATGCATTTGTGTAATATCCAACTCAACAAAATTATTATACAAAATTGTCTTCTTATTCTTTGGAACCGAACTTTCAACATGCAATTTTTTGTCCCTTCAAACCTATTTTCTTAGCATGGTTTACGATTGTATATGAGAGTGGTTCATTTGCATATTGTGCATAGCTTGGATATTTTGCAATATTTTACATGGTAAGGAAGATTACTCAAATTGGTTGCTCCAAAGTATCAATTATAGTCACAATACAACCACTGACACAAAGCTAGATCTAGTCTTGGGAAGACAATTTAATATTGGCTTATGAATCTTCAAAGGATGATTTTATTATAGTTCCTCCATTGCCAATTATGAAACCACATGCAAAATTTCAAAATAACCAATCGAATTTGACTTGACTTCCCATCCACATCATTGTTATTGTCAACCTTACTCGATGATTTCTTCAAATCCAAATAGGACATCATCACTCTTGTGAAAAACAAAAACTTTCTATGTACAAGTGTGGACATGACTCTCTCTAAATGATGGAGATGTTTTCTAGCATTGATGGATTGATTTCAATCTATAATACCAATGATTCATGTGGAAGCCAAGAATCATATTGTGGTTGGAAGATGTTTTGGCTCAAAACGTAGCCAAAGTGACAGAAGGGACCCCACCACCTCATGCATAGGACACAATCAAAACATCTCCATTTATATCTTCTTTATTTTATCACTATGGTCTCTAAGCAAGTCCTTCACAAGTTGTATGAACAGGATTATTTTTGGCATGATATGTCCACTTCCCTTAAGGTGTGATAAGAGGTTAATTCTATGTATTGTGTCTTTTGAATTGTGTTTCAAAAACATGAAACTATTTTGGCATTGTAAATTGTTATGAAACCTGCTCACAAAAGATAGAAAAGATAGATCAACGCCTTAGAATTCAGCCTCTTCGAGGGGGCAACCTCCTTTACATTACATAAATGAACAATTCTTGGATGATACAAATGACAAGACCTCCTTTCTATATATAGGAGTCTAAGGGGTCATAATATAATCAAAGCCGACATAACAATAATAATGTAAGGGCACAATAATAACAATAGTGGGCTTCTATGGGGCACAATAATAACAATATGGGGACTACATGGGTACAACAATATACTAAGGGGGTTGTACTAATAACAATAATGGGTTACACTAGTAGTATAGGGGCCTAACATGCCCCTCTCCTTCAAAAAGTGTTGTCCTCAACGCTTGAGTAGTTCTTGATGCTTCTGTATAAAATTCTTGTCCTCCCATGTGGAATATTTAGTTGGTAAGTTCTTCCACTTGATGAGATACTCTGAAATTGATCGATTTCCTAGCTGTTGGGTTCTTGTTTCTGTGACTACTCCAGGTTCCAATATGATTTTTCCTTCCTCTTCAAGTTCTAGCAATATTGTTTGAATTGGGATAGTCTGCAACTTTTGAATGAGTGACCACACTTCTTTGTCCTTCTTCCATTCATCCCTTGCTTCGTTTATCCAATCTAGTTGGATAATAGAAATAGCACAAAACAATGCTTCCACATCCTCATTCTTTCTTGAGACTACATCTGCAACAAAAATTTTCTTCCCTTTTCTGTAGATGATGTCAAAGTCATAACCCAACATATTTGTGACCCATTTTTTCTATTCTTCTAAAGATAATATTTTTTCTAAAAAGTATTTAAGACTATCATGATCCATTTTTACCTTGAAGTGTCTTCCCATTGGGTAAGGTTGTCATTTCTTAAGTGCATGTAGTATTGCCAACATTTCCTTCTCATAAATAACTTGCTTGAGATGTAGCCATAAAAATACCCAATCACCTACATAAAAAAAAAAATCACTGCGATGTTGATCTACCTGTTGTTTCATTCAATTCTGCACCAAAGTGGCATTATCCTTTAAAATTTGGAGAACTTGTTGTTGATGCTCGATGTGATCTTTCACTGCTTGAACCTTTTTCTTCTTGATATGTCCTTCTATCTTAAGAGTTTGAGGAGTGATAATTTCTTCCAATGCTTTACAAGATATGGTCAGATTCATTTCTTGATGCTTGATGTGATCTTTCACTTCTTGAACATTTTTCTTCTGGATATGTCCTTCTATATTGATAGTTTGAGGAGTGGTAATTCCAACCAATGCATTACAAGATATGGTTGGATTCATTTCTACTTTCTCGATATGATCTTTCACTTCTTGAACCTTTTTCTTCTTGATATGTCCTTCTATCTTGAGAGCTTGAGGAGTGGTAATTCTTGTCAATGTTTTACAAGATATGGTCAGATTCATTTCTTCTTTATCTGGGGTTTGTTCCTAGCGTATATCCTCTTCTTTTGATGTTTCTTGATCCTTTTCTTCCTCCTCTTCATACTCTATGTAAAATAATTTCTTCTCAGCACACTTATGACCTTTAGTGCATTTGCAATCACAATTGTAACAAAGCCCTTTTTCTCTTTTTTCTTCCAATTGTTGTGGTGTAACCCTTGTAGGTTGTGGAAGGATAGGAGAAACAACACTTCCATCTTTATAGTTGTGAGGGGTAGACTTCCTTGTTGCCATAATTTTATTTTCCACTATGTCACAAAGCCCTTTTATTCTTTCCAATTGTTGTGGTGTTGATTTAAAGAAGGTGTTGCTCTTTGTATCCTCATAATGTGCTATCATTTCCTCCATGAGAATTGACCACGTAACAAGTTGTTTACGAGAACAAAGCCCTTTATACCATAAAAATTGATCCGGTTCTAAATATGAAGATGCAATACATACCTTTTGTAACAATGGTACACCATGTAGATCAAAATATTGCTCCATCTGAAGTATCCAATTTACCAGATCCTTTCCATCAAACTTCCTCATATCGCCTTTTCTTGATTTTAGGAGCTCTATCTTGAAATGACTATAACTCTGTAATTTTGGTTCTTCCATTTCTGAAATTACGATTTGCAATAGTCCTCTGTGTCCTCTTTCCAATGCCACCAATCTGATCGAATTTAGATTCTCCAAGAAAGAGTTATGCACAATCTCCCAAGATAACCTGATTATATACCTTTTCAGAAGAGCGAACTTGTATGAAGTGCCACATGTCACTGTTTTGACCTTCGAGTCTAAAAAATATACATAGGAAACTAAAATCTGTCCTCTTTCTGTAACTTCTTACGAAATTGCAATCTGATGCCCAGAGAGATAGTTATGACGATTTTCCCAAGGTGACCTGTTTGGAATGTAATTCGTGGGTCTGCAAAAACCCTAATTTCCTCAGACTATATATCCGCAAATATAGCGAGACAGGATCTGAAATTCAGAGCCGAGGTTTAGATCGATCTCTTCTCAAATGGGTTTTTGTTTTAGCTTCTGAAACTTTGTAGTGAAAGAGTTATAGCAAAAATCCCACGATGACCTGTTTTAGCTTAAATTCTGGAGCTTGCAAAATGCCTAACTTCCTCAAATCATATCTCCGAAAATGTAGGGAGACAAGCTCTGAAATTTGAACCCAAGGTTCAGCGCAATTTCTTCTAAAATGGGTTTTTGTTTTCACTTTTGAAATGTCGTAGAAAATAAGTTATAGCGAAAATGCCACGATGACCTATTTGGAGCAGCGAAACCCTAGTCCAAAGCTCTGATACCAAATGTTATGAAACAGACTCACAAAAGATAGAAAAGATAGATCAACGCCTTAGAATTCAGCCTCTTCGAGGGGGTAACCTCCTTTACATTACATAAATGAATAATTCTTGGATGATACAAATGACAAGACCTCCTTTCTATATATAGGAGTCTAAGGGGTCATAATATAATCAGAGTCGACATAACAATAATAATGTAAGGGCACAATAATAACAATAGTGGGCTTCTATGGGGCACAATAATAACAATATGGGGACTACATGGGTACAACAATATAATAAGGGGGTTGTACTAATAACAATAAGGGGTTACACTAGTAGTATAGGGGCCTAACATAAATTGATCAAGCTTCAAGTATCTCTAGTTGGAAACCAAATTTGTTTAAGATTAGAGAATATTGATGGTTATGTAAAGTTTACTCAAGGACTAAATTGGTCTAAGTCACAGAGATAAATACCATTTTGATCTTGGAATTATTCTTTAAGTTGTCCACCTTCGGAGATTATTCTGATGCTTAAATTTTTTTCAACAAAAACATATATGCACAACTTACATTTTCATCTCCAAATTTACAAGAAATGATTTGAAACTGAGTTTGATTTTGAGCTAGTACAAAGTAAAAGGGGTCTCACCTTACATCAAGCCAAGGATTTGGCCTTAATCCACCTCTTTGGAGCCATTTGAAGAATGCTTTAGGGTTCTTTTAGCATGAAAGATTCCTTTCCTACCCACTCACTTACTACATTTAAATATTTATGCCTCCATTAGTTTCCCTTGTATTGAACTCACTAGAGGAAATTTCCTTATAATTCAGAGGCCTCACTCCATATTACAATGTAAGCTCCTCCTCACCTGTACTAATGAAGATACATATCTGGGGTTTTGGGTGACAAATAGTTCCCCCTTGAATCATGACATTGATAATAATTTCCACTCTAAACAACCATACAATTATCTTTGTACTCAGTAATATAGTCATTTCCTATGCATTCTTTACATTACAAACATGAATATGAATGCAAGAACTAAAGGTACCTAGGCTCCTTCCAAAAATTTAATGAGAGAGGATTAAAAGTAGATATCCTCAATTGATATGAAGCAAAGAATAAAGAAAATATATAGAAAATCACTTTTGTGATAGCACATAAAAATTACTAGTGACATGAGAAACCCAATTTTGATTGACAATTGTGAGAAGTGCCCCTTTGTTGAAATCCACTGCAATGATCAGATCACGTCTCTAATAAATGACACCACATTTTTTGGCAAGCCTTACTTTGACATCAATGACAAAACATATTCAACAATATCCATCTTTGGTATTGATGGCAGCACCACTAGATATAATCCGTTCATTTATGTACTTTGGGTCTAATACCAGAATTCCCCCTATCTACTAGTTGACTCTAATTTTTCCCATCTGCTAGATGATTCTATTTCTCCTTATTTTTTCTTATTTATCCCCATTAAAATATATGGAAAAAGGTTGCATGAATAAGTCTTCTTAGGCCTGCAATTATGTTATGTTTTTCATGGCTATCACACCCCCTATGATTATGTTTTCTCTTACTATAACATCCCATCCCTCACCTTTACCCATAATTTTGTAATTTTAAAATTTTGATTATGTAATGTCAGCATGTAGGCCATGGTTGTCCAAGAAAATATTTTGTAAAAATAAAAATAAATTAAATGTGAATTGTAATTGACTTACCTAAATGTTCATGTTGGGTAGGCCCATACTAGTGACATTTAATCTCTTTACTATTTCCCTCACCAGTTACAAACCTATGTTGATATGCATTAAAAGGTTGTAGAGTGGGTAGCATGGGGAAGTATGGTGCCATCCATGTTCCTCCTCATGGCTCCAGACAAAAGGAAGTGAAGCTTGGGAAGACAGAGTGGAGAAGTGGAGATGTCACCCTCACTCAAAGAGGGAGGAGGTGGCATAATGGACCAAACCATCACTTGAAAAATGAAAGGATGTGATTGTATAGAATTTAAAAAACAACATGTGAAAACAGATAGCGTAGGATAGAGGAGAGAAGAGGAAAAAGGAATTCGGTGTGAAAGGATGAATGGATACACTCTCTTAGGAAATTGATAGAAAAATAAAATGAATGTAGAAGAGCGGAGGAGCTTGAGGAAGCAAACTAAACGATGGAATTGGGCAGGAACTTGTGTTGAGGCCCTATGATTGAGCTAAGAAGAATGAGATACTCAATGTGGTGCATACTATTAGAGGGAAGTATATAAGTCCCATGAACAATGGACTCCACCTCCTGAGTGTATGACTCATCCTTTGGTGTGATTCTCTTGGGCAAGAATCCCCTCATACTTTGGATCTGAATCAGGGGTGGTCAGCTACAAGAAATATTGTAGTGTAGTTGGCCTATGGTTGGGTGGAGAGTTGAAGTCCCTCCTTCAATTTCCAACAATTATAACACACTCAAATAAGTATAATGGTTTATGCATAGTTGGATTGTGGATTATGATAGTATTTGTTATGTTATTGACTAATGTATGGTCATGTATAATTCATGAAATAATGTTTGATTCACTATCTAATAATGGTTTACCAACTCTATTTTTTTTTCCATGGTGCTCATTAATGCTTGAGTTTTTTTACCACTACCTTCTTAGTGAATTACAATTTGCCTGATATGCTCAGGACCAGTGGCCTAAAAATCACCCAAGATTAACTTACTGTCTTCTTATAAGCTCTTTGGGAAACTCGGTGTCATAACCATGATTATAGGTCATTTTACTTGTTATGAGATTATTTGATATGTTGTGGATCCATTGAGCATCTAGTTAGAGTTGTTGGTTACTTCGTCTATGAATGATGTGAGGATTTGAAGTAATTATGCATGCTTATATATTGTTGTAACTAAGAATTGTAATTTGTTATGCCAACCTAATATTTATTGTTTTAACATGGTCTATAGCCTCTTAATTAATCATATAAATTCATCTATATCCTTGATTATGACTAAATAAATCCTTGTTAATTCTGTTATCTTTATCTTTTTCCCACCTTAGTGCCTTTGCAATAAATTTGGTGGTCTGGGTATCCAGGGGTTGTAAGGGGTGTCTCTGCCATGTATAAGGCGTGTCTCTGCCATGTATATGTCAGACCACCACAGGACTAGATTACTCCTTTATAAAAAATTGCATCAAGTAGTCTGGATGTTAAAGAGGTCAAGACCATAACAAGAGGTCGAATGTGGAAAGGGGCAGATACGAGGTGTGAGGTTGGATGTTCATATGTAGAGAATGTATGGATTATGTTAATGTTAGTTGCAACTGGGATTCAGATGTGTACAAAGGCACAAACATTTGTGAGTATCTATATTTGTAGTGAGATAGATATCATCTAGTGGACCCTACGTTAGATATAATGTGCAAGGGATGGAACCAGGCACACGAGGAATCCGCGAGGGGTGAAGATTGGAAAAAAATGAATACCAAATTGGGCACAAATTGGATATAACAACAAAGTGCTACAAAACATCAAAGGGGAGGACCTGGTGGGACCACACCAAGTCGATGTGGTTGTTTCCACGTGGAAATATTACTAAAATCCATCGCTCACCTCCCATTTCCAAGTGTTTACATATAACCTTATTAACAAGCGTGTTGGTAGGGTTGGTCGACCCAACCATGGTTCCGTTATGAAACCTTTCTACCACTCGCCACCTGTCACCCTCTTCCCCTTTATTTAATGTTGAATGTAGTGGCAGTGACAACCCTAGGTGGCATGACATGGACTTGGAGGAAAGGCCCTTTATGATGACTTATCGAGGTGATGTGGACGCTAGTGAACACCACGTGAACTTACCAACATCCACCTCCTTTCGTTAGAAATTTTAGGTATGTTTAGTGCGCTAGTGAAGAGGGGGTCGATCGATCTATGGTTCTACATGGAACGCTACCACCACTTGTTTCACATCGCCATTTATTGAATCTTGTTCACAAATGCATGAAAAGTGGTGATGATGGCTTAAATCAGTGTGATGTGATGTAGTCCTGTGGACCCAATAGAATAGGGAACTAACCCAAAATGCTTATAATGGGGAAAACCCCAAAACACACAAGGAGGAGGCTTGGTGGGGCCCTCGCACACAATTTGACGTGGAAAGTGTGATGAGGTTCTTGCAATGGCCATGTGGATGTCATTTAGGGACCCACGATGATATGAAACCATATTATGCTGATGTGGCAATGCCACATGAACTGCACATGGCAGTATTGCAATGATGTGGACCTTGTATGATGATGACGTGGTGGTGCCACGTGGATTCCAAATGGAATTTCAATATTGATATAGCCTTAAGTGATTGGTCAAACTTCAAGAGGGCATAACTTTCAATATAAGAGTCATATTGAGATAAAATTTATATCATTGGAAAGCTCTTGACAATAAAAACATAATGGTGCCATGGGTTTTGAGTTTTGACAACATTGGAAAAAAAAAGTGAAATTTTATAACCCCATCTTCATAACATATCTTGGAGTTTGTGTTAGATCCATAACTAACACCTCCCACGACCCAAGATAGTACAAAGGGGTGGTAGGGAGTGTTACAAAGTGGTATCAGAGATTATTTTCCAACTAGTAAAAAGAAAAAGAAATTTTTGGGTACCTCGTAACCTTTATAATTCATTGAGGGAACTAGGTGTGTTACAAAGTGGTATTAGAGCCCAAATTCAACACTCGTATTAGATGGGCCTTAAAAGAAAATATTTATCATAGCAATCTAATTGTCATAAATATGCGCTAAATTTAAACTTGCAAATGTCATGGATACTAACCTTGGTAAAATGATGATTTCAAAGCCTTTTGTTGATATGGTTACGAACATGTTGATATGCCCTTTTTATTTCTTGGAATATGTCACTGACATGGGTTTTAGATGTGTGAATAGTAGCAAGCCAACATGCTTCATCTCAGGCTTCTTAGTGTTGGCATGACAAGAGAATAAGTTAATATGTTTATTGTTGATATAACTAATAGTTATAAGTGTGTGACAACACATAAGAAGATACAACTTGTAGCAAGAAATTGAGGAATGGATAGTAAAATGGTGCAATATAGTACATTGGACCAAATCATCATGAGCAAGAAGAGAAAATTCTCTCCTAATGGAACAGATACTCTCGGGAGCTTTAAAGATGAGTTGAAGAGTTGCAAAGAATAAATTGAAATGTTCATAAAAAACAGTAAGAATAGGCAAAACTAAACACAATGCTACTACAAAAATTGTCCTACATGAAAGGGTTTTTGCAACATGACCAACATCTAGAGATATAGAAAAGTGTCATAATGACAACATCAGAGAGAAACCTCATAAGTTTGGGAAGAAGAGAAAACCATTGACATGTTGAAGATGTGAAGAAGAACACCTTATCCGTAAATAACCTACAAACAAAAAAAGAACGATAGCCCATGTAAATTTGGGACACATGAACCAACAAGCAACAATATTGAAGGAAGTAACTCAAAGAGGAAGATATATGAGGGAGCATCCCCTCAATATCTCTAAAATATTGAAAAGTTACTCTCAAACTATTTAAAACGATTTTTGGGGTCTTAAATTTGCCGTAGAACTTGGGGAAGACTCCGATTAAAAGATTGTGCATGTGTCAAGTGTTCTTGTTGAAGTAAATATGGAATGTTTGATGTGTTGTGAACCAAGATATTTCACAATTATTTGTGTGTTGTTGGCTACATGTTTTTTTTCTTTTTCTATTTTGTTCACCTTGAGCATGGCAATGTTGCTTTGTGTTGTCTACCATGTGTTGTTGCTATTTTTTTTTCATTATTCTTTCCTTCTTCATTTGGTTGACTTTTGGTTTTTTGGGTGTGGGAAAGGGAAGGAAAGAATATCATGGAGAAGAGATAAATAAAACCCAGCTAGAAGTTCAAGATCTTGATTAAACTTTGTGCATGTGATAAATTTCATTAGAGGGCGGATGAGGAGAACATTTCAGCCAAAGGGACCTAGATAGGTCCACAGGAACAAAATGGGAAACAATGTGATGGGTATGAAAATGGCATAAGAAGGAAGTTCCCTTAACTTAGATTGTGCTTGATTGAATGTGTGAGTGATGGGAAAAATAAGAAAAGGGCACTCAAATTGTGTTTGGTGTGTGTGTGTGTCTGTGTGTGTGTAGAGAGAGAGAGAGATACATATACATATTATTATTTTTTATGAATATGTGAATGATGAGAAAAATAATAAAAGGGCATAATGATTTCATTCCATTTGAAATGTCATTTATAGAGAATTGTCATAGTAGGAGGATAATTAATTTTATTTTTAAACATGATGACTGTGTGAATGGTATCCAAATTGCTATGTTTTGAGTAATATAGTGAAGTTACCTAATGGATTCCATTTATCATGGAATGCCCATCGGGAAATTGTGCAAGAATTATTTTCTTGCTTTTAACTACCATTATTAATGTGCTTATACTTATGCTTATGACACTTTTTTTGTGAATGAATGAAACAATAGTAGTTGAAAGATGACTCAAAAAATAACACCATATGAATAGCATGGAATATGTGCATGTATGACACATGCTTATCAAATGAATTATGCATAGATTTGAGAGCATGGATGAAGACATGCTTGAATTGGATACATAATGAAAAATTCTTCATAAAGTTTCATTGGAACCTATAAACAGTTGAATTGGTAGAGTTGTGACTAATATGTGAAGTTGAGATCATTTCAAGGATAGTGGAATAATGCAATAGAAGGTATGTTAAAATCCAAATGGATTCCTTGAAAATACTTCAACTGAAAATTCTTGCGATGATAAGATAGTAAGTAAAGCAAGTAGCAAACAAAGGTAACAGGTAAAGGACGGGAATTTAGTAAGAGTTCCTTTCAGCTGAATCGATATCTTTTGGTTTCCAAATCAATGAATTATTTGCATGGATGCCCATGCAGGGGTATGGTTAA
The DNA here is from genome assembly GCA_031772625.1 of Pinus tabuliformis. Lineage (NCBI taxonomy): Eukaryota > Viridiplantae > Streptophyta > Pinopsida > Pinales > Pinaceae > Pinus > Pinus tabuliformis. The sequence goes on from CM062815.1 coordinate 692,673,137, forward strand.
GACAAGAAGCCTTCACTGTGAAAATATTTCAGTGACATTTGTAATGCATGCAAAACCAAAGTGAAAACTAATTACTCTTGAATTTAGATATATACAGCTCTCAGTTTTGACTCTTTGAGCTGTTGGAATAAATGTTTGATTGCATTATGAAATGCTTAGAATAAATGTGATGCACACATATGATGCTATGATAGTTTCATTTCAATCTAACTGAAATCAAGGGGATTAGTAGAATCATTATATGTGCAATAATTCTAAGATCACTTCAAGATGTTGTGAATATTTGCAATAAATGTATGTATGGGTACTGACAACTATTTGGTTGATTGGAAGTTAGATTACAAGTACAGTCTTGGAAGGGGGTGTGAGATAAAAGCTACCATAAAATAATAACAACACCTGCAAAGGAGCCTAAAAACATAAATATGAGTCTCATACTTATGAGATCATGATAGAATAACACCACCTGCAAATGAGCCCAACAACATGACTACAAGTCTTATGCTTATGAGATCTAGCTTCTGAATGAAACAAAGTTGGGCAATTAAAATTTCTAAATTGAAATTTTTTTGAGTATACCTTATGAAAAACTAAGTCTTATGACACAAGTGAAATGATGGAGCATGGAGCTCAAGAAAAAAATTGTCGTGATGCCATTATGGCCCTATGGCACTTTGTTTATCTCATGGGAGCAATTCATAATTTGTACCTTGACTATAAAACTCCATGAGTAGTGCAGTGGAGCACACCAAAAAATTATGTTTCCATAATACTCCATGCACATTACATTGGAGCATGCGAGACCAATACTTGATTGTAAGACTCTAATTATTACCCCATGTAGGAAAATCCTTGGACAAGTAGATTGTCCGGAATGGGTGTTTCCTTGGTTCATAAGGGTGAGAAACTGATGTGGGCCCATGTAGGAAAACCTTTCGACAAGTAGACTTCTCAGAATTGGATTTTCCTGGGCTCGTAAAGGTGAGTAGTTGATGGGGGGTTGTGTATAAAAACCTTTGGACGAGTAGACTACCCAGAATGGGGGTTTCCTAGGCCTCTAAATATGAGTAGTTTATGGGAACCCACATAGGAAAACCATTAGATAGGTAGATTTCCTGGAAAGGGAGTTGCCTAGGCCTGGAAGGGTTAGTAGCTAGTTAGAGAATAAATATGCCCCATGCTTACTAGGATGTGAGCACAAGGGGGCTTGTTTAGTAAAGACAAAGTTGGACTACGGCTAGACTTTTTCGGTAAAGATGGAATTGGGATTGTTCGGTAAATATGGAGTTGGGATTGTTCGGTCAAGATGGAGGGACTGGAGTTGGACTTGTTTGGTAAATATGGACCTGGACCGCAGTTGGACTTGTTTGATAAATATGGAGTTGGACTAGAGTTGGACTTGTTTGGTTGGATTTGGACTGGAATTGGACTTATTTTTTTAAGACTGAGATGGACTTGTTTAGTAAATATAAAGTTGGAATTAATGTCTGTGAATACAAAGGAAGTAGAAAATAACTATGAAGATAAGTATCTACTTCAAGAAATTTATATTGAAATTGTGGTTTAAATTGATTTAAAATTTAATGATTAATCTCATAATAATTGGATACTTGTGATGTAGCTGAAATGTTGAACTATCTAGCAAGGATATATGAGTTTAATTACAAGCAATGTCAAAATGTTGTAGTAGAAGCATAGTGGAACTAAAGACTCCAAGAACTAGGCTATTATGGTGACATTGGAACCATGTGATATGCATTGATCACCATGAGATACTTTGTGACAAATGTATTATGTTGTTAGAGAAAACAATAAGTATTCCTTGGTTGTGAGAATCCATCAAGGACCTTCCTATGTGAGGAATCCTTGCTAAGGAATGGATCACTTGCGGGACTGGGGAGGAAAAGAATATGATACTTGAAGTATGAGCGCAAGGAAGAGGACACTTGAGTAAACTAGTTTTCAAGGATTCATGTGCATACTCATGGGTATCATAAATTCATTGGGCATGTCCTAGGAAGAAATGAGTTGAGTTTTTTCCCTATTGAATCCTTGAGGATAAATATACAACCAAGCAAAAATGTGTTAGAATGTCAGGCTATCTAGAGGTAACTAGACAATGAAATATGAATGGCATTACTCAAAGTGGAAACTCACGACATGTAAGATGTTTTTGAAGTAAGAGTTGTAATTATAAAGCTCAAATTTTGTTTTTCTTCTTTATTTATAGAATGTCAAGGATGGTGTTCCTTTAAGAGGGTGGGGTTTGTAACATCCCTCACCTTAGCCCTATTTTTGTAATTTTATAATTGTAACTATAACCCAACATGGACGCCACGAATATTCGAGACAATATGTTGAAAACATAAAAATAAATTAAATGTGAATTGCAATTAGATGGCTTGAATGGAGGGATACACGGATCCAATCTTATGAGGGGGTTCCTTATTGTGTGCATGATGGTTGCTTGTGGTTACACCGTTGTGTACCTATTGCATGCCTATTGGGTAGGCCCATAGCGACAACATTTAATCTCTTTAACATTTCCCTCACCAACTACCAACTTGTGTTGGCATGCATTAAAAGGTTGTAAAGTGGGCAGCATGAGGAAATCCATCCCTATTCCTCCTCTTGGATGGAGAAAAATGGAAATAAAGTCTGAGAAGACAGAGTGGAGAAGTGGAGACGACACACTCACCTAAAGAGGGAGGAGATGTCATAAAGGACCAAACCATCACCTAGCATATGGAATGATGTTATTGGACAGAAGGTAACGTACAACACACAAAAATAGATAGCACAAAAAAAAGGAGAGAAGAGGGGAAACAAAATTTGGTGTCGAAGGATGGATGGAGACACTTTCCCAGGAAATTCATAGTAAAGGAAAATGGTCACAAAGGAGTGGAGGAGCTTGGGGATCCAAACTAAAATAAAATATTAGGTTGAACCTTGGGTTGAGGTCCTATGATGGATCTCAAAAGAGTGATAGATTCATTGGTGCATACTATTAGATGGAAGTATATAAATCCAATGAACAGTGGACTTCACCTCCTGAGTGTATCACCCATCCTTTTGTGTGATTCTCTCAAGAAAGCATCCCCTCAAACTTTGGATCCAACTCAGGGGTGGTCATCTACAAGAAACATTGTAGTGTAATTGGCCTATGGTTGGGTGGAGATTTGAAGTCACTCCTTCAGTTGCTAGCTAATCGAACACACTTAGATAAGTATAATTGCTTATGCATAGTTGGATTTTGGATCATGACAGTGTTTGATATGTTATTGACTAATGTATGGTCTTGTATCATTCATGAAATAATTTTTGATTCACTATCTAATCATGGTTGACCAAATCTCTTGTTTTTCCATGGTGCTGATGAATTCTTGAGTTTTGTGACCACTGCCTTTTTAGTGAATTGTAGGTTGCCTGATATCCTCAGGACTAGTGACCTAAAAATCACCAAGGATTAACTTATTGTCTTCTTATAAGTTCTTTTTTATTTCCTATGTTTAAGAGTTTTGGAAACTCATTTTCATAACCATGGTTATAATTCATTTTACTTGTTTTGAGTTTATTTTATATGTTGTTGGTCTACTGGGGATCTGGTTAGAGTTGTTGGTTACTTAGTATATGAGCGATCTGAGGATTCTATGGAATTATGGATACTTTTATATATTGTTGTAACTAAGAATTGTAATCCACTATGGAAGCTTGATATTTACTATTTTATTATGGTTTATAGCATCTTGGTAATCATATAAAATCATGTGTCTCCTTGATGATGAGCGAAGAAATCCTTGTAAATTCCTTTATCTCTCTCTTTTTCCTACCTTAGTGTTTTTGCAAAAATCTAGTGATCTAGGTGTTCGTGGGTTGCAAGGGGCATATCTAACATGTGGAGGGTGGGCCACCACATGAATAGATTACTCCTTTATAAAAAATCTCATCTAGTATTTTGGAAGTCAATGAGGTCAACTAGAGTGGGAGGTCAGAGTGGAAAGGGGTGGATACAAGGGGCAAGGCCAAATGGCTAGATGTAGTGGATAGTCGATTTATGTTAAGGTTGGTTTCATTTGGGATCTAGATGTGGATTAAGGCACAAACGTTTGTGAGTAGCTAGACTTGGAGTGAGCCTAATATCATCCAATGGGATGGATCTGTGCACCCTAGGAATAACGCAGTGGTGAAGGTTGGCACAACATTGAATACTAGATTGGGCTCAAATTGAATATAATGACAAACTGTTGAAAAACATCGAAGGGAAGGACTTGGTGGGTCCCACCCAAATTTTGTAGAAATTATGTGTAGATTTGAAACTGCTAATGAAATTTACAAAATCACAAGACTCAAATCCACTCTTCTCTCTATGGAATTCAATTCACAATCTAAAATACATATCATAAACATGCAGCAAGAAATAACACACATACACATAGATTTATCTAGGGGAAAGAAACTACTTGAAACCCCATCAACCTTGTGTTCTTTAATCGAGTAAGAGAAGTTATTACAATTGTCAACTCAGTGTCAGAGCTCAACCTACAAAAGCAAATTTATTCTCTCCTACTGAATGACTGATCTGGCTAGTACTTAACCAATTCAGTACACCACACTAGCACACCACACCCCTATTTCCTTGTGTTGTTCCTTAAGGAATTAGGCCCCTATTAATTAGGGAATTCCTCTAATTGATTGTGCGATTCCCAAGGATGGTCCACCTCACCTCATGCAACACTTTTACACTCAACTAGTTTACAACTGTTGGTTAACTGCATTGGAAACTCCACCACAATTGGGAAACTCATATTATTTTCATGCATGAGCTAAATATTAGTTTATTTATTAGTTAACTAGATGAACTTTGAGTTAGACTAATGTCCCACTACTTAACTGACCACCAGCGAGTTCAATTAACAAATTAGAACTAGTTTAACTTATTACAACTAAAATTAACTCAACCTAGGCTCCTAAAATTTATGAACCACTACATACAACTAAAATTCATGCCCCTAAATTGAATTAAGTAAGATAACTAAGTGATGTGGAATTTCAAATTTCCTCAATTTGATTAAGTCAAAATCAAATTAAGAATTTCTTGTTGAAAATGTAGCAAGAAAAATCTCAGTTTGATTTTCCTTGGTCAAACTAGAGAAAATTTGAATTTCCATTTCAGCAGACAAATTGGATGATTTAACTTGAGTGACATGGATTGTGTCACCCAGTTATCTTAGATAATTCGAGTTTGAAGACTTGAGTTAAGTTGAGCATGAGTGATTACCAATTTCTAGAAATCTAATTCAGTTAAATTGAGTTATTTTCAGTTAAACTAGTTCTAACTACTAGAGGAACTAATGGAAGGTCAAATTGTGCAGTGTGACTTCAGTCATACTCAGTGATCAACTAGTTAACTAATCAATCAGCCCAGAAGAATTGTTGCAAGTATATAATTCAAGTTACCCAATTGTGGTGGGGTTCCAAGGCAGTGTACTATCAGTTGTAGACTATTCTGAAGTGTACAGGTCGTGCATGCAGTCAGAGGATGAGCCTAGAAGGATTGCACAATTCCAATTGAGAAATTTCCTAATTAATAGGGGCCAAATTCCTCAAGGAACAGTACATGGAAATAGGAGCTTGCAGGACAGGAAAATTGGAAGTGTTAGCCAGAGTCAGTTAGCCAAGTAGAGGGATCGACTATACACTTGCATGTTGTACTCAGACTTGAGCAAGCATATGTATTCATCCATATTCTTTGATTAATGTAATATAGATAGGAAAGCGTTTTGAGAAGTTTCTTTCCCCTAGATGAATCTTTGTGTATGTGTGATAATTCTTTATGCATGTTTATGATATGTGTTCTCGATCGTGAATTGAATTTCACAGATGCGTAGAGTTGAATTGGGTCTTGTGTTTTAGTAAATTACATGAGCAGATTGATATCTACACATTAATTTCTACCTAGTATCAGAGTAGGATTCACAGTAAAGAAAAAATTTCAAAGTTGTTATTGCAGGAGGATCGAATTTGTAGGATCAATTCTTTAGATCTAGCATGATGGATTTTTATGGTCTAAGACTTAAGTATGCCCTTGAGGGTAGCTCTAAATTCATTTCTTGAAAGGACTACATGGAGGAGGTACTGGAGGACAATGGGTTGAAATAATTTTTCGAGATTGACATTCCAAAACCAAGATCATCTGATCTCAAGGATATAGCAGAATGAAGGAAGTGTGTAGCCAAGGCGAGGAGAATCATATTGGAAGGAGTAAAGGACCACATTGTCTCAAACCTCCATGTGAAATAAAATTTCTATTCAATGTGGAAAGCACTGATAGATTTGTTCCAGAATAGTAGCGGCCACAGGAAACTGGTGCTCAAGGAAAAGCTTCGAAATATCAAGATGCAGAAGAATGACTTTATTCAGTAGTACCTGAGCAGGTTCACATAATGTCTTGATGAATTTGGTGAATTCAATGTTACTATCGTAGAAGATGATTTGGTAAGCCTAGCCCTTCTAGGCCTTCCCAAGAGTTGGCATAGATACCAATATTCGGTGAATAGGAGGGAAAAACTACCAAACTAAGAATGCTTATGGTCAGATTTGGTACAAGAGGAAATAAGGTAGAATACCAAAAATGGAACTTCATCCAAGTGTGAGGATGAAGAGAACTATGCTTTGGCTGGTAATGAAAAGAAGGGGAAAGGGAATAAATCCCAATCCAAATTAGAGTCCATTCAAGGGGTAAAGAAGAAATACTTGTCCAAAATTAAATGCTTCAATTGTCATGAATTTGGGCATTATGCCACAAAGTTTCCACACAAAAAGACAAGCAAGAAGACCTCAGGAGGAGCGGCAATTGAAGTTTTAGCTTCACAGTTTGAGCTTGACTTTACCCTTATCACATGCATGATGATCACAGTGATGGGGAGCGTGTGTACTTGGACAGTGGTGCCTCGTTCCACATGACAGGCAACAGATATTTTTTCAGTGACTTGGAGGAGAAAGACCTCTAGATGCACATCGAGATGGGATATGATGGGAGGTATAACGTGATCAGTATTGGTACAGTTATTTTTTAGAGTGAGTCCATCTCCCCTCTCAAACTCAAGGATGTCATGTTTTTCTCGAGCCTAAAGAAAAATCTCATCTAAGTTGTTCTATTAGAAGATTGTGGTTACAATATCATCTTCAGCAAAGGGAAAGAATTCCTAAGACACATAGCCACATGATAGGTAAAGCGAGTTAGGGTTCATGTGAAGAACCTATAGAAGCTAGATGTGGAAGATTGTGTTGCACTAAGCATGAAGGCAAAGAAGGTGCAGAGCCACAATGTCGATGAACTACGGTATAAAAGACTTGTCCATTTGCATCATGGCGCCCTGAAAATTATGAACCAGATAAGCACAGGCCTTCCCAAAGGATCACTTGATCAACAAGATACATGCAAAGGTTGTACCTCGGGGAAGTACACAAAAGCCTCATTCCATGATCGGGATAGAAAAGAACATACAGTCCTTGAAAGGATTCACTCTGATTTCAATGGACCTTTCTTGACAACCTTCACTGTCAGGAAAAAATATTATGTTATCTTTGTAGATTACTTATCACATAAGTGTTGGATCTTCTTCATGCGAAAGAAGGATGAAACATTCTCCAAGTTTATAGAATTCAAATCCTGGTAGAGAATGAAATCGAAAAGAAGGTGAAGGCTCTTAGGGGTGATAAAATAGGTGAGTATGTGTCAAATGAGTTAAAAAAAAATTGTGCAAAAGAAGGCATTCAACAGGAGATGACAACACCCCACAACCCACAACAAAATGGGGTGGTCGAGAGGAAGAACTGTAGTGTTGTGGGAGCAGCGAGGGAAGTGTTGCATAACCAAGGCCTACCACTACATTTGTGAGCATAGGCATGCAACAAAGTTTTATAGTTGTAGAACCGAAGTCCTCATCAATTTCTAAGAATGATTACACCAAAGGAGGCTTTCTCAGGGATAAAGGCGAATGTGTCTCACTTCAGGATATTTGGAGCATCTTTTTACTACCATGTCTCCAAAGACTCTATGAAGAAACTTGAGCCAATGACTGAGTTTGGGGTATTTTTTGGTTACATAGAAACTCCTCATAACTATTGTGTGTACTTATCATCCCTCATAATGATAGTTGTGTGAAGGGATCTAAAGTTTAATGAGGAGAATGAAATGAGATGTTCTCTTGAGAGGGAGCTTCAATTGCAACCAAATCAAGAGCTTTTGGCTCCAAAGGAGAACCCTCAGGAAGTTGTGGAGCAACCACAATTTGAAATAGAGAGTGGAGACAACCACTCAAGAAGAAACATCTAGATAAGGTAGAAAACAAACCAGAGAAGCTGAGAGGTTATTACATGACGTTAGAGAGACTGTGGGAGCACCCACTTCTCAGTGCAGGAAGAGAAGGTCACCAGATTGATACACTGGATACATGGATCTAATGACTGAGTTAGTTGAGATTGAGCCATCCTCTTTCAAGGAAGTAGTAGAGAAAATTGTATGGGTTGATGCAATGGTAGAGGAATATGATTCCATTATAAAGAATAGTGTTTGGGAAGTGGTCCCAAGACCACCAAATAAACCAATGATGGGTTCAAGATGGCTCTTCAAGGTAAAGCATGCAACAGATGGAAGCATAGAGGAGTATAAGGCCATATTTGTGGGTAAGGGATTCTCTCAAGTTGAGGGAATTGAATATGAGGAAACCTTTGCACCATTCGCAAGGTATTCATCCATTAGATCTATACTTTCTTTGTCAACGCAGATGGGGTGGAATATCCACCAGATGGATGTAAAGATAACATTCCTCAATGGATTTATTAAGGAGGTGTACATTGAGAAAACATAAGATTTTGAAAGATTTGCATGTGTGCAGACTCAAGCGAGTGGTGTATGGCCTCAAGTAAGCACCATGTGCTTGGTCCACCAGGATCGACAACTATCTCACTGGTTTGGCCTTCACCAAAAGTGAATTGGATGCAAACCTTTATCATATCTTGGTAGAAGGTAAATTATTGATCAATGTCTTATATGTTGATGATTTTATCTTAACGGGTGATGATAAGTTGATCAGATATTACAAGGAGGACCTTGAAAGAGAATTTGAAATGAAGGACATGGGACTCATGCACTACTTCCTCGGATTGGAAGTATGAAAAGGAGATGGGGAATTTTTTGTCTCTCAAGGAAAGTATGCTAATGAGATATTGAATAAGTTTCACATGGTGAGTAGCAAACCCATAGAGACACCTCTAGCCACCAGTTGGATGAAAGAGGATGCTACTTCAGGTGAAGTAGTGGAGGCTAACATCTATCGGCATCTTGTGAGTTCACTAATATATCTGGTGAACACATGACCAGATATGTGATATGCAGTCAATTAGCTTAATCAATCTATGCTTAGGCCAACCAAATTGTTTTGGAGCGTAGCTAAGCATGTTCTAAGGTACCTGAGAGGCACCACCCAGTTTGGACTATGGTATAGACGGACAAAGGGAGTGAAGTTGTGTGGATTCACAGATGCAGATTAGGTGGGGATTCCATCAAACTAGAGGAGTATATTAGGAGGAATTTTCAGTGTTGGATCTGCAATGGTTTCCTAGTATAGCAGGAAGCAAAGATCAATGGGACTCAGCTCAACAGAAATAGAATACAGGGTTCCAAGTCAAGTAGCCTGTGAGGTGATCTGGATGAGAAAGATTCTTGTGGGACTATTTGGTCAGCTGATGGATCCTACTGTGATATAATGTGATAATCAGAGTTACATTAAGCTCTTTGAAAATACAGTATTTCATAATCAATCCAAGCATATAGATATATGGTATTATCATCTACGGGATTGTGTGTAGAGGTGGATCACATTGCTTGATTACATTCCAACAGAGGAACAAGATGCAGATATTTTGACAAAGGATTTGTCAAAGAGTAAATTCGAGTTCCATAGAGGCAGGTTCATGGTATCTGATAATCCCTTTCTTACTCAGAGGGAGTGTTGAAAATGCAGCAAGAAAAATCTCAGTTTGATTTGCCTTGGTCAAACTAGAGAAAATTTGAATTTCCATTTCAGCAGACAACTTGGATGAGTTAACTTGAGTGACATGGCTTGTGTCACCTAGTTAGATTAGATAATTCAATTTGGAAGACTTGAGTTCAGTTGAGAATGAGTGATTGTTAATTTCTAGCAATCTAATTCAATTAAATTGAGTTATTTTCAGTTAAACTAGTTCTAACTGTTAGAGGAACTAGTGGAAGGTCAAGTTGTGTAGTGTGACTTCAGTCACACTTAATGATCAACTAGTTAAATGATCAATGAGCCCAAAATAATTGTTGCATATAGAGAATTCGAGTTACCCAATTGAGGTGGAGGTTCCAAGGCAGTGTATTATTAGTTGTAAACTATTTCGAAGTGTACAGGTGGTGCATACAGTCAAAGGATGAGCCTAGAAGGATTGCACAATTCCAATTGAGGAATTTCCTAATTAATAGTGGCCTAATTCCTCAAGGAAAAGTGCAAGGAAATAGGAGCTTGGAGGACAAGAAAATTGGCTAAGTGTTATCCAAAGTCAGTCATCCAGGCAGAGGGATAGACTATACACTTGTAGGTTGTGCTCAGGCTTGAACAAGTTGTATTCATCCATATTATTTGATTAATGCAATACAAATAGCAAGGGGTTTTCAATAGTTGATTTCCCCTAGATAAATCTTTATGTATGTGCGATAATTATTTATGCATGTTTATGATATGTGCTCTCAATCGTGAATTGAATTTTGTAGATGGGTAGAGTAGATTTGAGTCTTGTGTTTTAGTAAATTACATGAGTAGATTCATATCTACACATTAATTTATACATTTCTTGCTACATTTTTCAACACTCCCTCTTAGCAAGAAAGTGATATTCAACCACCCCTATCACGCACCTATGGAATGTACTACATGAAACACCTCTCATTATTGTTGTTGCTACTGCAACATCTACAACTGAGAAACATCCAAAAAGTATGAAAAAAAATTGAATCAATCTGCAACTATCTACTAGTAAAATTTTGTTGTTGTTGACTCTGCTACTAAACCTCCTTCTCTATCGTCAACACTAATTTTCATTGTTGTGCAGGCAATCCTTTCTACGAACAGAAATAATCCCTCTAGTCCTATGGGAGGATCTAGCAACAAGCTAGACAAATATATGCAAACTTTCCTAGTTTATATCATAAATGCCAAGGAAGATAAATGACCTACCTAACTCTGATGCCAATGCCCGTTGATATCATTCTCGATATTCTTGCTTCCAAGTTCAATCCTCTCTATGTCATTGTGGATGAATACCTGCAAGGAAGATCAAACAGAGATGACAAAAGCATACATAGGATAATTCATTCTAACATAAGCTATGTGACAGGTCAAGGAGTATCACACTAAATGAGTAATAATAGACACATTTATGGAAAGTAAACACATAATGTATTATAAATAGAATGGTAAATGGATAATTACAACCACTTAAGTCTTGATGTTTGAAGCCTCCTTTGGATGAGTTTCCAATTCCTAGTTGTTGGCCCTCATTTTTGGTCCAGTTTTGCTTAAGAAAACATACTTAGTTTCTATATTTTCCATCCATTTACCATCACATCCACCTCATTTTGATGTATTTTATGCATATTCATATATTTAAATTTAATTTTGCAATTTCTAGAATTTTTTATGAAAATTGAATTTCAAGTGAAATTTTTGGACAGAATCAGAAATTCTCGTAATAGCTATATGGATGTGATATTTGCAGGACACCCAAGCACGAGCTGGATAGGACTGAACTAACTCCAATTGGTTTGGTCAAACCAAGATAAATCAGGCCCAGTCAAAGCTGGTCAAACATGATCAGTCATTTAGAAAATCCCTAGGAAAAAGGGCAGTTTTATGATTTCATGGGATTTTCCATATTTTTAGTGATAGGTTGGATGAATTAGACTTCGATAGGTGGATATGGATAGATATAATTTTTAGAGATACTTTAGATCAATTTGTTTCATGATCTTCTATTTAAGCCAAAACTTTGAAGGCTTATGCATGTAGAATTTGTATAATTTTATATTGAGACATTTGAATATTTGAAGTTAATTTGAGGAACCTGTTCTACTTTCATTTTGTTGTTCAATGGTGTGGATGATTGACTGAAGTTTCAGCAGTTGATTATCTCTTCAAGTGTGCAAGGTAGGGGTGAAGGGCCCCCACTCCAAGCTAAGTACACTTCATTGTTAAACTAGCTCGATTTTCATGAACTAGTTGCTTCAGATTTGTTTACTTGTTTTACTTCATATTTTCTTACTTGAATTGATGTGTGATGATTTACGTTTGCTGATGAATCTGTTAGGTCCTAAATCTACCTCAGGCTGAGAAAGGCAGGGTCTAGGGTAACATCAAACCACGCTTAACCTGGTAGCTAGCCCTACCAGGTCGGGAGAGGGCTCTCTCCTTGTCGATCTCAGGAAAATATGATCAATAAGGCTTGAGATGACTGATGTAAAGACTAATTTAGGCTAGGTATATGCTCAGAGGAGTTTGAGTTAATTTAATTTTGGTTTGCTAGCTCAAATGTGAAAGGCAGATTTGGGTCCAAGGAATGGACACAGTCTTGCGGAGATCTCAATGGGGTGAGGTAGGCAAATGGTTTACTACTTCAAATTGAGTGAGATGGAGAGATTTTAGACTGGTGAGGAGTTGGAGAGGGCATGAAAGTCTCATGGATCCTCTTCAAACAATTGAAAACATAAATAACTAAACAAACCCTAGGTAGAGCACTGCAACTTCAATGAATTCTACCTTTATCCTTGTTTCATTTAGTTAAGATGAACAGAGAGAGATGATGGCATAAATAAAACACATGTAGACTTGCAATTACAGAAGGAAAAACAATACCAAATCAAGTTGCCACAAGAATCCCATAAAGTGCTGCAAACCCTAGTCTATTCCTTTGCCAAACTGAAATGAATATACAATAATGCTCAAAGCATTCACCAGAGTCCATTCTTTACAAATGACTGAAAAACTACTAGATATAGGCATCAAACAACTCATGCTAGGCTTTAGGGGTTGAATTCATGAGTTTAGGAGCTGTTTTCAACAAGGTCTAAACTAAGAACTGAAAAGTAGGCAGTGGAACAGCATGCCTCTAAAACCTAGGAAACTGATTCATTCAGTTGCAAAATACTTTCTCATAATGAATCTACCTCTATGAGTGAAAATTTAGAATATTTACATAAAAATCCATCAAGTCACATCAAATTACATCATGAGTTTGACTGTTAGAAAGAGAAAACTCAAACTGAGAAGAAACTAGGCGAAAAATAGACTTTTTTGGCCAAAATGAGAAAATTTCATCCTGTGCGCTGCCCCCTTGTCCCTGTGCGCCGCGCTACTTTGGAGCTAATTTTGCAGGCCTTCATGTGCACCAAATTTGCTCCAAGTGGGTTTGTTGGAAAGGCTTTCCTGTCTACTTTTGAGAACAAGTGGAATTTCTGAATTTGGTCTTCATTTTCCCCTCCAAAAATGAGTTCTCCCAACACTGCTTCCTGTGTGTCCAAAAAGGGGCAAAAAGGTCATTTTTGAGGTGTTTTTGACCCTTTTGGAAGCTCAAAACTTGTCAAAATTTCTAGGCCATGTGAGGGCATTCATATTTTTCCATGAAAAATCCAAAAATGTTGAGTTTTCCTCAAAATGAGGTCTCTAGCAAAAGCGCGCGCCAGGTAGCGCAACGCACCAGGCAGAAAAACTTGTTTTTTAGGCCAAAAATTCAAAAATTTCCAAAAAGTTTTCCAAATTTCTTGAACTTTGGGCTGAGTGTCCTTCATTAAGTGCTATGTTGGGCTAAGGAAGCCTCAGCCAAGATCTAAAGTCTATCTTGCTCTTTTCTCTTCCTCAATGCTTTCTTTAACTTAGTCTTCAAAATCCTAATTCTCACTTTGCACACCTTGTTTCTCGCCAAGTAGTGGTATGCCATGTGCCTCAACATATTTTTCTCTCTGTTGGCCTTCTCCAGCATCCTCTCCAAGTGAAAATTTGTACTCTCAAGCCAAGGTTCACAATCAGCTTGAATTTCTTGTTCAAGTGATGACAGCGTAATTTTCTTCCTCTTGGAAGCCTGCCGGTTTGCCTTTATGTTTTGGAGTTCCTTGATGGTTTGTTGATCCTCTAGCTATTTTTTCATTTGCTCCAAATAGTTAATAATCCACTTGGCCATTTCTAAGTTGAGCGAAAAATGATGAATGTCATCTTTCTGCTCCCAAATGATCTCTTTGAGCTTTGAGCTCAAATCAATGTCAACATCCTGAATAAGAATGAAATCTACCTCTTGACCTCTTGAAGGTCCCTCATCATTCAAGGGATTCTTACCCTTGTCCTGTACCTTCTCTGTTTATGGAGGAAACGAGACCCCTTCCACCTCGGGGTGGAGATAGTACTTGTTTTGTTGCTCCAAACAATCTCCTAGTGCCCTTTTGGTATGTGACAAACACTGGCACACTAGTGGTTTGTGTCTCATGAACCTCCTGCAGATGTGAAGGCTCTCCTACCTCATGAAAAATTGATGGACGAACTTGAGGACCAGTGAAAACCTCATGTGAGATGAAATCCTCCCATGAAACATTTAGTAGACTAAGATGATGCAAAACCACAATTTTGATTAGTGAAAAGTGATAGATGTTGTTATATTACTGATGAGGAGGCTTCCTTTGCACTAATGTGGTCATCTTCCCAATATTCCGGCAAATGAAATAGGGGAGGTTCATCATCTTCACACTACTAAAGTCCATCAACAATCTAATATGATAGGTGTACAGACTAGAAAATCTGCCCTCACAGCTGAAAAATTTAATTATGAGTTTCATTAAGGGAGCATGTGTGTCCTGTAGGTACTTGAATGGGAAAACTCTACTGACATGTCTCTGAAAACCAACCTTGATATAAGGCTCATAATGATCTCTGTCTACCAGCTACCCCTTATTCCACTATTCACCTACATTCGGAATATCGGTTGCTTGAGCAATAGTCTCAAGTGTCAAGGTGAATGTCACACCTGCCAAATTGACTTGGCCATTGTGAAGATGGAGCACAAACAGTCTGGCCAGCTCATGGTGGTATTTGACTCTTTCCACTATCTCACAAAATTGATAACAGGATTGGTGTTGGAAGCATGTGACAGTAAGAAGACAGGCCAATAGCTCGGCAAGTGAAGTAGGCTCCTCCCGATTATGTTTTCCACTCTTGTGAGGTCTCTTTGGTGCATGAATTTCTCTAGAAGAGTCACTGATTGTTTCCTCATTTCTGTCATAGGAAGAATCTGACTCCATGTTTGCCAACGCTTGGGTTTTCTTAGATGAGTATGAACAGATTTTAGAGAGACAATAGGTTTTTTCTGCTAAAAGATAGGGATTGATGAGGGACTATGTATGAGAGGTTGGGTATGTTGTTTGTAGGGTTTTTGGGGTTTAGGGAATAATATTTAGGGTTTGGGATTGTTTAATTAGGGTTTGGGATAAGTAAAAGTAAGGATTAGGGTTAGTAATTTAGGGATATGGGGAATATGGAATGGGTGAATATGAGTGAAAAGGGAAGGAGAAAATGAAGTGAGGGAGTGAGGAAGTGAAACTGATAAGGGTGGGATTTAGCAGCAAAACAACAATTTGTAAACCCTAGGCAGTGTGTTTTGAACAAGCAATGTAAGGAGCTAGGGTTTCAATATTTCCCTATTGAATCACCGTGAACACTAAGCAAACTCATTCATTGGCCATGAGGGAGTGTCAACTTACTTGTAAGATGAGGAGTTTACAATTTGAGAGCCTTTGGAGGAAGATGTGAGCGATTTCGAGCCTTACAAACATGTGTGCTATGCCACCTCATAGGTGCGCCGCATTGCCTTGGTATGTCGCGCCAGTATAAAATTTAAACAAGGAGTGGGGTCTGTGTGCGCCACGTTGCTTCTATGCACCGCGCCTTAACCCAGGTGCACCGTGCCTGCGATTTTCACCCTTTAAGCTCAAAATCACTCTCTTGGCTTTTGAAAATGGAAATGCATTTGCTCTCATTCACTTGGGGACACAAATGAGCCTTCTTTGTCATGAAAACACTTTATATGACAATGGCTTTAATTTTTCACTCAAGAAAACCCACTTTGCTAATGTTTGACTTTCATTTGCTTTTTAAAACTCTGTTTTGGGCAGTTTGCTTTGCTTTTGCCTTTGATGGACTGAATGCTTTGACTTTTTGTTTGTTTTGCAGGTGGTGGAGTTTCAAAGGCTTGGCAAGGTGACCAGGGCTGCCTCTGAAATTATTACATATGGAAAAAATGAAATTACATCAAATTTAGTACATAAAACATAAAAAAAAAACTCTGTTTTTCCTCAAAACAGGGTTTTGAGGAAAAATCAATCACTGAACATGTGATTATGGAAATTATTGTTGCTGAAACTATATTTGACCTCCTCATGCACCTGCTAACCATTATTGAGCGTTTTGAAGACCTTATTGACGAAACCCTAGACCTAATGAGACCTAAAACCCTAAAAATGACTTTTGCAGATTTAAAGACAAAAATGACTACAGATGATCTAGATGTATGAAAATGGGCCAGTAGGCAAAGAACATGAGGGAGAATGTAGAATATGCCACTAACATCAAATGATCCATGACCCTAATGGAATGCAGATGATCGAGTGAGACACCTAACATGAAATGCAACAAGAGAATTTGATCACTGATGGAGGGATGAAGATACCGACACTAACAGAATCTTGGTTTATTTATCATTTTGATATGAAGGGACAACGCAGTGTTCAAGTTGAACCCTCCTTCTATTGGATTAATGAATAAAGTTAAAGTTCATCTTTCTTGTTTTCAAGCAGTTTTATGCAATTCCAACTTTCTAACAATAGCATAATGATGAATGAATTTGTGATGAGGAATATTAAGGATCTCCTAAGTTAGGAGCCTCTTTCATTGTTTATTTATGCATCTTAAGCTATTGACAATTAATGGTTTTTTATTTCTATTCATCAAGTAATATTGTAGGAGAAGGACACAAATGGATCTCCTACAATAGGAGCTACTTCATCTCACATATATTGCGGAAGTGAATTAGAAATTATTTGATTAGATTTATATTTATGATATGTATTTCCTTAGTTCTTCATATTTTATCTTCTAAGCTTGACTACATCTGATATCCATACATTTTGGACATGCCTCCAAGTTTTACAAACCTAGATTGATAATGAAATACTTGTGTTAATTTGTGTTAATAAATTCTCCCAACACTAGCTAAGACCTTCAAGCACTCATTTCTCCTTAGCAAAATGGGAAGCACTAGGGCATAGTTTCAACAAAGGAAGGAAACCAAGTAATAGCCAACCAGTTGTGGATAGTAAGAATCTCATTTATAGGGAAGGAGAGGGAGTTAACGATCCATAAAAGGAGGGAGAGGTTCCACAACTCAAGAAAGATCCATGAAAGTAGGATCAAGGACCAAGAATGGGATATATCTCTCTAATCCTTATTCACCTGTAACTAGCTCGTCGTTCTCGAGACTTCTAGTAAGAGAAGCTTCTCCTCTACTTTAGGAAAAACTACCTGAAAAGGTTCAGTGCAGGTTTTCCTTATAAAATTCATGCTTACAGTTCTAGGTCATCATAGTGAAACAAGTTACCAGCACGGGTCACCAGTGGTGCAAAATGTGTTGATCCTAAAAATTAGGTTTTTAGGCAAGTTTCTTTAGAAATCTTTCAGGGCAACTTTTCTTTTGTTTTTCAGGGATGCTTATGTGTATGTTTCATGGTGAATACACTGAAATATTTCGTCATTTTAATGCTTCAAGATACGAGACAGGAAGTGTGACAAAATACTTTGTAATAGATGCCCCCTAAAGCATGAAGGCAAAACAAGAAGTGATGGCTGAAATACTTTACAAATCAAGGAAAGGAATTTGGAGAACCATCATTGAGAGACCTGCAAAAAAACATAATACAATATATCTAACATCTCTAATGTAAGTATTTTAAAAGTGTGAGCATCTAACAATACATAGATCCACGGCATGGATGCAACCATCCAACTAGAAAGGATCATGTGCATGGATCCACAGCATGGACGCAACCATCTAAATAGAAGGGATCATATGTATGAATCCATGGCATGGGCATATCCATATGAATAGAAGGGTTCATGTGTATGAATCCATGGCATGGGCGCAGCCATCTGAATAGAAGGGATCATGTGTACAACGAAAGTATGAATCCCACCATGTGAATAGATGTGTCAGAGTCGAACATGATAGAAAACCACCTGATTACTAGTCAATGATGTGAAATGTTAACAAGCACGAGAGAAACCAACATTAATGAAAATGGATCTCAAGGTACAACAGCACAATCCACGAGTGTGAACAAGGAATCTGAAGTTGAACACTCACAAAATCATTTGATCGAAGGCCAATGATGTGAACCTATCGTAAAATGTGAAAAACCTGCCATTAAGGTATGCAAGCTCCAAGGTACTGAAAGGAAGTTTCTAGATCATTTTCATGGATAATGAGCTGGAGTCAACAAGAAATGATCCATTGAAGGAGGGACATAATCTTTCCCACATCATCGACATGAAACATATGATTTTATAGAGTTGGAAAGAGTCATTCAGGATTGTTGCAGAAAAGTCAAAGTGGGTATAAGTGGTTTGAATTGCAGATGGGACTTCTCTTGAACATATCGGCGACACAACTCTGTAATTTAGCAGCATTTGACTAAACATGTTGTCACTCACTACTTCATAGGTCATTAGTTCCTTCAAAAGCCAAATAGCAATGATGTTTGATGTCAAATTTCGAGCCACAGAAGCTTCCATAGCTAGATGGGACCCTCTCCAGTGCGTAGTGCTTGGAAAGAGATTTCCAGGGGTATATAGAAGTCCAAAAAAAAAGGGTTCCTGGATCAGAAGTTCGAACCTGCTGAAAAATCCCTTTAGAAAGCTTAGAAAACCTAAAAAATGGCCAAGTGTTGAAGAAAAATCACAATCGGGACTTGGGACAGTTCATCGCAATCTCATATTGGTATTAGCGAGGTCCAGGAGGTAAAGAGAACCAACGAAAGGAGGAATAGGGATCTGTCGATCGTCAATATCGTATATCGGTAATCGGTGGTTCTGGGCTCATCATATGTCACATATCGACCATCAGAAGAATCCATGGGGCACAAAACTATGGTTGTCGGTGGTTCTCGGTGCCGAAGGGCGATATCACAGTCCCGCAGTTCTACGATATCGGCGATTGGTGGATCAACAGGGTTTCGAAACTTAAAATACCTGTAAATAGTCGATCTTACGATACAGTGGTGCATCACCGGGGAGGACAAGAAATGATTTATAAAGGAATTTCACGGAAAAACAAAGGTCAGGTTGCCCCCGGCTCTCTCCTCCATAAGGCAGTACGGCAGTATGGCGATTGACGATCAATGGCTTTGGGTTCTCGGCATATCGGCAATCGGCAGGGGTCATAGCTCCAAAACATGGTAAACCACCGATATTTTGATTTAATGCAAAGTCATTAGGGGGGGCCAAAAAATCATTTGCAAAGGAAATGTCTGTGAAAACAAGGTCGAGCAGGCCTTTTTCTCTCTTCTCCAGGGGGCCACATGGCATTCCCTAATTGTTCCTTAGATCATACATGGCAGTTGATGTCATCAGTGACGTGGTAGTACAGAGGGTGACATGGTCGTATGGGGGACACGTGTCACCCAGTTTTAGTATTTTCATGGGTGAGATGGGCCCATTTACAGGTGCCACATGTCACCACTCACAGGGTGACACATGGCAGTGGTGAAGTCACCCTACAGATCAGTGATCGCAGTAGTTAAGGGGAAAAGCTAAAGATGATGGAGCTAATGATTGCAATATGCAAGACTCCTCCCTAGCTATGATTGTGATAAGGAAGAAGCCCCCAGATGCGATAAATTATTATGGAAATGTCTATAAAGATATCACATCTTGACTATTGGCCCACTCCAAAAGAAAAAGGTAAAGAGTCCCCCCTCTCCGTGGTTGTGATTGCGATATGTTTTGGTGGGCCCAACCCCGCAAATCGACAGTCACAAGGATAAAGGGAAGCGCCACAAGGAAATCACAATAACACGCTAAAGTACAGGATTTCATAATAACAAAGGAAAGAAGCCCCTGGATAGGATCCTGTAGGCCTTAGCGCCTGAGGGCTAAGCCCTGGTCATAGCTCCCGATCATATGATAAGAAAATCACAAAGGGGCTGAAAGCATAGGGGTTAAAGGGGAAATTAAAAGTTCCTACCTGTTCATTTGTTTTAAACATTAAGGACATGTGGCCATGGTGCTCTGATAGTGTTCTACAGTGGTTTCAAAGGACATATGGATCGGCAACTCTGGTATTGAATGAAGTATGGTGAAGTGCATAAATGACAGTATGGGAGGCCTCTACAAAGACTTAATGCCTAAGCATGGAGTCTCGCTCCTCTACATAGTGCAGAACTTCCTAGAAACACTCCATCACTTCTCCACGAAGCAGCTCACTTAGGCAGTTAAGGCAGAATTGAAAGAAGCTAACCAATTCAGTAGTAAACCACCTCAACAGCAGACAGAAGCATGACAACAGTAGGGACATGGATCCAACCAAGGCTTCCACTGAAGCAGCAAGGGGACACCTCCTCCTTCCTCTCTCGAATTTCTTTATCTAAGCATTTATTTATGTATTCTTCCAAGAAAAGGACTTGATCCCTGTTGTAATATTAGGTAGGTAGTAGATGTATAAATTCTTCTCTCTACACATCTTGTAGAGAAACTGTAGATTAAACTGATTATGCAATGTACTAAAGCAAAATACTTAATCTACTTCTACAATCAAACTTGTGGAAGCTTAATCAATTTTGAGCAAGATCAAATAGAACACATATAACAGAGAAGAAGATTCAATCACACATGAAACACAGAAGAATACTCTAGGGAAAGCCTCAGCTAAAAACCCCGCTATTTGTATTATCATACAAGTGGAAATATCTCAGGATTACACAAAGCTTTATCTCTCAAGCTATCCAGCTCTCAGTACAATCCGTCACTGCTACTCATAGACAAAATAGACAACACATATGCCTTCCTTTAGTCCTCCAAGCCTCATATTTTCTTGCGTAGTTTCTCTTGGGTCCTCTAGCTGCCACCTATGTGATTCTCACCTCACACACAACACTGACCTCTGAAATAACTACACAATACTGAAGGAGTTAATTCCTTCTGCATGGATGAGTTTCCTTTATAGGAAAATTCCTCCAATTGATAGTACAATGTCACTGTCTTTAATCTCAACTCGGTCTCTGTCTGAACTGACATGCATGAGATATTTATGAGAGAATATTCAGTTATCTGGAGAACGCTAGTTGCATGCATGCATGCATTAACTGACTGAACTCACAATTAGTTCCACAAACTATTTGGAACTAATTTAACTGGACTTAACTCAGTTAACTGAGCTAACTAATTACAACTCATCCTTATCTCCTTAATTAAGGGATAACTTCCTCAATCAAAGGGATAATTGTTGCATGTCTTCACAAAGACTTCATGTTTTATTTTCTCCAACTAATTAAATCAAGATGAATTAATTAATTATTTTTCAAACAGCTGGTGACACTAAATTCGAATTTTAATTCTCAATTTTGATTCAAGGACAAATCAAAATTGGAATATATCCTGAAATTATATTTATAGCAATTCTATTTTTTGCATTTCTATTTTTTGCTATTTCCAACAAAGTTGGAGTATATCTTGAAATGCTATTTATAGCAATGCTATTTTTAGCATTTCTTGTTGCTATTTTCAACACTCCCTCTCAACAAGAAAGGCATTCAACTCGAACCCGATCTTGAACCTTTGGAATGTTCTGCATGCAACACTTCTCTCAAGTGTTGTTGCTACAGCAACTCCAGAAACAAAAAAAAATCCAACACGAATCAGTGTGATGCAACTGTCATCAAAGTCTCTGACTGTTATTTCCTCCGTCAACTAAAAACTCTGCACCTCTGTGCTCCTCAATATCTGACTGCTCTAGCCTCTGTCACTTTGATCTCTAACTGCATCAATCCCACTGATTCCTCCTATTGCATCTATGTTGCCGCTAGTCCTATCTCCCAGCATGCATCTGCACTGCACCTCCTCTCATCATGTTGCATCGTGCTACCCACTACTACACTGCAACTCAGTTACTGAGAAGTAAGTAACTGATCTCCCAACTAACCTCCCTGTTTGGCTAGAACACCCTCTGATGTTGAAACTCCCACTGTCGCTCCATCCACATCTATCTCTACCCACTCAGCCAGTCCTGCTACTCCTCATCGGGGCTCCCGTAGCAAGGTCTAATCAAAGAGGTTGGGTACCTCAAGGATATTGCCCCTATTTTAGCCTTCTTGGGACTATCTCTTCACATCACCCCACCTCACACCTGGAGATATGGCTGCATGTGATCCCTCTGCCCACTTGGCTCGAAATTTCCCCCTACTAGAGGTCTCTGCATGAGTCGGTGCCTCCACTCGATCTCCTCTTGGCTTCTCCAGTTGTGGCTGCTCCACAACCTCCTGAAGCTGCTTCACCAATTGTGGCTCCTCCACAATTGTCTGAGACTTCTTCTAGTGCTGCATGTTAAGAGGTAATGTACTCTCCCTCTCAACCACCAAGTCTCTAACATTTGCCTTGCTCCTCAAGGCTTTGCATTCATCTTGAAGCTCAAGAGCATATAGGTTCTATACCCGTGAACCAATCTGTTTCACCTGACCCGTGGTGATGTGTCTAAGGAAAACCTTTCCTTTACTGAAGACAACATTGTAGCCTTTGTCCTCCACCATTGTGATCGATACCAAGTTCTTCTTCAGTCCAGGCACATACTTCACATCTGTCAAGGTGATAGAAGCTCCAAGCTCCCTCTGAAATGTAACCGTGCCCACTCCTGAAACACTGTACCTTTCATCGTCACCCATCTCTATGAGTATCTTGAGGTCTTTCCCCTCCGAGGTATTGAACAAACTTTTATTGCCAGTCATGTGGAATGATGCTCCACTATCAAGAAACCAACCACAACCCATCATCAATGAAACCATGCATGTGATGAGGGTAAAATCCAATTCGAACTGAGAGGCTAGGACCTCACCTTTAGATCCTTCCAAGGATCCCTTCTTGGATTTCTTCAATGGACAATTAGTTGCATAATGGCCCACCTCATGACAATTAAAGCATCTCACTTTAGATTAGTCAATCTTCTTCCCACCATGGGAAGAACTCAATTTGGAATGAGAATCCTTCTCCTTCCCTTTCCTTGCCTTACTGGCTAAGGCAAAATTTTCTTCATCCAAAGAACCATCTCTAGTGCTCCTCCTGATCTCCTCCTGCATCAGATCCGACCACAGTCGTTCCCAATCTGGCAGTTTCTCTCTTCCATTCACTGAGTCCTGGTAGCTATGCCAGCTCTTAGGAAGACTAAGGAGAGAAAGACTCACCATTGCTCCAATACTATGTAGAACTTTTTCTACAAAACCTCACTCTGATACCATGTATAAATTTTGCTCTCTACACATCTTGCAGAGAAATTGTAGATTAAAATGATTATGCATTGTACTAAAGCAAAATACTTAATCTACTTCTACAATCAAACTTGCAGAAGCTTAATCAATTTTGAGAAATATCAAATAGGAAACATATAACATAGAAGACGATTTAATCACACATGAAACACAAAAGAATACTCTGGGGAAAGCCTCAGCTAAAAACCCCACTATCTGTATTATCATACAAGTGGAAATATCTCAGGGTTACACAAAGCTTTAGTTCTCAAGCTATCCATCTCTCAGTACAATCCCTCATTGCTGCCCATAGACAGAATAGACAACACATATGCCTTCCTTCAGTCCTACAAGCCTCCTATTTCCTTGCGCAGTTTCTCCTGGGTCCTCCAACTGCCACCTGTGCGATTCTCACCTCACACACAACACTAACCTCTAAAATAACTGCGCAATCCTGAAGGAGTTAATTCCTTCTGCATGGATAAGTTTCCTTTATAGGAAAATTCCTCCAACTGATAGTACAATGTCCCCGTCTTTAATCTCAAATGGGTCTCTGTTTGAACTGACATGCATGAGTTATTTATGAGAGAATATTCAGTTATCTAGAGAACACTATTTGCATGCATGCATGCATTAACTGACTAAACTCGCAATTAGTTCCACAAACTGTTTGGAACTAATCTAACTGGACTTAACTTAGTTAATTAAGCTAACTAATTACAACTCAAATACAACTCATCCTTATCTCTTTAATTAAGGGATAACTTCCTCAATCAAAGGGATAACTGTTGCATGTCTTCACAAAGACTTCATGTTTGATTTTCTCCAACAAATTAACTCAAGATGAATTAATTAATTATTTTTCAAACAGCTGGTGACACTAAATTCGAATTTTAATTCTCAATTTTGATTCAAGGACAAATAAAAATTGGAATATATCCAGAAATTCTATTTATAGCAATGTTATTTTTATCATTTCTATTTTTTTGTATTTCCAATAGAGTTGGAGTATATCCTGAAATGCTATTTATAGCAATGCTATTTTTAGCATTTCTTGTTGCTATTTTCAATAGTAGAAGAGCCTGACAGAGCCAAGACAACTAATATAGCATGATCGCTGGGGTTCAAGCTCAAATATTTTGATTGTAATTCAAATCTCTTCCCCCCTCTTCTTATAAATAGGGGGATGAAACATAATATAGAGGTTCTAGATTCTCAAACCTGCAAGGGCTAAACTTTGTGTTGCCATTTTGGTTCATTATGTTTTTATGGGACTTCATTGATATCATGGCTGATTGTATGGAACGGTCATTGGGCCCTTTGGGATAAATGGTGTTTCCCTGTTGATTCCAAGCATGATTAATGTGCATCAAGTTCCTCTTGGTAATCTCATTTCACCTGTGTTTTTCTTTCTTTGAAATAGTGTAATGAACACATTTGGTTCCTCTTCAATCTATGGATTTATCTTAGCTTTTTTGGCAGAGAATGATACCCATGTTATGTTTGATCTGAAACCTTCTTTTTCTCCTCTATTTCTATCATCTCATTGGAAAACCATGGTTTAGGACTTTGTATTACTGACAACCCTATCCATTGAATTCCCCTTTCTGCTGGAACATTGTTGCCTAAGATTCTGTTTGTGACAGTCCTATGCATCTATTTCTCTCCCTCCTTTTCTCCTCTCCACCATTAATACAAAGACTTCATGTTTGATTTTCTCCAACTAATTAACTCAAGTTGAATTAATTAATTATTTTTCAAATAGCTGGTGAGACTAAATTCGAATTATAATTCTCAATTTTGATTCAAGGACAAATCAAAATTGGAATATATCCTGAAATGCTATTTATAGAAATTCTATTTTTAGCATTTCTATTTTTTGCTATTTCCAACAAAGTTGGAGTATATCCTGAAATGCTATTTTTAGCATTTCTTGTTGCTATTTTCAACACTCCCTCTCAAAAAGAAAGGCATTCAACTCGAACCTGATCCTGAACCTTTGGAATGTTCTGCATGCAACACTTCTCTCAAGTGTTGTTGCTGCAACAACTCCAGAAACAAAAAATATCCAACCTGAATCAGTATGATGCATCTGTCATCAAAGTCTCTGACTGCTATTTCCTCTGTCGACTAAAAACTCTGAACCTCTGTGCTCCTCAGTATCTAACTGCTCTAGCCTCTATCACTTTGATCTCTAACTGCATCAATCCCACTGATTCCTCCTACTGCATCTGTGTTGCCGCTAGTCCTATCTCCCAGTGTGCATTTGCATTACACCTCTTCTCATCATGTTGCATCGTGCTGCCCACTGCTACACTGCAACTCAGTTACTGAGAAGTAAGTAACTGATCTCCCAACTAACCTCCCTGTTTGGCTAGAACACCCTCTGATGTTGAAACTCCCACTGTCACTCCATCCACATCTGTCTCTACCAACTCAGCCAGTCCTGCTACTCCTCATCGGGGCTCCTGTAGCAAGGTCTAATCAAAGAGGTTGGGTACCTCAAGGATCTTGCCCCTATTTCAGCCTTCTTGGGACTATCTCTTCACATCGCCCCACCTCACACCTGGAGATATGGCTGCATGTGATCCCTCTGCCCACTTGGCTCGAAATTTCCCCCTACTAGAGGTCTCTGCATGAGTCAGTGCCTCCACTCGATCTTCTCTCGACTTCTCCAGTTGTGGCTACTCCACAACCTCCTGAAGCTTCTTCACCAATTGTGACTCCTCCACAATTGTTTGAGACTTCTTCTAGCACTGCATGTTGAGAGGTAATGTACTCTCCCTCTCAACCACCAAGTCTCTAACATTTGCCTTGCTCCTCAAGGCTTTGCATGCATCTTGAACCTCAAGAGCGTAAAGGTTCTATACCCATGAACCAATCGGTTTCACCTGACCCATGGTGATGTGTCTAAGGAAAGCCTTTCCTTTACTAAATACAACATCATAGCCTTTTTCCTCCACCATCGTGATCGATACCAAGTTCTTCTTCAGTCCAGGCACATACTTCACATCTGTCAAGATGATAGAAGCTCCAAGCTCCCTCTGAAAGGCATCCGTGCCCACTCCTGAAACACTATACCTTTCATCGTCACCCATCTCTATGAGTATCTTGAGGTCTTTCTCCTCCAAGGTACTGAACAAACTTTTATTTTCAGTCATGTGGAATGAGGTTCCACTGTCAAGAAACCAACCACAACCCATCATTAATGAAACCATGCATGTGATGAGGGTAAAATCCAATTCGAACTGAGAGGCTAGGACCTCACCTTCAAATCCTTCTGAGGATCCCTTCTTGGATTTCTTCAATGGAAAATTAGTTGCATAATGGCCCACCTCATGACAATTAAAACATCTCACTTTAGATTAGTCAATCTTCTTCCCACCATGGGAAGAACTCGATTTGGAATGAGAATCCTTCTCCTTCCCTTTCCTTGCCTTACTGGCTAAGGTGAAATTTTCTTCATCATCTTTGGATGAAGAACCATCTCTAGTGCTCCTCTTAATCTCCTCCTGCATCAGATCTGACCACAGTCATTCCCAATCTGGCAGTTTCTCTCTTCCATTCACTGAGTCCTGGTAGCTATGCCAGCTCTTAGGAAGACTAAGGAGAGAAAGACTCACCATTGCTCCAATACTATGTAGAACTTTTTATACAAAACCTCACTCTGATACCATGTATAAATTTTGCTCTCTACACATCTTGTAGAGAAACTGTAGATTAAAATGATTATGCAATGTACTAAAGCAAAATACTCAATCTACTTCTACAATCAAACTTGCAGAGACTTAATCAATTTTGAGCAAGATCAAATAGAACACATATAACAGAGAAGAAGATTTAATCACACATGAAACACAGAAGAATACTCTGGGGAAAGCCTCAGCTAAAAACCCCACTATCTGTATTATCATACAAGTGGAAATATCTCAGGATTACACAAAGATTTAGCTCTCAAGCTATCCATCTCTCAGTACAATCCCTCACTGCAGCTCATAGACAGAATAGACAACACATATGCCTTCCTTCAGTCCTACAAGCCTCCTATTTCCTTGCGCAGTTTCTCTTGGGTCCTCCAACTGCCACTTGTGTGATTCTCACCTCACACACAACACTAACCTCTAAAATAATTGCACAATCCTGAAGGAGTTAATTCCTTCTGCATTGATAACTTTCCTTTATAGGAAAATTCCTCCAACTGATAGTACAATGTCCCTGTCTTTAATCTCAAATCAATCTCTATCTGAACTGACATGCATGAGTTATTTATGAGAGAATATTTAGTTATCTGGAGAACACTAGTTGCATGCATGCATGCATTAACTGACTAAACTCACAATTAGTTCCACAAACTGTTTGGAAATAATCTAACTGGACTTAACTCAGTTAACTAAGCTAACTAATTACAACTCAAATACAACTCATCCTTATCTCCTTAATTAAAGGATAACTTCCTCAATCAAAGGGATAATTGTTGCATGTCTTCACAAAGACTTCATGTTTGATTTTCTCCAACAAATTAACTCAAGATGAATTAATTAATTATTTTTCAAACAGCTGGTGACACTAAATTCGAATTTTAATTCTCAATTTTGATTCAAGGACAAATCAAAATTGGAATATATCCTGAAATGTTATTTATAGCAATGTTATTTTTAGCATTTCTATTTTTTTTATTTCCAATAGAGTTGGAGTATATCTTGAAATGCTATTTATAGCAATGCTATTTTTAGCATTTCTATTTTTAGCATTTCTTGTTGTTATTTTCAATAGTAGAAGAGCTTGACAGAGCCACGACAGCTAATCTAGCATGATAGCTGGGGTTCAAGCTCAAATATTTTTATTGTAATTCAAATCTCTTCCCCCCTCTTCTTATAAATAGGGGGATGAAACATAATATAGAGGTTCCATATTCTCAAACTTGCGAGGGCTAAACTTTGTGTTGCCATTTTGGTTCATTATGTTTTTATGGGACTTCACTGATATCATGGCTGAATGAATGGACTGGTCATTGGGCCCTTTGGGATAAATGGTGTTTCCCTATTGATTCCAAGCATGATTATTGTGCATCAAGTTCCTCTTGGTAATCTCATTTCACCTGTGTTTTTCTTTCTTTGAAATAGTGTAATGAATGCATTTGGTTCCTCTTCAATCTACGGATTTATCTTAGCTTTTTTGGCAGAGAACAATACCCATGTTATGTTTGATCTGAAACCTTCTTTTGCTCCTCTATTTCTATCATCTCATTGGAAAACCATGGTTTAGGATTTTGTATTACTTACAACCCTATCCATTGAATTACCCTTTCTGTTGGAACATTGTTGCCTAGGATTCTGTTTGTGACGGTCCTATGCATCTATTTCTCTCCCTCCTTTCCTCCTCCCCACCATTAATACAACTTCAATTTAAGTTGTCTCATTTTCACGTGTCGGCCACCAGATGGAGAAGTCATTTCTATTCAAGATTTCCCAAATACCCCCCAGCATTGGGATCCATGAGTTGTCCTGAATCTTCCTCTTTGAAAGCTTATTGAACTAAGCCCCTCCTTTTATTTTCTTTTATTTACGTGAAAATTGGAGTGTTCCAACCCCTCACATATAACCTTACAAGCACTCCTCTATTTTAAGATGTCCTAGGAACTGGTCTACAATCAACCCATAGGCTGTCCCTAGGGAGATTTCCTTGCCTTGTTGCACTTGTGTTGCATGGAGCAAGATTTAGCCACAACATTTTTCTGGTGTCGTTGTCGGGGAATAGATTAGAATATTTTTCCCTAGGTATGACAAAACATTTCATTTCCTCTATTAGGTGAGCATAGGAAGTGTGGGTTGAAGATCTCTCACCTTGGCAACTCCATTGTCAATTCTAAGCAGCCCCATACTCACATTAATGCTACAACAATTTAAAACTCTCCCTACCTTTGAAGCTGAAACCAATCATATAGGGAGGTTTTTAAGATGGCCCTTCCTACATTTCTAGCCAACCAATTTGCCCCTCTGGATTTCTCTTCCATTGTTGGTTATCCTAACCATGTTCCTTCATTTCATGAGTGGGATATCTATTTTCCTAAATTCAGTGGGAACTCAGAGAGAAGACCTTACCAGCACCTCAAAGACTTTCATGAATGCATGGAGAAACAAGGTATTCTTCTTGAACATGTACAAAAGAATTTGTTCAAATTGTCTTTAGAGAGGGATGCTAGGGTCTGGTTTAAAATGCTACCTCAGGGCATCATATCTTCCTTTAAATGTTTCCATACAACATTCCATCAATATTACAAGACATTTTATTTATGAATGCTATGTTTGAAGTTTGCTACAAATTTTTTAATGATGAAAACAGTCCCGAGGTCGATGAATTTGTTGAAAATGTTTGTGGAGCTCCGTTCCAAGAAAACATCCACTTGCATCAAGAGGAATCACCCACTGAGTGAGAAAGAGAGGAAGAAAACATCTTCGCCCTTCAAATAAACCTTCAGGGGTTTGATTTAGTCGAGTTTAATGTTTCCCTTCCTTTGATGAATATGACTCTGATAGAGAGTCAAGTGATGCAGAGCCTCCATAATCCTTGTTATGGGAAGGTGCACAAGAAGAGGATACCAATAAAGAGGCTCCCATCCACGATACACATCTTTCACATGGAGAGAAAGATCAAGAACCTCCTCCCATTTATGATGCATAATATTTAGAAGAGGAGGAAATGTTCATGAAAGTGAAGAAGGATTTGTTTACCAATTAGTGGGGAGAACACTCCCAACAACAAGTTTTTCAAGAAGAACCCGAAGATGAATTGCTGCAGAAAGATTTATGCCAAGACTTCTCAACAGACCCTCCAATTTATGACTCTTATAGTTCTGACAGTGAAGAGTCTGTTGCAGATTTCCAAGACAGAAGTCCCATTGAAAAATGTGTAGTTAAAGAGCAACAGTCAGTTTTTATTGGTAAGACTGAAGTTGAGGGGCTAAAGAGTGTTTTTAGCTACCATAACCAAAAAGACATCAGCCAACAACCTACATGTGAATAAGAGGTTGCTACAAACATTCCTTTTCTTTTCATGACCTTGTGGCTAGATACATGAACCTATTCATAAGCTAGCAACAAAGGTAATTTCAAGAGCATGTATCGGGTTCCATATTTACAAATTCTTCATGTTGTGGGCATGTTTTAATTTTTATTTTTCAGCAATATGAAGGCATGTGGTCCAATACTCTTATGATGGCCTGGTTCTATTGGAAAATTGAATATACTTAGCTAAATTAAGTAATGTTCATAAGTTGGATTGTACATAAATAAGCTCATCAACTAAGAATTTACTTTTCAGTTATTAGATTTTTTTATTTCTGCATTCTAGATTGAGGAGGAAAGTCACATGGAGATTTTGCAGATTACAAAGATTCATTTATTACTGACTCCATGCCCAATAGTGAAGGACGTTGGTGTGCAGGTTCTCAACACCTAGCAAGCAAGGCACTGTCCCCAATAGGAGCCAAATAGAAATGATGTTTGATGCCAAATTCTAAGCCACAGAAGCTGTCAGAGCTAGATGGGACCCTCTCTAGTGCAAAGTGCTTAGAAAGAGATTTCTAGTGGTATATAGAAGTCCAAAAAAAAGGGTTCCTGGATCAGAAGTTCGAACCTACTAAAGAATCCCTTTAGAAAGCTCAGAAAACCCAAAAAATGGCCAAGTGTTGAAGAAAAATCACAATCGGGACTTGGGACAGTTCATCGCAATTACATATTGGAATCAGTGGGGTCTAAGAGGAAAAGAGAACCGACAAAAGGAGGAATAGCGATCCGTCGATCGCCGATATCGCATATCAACAATCGGCGGGTCTGGGCACATCATATATCACATATCGGCCATCGGCAGGATCCTTGGGGCACAAAACTATGGTTGTTGGCAGTTATCAGCGCTGAAGGGCGATATCACATTCCCGCGATATCAAAGGATCAGCGAGGTTTTGAAACTTAAAAGACCTGTAAACCTCTGATTTTGCGATACAGTGGTGCATCGTCGGGGAGGCCGAGAAATGATTTATAAAGTAATTTCATGGAAAATCAAAGGTTGGGCCACCCCCTTCTCTCTCCTCCACATGGCTGTACGACAATATGAAGATCAGTGGCTTTAGGTTCTCGACATATCGGCGATCGGTGAGGGTCATAGCTCTGAAACATGGTAAACCACCGATATTGTGATTTAATGCAAAGTCGCGGGGGAGGCCAAAAAATGATTTGCAAAGGAAATGTCTACGAATACAGGGTTGGGCAGGCCCTTTTCTCTCTTCTCCAGGGGGCCACGTGGCGGACCTTGATTGCTCCTCAGAGTAGACATGGCAGTTGATGTCATCAATGACATGGTAGTAAGGAGGGTGACGTGGTTGTACGGGGGACACGTGTCACCCTATTTCAGCATTTTTTGGAGTGAGATGGGGAGATTTCTAGTTGCCACGTGTCACCACTCATAGGGTGACACATGGCAGTGGTGATGTCACCCCACAAATCGATGATCACAGTAGTTAAGGGGAAAAGCTAAAGACAATGGAGCCAGCGATTGTGATATGCAGGATTCCTCCCTTGCTTTGATTGTGATAAGGAAGAAGCCCCCAAATGCGATAAATTATTACGGCAAGGTCTATAAAGATCTCGCATTCAGACTGTCGGCCTGCTCCAAAAGAAAAAGGTAAAGGGTCCCCCCTCTCTGCGATTGCGATTGAAATATATTTTGGTGGGCCTAACCTCGAAAATCGGCGATCACAAGGATGAAGGGAAGTGCAACAGGAAAAGCACAATAACACGCCGAGGTACGGGATTTCATAATAACAAAGAAAAGAAGTCCCCAGACGAGGAGCCTGAAGGCCTTAGCACCTGAGGGCTAAGCCCTTGGTCATAGCTCCTGGTCATATGATAATAAAAGCACAAAGGGGCTGAAAGCATAAGGGGCTAAAGGGGAAATTAAAAGTGCCCACCTATTCATTTGTTTTAAACATTAAGAACCCAAGGTCGTGGTGCTCTGAAAGTGTTCTGCAGCGGTTTCAAAGGATGTATGGGTCGGCCACCCCAATATTGATTGAAGTAGGGGGCATTGCATAAATGACAATATGGGAGGCCTCTATGGAGACTTAATGCCTCGGCATGGAGTCTCGCTCCTCTGCACAGTGCAGAACTGACCAGAAACACTCTATCACTTCTCCATGGAACAACTCACTTAGGCATTTAAGGCAAAATTGATAGAAGTCATTCAATGCAGTAGTAAACCGCCTCAACATCAGAGAGAAGCATGACAATACCAGGGACATGGCTCCATCCAATGCCTCCATTGAAACAGCAAGGGGACACCTCCTCCTTCCTCTCTCGACTTTATTTCTCCAAGCATTTATTTTTGTATTCTTCCAAGAAAGGGACTCAATCCCTGTTGTAATCTTAGGTAAGTGGTAGCAGAGCCTGACAGAGCCGAGACAGCTAGTCTATCATGACAGCTGGGGCTCAGGCTCAGATATTTTGATTGTAATTCAAATCTCTTCCCCCCTCTTCTTATAAATAGGGCGATGAAACATAATACAGAGGTTCTGGATTCTTAGACCCACGAGGGCTAAACTCTGTGTTACCATTTTGGTTCAATATGTTTTTTTGGGACTTGATGATATCATGGCTGAGTGTATGGACTGGTCATTGGGCCCTTTGGGATAAATGGTGTTTCCCTGTTGATTCCAAGCATGATTAATGTGCATCAAGTTCCTCTTGGTAATCTCATTTCACCTGTGTTTTTCTTTCTTTGAAATAGTGTAATGAACGCAATTGGTTCCTCTTCAATCTATGGATTTATATTAGCTGTTTTGGCAGAGAATGATACGCATGTTATGTTTGATCTAAAACCTTATTTTGCTCCTCTATTTCTATGATCTCATTGGAAAACCATGGTTTAGGAGTCTGTCTTACTTACAGCCCTATCCATTGAATTCTCCTTTCTGCTGGAACATTGTTGCCTATGATTTTGTTTGTGACATCCCTATTCATCTATTTCTCTCCCCCCTTTCCTCCTCTCCACCATCAATACAACTTCAGTTTAAGCTGTCTCATTTTCATGTGTCAGCCACCAAAAGGAGAAGTCGTTTCTCTTCGAGATTGCCTAAATACCCCCTAGCATTTGGATCAATGAGTTGTTCTAAATCTTCCTCTTTGAAAGCTTATTGAACCAAGCCCCTCCTTTTATTTTCTTTCATTTACGTGATAATTGGAGTGTTGCAACCCCTCACATATAACCTTAAAATCACTTATATATTTAGTAAGTCCTAGGCACTCATCTACAATCAACCCCTAGGTTGTCTCTAGGGAGCTTTCCTTGCCACCTACTACACTTCTGTTGCACGGTGCAAGATTTAGCCACAACAAAACATAGGATCAGAGGTCATGGTGATAATAGGATATAATCAAATGAGAGGCAAATTGAGTTCCCAAACCCAGTAAGACAAGTGATGAAGTGAGGATAACCCAAACTCGACACGAGATACATATAAGTGTCATGTTCGAGAGCAACATGTTGCCTTTATACAAAATACAGGATATACGTTTACTTCCATTTTTCCCCCACTATTTCTAGCGAGTACCTCTTTATTTTTAATCCCAAGCTTGAAGAGGATACCATATACTTGTCATATAAGTTCATCCTTCAAATGAATCCATCCTAGTATTTTTAACGATTCCTATAAAGGAGTAGGTCAGTCTCATCATGGTGACAAGTCCTTTGTCGTTTCAGTTCTACGAGTCCGACAAAAGGATAACTCGACATCTTTTTCATGTTTAGAGAGATTGAGAAAGAGAAAAAAAAGGAAACTCCAAAGGTCCCTTTTCGTAGATAGTCTCTTGAATCCGAAAAGGTAGAAAATGATATTCAAGAGAACCTCTTAGCCACATGTGACCAAGGTATTCATTTTTTGTAGTTATTCTATCTCAGTCCGAAAAAGGGTTAAACTTATACTGAGTAGACATCTTCATTTACTTTTACGAGTTTGAAAAGACAAGTGCTCAACAATATTTTCATATTTTGAGAGTCTAAAAAGAGCTTAAAATAGGACTCCTCTTGGAGGAATGAGTGGTATAAAATGATAGCAAATGGTTCCAATGATGATGGAACTACTCAAAACATGTAAAGGTCAAGAGGCTAGCTAATAAGACCACTCATCACAATTTTTCCCCAGGCAAGGGTAAAACGACAAAGTGAAAGCGTATGATCGGCCAAAGAGATGGTGACCATGGAATGAAAAAACCAAGGTTAACCTAGCAAAAATAGGCTAATAAAAACAGAAATCACGGGAGGTAAAGTGTGAATTGTTTCATTTTTACACAAGCTTGAAACATGGGAAACTATGCTTGAATATACTTGAATATGGTTTAAATTTTTCACAAGCTTAAATACATGGTACCTTGATTACATCCTATAAGAGGTCATAGCTTCCAAGAGGTTCTCATCAAATGGGAGAAAAATGCTCTGGAAGGGATACATGTCAAGGGATCTAATTGAAATATCAAATTCCAATGCCCCCAGTACATGATGCACTATATCACTGACTAGATCATCAGTAGACGAGGGAACGGAACAAGTGGCCACATAATTAACCTGTGGCGGGGGTGATGCCACTTGCATACAAGAACCATTTAGGGAATATGGTTGATCGAGAGTCAGATTAGGACTAACGAATGAAAGTTGATCAATGGCCACAATTCTTCCTTCATGCGAGAAACATTTTACACGAAATATAGAAGAGACAGGAGCTTGCATGACATAAGCATAGTCATGGCCGAGGAGTAAATGAAAATCCAAAGGGCCTTGGACAACCATCACGTCGAGATAGACGATTTTTCCTCCCAAAGTAATAGGAAACTTCGAAAGGATCCCTAAGCGTTGATTGGTTCCTCTATTAAAAGCTAATAGATTCTGGGTAACTGGCACAAGCTATGGAGAACCTAAAGCTTGCCAAGTAGTTGAGGAAAGAATAATAACAGATGTACCTTCATCTATGATTGTGCTAGGTATGGGTATATTATAAGCATGTACCATGATATTAAAGGGCACATAGCAAGGAAGATGATATCGTGCCAGTCGAATCCGATCAAAGAAAGTGACTAAACTACTTGGAGAGGGTGCCATCATAATGGGAGGACTTCCCTCTTATGTTAAGAGAACATGAGGATCCCCCTGTACCGTGGGAATAAGAGGATCTCCCCCCTATACCATGGGAATAGGAGGATTTCCCCCTAATTATTTGGAATCTGAAGAAACCAGAAGAACTTGAGCAGTACGAAATTCATTCTCTACAAGATAGATATGATCAACTGAAAGAGGAATTGAGTCAACCAGTTTTCTGACCAATGTTGGTCGGAAACAGACTCATGAGATTAACTTTCAGAGAGAGTGGGATTGACCAGAGATGAGTTTTGATCAACTAGCAGAGGATCAAGGGAAAGCTTCCAATAACCAATCGGAAGACGAGGTTGAGAAGCAGTAATGTTATCCAACACGTTAGAGGCTTCATCCATATAAGGAAAAAGGTGAATAGGATGATGCCCTTCACATAACCTACAAGTAAATTTGACTTTTCCATTTTTCCCATGGGCTTTACAGTCACAAGTCGAAGGTTTATGACCAGCATGATCTCCAAAGGCTAATGAAAAAAGTCGATGTGAACCTATGGACCACACTTCTAATACCTTTGGAATACCAAGACAATGTCGAAGAAGGCAATCACCCTTACAAAGCTTGCAAGGGAATTTCACTTTATGGGGTTGATTGGAATATTTTTCAACATCAGTTGCATCTGTATAAATGGTCACTTGGTTGGCCCTTTGCTTATTTTTCTTCTTCTTAATCTTCCTTTTCCTCCTCTTCTTATCCACCTTGTTACTTGATTGCATGCTTTCACCAGACGAAGAGGAAGAAGAGGAAGAAGACCGAATAGGTGAAGAAGGCAAAGAGTCAACTTTAGGCTCAACCAGAGGTTGATACTGTTCAGATGGAGGAGAGACTAGTCAAGTAGAATTTTGGACATTCGGAACCATAGGGGTCAAAAATAACCAAACTGGAAAACCAATGGTAAATCCAAGAAGGGACAATGTTGCCATATAGGGAGCACCAACATTTCCAAAAGAAGGAAAAGGACCAGGATTCCCATCAGAGGGGTTTCCTTGGTTGGTGAACTCAGGAACTGTTGCCATTAGTCTCAACCTAAGAT
This sequence comes from Pinus tabuliformis, assembly GCA_031772625.1. NCBI lineage: Eukaryota > Viridiplantae > Streptophyta > Pinopsida > Pinales > Pinaceae > Pinus > Pinus tabuliformis. The sequence continues at coordinate 692,709,985 of CM062815.1, forward strand.
CTACTAAGGAGTATTTCCATAGGAAGGATGTTTTTCCACGATCAATTAATTGATTTTAGAACTTAACAAAAATAAATCAAAAAGGGGTAACTAGGCATAAAGGTTTACCAAGCAACCGTGAACTGCAATATACACCTTGGCAAACCAAGGACTTAATATACAACATCCAATCTCCCCAAATGTTGTATTTGGTGTATCACAATATATAAGGTGGCAGACTCAGTTACCTATGGATGGATAGCAACCTATAGGGGACTCCAAAAATATATGCGACGGAACGTGGGAGTGCAGTCTGTAGTAGTGTTGTCTAATGCGTAACTGTTTGATGAGAACATTCCCATATACTTACCATGTGTGGAGCGCCTCCAATATCCCTGAAATTACTGGAGCATGGTCCTATACACTTTCATATGTGGGACGGGATTTCACCCCTGGTTTCCAATGCTGGCAAATAACGACAACTCCTACATTTAACGATGTCGAAACACGTCTCTAGCCTAAACTTCTAGATGTTTTTGTTAATGTTCCAAATGCTCCTTTGGTTAATTGAGATGAATTTTAAAGTTGATCTTTAATTAAGTTTCAGTTTTAAGGCTCAACGATCGATGTCACCTGAACACACCTGTGATGCAACTAATATGAGAAAAAATGATTCTTTTCATTTTGATGAAAGCTATCTAGTGTAAGTAAAAAACACAAACATTGATGCAACAATCAAGTATGCAACAAATAAAGCTTCCTAACTAGAATTTTCGCTTTCACTATTCCAATGCACGTACCAAAAGTAAAATGAGTTTTTTTAATTTTCTTCTCAATGGATGAAAATGCACTTTTAACATAGTTACCGATCAAACGGGTACTAGAGCCCAAAAATCCCAAAAAAACATGAAAAAGCACATTGAAATCGAAAAATTTTGATGCCGGAATAACAGTGGTTCAGAGTAAATTTTCGATATTTTTTAAAAATAATAGTAAAAAAAAATAAAATCCATTTTGTTTGGTGCAAAAAACACCTTGAAATCGAAAAGTTTTTATGTCAGAATAAGTAAAATGATTTTTTTTTACTTTTCTTCTCAATGGATGAACTTGCACTTTTAACATAGTTATCGATCAAACGAGAACTATTACCTCAAAACAGGTACTCGAGCCCAAAAATCCAAAAAAAAACATGAAAAAACACATTGAAATAAAAAAAAAACATATGTCGGAATAACGTTTTTTTTTTGGTACATTTTCAACATTTTTTAGTGATGGCGTTAAAAACAAAATATTGTGACTCTGAAAAAAACTTAAATTTCCAATGATTTTCAAACATGACATTAACGATAAAATATCACGTTTTGGAAAATCTTTAAAATTCCAACAATTTTTAAACATGACATTAAATTTAAAATATCACTTCTTTGAAAAACCTTAAAATTCCAACAATTTTCAAACATGGTGCTAAGAAACAATATTTATCATTGTTTTCAACCATAACATTAAAGATAAAATATCACGACTTAGAAAAACATTAAAATCTTGACAAATTTTCAACCATGGAATTAAAACCAAATATCATAACTACAAAACAATCTTAAATTTTCAAAATATTTCAAGCATGACATTATGGAAAAAAATTATGGCTAAAAAACCTTTAAAAATGAACACCTAAATGAAAGAGTTATTATAGCAAGAGTACTTTTTCTAAATGCCAAATGTATAGCGATTTTGAAATCTAAGCCTAAGACAACTTGATACATTGCGGGCAAAAAAAAAACAAAAAAAAAAAAAAAAAAAAAAACAAAAACAAAAACAAAAAACAAAACAAAAAAACAAAAAAAAAAACAACTACCAAACTGACACGCAGTGTAGGTGAGCTCAACCCATTGTAATGAAAACTTAAAGACCAATCATAAAATTAACACATTGTGGGGCAGACTCGATTCATTATAATGAAAAATTTAAAATCAACTATCAAACTGCACATAATAGGATCGGGTTGCTAGACAAGCATCTACACATACCGTACATATATATATATATATATATATATATATATATATATATATATATATATATATATATATATATATATATATATATATATATAGATATATATATGAATATGAAAGTGAAAGATACATAAAACATGACAAAAAAAAAATCAAATATAAAACATATATAGAAAACAAAAATTCAAATATTGAAACAAAATAAAAATAAAAAATAAAAAACATGACAAAAAAATCAAATATAAAAAATATAAGGAATGTCATAAAAAAAACCTATAAAATATAAAAAAATTAACCATACCATGTAAAAAAAAAAAAAAAAAACGAGTAAAATAAAATAAAAACCAAAAAAAAAAAAAAAAAAAAAATACAATATTAAAAAAAATTAAAAACTTATTAAAAAAAAAAAAATTTCCCTGGCGACCCTGAGACCCCGAGGCCCAACTAGCCAGGGGTGGCAAGGGAATGATTCATGACAAAAAATTAATTTAATAAAATATATAAAAATAAAACCAAGAATAAAAAAAAAAAATCAAAATCAACTTGTAAAAATGAAAATTTTAAATAAAAAATAAATAAATAAAATATATTAAAAAAAAACAAACAAAAAAATTATATATATATATATATATATATATATATATATATTAAAAAAAAAAACTATTTTTTAAGTTAAAAAAAATAAAAATAAAAACATAATTTAAAAAATTGTTAAATAATTATCAAAAAATAAAATAATAAAAATAAAAACAAAAAAATTCAAAACAATTAAAAGAATAAATTACAAAAATAAAAATAAAAAATATATATTATATTTTAAAATTTAAATTATAAAAAAAAAAAAAAAAAAAAAAATAGAAAATATTTAAATTTAAAAATTTAAATAAAAAATATTTATATTTAAAAATTATAAAAATTCAAAAAAAAAAACTTAAATTAAAATTAAAAATAAATTAAATTAAAAATAATAAAAATATAAAATAAAACAATATAAAAAAGCACTCCCCTCTCTCCTCCCTCAACCCCCTCCCCCTACCTCCCCCACCTGGGTCCCACTCCACCCCCGTCCCCTACCCCTCACCTCCCATCCCCCACCTGACCCCCACTCCACCCCGCTCCCCTCACCATCCCCACCTTACCCTTCCGCACCCCCCTCCCCTCCCCACTCGAGCCCCTAGCCAGCGGCCAAGAGGCCGCAGGCCGATTCCCCCACCTGACCCCCACTCCACCCCACTCCCCTCACCATCCCCACCTTACCCCTGCGCACCCACCTCCCCTCCCCACCTGGACCCCCAACCAGTGGCCAAGAGGCTGCAGGCTGATTCACGGAATCGGCCTGTGGCCACTTAGCCGCTAGCTGCGGGCCCAAGTGGGGAGGGGTTTAAATTTTGTTTTTTAATTTTCATAATTTAATTTTTTTATTTTTTTTATGTTTTTTTTGTTATTTTATTTTATGTTATTTCTTTATTTTTATAATTTTAATTTAAAAAATTAATTCTTAAATTTTTATTTTATTTTATTTTTATTTTTTATTTTTTTATTTTGTTTATATAAATTATTTAATTTAGATATTTTTTTTAATTAACTTGTTTTATTTTAATTTATTTGGTAATTATTTTAAGTTTGTTTTTTTTTGTAATGAGGTTTTTTATTTTTTATTTTTTTTTAACTTAAAAAAATGTTTTTAGATTTTTTTTGTGGATCAAATTGTTTTTCTTTAAGTTATATATATATAAATCATTTTTTATTTATTTTTTGATATTTTTTAATTTAGTTTTTGTTTTTTTAATTAATTTTTTATTCAATTTTTTTATTTTTACGAGTTAGTTTTGTTTTTTTTTACATTTTTATAGGTTTTTTGTTTTTTTTTTCCTTTTTATATATTTTTTGTATTTAAATTTTTTTGTCATGTTTTTCTTTCCCAACATGAAAATCCAACATTTAAAAAAAATATCCACACTTAGTTCATTAGAAAATTTAAAGTGTAAAAACTAAGCCCTCTAAACAAAAAGGGTTGATGCTCATTAACACTTTTCAAAATCAAGATGAAAATCACTAACAAAAAAAAAATGTTCATACTTGATACATAAAAAAATTTAAAGTGTAAAAAATAAGTCTTCTAAAAAAATGTGTTGATGTTGCATCAACACTTTTCAAAATCAGCATGAAAATCACTAACATTTAAAAAAATGTGTTGATATTGCATCAACACTTTTCAAAATCAACATGAAAATCACTAACATTGAAAAAAAGAAATTCATACTTGATTAAAGTGCCAAAAATATGCTTTAAAAAAAGTGTATTCTGGCATCATCACGTTTCAAAATCGGGTGATTTTTTGCTACCTCAAAAAAACGAGTATCAGTTCACTTTCTTGTTTGATCGTTAACTATGTTTTTTCAAGTTTCAACACTAAGCAATGTAATGTATGCTCAATGATAATCCCAAAAATGACTTTTCAATGCAATGTAATCTAATGAAATTCAAAAATTAAAATTTGAGATGAGAGCTAAGCAAATGCTAATGCGATTTCTTTTATGGTTCTCAAAATAACTAATAATTCTTTAATCAATAGCAAATTAGATTTCCTTCCACACATACAAGCAGCAAATAGTAAATTCAATTGACCCAATAACTAAAGACTCAACCAAAATTCACTTTCACTACTTCAAACAATGGGATGGGCTTTTGCAAACCAATAAGAAATCAACAAAAATAATGGAAAATTCTATGCACACAAAGCAGGAGAACACTTCAGAGATCAAGACACACTAGACCTTTCTGATAAAAACCCTAAAAAAATCTCATTTTTTGGATCAACGCTACTTTTATGGTCAAAATTTGTGCTAATAAGGTGGATCAACACTACTTTTATGGTCAAAACCCGTGCTAACAGGTTGGCAGCATCTTCAGTGTGACTGTAATGAGCAAAATTAGCACTAACAATGCTATTGTTTCTGACAAAAAGTGTGTTGAGCGAGAAAGACTTAGGAAAATGAGGAGAAATCCAAAGAGAGATCTAGACTTGACACTCTAAAGAATGTACTACTCAGAATGCAGACCCAAAATGACCCTAAATCACAGATCACAAGGAGGTTGGTCAAACTAATCAAAAATACCAAACATAAAAAGGAGGTTTGAAGGGTTATAAGCTCCCCAGTGGAGTCGCCATTTTGTTGTGCAAGCAATCCTTTCTGTGGACAGAAACGATCCATCTAGTCCTATGGGAGGATCTAGCAACAGAATAGACAAATACATACAAACTTTCCTAGTTTATATCAGAAAATAAAAAGGAAGATAGATGACATACCTCACTATGACATTAACGTTCATTGATATTGTTCTCGATCTTCTCGCTTCCAAGTTAAATCCTCTCTACACCATTGTGGATGAATACTTGCAAGGAAGATCAAACAAAGATGACAAAAGCATACATAGCATAATTCATTCTAACATAAACTATGTGACAGATCAAGGAGTATCACACTAAATGAGTAATAATAGACACATTTATGGAAAGTAAACACATAATGTATTATAAATAGAATGGTAAAGGGAGTATTACAACCACTTAATCCTTGATATTGGAAGCCTCCTTTGGATGAGTTTCCAAGTCCTAGCCAAGACCTTCAAGCACTCCTTTTTCTTAGCAAAATGGGAAGCATTAGGGCATAGTTTCAACATAGGAAGCAAACCAAGCAATAGCCAACCAATTTTGGATAGTAGGGATCTCATTTATAGGGAAGGAGAGGGAGTTAAGGATCCATAAAAGGAGGGAGAGGTTCCAAAACTCAAGGGAAAGATCCATGAAAGTAGGATCAAGGACCAAGAATGGGATACCTCACTCTATTCCTTATTCACTTGTAACCAACTCGTCATTCTCGAGACTTCTAGTAAGAGAAGCTTCTCCTCCACTTTAGAAAAAATTGCCTGAAGAGGTTCAGCACAGGTTTTCCTTATAAAAGTCACGCTGGAAGTGTTAGGTCAACAAAGTGCAACAAGTTACCAGCACGGGTCACAAGTGGTGTAAAATGCATTGATCCTGAAAATTATCTTTTTAGGCAAGTTTCTTTAGAATTCTTTGAGGGAAACGTTTCTTCTATTTTTCAGGGATGCTTCTGTATATGTTTCATGGTGAATACACTAAAAAATTTCATCATTTTGATGCTTCAGGATAGGGCCAAGAAGTGTGAAAAAAATACTATGTATCATGCACTCCTCAGTATCTGACTGAAATTGATCCTCCTACTACTAAATATTGTGGGCCCATGTTACAAGGGTAATTATCCATGAGGAGAAATCCTCAATGGACCCTGTCCAAATTTCTACAATTCTGGGACTAGGGCTTCACATCGCCCCACCTCACTTTAAAAGGTATGGTTGCATGTTCTTCCTCTGCCCACTCCACTCGAACTTTCCCCCTACTGAAAGGTCTCTGCTTTAGTGGATGTCTCCACTCTGACTCTTGTTTTCTTCTCCATTTGTGGCATCTCCACAACTTTCTAAGGTTGCTTCTGAGGCTCCATTTTGAGAGGTAAATTATGCTCCCTCTCAATCATTATGTCTCTAACCCTATTACACAGTATTTTGTCGCGCCTCCTGCACTTCCCTATGACATACCCTGAAGTGCCCAAAACATGACTATAATGCAGTGTACTCATTCACATATGCACTTTAGATCCTTCCTAAGACATTGATTGGAAAATGCCTTGAGCTTCCCCTGAAGAAAATAGCTCGTAAACCCTAATTTGAGAATCATCGCTCTTATGAGGCTAAAAACTATGATGGTCACCTGTTGCAGTATACCAAACCCGCGATGGCATCACTCTATTTACTCATATACCCGTGATGATCCCAGAAAGGCAATTTTCCCAAAGAGGATGAGAAGCTTCGTGATCTAGAAGCTTCCAAAGCAGCAAGATAGAGGTTGTTTGGCATAGATGAGGTTGAATTCTCCCAACTTGGCCTCTTGGTCTTATCCCTATGACCTACCTCCTTGATATGAGGACCTAATCCTATCTTTGGAGAGATATTAACTCCCTTTCCCAACCTATATATTCATCCTCTCCCATTCCCAAATGGTTGGTCTATGTCTATTTGCACCCTTATGCTAAGATTGTAACTAGAGGCTCTTCATTTCACTTGGAGAAAGAGCGCTTGGAGAGTTCTTGGCTTGGAATTGGATTACCACTCAAGAAGAGCCTATCGACATCAAGGCTTTGGTTGTAAGATTCCCTTTATTTTATAATAATACACAACTGTTGGTTCATCTTCCCAAAATGCATATGTTCATGTATCATTTAGCTTGACATTTCTTGATCAGTTAAGTAGGTTTCTATCGGATTTTCTATTTGTTTTCGCATACCTTGTTGTGTCTTGATCACTTGTGCAGGTGCATAAACACTAAGAGAAGCAAGAACAAGCCCGTGATATAAGCGGTTCAAGATCCTCAATAAAGGAGATCGAAATTGCATCAGAACGAGGTAGGCCATCTCCTTCGTTCTTATTTTTAATTGTAACCTAGGAATATGTCTAGTTGATTGTCACTTCAGTTGTTAGACCCACTCATTAGGCTAGAGGGATCGTCTCTATTCGTAGAGAGGATTTAACTTAACACCAAAATCGTGACTCCACTGGGGACGATATAACCCTTTCCATTCAATCCTTCACTTTGAATTTGTGATAAGTTTGACCAACCGACAGTTTTCTAGCTTGTTTGTTTTTTTGTAACTATTTTCACTTATTGTTGATTGCTTGAGAACATTGATTTTTTGTCCGGTCTTGAAGATTTCTTATTTTTTCTTCATTTTCTCACCCATCACGGGTTTACCTCTCACAGTTACAACGGCATCGCAAATGTTTTAATTACAGACGCGATGATTGTTGTTTTACCTATGACAGGCACGATGTATTGGGTATGGAGCCTGATTATCTTCTGTATTCAAAGGTATCGACACATTGGACCCCAGTTTGTAATGGGACGCAACACTGCCCGTAAAATATTCACTGCAGGGGGGTCTAGGGGAGGCGGCTGCGACCTTTGGGGGGGCCCCCATGGTGGGGGGATCAGAGGCAGCACCCCCGAAGCTAAGAATAGATGTAAAATTTCCTTGTAAAATGTTGTAATTTCATAGTCAATCTGGGCCATTCATTAGGCGGAGATCTAATGGTAGAAGTTATGTTTAATTTAGGGTTTTTTGCCGTAGAAGGCAACCCCTCGCTATATATGAGGGAATTGTATTGCGTTTATGTATATTTGTATTCTGAGTGAGTAAGAGAGAGGAGATTGAGAGCGAAGAGGGAACTACAACGGATCTGTTGTAGGTTGTATCTCTTTAGTTTGCTGGATAATAGAAAAAGAAGGATTGGTTGTTTCTCCATGGACGTAGCCCAATCTGGGTGAACCACATATATTTGTGTCTCTCTTGTTATATGTGTTTTCTGTGTTTATATTTCTGCAATATTTTATGTGTTCCATTGCTCTGTAATATATAATTCTCTAAAACGATGATCCCAAAGTATAAGAGAAAATAGGGTTTTCTTCTTGTTTTCAGTATTTGTGTCCTCTATCAGTAATTTTCCAAAGGGTCTATAATGTTTTTGATTGATTGTCTTGATTAATTTGCAAAATTTGTCTCATTGGCTTTGAAGTGAAATCTGATTGAGTTATGGGGTTTCTAGTCAATTGGTCATCACTTGATGCTTGTTGGTGTCGTTGAGATACTTGTTTTTCTTATTGATTGAATATTGCTTTCTGTGGAAATCATCGAAAAGATTGTTTTACATTTGTTTTAGCTTGTATTTTGAAATTTACTTTTCGTGAAAATGCATTAGATTAGTCGCATTGAAAAGTTATTTTTTGAGATTCATCATTGAAAATAAATCACATTTTTTTGGTGTTTGAAAGATAAAAACTATATTCGGTACATCAAATCATTCAAAATGGAAAGAAAATCATAATTCATATAAGTGCATCTTTATAAAGTAAAACCATTTTGCTTTCGGAAAAGTTGCATTTAAGATAGTCAAAAGTGGAAAACCATTTTTACTTTTTGCATTGCATTTGGAAGACGAAAGTAAAATTTAGTGGAAGGTATTTTGCATGATGCATTGCGTTTGATGCATTATTGGTTGAAATTTCTTCCCTTGGTTAGTCTAGCTTTCATTGAAATAGGAAGTTTTCATTTTCTGATATAGTTGCATCTTAGATCAACTTTAAAATCTATCAATGCATCTAAGGAACATTTGAAACATTAACATTCATACTTAGTGGTCTAGGCTAGAGACGTGTTCCAACATCTATAAAACTTAGTAACTGTCGTTCGCAATACTCTTGCATTAGACAGTGCTAGCACAAACTTGTGCTCCCATGCCATTGAGTATATAAAGGGAGACCCTCATAGGTTTCCAACCTTTATCCATAGGAAGCCGAGTCTGTCACCCTATAAACATGATACACCAAACACAGCATTCGGCAAGATTTCCTGCACGTACATCAAGTCCTTGGTAATTTTATTCGTGAGTTGTGTATTACAGTTCACTGTTACTTGGTACTCCTTTTTCCTAGAGTTACCTGAGTAGTAATTTCAATCTTTTCTAACTCCTTAAATTTGAAAATATCACCGAGCACTTGTCCTTTCAAGCTCGCTAAACCAACGAAAGCAACTAGAGTCACATTTTTGTCCTTTTCTCGACTCTTAAAACATGAAAAGGCAAAGTTTTTATTTCAAATTCTAAGACTTAATTGACTGCGGAACAACATCCTTCCCGTGGAAATACTCCTTAGTAGATCTTAGGTTGATACCAATGGAAAAATTTCTTGAATTTACCAGTCAAGGAAACCCCTCTGATGGGAATCCTAGTCCTTTTCCTTCTTTTTGAAATACTGGTGCTCCCTATATGGCGACGTTGTCCCTTCCTGGATTGACCATTGGTCTGCCAGTTTGGTTATTTTCATCCTCGGTGGTTCGAAGTGTCCAAACTACTTTTCAAACAAGTTCTCCTCCACCTAAATAACATCAACCTCATGTTGATGCTAAAGTTGACCCCTTTCCTTATTCTCCTATTTCTTCAACCCCTTCTTCCTCTTTGCCTGGTGAAATTCTGGATTCTAGTAATTAGGATTCTAAGAATAAGAAGAAGAGGTTGAAGAAGAAGAAGCAAAATAAGCAAGGGGGAAACCAGGCGGCCATTGCTACCGATGCAACTAATGAAGAAAAATCTTCCAACCAACCTCAGAAAGTAAAATTCCCTTGCATGTTATGTAAGGGTGACCACCTTCTTCAGAAGTGTCTTGGTATTCCCAAGGTCTTCAAATTGTGGTCTACAGGTTCACATTGAACTTTGTCATCAATCTTTGGCGATCATGCTGGTGACAAACCTTCAACTAGTAAATCCCATGGGAAACTGGGAAAAGTCAAATTTCCCTGTAAGTTGTGTGAAGGTAATCATCTCATTCACCTTAGTCCTATAATGGATGAAGCTTCCAAAGAGTTGGAAAAACTTACAGCTTCTCAACCTCTTCTTCCAACTGGATAACGAAAGCTTTCCCCTAATCCTTCACTAGTTGATCCAATGATTGATCAAAAGTCATCTTTGGTCAACCCCACTCTCTCAAGAAGTGAGTCTCATGAGTCCATTCTCGATCAACCATTGGTTGAGAAAACAGTAAACTTGGCTCCACCTTCCATTAACCGTACCTTTCTAATAGAGAGTGAACCCCATGCCGCTTAGATTCTTATGGATTCTTTAGTGTCAAATGAACTGGAGAGAAATCTTTCCGTTCCTAAGGTGCATGAGAGTAGTTCTCCTGCTCCCATAGAGAAATAGGGTAGTTCTCACGTTCCTATGACACCCCCTCCGAGTAGTTTAGTCACTTCTTTTGATTGGAGTCGATTGGAAGGATATTGCCTTCCGTCTTATGTGCCTTTCCAGATTACAATACAGGATTACCATATGGCAGTACCTAGAGAAGTCACACATGAGGGTGCATATGTTCGCATTCTGTCCTCAACTTCTTGGCAAGCTTTAGGTTCTCCTCTGCTTGTCCCTATCACCCAGAATCTGTTAGCTTTTAAGAGAGGAACCAGTCAACCATTAGGGATCCTTCCTAAGTTACCTGTTACTTTGGGAGGAAAGAATGTCTATATAGACGTGATAGTTGTCCAAGGCCCTTTAAATTATAATCTACTCCTTGGACGTGACTATGTTTATGTCATGGGAGCCCTTGTTTCTTCCCTCTTTCGAGTGATGTGTTTCCCGCATGAAGGAAACATTGTGATCATTGATCAACTTATATTCATTCGTCCTGAATCAACTTCCACTCAACCATCATCCCTAAATGGTTCTCATATGCAAGCAATATCACCCCCACCATAGGTTAATTATGTGGCTACCTGTTCCATGTCAGCATATATTAATGATCTAGTAGGTGATGTAGTACACCATGTACTGGGGGCATTAGACCCCGATTTTTCATTTGGATCCCAGGACATGTATCCCTTCCATAGTGTTGTTCTCCCATCTGATGATAACCTCTTGGAATCCATGGCCTCTTTTGGTTTATGATCAGGTGTTTGGAGCAAAGTTCCTTGTCTTGTGTCAATCTCCTTAAAAAATGAAACAAAGGGCTATGGAGCAAAGGTCAAGCTCCTTAAAAAATGAAACAAGGGATATGAGGATAGTTCTTTTACTATGTCAATCTCAATAAAAAATGAAATAGCTATCTAGAGCAAAGTTTCTTATCTTGTGTCAAGCTCGTTAAAAAATGAAATAAGTATCCACGAGCATGGTTCCTTTACTTGTGTCAAGCTTGGTAACAAATGAAACAAGGTGTCATGAGCATGGTTCTTTTCCTATGTCAAGCTCATTAAAAAATTAAACAAATCCCCTTCCAATTCGAGTCTTGGATTAGATCTCGTAAAATGCCAATCAAGTCTTTCACTTGATCTCGTAAGTGAACCTTCATTCCATCCACTTAGGTGAATGAAATGAAGCTTGGGGGGTATGTACCTCAAATTGAGTCATTATGCTGGGGGCATGAAAACTTATCTCAAGCATAGTTTGTTTCCATTTCAAGCTTGTGAAAAAATGAAACCAAACCCAAGCATAGTTTATCTTTGTTTCAAGCCTATGTAAAAATGAAACCAAACTCAAGCATAGTTAGTTTTCGTTTCAAGCTTGTGTAAAAATGAAACCATTTCCCACTTTACATCTCATGATTGTTTTTTTTATCAGCCGATTTTTGCTAGATGAGCCTTGGTTTTTTCATTCCATCGCCACCATCTCTTTGGTTGATCATTCACTTTCACTTGGTTGTTTTACCCTTGCCTAAGGAACAACCGCGATGAGTGGTCTTATTAGCTAGCCTCTTGACCATTACATGTTTTGAGCAGTTCCATCATTACCGAAACCTGTTGCTATCCTTTTATACCACTCGTTCCTCCAGGCAGAGTCATCTTTCACTCTTTTCTGACTCTCGAAAAATTAAAAGATTGTTGATTACTTGTCTTTTTGAACTCGTTAAATTAAATGAATTGAAGTCGTCTCAGTATACATTTACCTCTTTTTCGGGTTGAGTTTGACTATTTATGAAAAAGGTACACCTTGGTCAACATGATCAAGAGGTTCTCTTGAATATTGTTTTCTACCTTTTTGGGTTCGAGGGACAAATTATGAAAAGGGACATGATGGAGTTTTCTTTTTCATCTCTTTTTCAAACTCCCTAAATGTGAAAAAGATACCGAGTTATTCTTATGTCGAACTCGTTAAAATTTTACGACGAAAGACTCGTCACCATGATGAGATCGAGTTTCTCCTTCCTAGGACTTGTAAAACTTATTAGGATGGATTCATCCGAAGGGTGAACATATATGACAAGCATATGGTATCCTCTTCAATATTGTGTAAAAATAATGAGGTACTCACTAGAAATAGTGGGGAAAAAGTGAAAGTGAAAGTGAAACATCTCTTGTATGGGCAGCATGTCTCTCTTGAACATGACACTCATCTATTTCTTGTGTCGGGTTTGGAACATCCTCACTTAGTCACTTATCCTTCTGGGTTTGGAAAATCTATTTTGCCTCTCATTTGATTATTCCACTTCGTCATAATGACCCTTGGTCCTATGTTGAGTCAAATGTTGCCACACTCCGGATTCGTCTCGCCAATATGTTCAAGAGAAGTCCTATATACAGTCTACTGCCTATACATTGTCTGACCTTTTGTCACAGTTCTGGATCTTACTCATTTATTCCACTTTATTCCTTGTTTCGTGTTGATGATGAGGGAATAATTATGACCCTCCTTCGACAGGTCACTTCCTATTGACTTCAGCTCATTATCCAAGAATATGACTTAGAAACTCCCTTTCAGTACCTTACAGCTTGCATGTCTTAATGGCAAGTTCTTCACATCCAACGACATGTTTTCACTATTGGCCTTTGATCAGGTGATTCCATGAGTGTTCGACTTCAGCTTCATTATCACATTCACATATTGTACTGTCATACCTTGAGAGCATTGTCATTATGGGTGGTTCCTCTCGTGCCTCTTAATAGTCCACATCAATGGCTGGTAATCAGGTGGTTTCTAGCATGTTTGACTGCAACATGTTCATTTGCATGTTAGAATTCGTACTTTGATCGAGTTGTGATGGTGTGCAAGAACCTAAGTCTTGTCTGATATGACTCATGATACGTGGAGTTATGTGTTATTCATGATTGTACACATGTTTCTGCTCTACGGATGGGTTTGACCATACTGTGGGACCTTATATTTATGATGATGATCCTTCTATATTGGATGGTTTCACCCATACCATGGATCCTTTCATATAGTCCTTATCATCCAGATGGTTGTGTCCATGTCGTAGATTCATGCCTTGATCTCAAATATGTATATGTATATGCGTCCTTAATTTGCAGGTCTCCTAATAGTGTGTGTCCTTGTCCTTGCAAAATCTCGTAAAGCATCTCAGCCATCACTCCATGTTCTGCCTTCATGCTTTAGGGGGCATCTGTTACACAGTATTTTGTTGTGCCTCCTGCACTTCCCTGTGACATACCCTGAAGTGCCCGAAACATGACTATAATGCAATGTACTCATTTATATATGCACTTCAGATCCTTCCTAAGACATTGATTGGAAAATGTCTTGAGCTTCCCCTGAAGGAAATAGCTCTTAAGCCCTAATTTGAGAATCATCGCTCTTATGAGGCTAAAAACTATGATGGTCACCTATTGCAGTATGCCAGACCCGCGATGGCATCACTCTATTTTCTCATATACCCGTGATGATCTAAAAAAGGAAATTTTCCCAAAGAGGATGAAAAGCTTCAGAATCTAGAAGCTTCCAGAGCAGCAAGATGGAGGTTGTTTGGCATAGATGAGGTCGAATTCTCCCAACTTGGCCTCTTGGTCTTATCCCTATGACCTACCTCCTTGAGATGAGGACCTACTCCTATCTTTGGAGAGATCCTAACTCCCTTTCCTAGCCTATATATTCATCCTCTCCCATTCCCAAATGGTTGGTCTTTGTCTATTTTCACCCTTATGCTAAGATTGTGCGAAAGGCTATTCATTTGGCTTGGAGAAAGAGTGATTGGAGAGTTCTTGGCTTGGACTTTGATTACCACTCAAGGAGAGCCTATTGACATCAAGGCTTTGGTTGTAAGCTTCCCTTTATTTTCTAATAATACACAATTGCTGGTTCATCTTCCCAAAATGCATATGTTCATGTATCATTTAGCTTGACATTCCTTGATCAGTTAAGTAGGTTGTTATCGGATTTGCTATTTGTTTTGGCATGGCTTGTTGTGTCTTGATCACTTATGCAGGTGCATAAACATTGATAGAAGTAGGAACAAGCTTATGATACAAGCGGTTCAGGGTCCTCAACAAATGATATCAGAATAGCATCAGAACGAGGTAGGCCATCTCCTTCGCTCTTCTTTTTAATTGTAACCTAGGAAGATGTCTAGTTGATTGTCACTTCAATTGCAAGACCAACTCAGTGGGCTAGAGGGATCGTCTCTGTCCGCATAGAGGATTTAATTTAACAACAAACCCTTGTCTTTCTCCTCAAGGCTTTGCATGCATATTCTAACTTAAGTGCATACAGGTTCTTGAGTCGAGCATCGAACTGCTTCACCTGTCTTGTGGCTCTGTGTCTTAGGAATACTTTCCCTTTGTTGAAGATCACATTGTAACCACGATCTTCCAACACTGCTACTGAGATGAGATTTTTCTTTAGGCCTGGCACGAATGTGAAATCCTTGAATCTAAGAGGGGAGCTTGACTCCCTCTGAAAAGTGATTATACCAATCCTAGTTATGTTGTACATTCCATTGTCTCCAAACTCACTGTTCATCTGGAGATATTTCTCCTCCAAGTCACTGAAAAACTCTTTATTCCCCGTCATGTGGAACAAGGCACCACTATCCAAGTACCACACACTCCCCATCATCATGTTGACCATGCATGTGATAAGGGTGAAGTCAATCTCGAACTATGAAGCCAAATATTGACCTGTTGCTGCTACCACAGGATACTTCTTACTAGACTTTTTGTATGGACACTTAGTAGCATTGTCCCCAAATTCATGATAGTTAAAGAATTTAATTTTGGACAAGTCTTTCTTCTTTCCCTTTTTGCTGGAATCAGCCTCACCTTGGGACTTATTTCCCTTGGCATTCATTCCTTTTCCCACTAGAGAAAATTCCTTTTCATCCACTCCTTTGGATGAAGTTTCATCTCTAGTATTCTACCTTATTTCCTATTGTACCAAATTGGACCATAAGCATTCCCAGTTTGGTAGTTTCTCCCTCTTGTTCATCGAATGTTGGTAGCTATTCCAACTCTTGGGGAGGCATAGAAGGGCTAGTCTTACCAAATCATCTTCTACAATAGTAACACCAACTCCATGAACTTCATCGCGACATTGTGTGAACCTTCTTAGGTACTGCTACAGAGATTCATTCTTCTGTATCTTGATATTTCGAAGTTTATCCTTGAGTGCCAACTTTCTGTGGTCACTACTATTCTGGAACAAATCTGCCAATGCTTACTATTAGTGTCCTATGTTATAGTAGTCAATGCCAAGCTTAGTCCTTTTTACTATTTTTTCGTCAATTTGTAAAATGTTGTTATGATCTCATAGAGATCAAGACTTAGTGCCATAGGATATACTAAAGTTTGATTGGTAAATAAAACTCAAGTTGTCAAAGTTTTAAAGGGTCTAGTTTTTATAAGTTTAGGAAATGTGCCATCCAAGTTATGAGTGAAAGATAGTAGTGGTTCGTTATTATCTCATCATTCAAATGAATCAGTGGTGTATTTTTGAGTCAGTTTCCAAGTCAATTCAAATATTTTCATCATAATATTACTACTGCAAGTTGATGATGCACTTTCCTTTTTTGTTGCGCATCTCTTTTTTGTTGTGCTTCAATATTCCAATTTTGAAAAAGAAATCATTGCAATTAAAGGACAATATGAATCGTAGAGAGGGTGAAAATTACATGCATTGGCTCCCAAAAATTCATCGAACAGTCTTATCGTCCTCCTCATAGACTCTAAACAGCAAAGGAAAGTTGTTGCGCTTTGGCTGTAGGGGATTCGCTGCACTTCTACAAATTGGAGGCTTTCTTGTACCACGATCACTCTCAGGTTCCAAATTTCTCTTATCTAGCATAATTCACATTGTTTTTTGTTAGTTTCATCTATAGAAATTAAGAAGAGTGCCCCGAAAAGCTTACAACCCTCATAAACTTGAATTCGATGCACTTTCTCACTACGCCTATGCATTGGCAAATTTGTTGCATATAGAAGCAACAAATTGCTGTATTTTGGTCTGTGGGTTGGGTTTTTGTTGTTTGAACCTATTAATATAGGGTATTTCCATCCAAATCTTGCCATAAACCCTCATCTAAATCCAAATTCCATGGTTTTTTCACTCTTGTTGCACTAAGTTGTTGAGCGTTGTTACTGAATTTCGAAACCCTAGAATTCCCATTTCATTGTGAGCCATGACAACACCAGACAGGAAGACACACGGAGGGGGAGACATAGTTAGGTTTGAGCCTCAAGTCCTTTCTTTGATAAATTTAAATCTAGCTATTAGGGTTGCATTTGAGCAAATTGGTTGCATCATATTTTGTGAAAATATACAGGGTTACAGTGTTTAGTTGACTAAATAATTTTCTTCGAACTTCACTCGGGTAGAAGCCAAGGTTGGATATTTGAGTTTCCTAGTGTCATAGGTTACCATTTCAGTTGCTACAGAGATCGATCTACATAGAGAATAATTGTTCAAGGGAATGCCTTTAGATATAGTCAACTACAAAGATTTCATAAATCCAAAGTATAAAAACAGAGAATATGGAGCTATTGTATTAAGAGAATATCTTCTCGAACCCTACAACAAATTACTCAAGGTCATCCAGAGATATTTTACTTGTGAAGGCATAGTTTGGAGGGTTTATCAGTATCACTTCAAGTTGTTGAAGCATTTCACAGGTAAAATATCTTTAAGTCTACCTTTTTACTTGTTTAGGAGCATTAGTAAGATGGTAGATAAGGTTCAAGGTAAGCAAAGTCAAGTGGAGCCAAGTCTTTTTCATTTCTCCTTGATTAAACTATTAGTGGTGGAGGAGTTGAAGAAGAAAAATCAATCATGGCAGACACTTTTGGATTCATCCAAATTGACAGTTGAACATTCAAGCAGTCCTTGGAGTAAAATAAATACACCCTTATTAATGGGAAATGATATTCAACCAGTAATAGAGAGTTCAGTCAAAAGGCCACACACTTCAGTTGACCCAATTGACAAGAAAAATGGAAAAAAAAATTCAATTATCTCCTGAAGTGGTGGAGTTTTCAAATAAACCACTTGCAAGAGCTGCTGCAAGAAGGTTACCCACTGAAAAAACTCCTAAAAACCTCATTGAATTCCAAGACACCATATCAGAGAATGTTGATTTAGATGACAGGGATAAGGAGATTATGGAACGACAGGAATAGTTCTTGCTCAACTTCAACATGACAACAGGGAGTTGAAGAAGAACATTTCAAAGAAGGCAGTTAAAGTTGATGAAACAGAACCTGTGATGAAGACAACTCCACTTTCCACCAGGTCTAAAGGTAAAGGAAAGGCAGAAAAAGAGGATGTTTAGGAGCTAGAGACTTCACAGTCAAGGGTCCCTATGGTTAGATCCTAAACTAGGAAATTGGAGCTACATAAAAAAAATAAAAAAAAAATAAAAAATAAAAAATAAATTGATCAAACGAGAGTCAATGAAAGAAAAGCAGAAGACTGAGTTGGATGAAGGGAAACATACTTTTCATAGGCTAAGGAAGAAATTGAAGAAAGCTCAAGATGAAACTACTAGGCTTAGAGAATAAGATGAAAGTTTCAAACAAAAGATACATAACCACTTGAATATTTGTGAGCTAACATTGTTTGAAGCTAAGTATATGTTGAAGAGAACGCTGCCCCTACACAGACAACTCAAGAACATTTGCAGGCAAAATCTCACTTTGAAAAAGGAGCTGAGAGCTACAAAACAACAGCGATAGGAGGCATTGGAGGAAAATCGTAAAGAAGAAAGAGGAAATCTAGACTTTTTAGCTAAGGCAGCTAGGATTGAGTTTGGACCAGAAACTAAGATAAATTTTGCTCTTTTCCTTTTTGTTTGAAGTGCACTATATTCTATCAATTATATCTTCTACATTTTTGAATTTTTTTTGTAAAGGAGGCAAGTGACATAGTAACGCAAAATATTTGTTACGCTACTGCCAAAGCATTAAAATTTGGTAAAGGACCAAGATTTTGGCAATATTTCTTATATATGGTGGCTCAAGAAGGTTTTTAAGGTTGTCAACATCATCAACTAACTATTTTTCTCAATCAGATAGCCCATCACTTAGTCAAATCTATGCAGGTGAACATTCGTTGTGCTCAGACGTTGTGCTTCTACTATAGGTGATGTTTTTCAAGGATGGGGGTCTACAGTATGAACATATGTTATCTAATAGGTATTTGATGATATTTAGGTTGTCTTTCACATGTGTGACTCATTCATAATATTAGGAGGTGATCAGAAGCTTACAAATCATGAACTCGTGTTTTTTTTATGTTTTTGTTGAAGAAGGTAGTAGCACAGTGAATTCATTGCACTTCCACATAGTCAATAGTTTAACCTTGAAATTTGAACCCAGACCTCTTAAAATTGATTCACATTGTTATGAAAAATGTCTTGAAGTGTTTTTCGGGTTAGAGCCTAATCCTTATGCATGTATTCAATGCAGTTTTTTAAAGATTCTCTTAGTCAAAAAAGTTCCCTAATTTCTAAAAAGTAGTTTTATATTCACTGCTACAAGAAGAAATTGAATCTTCTAGGGAATTTTGTTCATAAAGGGAAGAAATAATAGTTGTTTTTATCTATATATGATGATATTTTTATTAATAAAAAGGTTGGTCGGGGTTTGATAGAGAAGACATTGAGCATTGTACATTTTCATTAAAAATCTCAATGAAGGATGAAGGTTGAAGTCTATTTGTTCAAGGATTTGTGTGTCAGTCTTTTATGCTGATGTTTATCTCCTGTTTTTGTTTCATTATCTTATGTTATTTCCATACTTAAATGTCATGTCTTCAATGTTTAGTTAAGCAAAATTTATTTCAGAATTCAATTTTAAGTGCTTCATTATCGCTAGTTGAAAATTTTAGTGTTTTTCCTCCATTGTAATATCTAAAATTCATCCTCATCTAGATGATTTAGATGTTATCAATTCCATTACTCCTCTGATCACCTCTCTATTCACCATAAGGATTTCCTACCATGCCCCTATCTAAGGATTCCTCATCTTCCCATCATATCACTAAAAATAATTAGCTTAATATGACTCCATGCCCAATGGATTCTCCCTCTTCCCTACCATAAAACTTTTAGAAACCTATTCTTCTCTGATCTTAATACCTAGCCTAAAACCTAAGACAACCAAACATCTAAGTGACTAAATATTCATATAGAGAGATCCCTATCTGAAGCTGGAAGGGCTAGATTCTAGTTTTAAAGTGGTTTGTGGTTACCTTTGGGTTCATCTCCACATCTTGGAAGAATTATGAAGTGATAACATAGTGGCATCGTTGTCGGGGAACAAAAATCTTGAGAACTTCCTTGGGAAAATCTGATCATAAAGACAAATCTAGTTCCTGAGGGTGACAGTGAACTAGAGACAAAACATGTTGAATATTTACCCAAGTATTAGTGTTTCGAGAACCAGCTAAAATCATTTTATTTAGGAAAATATGGCTTCAAGAAGAATACATACTATGCATCATCTGGATCCCAATCCACCCGAGATCTTGACCAGTCCAAAGAAGCTATTTAGGAAAAAGATGCCTGCAAAAGAAATTAATACTAGTTTTCTAGAAAAATCTATGTCCCTCCTTGAAAGAGTAAAATCATTCGATGAGGTTCAATTTGATTTAAACTTTGAATATATTTTATTCATATTTAAATAAAAAACCAACCTATCAGAAGCAGTGTTTGGTCAAGCTAAGCTAAAATCCTATATTCCTTTTCAGAAAGGGAGTGTATCAGAAGCAGATAGGGATATATGGGTATAGTTTCATAAACTAGAACATCTTGTGCATCAGCTGCAAGAAGCTACTTCTAATCCCTCCACATTTCAACATCTAGTTCCAACAGTTTATTCTCCAATATTTTTTGCTCCATTGAATATTCCATCTTGTTCTTCTCCTATTATTTATGTTGTTTTCACTCCTTCCTCCTCATCAATTGTTCAAACAACAATCTCTCTACCTCATTCATCCTCATTACAGATCCAAAAGGTTAGCACAAGTCCAACTCACATATTCATGGTTGCTCGTTATTCTCCTTTAAATTTTCCAGGCTCATGGCATGATTTGCCACAAAATTATCGTTAGTGCTTGCCCTAGTTTGATGGTACAGGAGTTATTACAGCATAACAACATCTTGACAAGTTGAATGAATTTATATACCTAGAATAGGTAGACCATGAAGATGCTAAGTTAAGACTCTTTGCTTAATTCTTTTCAAGGGAAGTCAAGAAATGGTTTAGAACTCTACCAACTAGAACCATTGTCAATTTCTAGCAGCTTGAGAAAAGTTTCCTTTCCAGATGGGAAGTAAAGAAGAACCCCCTACAGATATTAGCTAAGTATGACAACCTAAAGAGAGGTCAAGGAGAATTAGTTCATGATTTTTCAGCCAGATTTAATAAGGTGTATAACTCAATACCTGCTAAGATAAAAACCCCTCAAGGGTTGGCTTTGCTTCATTACCCTGATGGTTTTGATTTTGAGCTTGCTTATCAGCTCAGAGAAAGGAATCCAACCACATTGAAGGATATGCAAAGAAATGTTGTTGGAGTGGAAACAAATCTACCGAACAAAAAAGCCAAAATGAAAGCTGAAAAGAGGGGAGTGGTTAAAGAGGAGCCTTCATCTTCATCAGTTAACAAGGTGGATTTTATGGTGAAAATAGTGGAAAAGTTGGTGGAAAGATTGACTTTGGAAAACAAATTTGTTGTTAGAGAGAAGTAGGCACCTCCTCAAGTAAGAAATCCAAATTTCTAAAGACCTCAAGTTCAAATAAAACAAAGAGAACAAATAAATCAGGGAGATCAGCAGAAAATCAGGCCTCCTTTCCAAGAGAATTTTGCAGAATATGAAGAAACAATAGAAGATCAAGATCAGATACATTATTTTGGTGAAGAGGAGGAAATAATATTTTTGACAAAGGAATAAAAATACTTGTTCTTTCAACCATAGGAAGACATCATGCTCATGGAATCGAAACATTACAATAAAGGGTACCAAAATGCAATCGTGGAAGTACAAAGATAGTATAACTTGAGAAACGAAAAGGTTCCAATAAATCCTCCAAATAATGGCCAATCTGATGTACTTGCTCCCAGTCAGAAGAAAGTTGATCCTGCAAAGGATATTTTAGAAAAGAAAGGCACATCCATTAAAGAGGTATAGAAAACTCAATCTGCTTTTAGTTTAGAAAATGAAATATCTAAAATCAAAATATCCATTCCATTTAATGCACTAGTCAAGAATGAGAAATGCAAAAGTCAAATTTTTAAAGCACTAAAGATAGGAGATGTTTCAAATACTGTTAATTTGAATGATGATCATCCTGAACTTCTATTTGGTCCAAAAGTTGAAGAAGATTCTCAAGATGGAGATGTTCCACCTTTTTATGTTAGCTTGAATGTACATGATTTGATCCTACATAATGCAATGTTAGACTCGGGTGCATCACATAACCTAATGCCAAAGTTTATCATGGAGAAACTTGGTTTGGACATAACATGCCCATATAAAGACCTATTTTCCTTTGATTCGAGTAAAGTGAAATGTATAGGTTTAATCAAGGATTTTGTTGTCTCTCTCACTCAAATTCCAGCAAAAATTATAGTGATGGATATAGTTGTTGTTGATATTATTCTAAAATTAGGTATGCTTTTATCAAGGTCATGAGCTGCAAAATTGTAAGGTACTTTACAGATGGATATGTAATATGCCACAATTCATGTTTTTGGACAGCCAAGGAGATTCTACAGAGAAAACTTGATGAAATACATGGTAAGTGGCAAGGAAAGCCTAATAATTTTCCTGTTTACTTAGTTCATTCTGATATGGATTCTTTTATATTGTATAATGACTTTTGTTTGGAGGAAGGAAGTCAAAATAGGGTCAGCTCATTAGAGGAGAAAGAAGGTGAATTGCACGAAAATAAATCAGAGCACAAAGATGAAGATGATGGTCTTTGGAACATGTATTTTGATGGAGCAGTTAGAAAAGAAGGGGATGGAGCTAGTGTGATGATAGTGTTGAGGCCTTGAAAATCGTTGCTTCAACACAAGGGTAAAACACTCGGTCCAGACCTTAAGACAGCTCCTTTTGCGTTTAGGTAGTGGCATTGATTAGGGATAATGGGACCAGTTTCCAAATGAAAGGTTATTGAATGAATGTATAATGCTTATAGTGAAGTGAAATATATGGATTTGCATTAATGAATTAAATGGGAAAACATATGCATTAATCTAGTCTATAACTTGGGATTGTTTAACATTTATCTAGATGTGATCTATAATGATTTTCCTTAGTAAATGACAATATAGATTGCGATTACTTTTTACTTTCACTGTTGAATTTTCATTACACTCTTGATTTCAACCAGCTGTTTGTTTGTGATGTAAGGAGATGTATGAATGAGTAAGCATTTTCACACTGGGGGGAAAGTGAACAAAGCAGGAAAATAACCAGGGTTTCGATTGGTCACAGAGGTAGTCCTCCATGAAAGGATGCACAGGAGGGAGCTGCACTCCCTCCTACAAGCAGGCTGTGGTTAGCAGGGGAAAAAAACCAATGGAAAATGACAGAGAGCCTTCAGAAGGAAGAGATAGAAGAAATGAAGAAGAGCAGGAGGGAACTAAGTCAAGGGAGCACAATGATGCATTGGAAAATGTGGAAGAAATCAAGGAACAAAGCACACATGGGACCATGCAAACCAAAAGTGGTGGTAACTCCCAGAGTCATTTTAAATGATCTAGCGCTGCAGGTGCACAGGGATCACATGCAAACATACGCAATCATTTTTAAATTCATGGGGTTGTGGCCCACTGAAAAAGCATTACAAACGTGGATTAAATACCAATGGAAACCAAAAGGCAACATTGAACTACATCTTAGGTCTAAGGGATTTTTCACTGTAGTTTTTGCAAACATTGAAGATAAGGATAGAGTGTTTGAAGGAGGGCAATACTTTTATGCTGCAGCAGGCCTCTATATGCGACCTTGGATTATGAACTTTGTTCCGGAATGAAAAAGTTTTACTTCAGTCCTAGTCTGGGTAAGACTCTACTCTCTACCTCTTGATTACTGGCAAATGGAATCTCTATCAACCATAGGAAATAAGTTAGGGCGTTTTGTCAAAGTTTCTGAGGCTACTAGAAGGGGAAAGTATACTTCCTTCGCTAGAATATGTGTGGAGATGGATTTCTTTGGAGTGCTGTTGGATGAGCTTATTCTGGAAGTGTTTGATGAGGAAAGGATACAAACAGTAGATTATGAACATATTCCATTCAGATGTCACAAATTTCATGAGCACGAACATCTGGTCAGAGACTGCCCTCTTAGTAAGACAGAGAACAAAAACAAAGCTGATATAATGAAGGATCCAGAAAGCTTCTTCAAGGTGGAACACAAAGGAAAATGGGGCAAAAGAGGACTAAGAACACGCAAAGCTACAGGGCAGTAAGTTAACCAGAACATGTTCCAAGTCCTTGAAGCAGACGAAGGTCCTACAGAAATTGATAAAGCAAAAGAAGGAAGCCCAATGGAGGAGGAGAAAGAAGAAGAAAGTGAGCAAACACAAGAAAACGAAAAAGTGAAAGAATTTATGATAAGTAATGCTGAACAGGAAATGGATCTTGAAATGACCCAAAGTGAGATGGATATGGAGGACCATGAACTCCAGGAAATTCTTGAGAAAGAGAACCTAGATTTATAAGGTTTCTTGAATCAAGGAACCAAAGAAGGGCTAGACTCATTACCTATAGAGGAGTTCAATAGGGTTCAGCAACTATTTTTATGGAAGACCCAAACCAAAGAGTTGGACAGACTAAAACACAATGATAGATAGGGCAACGAAGGAGTGAAAACGATGAAAAATACGGCAGGACTAGCACCCAGAATCCTAGGAAAGAAGAAGGGAAAAAAAAAGCAGAATGAGCTATTGATGGAATGCAGAAAGCTAATGATAGATTCAGGTAAGATGAAAGATCTATCTAGTTATTCCTTTACTAATATTTAATTATGAAGTTCACTTCTTGGAATATCAGAGGTCTAGGTAGTAAAAGGAAACAAAGGTTACTGAGTAATAGAATGAAACAAGCATCTCTGGATGTGATTTCATTCAGGAGACCAAGTGTTCCATTTAGAAGATAAGAGATATCCAAAGTAAATGGCTCAATAAATTTGAGTTTCTGGAAGTCAAAGCAAAGAATACAGCAGGAGGTATTCTCACACTGTGGAATCCACAAAAGATTGACTTAATAGATGTGGAGGCATCTAGGGATTATTTATCTGTAGTAATTCAACCAGTAGGAGATAAGGAAACCTACCTGGTTACAAATGTCTATGGCCCATGAAGAATGGATGGCAAACTTAGGCTTCTAAAATCTCTGGAGACTCTCAGAAATAGACATGTAGGAATACCCTGGATATTAGGGGGTGATTTCAACATGATTAAATCACTCACAGAAAAAAAAGGGGGAACTAGAGTTCTAGGCAAAGACTATGTGGCTTTTCAAACCTTTATTGATAAGATGAAGCTAGTGGATATTGAAATGCATAATGGAATCTTCACCTGGAACAATAAAAGAGGAGGAGAGTCTCAAGTAGCTTCCAAATGAGATAGATTCATAATCTCAGAGAATCTTATGCTCAATGACAAGGAAATGGTAGCAAGAGTGCTACCCTTTGGTGGTTCAGATCATTGGCCGATACAACTAGAGGTTCAGGGCATTGGTAACCCCAGGAACAAACCTTTTAGATTTGAGAATATCTGGCTTTCCCACCCAAATTTCATCAGCAACGTAACCAAATGGTGGGCAGAGGATATAAACATTCAGGGTACCAGAATGTTCCTCCTACAGAAAAGATTAAAACACATCAAGCTGCGGCTCAAAGACTAGAATAAGATTGAATTTGGAAATATCTTTGAAGAGAAAAAAATGATTGAAGGCAAACTGCAAGAACTTAACCAAACCCTTATCAGAGAAGGCCATGAAAAAGCACGATAGGATCAAGCCACCAAATATCAGCAACAATGGGAGAATATTTGCAGTCAAGAGGAAGTATTTTGGAGACAAAAATCTAGAGTCCAATGGCTAAAAGAAGGTGAACGCAATACCAGATTTTTTCACAAATCCACCATGGAAAACAGAGAACATAATAGAATTTCTTTGATTAAGGATAAAAGAGGAAATAATCTCAATTCTCATGAAGAAATAGAGGCAGTTCTAGTCTAGCACTTTAGAAACATAGCACAAGAAACCTGTTATGAAAGAGAACACTACATCCGAGACTTCACTAAGCACATACCCAGGATAGTTTCCAAAGAGGATAATGTTAACCTTTACAGGCTTGTGACCGAAGAGGAGGTAAGTGGGGTTCTCAAAGAAATGCAGAATGGTAAGGCACCAAGCCCGGATGGTTTCAATGTTGACTTCTTCAAAGCTTGCTGGAATATTGTCAAACAGGACATTCTGTAGGTAGTGGAAGATTCAAGGAGGCACAGAACCATTTTGAAAGCTTTGAATTCCTCCTTTATAGCCCTGATCCCTAAACAGGAGCTGGCTCAAACCCCTGATAGATTCAAACCTATAGCTCTATGCAATGTAGTTTACAAGATAATATCAAAGGTGGTTGCAAACAGGCTCAAACCCCTCTTACCTTCTCTAGTTTCAGGGGAACAATCTGGATATGTGGAAGGAAGGAAAATTCTTAATAACATCATCCAAGCTCATGAAGTGGTGCACTCTCTTACTAGTAAGAGAAAAGCTGGTATGATCACGCAACTGGATATAGCCAAAGCTTATGATAAACTGAATTGGAACTATATCAGGAAAGTTCTTATTGCTTTTGGGTTTGACCACAATTGGGTAAGGTGGATCCTGGCTTTGATTACTTCTTATAGTTTTTCAATTCTAGTCAATGGCTCTCCTTCGAAGACTTTTACCCCTTCCAGGGACCTTAGGCAGGGTGACCCTCTCTCTCCCTTTCTCTTCATTCTCATGATGGAAGGACTAGGCAGGGCTATCAAGTATGCAAAAGTAGTTGGTAACATCAGGGGTATACAACTCTCCGACAATGGACAGGCCTTAACTCATCAACAATTTATGGATGATATCATGTTGCAAGGAATACCCACAGTCAAAGAAGCTCTTGCTTACAAACAAATCCTCAATGATTTTGCCATGGCCTCTGGTTTGGAAGTTAATCTTTCCAAATCTAAGATTTGTTTCTTCAATACTGATATTGCTATTCAAAGGAACATATCCAGAATTCTGGGCTTCCAAAGAGACTCTCTCCCTTCGAAATACCTGGGGCTTCCATTAACTGCAAAACCATTACACAAGAGTATTTGGAAGCCGATGATTAGTAAGCTGCAAGACAAGACCAGGAAATGGACAATGAGATCATTAAACTTAGCTGGTAGGTTGGTCCTCACAAAGGCTATGCTTCAATCAATCCCAATCTTTATGCTTTCAGCTATCCCTACCCCTAAAGGAATTCTACATCAAATGAGAAACATACAAAGAGACTTTCTATGGGGAAAGGGGGAAGAAAAGAAGAAATGGGCCTTAGTTGCCTGGGAAAAAATATGCAAACCCAAAAACCACGGGGGTCTTGGATTGGATGATCCCAAGATTCTTTGTAAGGTTCTAGGGGCAAAACTATGGTGGTGATGGATAAAGGAACCAGAAGCACAATGGGCTATCACTTGGAAAGAAAAATATGCAAGTGCTTTGCTAGATAATGATCACATAAGGATGGATGGGAATATAAGAGGATTTCATATTTGGAATAAACCCTGGGATAACAGAAGCCTAATTCAAGACCATAGCTTCTGGGAAATTAGAGAGGGAAACTTAGCCTTATTCTGGGAGGATACATGGCAACAAGAACCTATTCTATTACAGGAGGACCTGGAGGACCTCAAAGCAGAGACAGATACCAAGGAGCTCACCCAGGTAAAGGATTTTTGGGATCAAACTAATAGTTCAGGGAAATGGAGAAAATGGAGAAAACTTGACCTTCGAAATGACAGTCATCTAAAAACTAAGGTCGAAAGACTTATGAAAATGTTGGAGCAAAGGAAAATTCTAGTTTCAAGGGGGCATGACCAGCTGAGATGGGGCAACAACAATGAGGGGAACTTCAATCTCAAAGAAGCTAAACTCATACTCCTTGAACTTGATCCCCATGCTCCTAACAGGATTTGGCAAAACCTTTGGAAGCATCAGGGTTGGATGAAAATTAAACTTTTTCTGTGGCTAGTTCTGCAAAGGAAAATCCTGACCTGGGATAATATTAGGAAAAGGGGATTCCTAGGGCCTTCTAGATGCCAACTCTGTGAGGCTCAAGAGGAGACCATGGAACATCTTCTCAACAATTGCATTTTCACCTCCAAATTATGGGATTCTTTCGCAGCTATCTTCCAAAAATATGACAGAGATATGGGATGTCTTTTCAATACTCTCACCAAATGGAGAAAGAACTTTTTGGATAATGATGTTCTTAGTTCTGCATAGGCTCTTACACCAAGCTTCATAATTTGGAATGTTTGGAAAGAAAGGAACAATAGGATCTTCAAGAATGTTAAGAATTCTTCCCATAATATTTATGATCTGATCCTAAACCAAATTAAGGAAACAGTTAGTACTACCATTCGAAATCTTCCCTTGAATCCCCCTTCGGCCACAGACTAGAGGATTCTCTGCCAGCTAGATTTGCAGGGACTTGTTCCTTAGGGCTTAGTCAGGAAAGCTTCTATTGTGGATCCTGAGCTAGACTTCTGGCATCCTCCCCCTAAGGGCTTTCTCAAATTCAACATCGATGGGGCTTCCAAAGGTAATCCGGGCAAGGCAGGCCATGGAGGGGTGTTACGGGATGACAGGGGAGATATTCTATTTATCTTTCATGGCCACTTAGGAAAGGCCACCAACAACATGGCGGAGTTAATGGCCATGGAACAATGTCTTGAGTTCCTGGTTCAGGAAAATTGTCAAAATACAATTAATGAAGTTGACTCCGAGCTGGTCATCAACTCAGTCAAAAGAATAAGCTGGGGAACAAAACCGGAAAAAGCCTCTTCAAAATGGAGGCTAATTCAAGTCTTCCAATGGATTCATAGTCATCTACAGAGCCTGAGAATAGTCAATTTTGCACATGTGCAAAGAAAGGCCAACAAACTAGCAGATTTGCTAGCCAATCAAGGAGTGATCTGCACAGATAATAGGGCAGTGATGAATTAGTGAGAGTTCCCTAGAAACAAACTAAAGATGGAGTGTCAAAACCAAGCAAATGAAGACAATACAGTGTTCCTTAAGAGAGACATGGAGACGGGTACAGTTAACCAGCAAGTGTATGTTCAGAGGCATGCTCACAATGGGGTCTTTTGAAACGGTATGGAAAGGTTAACCAGAGATTCCCGGATTAATTGGTGCACTGAAATTTCTAGTTGTACTGACGAGGACAAAAGAGCTTCAAGGGTTGTAGGAAGGAAGGCGCAGAATGCTTCACACATCGGGTCAAGGAGGGTTGACGATACAAACAATAGGGAGCAAATGAAACTTGAATACCACAAAACCAGAGATTTTTCTTTCCAGCCCTTCTCACCGCGACCGAGCGGTTTTCTATTGATCACGGCCCTCACAAGTGGGAAGCGGTATTTTATTTTCGGGAGCGATTCCACTCGGTGAGCTCCATGTGGTGGTGGGGTCGGGAGGAAAACCACCCTTATTGCATGCTAAATTCATGAAAGTAGGCAGGCGCGATATCTATCTCCACCATTGGATCTCACAAGGCGTTTCAACGATTCAGATCACTCGGGCAGGTTTGTGAACCCTTGCGGTTAATGGTGAGCATATTTTTATCGCGGGATTGGTCTACAGCCATTAGATCAATCAGAAAAGTTCAACAGTCGAGATTAAAGAGGAATGCTAGGTCTGGCGAGAAAAGAGTTCCCAGGGGACAAGAGGCTCATCGGGCAGGCAACCGAACCCAAGTTTAAGAATTCGGGCAGATTTATTGCCTTTACATGCAAACAAACATATGTTCTTTTCGGATCCGAATCCAAAATCATATATTTTGCTTTTGAGAAATGTAAAGTTTGAAGATAGGGGTAGGGTATAGTTTATTAAGGTATCTCTTCATTCACAAAGCATGGGAGTTTTGATGTATTCTATGTACTTTATTTTTTGATTAACGAATTAGAAGGTCTGACTCTTGCATTAGCAAAAAAAGACAATATAGATTGCTCAAACACCAATGGAAATGAAAATATTTCAAGATGATTACTTTAATTAAATATTTAATCAAAATAATGAGTATAACTTATATCACATTCAGAATATCAAAGCAAATTGGTTAACATGTAAAAAATATCAATGGCAGCATGATTAGAAATGAATAAATGTAACACTATTCTTTAAATACCATGTAATAGGAAATTTGAAAAGATAAATTCACTATTTATTTATGAAAAAAACATAGGTACAAAGATATAAATACCAGATGAACATTGCTCAACTCATAAAAGAAATAGCAACAATTTATTCCTTCCCACAAAGATAATTCTAGGAGTACAATAGTGCAACTTCTCAAAAATCTTTATGAAAATTCCTAAACAATGTTCGAATCGTTATATTGAGAAAAGGATGAAAGTACAATAGTGCGAGCTTTCGTAAGCCTTTTGTCATAAAATTTAGGACCTTTATTTCATACAACAAGTAAGCTTAAATAGCATAAAACAACTAAATCTATTGTGTAGAGCATTGAGGGCATTTAAATAGATCCCTTCAATATGCTTAAAGAAAAACAGTTTTTTGGTAGCAATGTTCTGAAAGTGATTTGTTGCCTTCATCAGCTTTGTTTGTTGCATCAGATTTTCTAGATGTTTATATGTCTGTTTCAACTGAACTACCGCTTATCAGTACAGTTGTCTTCCCCTGTCACGAACCTGAACAAGGAAAACAGGAATCGATAAGCTAGAAATAATTAATTAATAATTTTCATTAATATTAATAATTTAATATTAATAGGGTGGATGCGAACTAGGGTTAGGTGAAGAAACCCTAACGGAGCCATCGGCTCTGTACAGCAGACGCGTCAAGCCGGCAAGCACAGCGCTGCAGCGTGACAGAGCTGCAGGAACCTAGCAAAGACAATGGATCAGCCCCAGGGGGGGGCGTCAGAGCCCTCCCCCACACAACGCCCACCTGAATCGACAGTCATCTTTGGTTCAGTGAGTCAGGAAATACTGGACAGAGGAAAACAGCAGTACAAGGAGGACAGTGAGAAGGATCACCAGACAAACAAGGACAGTCACGAGCCAGAAGGAAATGATAATCTGGATCAACGGCAAAGAGTTTTCTCTTCTACGTGCCGACCTATCGCCAAGGAAAGGCCGAGAATCGAGTTGTCGGGAAATATAATAGATGAAAGAATAGAGTATATGACCGAACATGCCCTCATTGGGAAGTTCATTGGCTTTTGGCCGACTGAAAGAGCCTTATATGGATGGATAGCGGCGAAGTGGAAACCCAAAGGGGACGTTACCCTTCAGCTGGGGCCAAAGGGTTTCTTCACTGCAATCTTTGTTTGTCTAGAGGATAAATACAGAATCCTGGAAGGAGGGCCTTACTTTTTCAATGCAGCAGGACTCTATCTTAGGGAATGGATCCCCAGATTCAACCCAGACAAAGAAGATCTGACTCGGGCCCCTGTCTGGATCAGACTCTATTCCCTTCCAGATGAATACTGGGACGAAAGAATACTCAAGGGCATTGGAGATAGGGTGGGAGAATACATCAGAACAGCCGAAGAAACTAAAATGCGTAAGTACATATCATACGCACGAATCTGTGTTTTTATCCGCTTGAATGAAGCTCTACCAGAGTCAATCACTCTTTCCCATAGAGATGAAGAATGGACCCAGCCGCTGGATTATGAGCACGTTCCCTTTAGATGCAGAAGATGCCATGCTTTAGGACATCTCTTCAGGGATTGCCCTCTCAATGTCAATGGCTATACCCCTGCTCCTTCTAAGAATCAAACTCAGGATGGCTTCACCAAGGTTACTCACAGAAAACGCTCGCATAAGAAGCCTCAAAATGGTCCTAAACCCCAGCCCAACAAGCCCTCCAATGTTGCATCCAAGAACAGCTTTGATATACTCGCCCAAACCTCTGAAGACCAGCCCCTTACCTCGGATCCCTTCCCCTCGCGCCCATCTTCTTCATCCCACCCACCCCCCATCGATCCATCCTCCAAATCCTCTGTTCCTTCCGCTCCCTCATCCATCCTCAACACAGACCCCGAGCAGCCTAACAAGAACATGGAAGTTGATGGAAAGGAGGACGCTTACCAAGACTCAGAATACCACAAGGATGAAAGCGAACAAGTGCAGCAAATGGACGAAGGAACGGAGAGCGTCGATCTCAACGGTCTAGAAATTCTGGAGCTAGAAACAGCATGCAGAAAAAGGGCTTACGAATCCATCTCAGAGCTACAACTCGATAAGCTCGAAATGGTTATCTCCAGGGCCTATCATCAACACCAACTTGGGATACAACCAGGCAATCACTGGGATAGCCACCTACGGCCAAAAGACTCCAAGAAGAGGGGACGGAAGACAGATCTTCAGCGAACTATCGAAGTAGGAAAAATCCTGGTTGACTCAGGTAGATATGCAAAGTTAACGAAGTACTACAGTCCCTCCACCAGTAGTTGATCAATGAAGCTCGCATCCTGGAATCTAAGAGGGCTTAACAGCCCCGGAAAACTACGAATGTTGAAGAATATGATAAAAATGGAAAAGCCTCAGATGTGCTTTCTCCAGGAAACAAAATGTAACAGTTCTACCCTAGAAGAGATACTCTCCAAGGCCTGGCCAGGTTGTCGATCTGTAGCTGTAGACGCCATGGGAGCTTCAGGGGGGCTAGCTATTGTATGGAACTCCCAAGCGGTTACTCTCAAGGATTTTCATGCCTCTCATCACTTCATTCAAGCAGTCTTCCACATCCTGGGTACCAACATTCATGGCAACCTAACCAACGTCTACTTTCCGCAAGACACAGGCAGCAAAATCAGGCTCCTTGATACTATTGAAGTCCTTAGCAACAACAGAAGTCACCCACTATGGATAATGGCAGGGGATTTCAATATGATTACCAATAGCGAGGAAAAGATTGGCGGAAGATATAGATTGGAGCCGGACGCTGCACGCTTCAAGGACTTCATCCAAGCAACTTCCCTCATCGACATGCCATTCTGCAATGGAACCTTCACTTGGAGCAATCGCAGAGCTGGTAACTCCCGTATTGCCTCCAAATTGGACCGATTTCTTATTTCTGATAACTCAGTGCACCTCGGCGGAGACCTCTCAGCGGAAATTCTTGCCCATTCGGGGTCGGATCACTGGCCCATAGCACTGCAATGGAGAAGACCCGGAGATCAGACAAAAAGACCATTCCGATTCGAAAGTTTCTGGCTATCTCATCCCACATTCAAGGACTTCGTCAAAACGACCTGGGCCTCTTTCCTCCCACCGAAAGGAGCACGGATGTATCAATTTCAACAGAAGCTGAGGTTCCTAAAAAATCAACTAAAAATATGGAACCGGGAGACTTTTGGAAATATATTCAAGGCGCAACAAGATCTGCAACAAGAACTGGTGAATCTCCAACAAAAAGTAATTACAGAGGGACACTCGGAGACCACCCTGAACCAAGAAAGACTCATCAACAGTCAGATGGAAGCCAGAAGGAAACAGGAGGAAATTTACTGGAGACAAAAATCAAGAGTCAGGTGGCTGAAAGAAGGGGAGCGCAACACAAAGTTTTTTCACAGAACTACAGTGCAGAGAAGGATACACAACTCCATCCCCTTCATCCAAAAACAGACAGGGGAAAGAGTCGAATCGCATGCAGAAATTGAAGAAGCACTCCTGGACCATTTCCAACTTGTCCATAAGGAACCAGCAAATGATAGGCAACCGGCAATTGAAAAAATAATCAGCAATGTGCCAAAAATCATAACGGAGGATCACAATCAGCTTCTTATGAGTCCCATTCTTCCCCAGGAGGTAGACGAAGCAATGAAGCAGCTCAAAGAAGGTAAAGCCCCAGGCCCGGATGGATTTACCACCACATTCTTCCATGCTTTCTGGGACTTGATAAAATTGGAGGTGTGGCAAATTGTTGAGGAATCCAGAACCACACGTTGGCTCCTCCCCTCCCTCAACTCCACTTTTATCACTCTCATCCCCAAAGAGGAGAACTCCATCACACCCGACAAGTTCAGGCCCATTGCCCTATGCAATGTCATCTACAAAGTCATAACCAAAGTCATCTCCAACAGATTGAAGCCCCTCCTACCTATGCTTATATCGCCGGAACAGTCAGGGTACGTGGAAGGTCGACAAATAATGGACGGCATCCTCCTCACGCATGAGATTATCCATTCCCTCAAGCACTCTAAGCAGGCAGGTATGATTCTCAAACTGGATCTCTCAAAAACCTTTGATAAGCTTAGTTGGTCCTACATTCAACAGATGTTAAAAGCTTTTGGATTTGATTCCATGTGGATCCGCTGGATCATGAACCTTATAACCTCCTCTCACTTTTCCATCCTGATAAATGGCATCCCCTCCCGCCCTTTCAAGCCCTCGCGTGGTATAAGGCAAGGTGATCCCTTATCCCCCTTCCTCTTTGTTCTGATGGCGGAGGGTCTTGGTAGACACATAAAACATGCCCTCCACTCTCAACAGCTTAAGGGCATCTCGATTCACCACACCCCTGCTACTTCTCATCAACAATTTGTTGATGATACTATGCTCTATGGTTATCCCTCTACCCAGGAAGCAGCTCAATTCAAATCCCTCCTCAACGACTTCGCGGAGGCCTCTGGAACCCAGGTCAATACCTCCAAGTCGCAGATTTTTTTCTTTCACACCCCGTCTCAGGTCAAATCTGCTATTACTCGCATTCTGGGCATCCCTGCAGCGACGCTGCCCTCCAAATATCTCGGCGCTCCCCTCACTGCCTCTGCCTTAAAACAGCCAGCTTGGAGCACCCTTCTTGAAAAGCTTGAGTCCCGCCTCAACCTCTGGACCTACAGATCTCTCAACCTCGCCAGCCGGGTAGTGCTTATTAAATCCGTCCTTCAATCCATGCCTCTCTATCTTTTTTCAGTTCTTGCAGCA
This sequence comes from Pinus tabuliformis, assembly GCA_031772625.1. Lineage (NCBI taxonomy): Eukaryota > Viridiplantae > Streptophyta > Pinopsida > Pinales > Pinaceae > Pinus > Pinus tabuliformis. Next base: position 692,745,028 of record CM062815.1, read on the forward strand.
CCTAAGTGGGTCATAAAAAGAATCAGAAACCTACAGCGCGATTTTCTTTGGGGCAGCTCAGCCACAAATCGCAAATGGGCTCTGGTTAAGTGGTCCACTGTTTGCATGCCAAAAGGCAATGGTGGCATTGGCCTTCGGGATCCAAAGCACAGTAACGCTATCATGAATGCCAAGATCTGGTGGCAATGGATCACAAACCCGGAAAAGCCTTGGGTCAAAATCTGGACAGCCAAGTATGCCAACCACAGACCTCCAGAAGAACTCATCAGGTTCACGCCCACTGAGAAAGGGTCCTTAATTTGGAACGCTGCCAAGCAGCACTATCACTTAATCCAACAGCACAGCTTTTGGGAGATTAGGAATGGGAAACTAGCAAGATTTTGGTCTGACGCCTGGAATCAAATGCCCAGGCTAACCAGCACCCTCCCTCCAACTCTTTTACCAATCAGACAGGAGCAGCTACGGGACAAGGTCCATCTTTTCTGGACACAGGAAGGGGAGCAGGGATACAGGAAATGGAAACGAAGTAATCAAATTCTCACCAATGCCAACAGCAAGGAAGTGGAAGACCTTGGGGAAGAATTAAGGAAGCGAAGAATTCGGTATCATGAAGGCCATGACATTCTCAGATGGGGGTATCGACCCAAAGGAACCTACACTACAGCCGAAGCCTACAAGCTGGTTAGTAACCCTCCTCCTTCTACCGATTCATTATGGGGTAATCTATGGGATCTAGGATCTTGGCCCAAAATTTCCCACTTCCTCTGGCTAGTAGGGCATAAAAAGATCCTCACCTGGGATCGACTCAGAAGAAGAGGCTTTCAAGGCCCTTCCTTGTGCCATAACTGCTTTCAACACGAAGAAACCCTCCAGCACCTTCTAGCTTCTTGCCCTCTAGCCAACCAGATATGGGAAAAAATAAGTTTCAGATGCCAAAAACGATGCAGAGCAGATGACGACATCATCAGCACTCTTAGGCTATGGCCAAAAAGCCCCTACAACTGTGAGCTCCTCAACCACTTATGGAGAATCATCCCAGGCATAGCCTTATGGAACATCTGGAAGGAGAGGAATAAGCGCATCTTCAAAAACGCAAGCTCCCGCTTTGAGGAAGTTTGGCACAGAATTCAAGGAAATCTTCATGAAACCATGATGCTCAGAACTTGGCCGAAGGAAGATTACCCCTCAACTGACAATGAGCGAAACATCCTCAACAATTGGCAGCTGCAACTGCCACAGGCAGACAACAAGCAGCGATCTTCCAACAGCTCCAGCACAGCAGATAGCTGCTGGAAACCTCCCCCCAACAATTCCTTCAAACTCAACTTTGATGGGGCGTCCAAGGGAAATCCTGGAGCTGCGGGATTTGGAGGAATTCTAAGGAACCATGCTGGCACTCCCTTGCAAGTCTACTTTGGAAATATGGGGTGGGACACTAACAATTCGGCCGAGCTAGAGGGCCTATGGCAAGGTCTCCTACTAGCGGATCAGCTCAATCTCCAACCCCTGATTGTGGAAGGGGACTCCCAATTGCTCATCAACATTGCTACACACTTACAGAATGGATCCCAAGCCAGGAAAATCGCCCCAAGTTGGAGACTAGAAGCCAGGCTAAATATCATGGAGCAATTTCTCAGAAATAACAAAGCCATTTCCTTCAATCACACAAGAAGAGAAGGCAACAAGATTGCGGACCTATTAGCCAATGTTGGGGTTGAAAACAACCAGGTTATCCGCTCAGGATCCATGGCTATCATTCAAAACCAGCAACAAGCACAGGAACTCAATTGCCTCATCCAAAAAGATGCAGGCCACCCGGATGCGGGTGATGGTACAGGTGTTATGGCAAGGCCACATGGCCAGCGAGAGCTGCCACGAGCCAGCCCGTGGAGGGATGAAATACATTACGAAGGAGAAATAAATGAAGGAGCTCTCGCTCCATTCCGTAACGACATTTATGGTGGTAGGCGGTGAGAGCAGAGCGCATTCATGGCGCTCAAGTTTCAAGAGAATGCCATGGGAATTAAGGTGGGAGCAAGGTTGGTGCTGCGACATTCTCAGCAAGACCAGCTCGCTGTGCAGAAGTGCTGGAACATTCTCTGCCTTCTGGTAGACTCTGGGGACTCTAAACCACCCGCATTGCAAGGGAGAGATAGCTCTGCTGGGAATTGGAACCGTGAGGTGGAAGCTCTGTTTCGAGCAGCCAGTTCCTTCGTCAATATGGCCAGAACAAGAGAACGGCAACCATGTCGAAGAGGATCTGGTCGTGGGAGATCTTCTCGCCCTCCAGCAGCAGAAGCACACCACCATTGTTGCTGCTGTTACTGTTTTCGCCGAGTTGGAGCTCCCCACCTGCAAGCATCTCAGTTCTTGGACTCCTGCAATCCGAATGAGGGACCGCCAGGACCGCCAGCGCTTCCAGCATTTGGCACCGCCGTTTTCAATTTGGGAAATCTTAATGCCCATATTTCAGTCCTCTTCGTCAGGGACGCAGAGGAGGACCATGCTGGGGCAAGCAGCAGAGAATTGCCCTCTGCGAACCAGTCGGACAAGGCTGAGGGACAAGCAACCGATGCAAAAGGAAAGGCGCCCGTCCAAACTCAGACGCAGGAGGCGTCAACGTCCAGAGTTCAGGCAGACCCCCAGGATGGCTATGGGTGGGTCCCGATCGTGGAGATGGCGCCGGAGGAGATGGAACCAGAGGAGTAGCTCCACCATCCATCTTCGATTCAGGTCCTGTTTTGTGGTCTTCTGTCTCGGTCGCTTACTATGTATGGGATAAAATGTATGCTTTTGAATGGGTCTGGTAATTTGTCTGTAGGTCTTTCTCTGTTTTTGATTCAGTCACTTAGTACTTTCTGGGAGTTTGCAAATGTCCAAGGTTGCCCCTGCGAGGGTAGTTTTTTGAGTCACAGCCCCTGCGAGGGCAATGTCAAAGTTAAATGATGAATTTTGATGAGGTTTTGAGGCAGCTTGAGCACAAATGCAAGCAAATGCCAGCTGCAAACCCATAGTGCCATCGCTGGCCATGGGAAACTAGTTTCACTGCATGTAATTTCACTTTGTACATAATATAATTTCCTAGAGTAGTCTTACTGAGAAAAAAAAAATAATTTAATATTAATACAATTTACTAATAATTAATTTTAATACATTAATTATTATTAATATTAATGAAAATTTAAAATAAATAAATAAAATATAAATTAATTAATTAATAATAAATTAATAAATAAATATTTCTCTTCAAATCTAAAATTCTTAAAACAAAGTCGACATTCATCTCATCCTACAACCCACTTTCCTCACAACTATTTATTTACCTCAATTAAGCTCTTCTTCTACCAGCATTCAAGAAAGTCCTGATGATGGATCCCAGATGGGATTTGAAACGTTGACGAAAAATGGTTTTTACTGTGGATTCTCTGGTAACTATGTTTAAAGCTAGAAATAAATGAGACTGATAAGTGAGTTTTATTTGAAACAAATCACTTTTGCAGGAAATCGAGAAAAACACAGAGTCATAATACATTTCGAACACAACCATCATGGAGAGTAATGCAGAGTGAGGTTTGTGGTAAGACAAGTCGTACTTTTATGATCTTATTGCAAACTCACATTCGCTTTTAGACCAGGGGTTGAACTCACAATAATCGTAATCAGAATGGGCAGAGGAGGAATGTCTTAAGGCCCGTGTCTAGCTATATTTCATATCGCAATAACAGAGCAGTATAACACCAACAGTCTTGAAATATTTGCGATCTGCGGGATGACGTGGCAAATGGCTTGGGTTTGATCGCATATCACAATCACATTTGGCAGGAGTCTTTGGAATAAGCGACATGGCCAAAATAACTGTGATAGTCATGGACATGATATTTTTATGAATTGACATATAATTTTTATCGGTTCCGGGGCTTATTGCAAATTGCAATCGACATGTGAAAAGTTTAAGATTGTGATTCTTGTAATTGTGCATACACGGGGGATTTATGAATTAGAGTGAAATCGTAGGTTTGATGGACTAATCACAATCGCAAATCAGCACAGGTAGTGGGGCATGGAATTTTGGAAATTGTGATAGCTCCGGACGTGGGGGATTTATGGAATGGATTTTATAATCCCATCGGGTGGAGGCTTTATCTCATATCACAATTCTTTAAGGTGTGAGACTTAATTTCTATGGTTTATTGTGATAGCCATGAACGCAGGATTTTATGGATTGGCATGTATAATCTCATTGGGTTTGGGCTTTATCGCATATCAAAATTCTTTAAGGTATGAGACTTAAGTTTTGTGGTTTATTGTGATAGCTACAGACACGGGGAATCATAGGATCGTATTAATCTTGTCGTTGGGTCTGGTCTAATCGCAATTGCACTGGATAATGGTGGAGGGGTCTCGAGCCTTCGAAAACTTTGCGATGCGGGAAGCGGGATGAGTCAGAGTTTATGAAGAATAAAACCTTTGGGAATTAAAACTCCAATATTTTTTATTTTTTTTAATTGAATAACCCATATTTTCTAATACTTGAGGTTTTATAAAGCCTAAGTATAGTCTTGGTCTCAGGGGCTGTTAAAATTTGGGTTTTTTTTTTTGGATAATCAAGGTTTAATACTTGGGCTTTAATTAAAAATCCTAAGTATTAAACTTTGGTTATAGTTCTTTATTAACAATTTTTATGTTGATTTTCTAAAACTAAAGGGTCCCTATTTTAATATAATAAATTTCATAGGAAAATTATAATAGATTAAAATGGGGGTTGTTGAACAGTACAACAATTGGCGATTCATTGGAAGAACCAGTTATCTTTGATAAATGAAATTTTCCAAAAATTTAGTAAAAATAATCTAAGTGGAAACTACTTTTCGAAACATTTAGATAAATAAAATTACTCTGACTATAAAACTCATTAAATTGCAATTTTTGATAAAAACCTTTTGTGAATGAAAAACTTCTATTTACTTGTATCAGTCATTAATCAGTTTATAAAATAATGTAGGGACGGATTTTACGACTTAGTTTGTAGTGTACTCCTTTGTCACGGGTAGAGACACTACTTCCAATAGGCATTCATAGCCTCGGCAAGGTTACCTTTTAACCAACAACAATCCAGTGTCCCATCCATTTAATAGTGCAATAATTAGAGGTAAATTTTATTTTTCTTTACTTTTTTTATACTAAAAATCCATTTTCCTAGTTTGGTAGCCAGATAACGACAATGACATTCTCTGGTAATAATTAAAACTAAACAAGTTGGCTCGTGATGAGACCCCTTGTCTTATAATTAAAAATCATAAGCCATTATCCTGATTTTGTGTTCAGTGTGGTAATGTCAATTTAACTGGCTCCCTATAAACATGGTAAATAAACTCGTGATGAAACCTCTTATCTTTTTAGATTTATTATATTTTAGAATTACACTCTCAAAAAATTCCCTTTTTAATGGGTGGGGAGGACTATTGACTCCTTAATATTTTTGGATGACAAATCCGAGTTGAAAGTTTTTAGTTGTAAGATGGTCTTTACTTTTTAAGGATAACCTTTTTGACTAAAACTAGAGTAAAAGGATATAATTTTTGAGGTGTTTTAAAGATTTTACAATTTAATGGAAAAGATTTTCAGAGTTATATAATTTTTATCTAATTTTCAATTTTGGTAACCACTTCTTAAAAATTCCTATCTTCAAATTGAAAAAATAAAATAAAAAAATCAATAGATGTTTGAAAATTCAATAGAGTACTATTTAACATTTTATTAACAAAATTTAGTATATAATAAAGTGTCTATCTTTAGTTTATATTATACATTGAGCTCAGTTAACAGAAAAATGGGCATAGGTTCTAATTTGAATAGCTCCAGACCACAAAGAAGCAGTGCATGTAGGCCCCATCAATGTCAGAGTACACAAGAGAGGATACTTCATCGAGAGAGTAGACTTCGCAAGAATAAAAGAACATTATCTCACAAGCAGCCCTGAGCAATATAGAAATCCCCAAAACGATTCCATAATCTTAATAAATTGCAGCGACATATACAATGGAAGTGACTTTTTTTTACAAATTTTATTCTTTATTCTATTTTTTTTTTAAGAAATTAGGAAAGAATTTCTTTAAGATGAGCCCATTTACAGGAAGAGAATCTCTCCTTCTTGATAAATCTTGAAGTATAAATGTAGATGGGCTTATCTATTCAAAAATCTGAAATGGACCATGACATAATTTTTGAAATTTGGTATGTTTCCCTTTTTCTTCGTGTGCTTTGTCCCACTTGAGAACTAGATCTCCAACTTGGAAGGATATTTGTGTGACTAAACTTGCATCAAAAGAAGATTTCACCATCTGTTGATGTTTGGTGTGTGTGAGTTTTGCCTTTTCCCTTTCTTCTAGTTTTAGGATTTGTGAATTTGTTAATTGTAACGAAGAAGAAAGTGTTTCTTTAATAAATTGAACTAGGGCTAATGAAGGAAAAGCTAAATGTGATGGAATGATGGCTTCATTCCCATAGATTAGGTTAAATGTAGAAGTGCATACAGAGTTATTTTATCAGCCCAAAGAGCAAATATTAAAGCTTTGTGCCAGTTTGTTTGATTTTGATCTATAGTTCTTTTGATTATTCAAAAGAGATTTTTATTAGTGGATTATGCCAAACCGTTTCCCTCGGGATAGTAATTAGCATAATATTTTAGTTTAAAGCCTCTTCTAATTGCAAATTCAATCATACTCGTACTCGAAAAATAAGATGCATTATCAAATATAAGTGCAGAAGGCAAACCAAATCTCGTTGTTAGGGTCCTATAATAATAGGATTCATAATTTTGAATTGGCTACGGTTATTCTTGTAATATTGTAAATACTTTTCCTTTCTGCAAAATGTTTTCCATATTAAAAATTAAAAAATGTAAAGAGGGTATGTCCTAAAATAATAATCAAAGGACAAAAAGAAAGAAAAAGATCAAAAAACTGAAAAATATGAACCCCAAAAAGAAATAAAAATAGATCATGAAAGTCTGCAAATTCAAATGCCGCTACTTTTTACTTTACTATGTAAAATAAGATTGGGTGCATCTTGTCATAAATGCCACAATCCATGATGGTCAAATAGCTTAATCTTGACTCATTCATGCTTTAAATTTCATGTTGATAGATAGAGAATAAAGATCTAGCCAAACTGTTTAACCTTTGCAGATCAGTAGTTAAGTAGAGAATAAAAATGATCTCATCAGTTTAATCTGAGCCATTGGAAGTTATAAGGCTAGAATTAGATAGTTTTCTTGTCAAAAGAAAAGGAAATAAAGGGTCAGCAAGCTCAAATGCACCCAATAAATGAAGCAAAAATGTTAGGATAAATAAAGGGTAGGTAGAAGAAAGGTTGCAAATGCACAAGGTTTCTGATTCAAAAGCACATTTATCATGCTTAATCCTATGTTTCATGTGCAGGAGAAATTGTGAGAAAGAAAGGACATTTACCAATTTTTTTTTACTAATTTCCCCTCATTTAACTACACCCCCACATGCTTATTTGCTAATTTCCCCATTATCCCTTCATCACTTATACCTTTTTTCCCCTCATTTTGACCTTTACCTTTTGGTTTCACACATTCCCCTAGAAATTACCCTTCAAAAATCATCCCCCCTTCCCAAAAACCCTTTTCCCTAGTGTGAAACCCATTCCCCATTACAAATAACACTTTCCCCCCTTATTAATTTCCCTTTCCCCTTGAAAACCCATAAAAACCCCCTTATCCTAAGTTTTTATGCCCCCGCTTTATCTAATTAATTTCCCCGCTTCATATTTCCCCGATACCCTTTTTTGACCCACCAACTCTTGGTGTAGTTAAAAAACCCCCACCACATAATCCATGGTGCCACCTTAATACCCGCTATTTATATCGAAATTCCCAACATTATTGGTTAAATAATTACAATTAACTGTAATTAAATCCCAGGCCCCGCAAATCCCTTTCCTGATTCTATCCATGCAGCTTAACCATGTGATAGCCCTGTGATATCCTACCCCCAGATCCGACGGCGTAAAGCCATATCGCGCGGGTTCATCCTCCAATCGATAACAGCACGAGAATCACGATTTTGCCTGGGCATTGTTCTATGACATGGTGGCACCAGGTGAGATCGCGTGCTCGCGAAAAATACCGCCCACCCTCTAAAAGTGGTGCGATGGCCCAGAAAACCACCTCCCCACATAAACCACAAATTTCCCACTATTCATTGATTATTTCTGCATCAAAATGTGACTGTTACCCGTTAAAAGGCTAACAAAGCCCTAATTCGCTCTTTTCTTGCATTTTCATTGTAAATTGCTGCTTAGCCATTTGCAACACCCTGAAACCTCTGCGACCAATTTAACCACTGTCTGTCACCTTAAGAAGCTCCAAATAGCCAATTGAAGCAACCAGTTGACATTTGAAGCCATCATACCCTCTGCATTCACCATTGAACCCAGTTTGCAAGCCAAACCATTGATTTCCAGGTATTCTTGGAAAAAACAGAATGACCCTTCAATTTGAAAACGCACAGTTTAATTGAAATTGTTAATTAATTGAATTAATTAAAGAAACTTTCCTAAATTTAAAAGAAGCCTAATACACACCCAAAACCCTGTTTACATATTGTAATTACCCTCTTGCTGTACCAAAAACTTCTAAACCTCACTCCTGAAACCACTCCAAACCTAATTCATATCTGTAAACCCAATTATGGCTTCCCAAACCTCTCTGGACGTGAGACCTCTGCAAACCCCTCACTTGGACATCGACCACCTTGCATTAGTAGACAAAGACTTCCAAATAAAAGATACTGCTTCCCCTGCCTAAATTCTAAAACTCCACTGTTGGAGTAAGGACAAATTATTGAACCAGAACGATGGCATTCACCTTTGGGAGTCTAATTTTCCCAAGTATTTGTTTCCATAAGTACATCCATTCCCAGAAATCATCCACTTCTATCATGCTTGCTACACTCCCAGCCAAAGAGCCATTGTCACCTCTGACCAGCAAGTGTTATTTACCATCACTGCATAATCAATTAACTAAATGTTGCAGATCCAACCAAGCCCAAATGAGACCCCACTTTCTATTGGAGACTTGTTGGTCCTCTATACCAAGTTAAGCCTTCCCACAATAGCCCAAATTTTCCAAACTTTCATCATAGAGGACTGTCATACTCCTACACAAAGTTCTCCATATGGTGCCACCATTTTTTCTGAGAGAGGAAAACTAGTTATTACCATCCTCTCTTGCATTTTAGGATACACCGCATATGAGCATGTGGATGAGGTTGTCTTGGATTTCCTTTCCATCTTTAGCCCAGGAAAGCCTCCTGCTATAATTTACAACTATGCTCAATTCATAGTAGATAGGATGCATTAGCAATTCACCAAATTACCTACTGAAAGAGTCTTCAAGTACTCATCTATATTATTTCATATGTTCTTGTATTATCAATCAGACAAATTCCCTGTCATCATCCAGAAGTTGGATACCAAAGGAAATCCAAGGTCAGTTATCTATTGGACACCCTTGATCCAAAAGTACTCCACTATATTCACTTACAAAGACTTCATTGATTCATTTGTCCATCCAGTTATGAATATGCTAACCAGTAGCCCTCAGCCTAGAATCAGTCAAGAGATCAAAAGGGTGTTACAGTTGGCCAAGAACAGTAAGGTGGGAGACTGGTATCTGTACCAGAACCACACAGAAATAAGAATTTATGGATGCCAACTTGCCCCTTACAAATTACCCAAATACCTCCCCATGAGGATATTTTCACTAGAATACTTTAAGAAAATTATCAATTCTGATGAAGTCAACTTCCTAGCAGCTAGGAAGAAAACCCAATTCAAAATGAAAAATCAATTGGGCCCCTTCATTTGTAATACCAGAGAAGCTGGACTAGAGGCAGATAAAATTTTGCAGCAAATGAAATTCAAAAACAGCTTTATGTGGCAGTATGTCCCTCATGGAGTCATAAATAAGCTAAGGATCAAGGTCAAATTTGGACCTTTCATCCATCATCCTAGACCAAACATTGAGAGGTTTTCCAACCAATCAGAATGGTTGGAAAACACTCTAATAGACATGGACAATACTGTAGTTGATGTAGAAAATACATTGATTAATGTAGAGAAACAGATTGATGAAAGTTCCTTCCTGCAGGTTCTAGAACTAGGAGAACCAATGAATATTCCTCTTGTTTTACAGACTCCAGCAAATGAAGATAGGAACCCAAAGAGAAATAGGGAAGAAGGTTCCAGTTCAACTATGGAAACCACAGATGAATATTTCAAGATCGGTTATAGGAAGAAGCCCAAGCTTAATCCTGTAACTGAATAGAAAGAAACCATTGAATCAGTGGAAATCACTGACACTGATACAATGGTGGAAAGAAGAAAAGGCACAGCAGCTTCAGGAGAAACACGATAACCCTCAACATCAAACACTCAACTTATTGAGAGACAGCTTAGTGTTGAGGTTTCTTCATTCACCAAGGCTGTGGATAAAGAAAAATATATCAAAGATAAATACAAGGAAATCAAGTTGAGGAATGAGAAGTTGAAGGCTGAAACCTATGCTCAATACTTCAAGCACACACCAGCAAATCAAAGCAGGTTGATGTCAACTTTTGACATCAAAACAAGAAAAATGCAGGTGTCATTCATGCAGCCTACAGTCCAGCAACCAAAAACATCAGTTGACTACAGGAAAATAGACTTTGAGGTTTTGGCCAGGGATGTTCATCCCATTGACCAAATTGAGTTCCACAAGCAAGCAAGTGAGATGATTTATTCCACCTTGACAGGAAAATCCATGGCTGCACATAAGCTGCAAAGTTCATTGGACAACATTACAGCACAGTACAAATTGGAAAAGGCCTCCTCACAGGCCAAGGACAATAGGATCAAGTCATTGGAGGACTTGGTAATTGAGCTGGGACATGATCTCAATGATATCAAGGCTACTGAGAAATTGATCAAGAAAAAGAATGAGGACATTGCTGCTCTCAAAAAACAACTCAAATTGCCTCATTCAAAGCACCCACAAACAAAAGAGGTCCTTGAGATCCAGACACATCAGGATCAAATGATGGACCTTGTTTTACAATTGAATGATCAACTGAAGGAAATGGAAAAGGAGTTAGACAAATTGATACAGTTAAAACAAGCTAGTCTTGAGACTGTCCCTGCCACTGTCATTCCAACAGTCACTACAGCAGTACCTTCCACTTTGGCAGCATCATTGGCTCCTACAGCTCCACTGGCTACATCCCTCCCAGCTTCTACAATGTCTACATCAGCAATAGGGTCGACAACAGCAATAGCTTAGCCAGGTGATGAGGCAAGTGAGTTGGTTAAAGTAATGGAATACATGTCCATTCAGACCACATAGATGAACAAGCTTAAGGAAAATATAACTAGTCTAGAGAGTCACTACAAGCTTGCCCAGATTATGCACAAAGAAGAAGTACAGAAGGCAACCAGAATGAATGAAAGGATAAAAAGCTTGGAGAAGGAATTGACTTTAAAGGAACCATTGGGCCAAGCCAAGGAACAGTTATGGGTCAATATCATTGACTCTGTCAATGATATTTGGCCATCCATTCATGTAATTTTTGAACAAATTGACTTAGTGAAAGAGGCTACAGAAGCCATACAAAGAGTTAAAACAGAACTGGGAGACATGCTAGAGGAAGCCACTAGGATCATTCACTTCCTTAACTCCAAAAGCAAATATGAATTACAGGAGTTGGAGATATCTGATAGGACAGGTACAATACTGGAAGTACAAAGGGTCCTCACCAAGAGGAATTTTGATGATGAGCCTAGAAGATAAGTTCCAAACCATGCAACTGGCTATAGACATATTCATAGTTAAGTTTGAAGTTTTGAGGCAAAAGGGTCTACCCAATCCCTTAGTGATAAATGATAAATTGATGCCACAAGAGGACTACAACAGAAGGATAAGAGAAGTGGCAAGAGATCAGGTAAATACTTCATCTATGAAGGGAATGCCTACTAGCAAGGTCCTATATCAGACCTTTGAGAACCTATTTTACCTCCAGCATGAGGTAAAACACCTTTTTGTAAATAAACCCACTTTTTCTAAATACACTAAGGCAGATGAAATCTATAGGAAGATGGTAAATATCCAATTACCAAATGCAGACACATGGGATAAATTGAATGACTTACAGTAGAAATACATAGTCAAAATGTAAAAATGTACAATAAGGGTGAAAACAGCACAGTGAAAGGATAATGATAGATCAGCCAAGTAAAAGAGTATCAGTTGAAAGTGTATCAGTTGAAAGGTCAAAGTACAAATAAGAGCCAACGTGAAAGACCAACAACAAAGTAGAGAATAAAAAGAAAAATATCAGAGCATAAAGACAGCACAACCTAATAAACAGGAACAACATATAGCACTTGAACATCTGTCTATCTTCTTGCATGAAGATATTTCCTTTTCCTAGATTAATTCACAAGATAGTTTCGGATATTTTGTATATTATTTTTGTATAAATACTTCATAATTCGAATTATTGTGTGTGGATTTCTATACATTTGTAGAGTTATATTGATCAGAAAACCTGACGGTTATTGTACCTATTTTTCAAGTCAGCAGACTAGATTAAGTGATAAAGAGATTGCATTACAGGATTCATGTGTTGAGCTATTACAGCGAAGTATTTTCTTTGTCAAATTTGTTATTTTCTTATGTATTTCACAAACTTAAATGTTATCTAAAGTTGAATGAATTAACTGGAAATTTATCTCATAATTTGTTTAAGTACACTCTATTTTGAACAGTTGATAATTTCTATTTTTCTTTGATATCTGGATTTGAGAATCCTTAATTTCTCTCCCATCCCGATTGACCTCTTTCACTTTCTTCATAATCCGGCCTAAGGAACCCTTAATTTCTCCCTGGATCCGATTGAAAACCACTTCACCATCCAGCCTTGAGATCTGAAATAACTCAGCTACCTTTCCCTGTAGACACTATTTTTAGAACTTGATCCAGTCATGTTTTCTTGACATTTTACCCCATAGCCCAATGGTAAAAGACACCCCTCTGTTCATATAAATAAGTGATCCCACCAAAAAATCCAAATCAAAACCCAAGTGCAATCATAACTAGCCTAAAATCAATTAACTAAACAAAGTTAAAACATAAAGAGAGAGCCCTCTCTGAGCATTAGGAAGGCTAGATCCTAATCTCCAAAGTAGGTTTGTGGTTACCTCTATCATTTATTTATATAACAACTCTAAAGAAATTTTGGAGTGATAACACTCATAATGATAAATTGATCAATAAATTCAATAATAGATTCATAATTGACAACCTTTAGCAGAATTTCTTCCACACACTTAGTGAAATAATCTGTAGCAGTGAGAATATCTATGATGTTTAGAATAATGAGGAAATATCTCATCTATGATATTCAGTCCCAATTTTTCGAAAGTTTGTTCAATGTTTACTGGCTACAGAGGAAAGGCTAGTTTCCATTATCTTCCAGAAGAAATTTGGCATGTTTTTCATTTTCTTATGTAGGCATGAGTATCTTTAAAGACAGTAGGCCAGTAGTATCCAGCGTGTAAGATTTTGTGTGTAGTCATATCTCCTCCAAAGTGTCCACCTGCTAGTACATCGTGAAGCTCCTGCAAAACTATTTGTGCTTCAAATTTTTCAAGGCATCTTAATAATATGGAATCATAATTTCTCCTAAATAACATGTTATCAACAATCTCATAATGACTTGCTTTTAATTGTAAAGCTCTTTATCTTTTATAATTGAGTTTAGGAGGAGCATATCCATTTTTCAAATAAAAAATTAAATCAGTGTATTGGAACTCGGCATCAATTACACTTACCTCAAAAATGCGTTCATTGTTACCTATGTCCCCTTCAGCTGGTATGTTGGATTCTCCCATAAGAAGCTTGTGGAAACCTTGTCCTCTGGCAATTTTGGCTAATTTAATTTCAATATCGTACTCCTGCAGAGTTGTTACCCAATTTGCTCTCTTTTCTCCTAATTATTTATGCATTAGTAATTGTCTCGCTGTTGGGAATGGGATTATTACTTTTGTGTGTGTTTTTAAAAGAAAAATTCTAAAATGCTCTAAATATTTATATACAACAAATGCTTTTTTTTCTACTTCTGAATAATTCAATTCAGTACCCTGAAAATTTGAACTAAAAAAAGATATGGGTGCCTCAATTTTCTGATTATTAATTTGTGTCAAAACAGTGGCATAAGATGTTGAAGAAGCAGAGGTATATAAGATGAAATGATCGAAGAAATTTGGAGTATTTAAAGAAGGAGCATCAATAATTTCTGGTTTGATTAAATCGAATGCTTTCTTTTCATGATGACCCCATTTTAAAAATGCACCTTTCTTAATCATTTGTTGTAACAAAAAAATAATTTGTGAGAAATCGGGGACAAACCTTTTGAAAAAATTGATCTATCCAAAGAATGATTGGATGCTTTTTTTGTTATATGATGGAGAAATTTCTGAAATTTCTTTTATTCTATCAGGGTCAACGTAAATTCCATTTTTTGACACAATGAATCCTAAAATTTTCCCTTAACTAAGAGTGAAAAAAATACTTTTTTTTCGGATTTAATGAAATACCATATTTTCTACAGCGTTCAAAAATTTGTTTTAAGTCCTGCAAATGACTATTTATGTTCTTTGAATAAACAGTAATGTCATCCAAATAAACAACACCATTTTATTTAACAAACCTTTGAAAGTTATATCCATTGCTTGTTGGAAAGTGGCCCCTGCATTTATTAAACCGAATGGCATTTTTTGGTAGGCATAAGTTCCCCATTTGGTTTTGAAAGTAGTATTTAGCCTATCATTTGGGTGGACCATGATTTGATCGTATCCACAGAAACCATAAAAGAAAGACATAAGTTTGGAACCAGCAACTGATCGTAAAATATTTTCCATAGTGGGTAGAGGGAAATTATCCTTTTGAATGGGCTTATTAAGATTCCTAAAATCTATACAAATGTGGATATCAACATTTTTCTTCCTAACAGGTACCAAGTTGGAAAACCATCTTGAATGCCTAATAGGAAAAATGATTTTAGCCTTAAGGAGTTTATTCAATTCTATTTTGATTTGATTTTCTAAGTTCAGATGAATTTTCCTCAATTTTTGTTGGACAGGTTTATCATTAGATATCATCGAAATTGGATGTTGAATGATGGAAGTGTCAAATTTTTTGAGATCTTCGTAAATCCAAGCAAATACATCCTTATATTTTTTTAACAAATGAATGAAGGATAATATTTCTTCAAACGAGAGACCAATTCCTAAATTGATGTTCTGAGGTTTAATATTTGTCCCAAGTTTTATTAATTCAAATATCAAAGTTGAACTCTGTATTTTTGAATTACTAACTCTTTTAGATCATAGAGATCCTCAAGTTTAACTACAGATTTGGGTATAGGATTATCCTCGATTTTCTATTTTAATTGATTGTCATGTTCATGTTCATCAATTATTTGGTCATCATATGATTTTTCAAAAGTTAAGAAGCTTAAAATGTCTTCATCATCGTTAAATGCCCTCCAATTGGTGATATTATCGAGAATGGATGGTCTTAATATTAATTCTATAGAAAATCTATTGGGACTGTAATCTTCGTATGGGATCAGTTTTGATGCAACATTAGTAATAAGGTCAATGTTGGCATTCTGAATCCTAGGAATAGTAGAAATGTTAAACGCTAAAAAATGTGAAGTGAGAGACTGAGCCAAATACTGATATTGCTTCAAGTGTGTAGAGATACAATGTATCATGTTTCTTGCTTGTTTAACTACAATTTCTGAATCTCCATAAAATTGAAGGTATTTAACGTCAAGGCTAATTGCTTTATACATACCTTAGACCAATGCTTCATATTCTGCAATATTATTTGTGCATTTGAATTACAATCTGCAAGTCAACATTTTCTTCACACCTTTATGATTAATCAATATGCAACATGCTCCTGCACCATCACTTGATTTCGACCCATCAAAATACAATGTCCAGAATAAAGAATTAACTAATGGTTTTTCTAACATATTTACACATATGGAAAAGTCTGTCTGTGAAAAAATTTCAATTTGAGAAGTTACAAAATTACTCAAAAATGGTGATTTTTGTGCTTTAGAATTCTCAAAGAATGATTCAATAGAGTAGTTTCTAAGAATGTTGTTATTAAATGCTACTACCTCATTTTCACCTTCGAAATATGTTACTGAATGTTTCATGTGTTTTTCTCGGTTGATTCTAATTTGATTCGACTTTCCATTAAATGGGAGCCATAAGTGAGACCAATCAATGGAAAAATAACCATGTAGTTTTTCTGACCAATCTCTACTAAGAATTAAACCATAGAAATCTGGGATATCAACAACAAGTATATCAATTATTTCACAAACTTCGGGATTCAAAGATAATATAATAAGAGCTGAATTCATTTCTCCTATGACTTTGAATTTTGTCCTATTAAGTTGCACAATGTGAACTGGGGTTTTTGGGGGTGACATGTTTAATTTCAAACAAACTGAATACAACATGATATTCGAAGAAGCCCCTGAATGTACCAAGTATTTATGTACATTTTTATTAAATATTTCAAAAGTCAAAAGAAAAGGAGGAGTATGTGAGTTAGACTTGTCACCTATCTAAATAGCATCAGAGGAATCAAATAATGAATGACTAGGAGGTTTACCCATTCCGTTAGAAACTTTGGACACCATAGTAGCAGGAAGAGGAGAAGCAGGTACTGCATTCAATTCTTTTAGTAGAAATTTTTGTTGTTGTTTGAGTTTAGTGAGTTCATGAAGGGAAATGTTTGCTTTTATTTTCTTCATATCCTCAACTATATTGTACTCAATAGTATCTAAAACTGCTAAGTTTTTGGGTGAAGATGGAGAATTGGATGAAGATGGAATTACTTGGGGGAAAGTGGAAGTGAATTTTTAACAACATCTTTATCTTTAGTAGTGGAAGTTGAAGGTTTGTGTTTTTGAATTGGTTATATAGGATCAAATGGACCTTTAATTCTTGTGCTAACAGGTAATGCTTCATATTCATTTTCACTATCAGAAATAGGAAGAATAAATTCCCACATTCCATTTAAATCAGCCATTTGTTCATCTTAGGATTCATCAATAGAAAATGTCGCTTCCTCCTCACCTTCATCATCAGTTTATGCATTAGAGATCGTGTTTGGAGGTTGTGGATTAGGTGGTTGATTTCTTCTAAATGTTCTAAAAGTTTTTTTGGAAGAAGATTCAACTACTTTTTTTTGTATCTCTACCATCTCATTAGTCAGTTTTAAGGACTTGTTGCAAGCCTTCAAGATCAAAGGGATCTTTTGGTGCTTTCTTTTTAGCTTCATCCTTAAATATAACTTTTTTTAATTTTCTGTCTTCCTGATCTTTTTTCTTTTCTAGTGCATTTATCCCCTTATCTACATACACGGCTTCTCTCATGTTTTCTACCAAGGTATTTTTAATAGCTCTATATACAAAAATTCCTATGTTAGAAGGAAGAGATGAAATATACCATTCAATTTGTACATCGACACCAGGTCTAGAAGTAGTTGGGATTTTATTTAACAATTTATTAAATCAGGAATTGAAATATTTTATCTTTTCCCCTAAATTTGTTTTGAAATTGGAAAGGTCATTGATAAGAGATGCAGTTGAGAAATCATCACCAAATTTAGTCAAAAATAGTTCTTCAAAAATATCCCAACTTGTAATAGAATTGGCTGGTAATGAAAAGTACTAAAAACCTGTTGATCCTGTAAGAGTGTACAGGAATAATCTAACAACAACGTCTTCTTCATTTACCTCATTAAGATTAATGGCTAACATATAGTTATGAAGGTTCTCTTCAGTAGGTAACCCATCATCAGAATTGAATTTGGGAAGCCATATTTCAGGATGTTTTGGTAGAGGATGAAGTGGTGCTGGAATTTGAACAGCTCCCGGATTGGACCATGGTCTAGCTGGAATTATAATAGTTGGGGAGGTGGATGTGATGAAAGAAGAACTGGTAGTTGTAATAGTATTGCTTGAGGTAGCACTAGTTGTTTGTGTAGAAGAAATGGAAATAGATGAAGTGAACGGTAGAGAGAAAGGAAATGAAAAGGGAATAAATGGAGATGTTGGTGAATGAGAGAATTAGGTAACCTCACTAGTATATGTTTGGGAATCAGATGTAGCAGTTTTCGTTCAGTGGGATTAAAGTGGAAATTAAAATGGCGAGATGCCAAGTTTTTCACTTCAAGACCAAGTTAAAACACTGGTTCCGTGAAAAATAGAAGCTATACTTCCTTCAGAAACTTCAGATGATTTAGGATTTTCTGCTAAAATGGAGACATCTTCCAATTTCTTTATCGAAGTTGTAATTTCTGGTGATGCTTGAGTATAATCCATAGGGATTATCTCAAGAAGTATTCTAGGAGACTTGGGAGGTGATTGTACAACTCCTGATCTAAAAGTAGGAGATTTTGGAGGGGATCTAGAAGTTGTAGGAGATTTGGAGGGAGAATGACTCTTGGAATGGCCTTTTGTTTTGGGATTTGAACAACTTGCCATTCATAGTCTGCATTCCCTCCTTCTAGCACCAAAAAGTGTTGAGGCCTCAAAAATCGCTGCTTCAACATAGGGGGTAAACCACCCAGTCTAGACCATAAGATATCTCCTTTTCCATTTAGGTAGTGGCTCTGACTAGGGATAATGGGACCAATTTCCCAATGAAAGGTTATTGAATGAATGTATAATTCTTATAGTGAAGTGAAATAGATGGATTTGCAGTAATGAGTTAAATGCGAAAACATATGCATTAATCTACTCTATAACCCGTGATTGTTTAACATTTATCTAGGTTCAATCTATAATGATTTTCCTTAGTAAATGACAATATAGATTGCTCAAACACCAATCGAAATGAAAATATTTCAATATGATTACTTTGATTAAATAGTTAATCAAAATAATGTGTATAACTTATATCGCATTCAGAATATCAAAGAAAATTGCTTAACATGTAAAAAATATCAATGGCAGCATGATCATAAATGAAGACATGTAACATTGTTCTTTAAATACCATGTAATAGGAAATATGAAAAAATAAATTCACTATTTATTTATGAACAAAACAGATGTACAAAGATATAAATACCAAATGTATGTTGCTCAGCTCATAAAATAAATAGAAACAGTTTATTCCTTCCCACAAAGATAATTCTAGGAGTATAGTAGTGCAACTTCTCAAAATTCTTTATGAAAATTCTTAAACAATGTTTCAGTTGTTCTATTGAGAAAAGGATGAAAGTACAATAGTGAAAGCTTTCGTAAGCCTTTTTTCATAAAATTTAGGACCTTCATTTCGTATAACAAGTAAGCTTAAATAGCAGAAAACAACGGAATCTATTGTGCAGAGCGTTGAGGGAATTTAAACAAATCCCTTCAATACGCTTAAAGAAAAACAGTTTTTTGGTAGAAATGTTCTGAAAGTGATTTGTTGTCTTCATCAGATTTGTTTGTTCCATTAGATTATCTAGATGTTTGTGTGTCTATTTGAACTGAACTACTGCTTATCAATACAATTGTCTTCCCCTATCATGAACCTGAACAAGGAAAACGGGAATCGATAAGCTAGAAATAAATGAGACTGATAAGCGAGTTTTATTTGAAACATGTCACTTTTGCAGGAAATCAGGAAAAATGTAGAGTCGTAATAAATTTTGAGCACAACCATCATGGAGAGTAATGTGGAGTGAGGTCTATGGTAAGACAAGTCAGACTTTTATGATCTTATTGCAAAATCGTAATCTCTTTTAGATCGGGGGTTGAACTCAGAATAATAGTAATCGGAATGGGTAGAGGAGGAATGACTTAAGGTCCGTGACTTTTGCGACTGCACAGACGGAGGAATTTATGGATTACATTGTATAATCTCGTCAGGTCTGGCTATATCGTATATTGCAATAATGGAGTTGTACAACACCAACAGTCTTGAAAGATTTGCGATTTGCGATCTGTTGGATGACGTAAGGGATGATGTGGCAGATGGCTTGGGTCTGATCACATATCACAGTCACATTTGGCAGGAGTCTTTGGAATAAGCAACATGGCCAAAAGGATTGCAATAGCCACAGATGCGATATTTTTATGAATTGACATATAATTTTTATTGGGTCTGGGGCTTATCGCAAATCACAATTAGCATGCGAAAATTTTAAGACTGTGATTCTTGCGATTGCGCGGGCGTGGGGGATTTAGGAATTGGAGTGAATATTCCCATCTGGTCTGGGCTTAGATATCACAATCGGAGGTTGGCTAGAATAATTGCAATTGCAAATCAGTGTAGCTAGTGGGGCATGGACTTTTGGAAACTGCAATAGCTCCAAACGCGGGGGATGTATGGAATGGATTTTATAATCCCATCGGGTCCGGGATTTATCGCATATCGCAATTATTTAACATATGAGACTTAAGTTTTATGGTTTATTGTGATAGCCACAGACACAGGATTTTATGGATTGGCATGTATAATCATATTGGGTTTGGGTTTTATCACATATCGCAATTCTTTAAGGTATGAGACTTAAGTTCTATGGTTTATTGCGATAGTCGCATACTTGAGTTCTGTCGTTAGATTTGGTCTAATCGCAATCACAATGGATAATGGAAGAGGGGTCTTGAGCCTTTGGAAACTTTGCAATGCGAGAAGCAGGATGAGTCAAAGTTTATGAAGAATAAAACCTTTGGGAATTAAAACTTTGATTATTTTTATTTATTTTTTTAATTGAATAACCCGTATTTTCTAATACTTGAGGTTTTATAAAGCCTAAGTATAGTCTTGGTCTCGGGGGCTATTAAAATTTGTTTTTTTTTGGATAATTAAGGTTTAATACTGGGGTTTTAATTAAAAATCCTAAGTATTAAACTTTGGTTATAGTTCTTTATTAACAATTTTTATGTTGATTTTCTAAAACTAAAGGGTCCCTATTTTAATATAATAAATTTCATAGGAAATTTATAATATATTAAAATGGGGGTTGTTGAATAGTACAACAGATAGTTAGCCCAAAGATGGACAAGTCAAACTATGTTCTTTCAATCTAGCCTTTGATTGTACAAACAATGTGGTTGAGTATGAAGCGTTGGTTTTTGGATTGCAGTTTTTGAAAGATTTGGGGGAAAAAAGGATTTCAATTCATGGGCATTCGTAGTTGATTATCAATCAAATCAAAGGTGAGTAACAGACTAAACATCCCATGATGGGATCCTATAGGAATGTTGTCCTAGAAATTCTACAACCTTTTTCAGAATATAATGTGTATTTTATTCCTAGAGGACAGAATATGATAGTTGATGCATTGGCCACTTCAGCTTGTGTTTTTAAGATTCCTATCCATCCCAATAGGAAGTATGAAATATAAGTCAAACATAGACCAAGAGTCCCAGAAAATGTAAAATATTGGCAAGTGTTTAAAGATGACAAGCAACTTAATATTTTTTTGCAAATGTCTGAGGAATTTTCTAGTTTGCACATAGATGAGGACAATTGTTTTGATGAGGATGAACAATAGGTTTTTGGTTCAAACCTAGATGGTTTTGAAAATCAATTTGTAGATCTTGAGGTCATACAATTGAAGAATAATGTAATACTGAAATTTTTTATCCCTCTTGAGAATTTATTTTATTAGAATGATGTAGCTAAGAACCCCAAAGTAATTCCCACTTAAACTAATGTAGAGGGTTGCAATATAGGGACAAAACAACAGCCTAAAATTTTCAATCTTTCTAAAAATTTGACCCATGAAGATAGACAAAAATATATTGATCTTATGAAAGAATATTCATATATTTTTGCTTGGGGATATGAAGACCTCAAAGTGTATGGTAAGAGCATTATTCAACATACAATCCGAATTAAGCATGATTAGAAGCCTTTTAAGCAAAAACTGAGAATTATCAATCTCTTGTTACTTCCTCTTATTGAAAAAGAAGTGAGAAAATTGTTTGATTCCAAAATTATTGTTCCTTTAAGGTTTTCAAAATGGCTTGCTAATTTGGTCCTTGTAAGAAAGAAGATTGCTGAAATAAGGATTTGTCTTGATTTCAGAAACCTCAACAAAGTATCTCTTAAGGATAATTATCACTTACCTAAGATGGACTATATACTACAAAAGGTGGTTGTCTCTTAGAGGATGTCTGTGCTTGATGGTTTCTCGGGTTACAATCAGATCTTGGTGCACCCTGAAGACTAGGAAAAGCAACTTTTATTACACCATGGGGAACTTTTATGTATGCAAACGTGCCCTTTGGGCTGATGAATGCAGGGCTTACCTTTCAAAGGGCCATGGATATTGCATTTTCTAATGAGAAGGATAAGATCATTGTAGTTTACCTGATGATATCACTATATTTTCACAATCTTAATATGATCATTTGCATCAACTAAAACATGTTTTTGACAAGTACACAAGGTTTGGCATATCTTTAAATGCAAAAAAATCAAATTTTGCAATGGATGAAGGAAAATTACTAGGGCATATAATCACAAAGGATGGAATTAAAATTAATCCAAACAATGTTGTTGCAATTCAGAAAATTGAAATTCCAAGGAAAAAGAAAGAGGTTTAGTCATTTTTGGGAAGAGTTAATTTTTTGAGAAGGTTCATTACAAACTTAGCGGAAATTATAAGGTTCTTGACCAACATGTTGAGAAAGGAAACTGAAATCAAGTGGACAAATGAAATAAAGAAGTATTTTGATGAGGTAAAATTGGCCTTGACTACTGCTCCTATCTTAGCTAGTCCATATTATATTAAATACTTTATCCTTTTCTCTTTTGCATCAAAACACACAATTGCAGTAGTCTTAATGCAGAAAAATCAGCAAGGTAATGAACAATCAATAGATTTATTTAGCAAAGGGTTTGAGAGATTCTTCTCTTAAGTAAAATATTATGGAGAATCAGGTTTATGCATTGGTTAAACTCTTGAAATATTTTAGAATTTATGTACTTCATTCACATGTGATTACTTATGTCACAAATGTTGTTGTGAAAGATATTTTGACCCAACTTGATCCTGAAGGTAGAAGAGGTAGATGGATAGAAACTATTCTTGAGTATGATGTGGATATGAAGCCTACCAAGATGGTAAAGGGTCAACGGTTGGAAAAATTCATGGTTGATTCAAATATGAATGTATTGGACATAAATTTCATGGTTTGCTTGTCAGGTGACGATAATTCAAAAATTTCTCAACGGGTATCTAAAAATTTCTTTCCCATCATGGTATGATGATATAGTTTTTGTTTTACAACACTTATAGTCTCCTCCAGAAATGACAAAAAAAAGGCAAGATTTCTAAAACTAAAGGTTGTGAAATTCTACATTTTAAATCAATTTTTGTATTAGAAAGCCTTAGGATGTGTCTTTTTGAATTGTTTACTGGAGGATGAAGCACAAAATGTTATGGAAGAATTTCACAAAGGGGATTGTGGAGGCCACCATTTTTGGAAAGCCGCAGTTAATAAAATTTTGAGGGATGATTTTTATTGGCCAACCTTGTTTGCTGATGTTTATAAAAAAGCCTCAAGCTACCATGAATGTCAAATTTTTGAAGGAAAAAAGAAGCTTTGTCCTCTACCCCTGAAACCAATTACAGTTGAAGCACCATTCCAGTAGTGGGGTCTAGATTTCATTGGGGAAATCCATTCATCATCTTCATTTCAGCATAAATGCATTCTGACATCCACAGACTACTTTACAAAGTGGATAGAAGCAATACCAACCAGGCAGGCAACAAACTCAATCATCATTCAATTTCTAGAAGGTAATACCCTCTCAAGATTTTGTTGTCCCCATAAAATAATCATTGATAATTTTGTTGCTTTCAAGTCCAAGAAGATGGTTGAATTCTGTCATAAATATCATATTGTACTCAGCCACTCTACTGTATATTACCCACAGGGTAATGGTTTAGTTGAGTCTTCAAATAAGAGTTTGGTGAACATTATAAATAAGTTGTTGCAAGAGAATAAGAAAACATGGCGTAAAAAGTTGATCTATGAATTGTGGGCTAATAGAGCGAACACTAAGAAGTCAATTGGTATGTCACCTTTTCAATTAGTATATGGAACTGATGTTATTTTTCCTACTTCCTTGGGGATTCCATTACTGAAGTTGTTGCAGGAAGCAAATGTAGAGACAAATGACTAGCAAAGAATAAATCATATGATTCAATTGTAGCAAACAAGATATGAAGTATATAACAATACCCAAGCAATCCAGGATAAAATTAAGAAGATTTTTTATCGAAGAACAAATGTTGAAGATTTTCAGGCTAGTGACATGTTTCTGAAGTGGGATGCTCAGAATGAAGACGAAGGTAAACCATGAGGGCTTCACCAAGGGAGCAATACCATACCGCATTGGTTCATATTGGGGGACATATATTGAGGAAAAAATGACATAATATATTGAACATATAATAAGGGGTAAAGAGTTTTTATATCAGCAGGTATAAAAAATGAATCTCAAAGTTAATGAAAAAATATAAAGAGGTATAAAAAATATTAATGAAAAAATTGACACCTACAATATATAGTGAAATTAAGATTTTTTTAAATTGGGACGGTGTATTGGGTTCGTATTGGTAGGGGGGTAAATAATGTGATTTTTAGAGGGTTTTTCCAATATGTAGTCAAATTAAGGGTATTGTTTAGTATGCCATGAATGCACGTGATATGTCAGAGGTTCATTGAGCGAAGCCCTCATGAGG
Organism: Pinus tabuliformis; assembly: GCA_031772625.1. Classification (NCBI taxonomy): domain Eukaryota; kingdom Viridiplantae; phylum Streptophyta; class Pinopsida; order Pinales; family Pinaceae; genus Pinus; species Pinus tabuliformis. The sequence continues at coordinate 692,769,874 of CM062815.1, forward strand.
TAAACATGGAAATTTTGAAAAAAAAATGGAAATTCAAGATTGCAGCTTTCCATGGGAGTAATGCATATTTGTTGGAGGATTTGATAGGAGAATTTATTGTTGAAGATCCTGTAAATGACAGGTTTCTCAAGCAATATTTTTCCTAAAATCAGTTGTTTTTTATCACTTCATTGTATATACCCATTCCAATTTCCAGTATTACAGGTGTGGCCAGTTGTCACCAGAATTTGAGGCCCAATGAGAAGGCCCTAAGATTTTGATGAGTTACTGCAAATTTTCAGAATGTGAAAAGTCATAGTTAGTCATGAGTTAAGTCAAGAGTCAATAAAATCCAATGGATAGGCACATGGCCTACGGTGTTCTTTGGCACCTCACAGGGAGGATGTCATCCCCATTGGTGCTAATGTTAGTGTCCTATGTTATAGTAGTCAAAGCCAAGCTTAGTCTTTTTTATTATTTTTTGGTCAATTTGTAAAATGTTGCTATGATCTCATAGAGATCAAGACTTAGTGTCAATAGGATATACTAAAGTTTGATTGGTAAATAAAAATCAAGTTGTCAAAGTTTTAAAGGGTCTAGTTTTTATAAGTTTAGGAAATGTGCCATCATAGTCATGAGTGAAAGATAGTAGTGGGTAATTATTCTCTCATCATTCAATAAAATTGGTGGTGTCTTTTCGAGTCAGTTTTCATGTAAAACCAAAGATTTCATTATTATATTACCACCACAAGTTGATGTTGTGCTTTCCTTTTTTGCTACACTTCAATATTCCAAATTTGAAAAAGAAATCCTTGCAATTAAAGGACAACTTGGATCACATGGAGGGTGACAAATACATGCATTGACTCCCAAAAATTCATCGAGCAGACTTCTCGTCCTTCTCAGATACTCTAAATAGCAAAGGAGAGTCGTTGTGCTTTGGCTGCAGGGGATCCACTGCGCTTCTACAAAGTGGAGGTTTTCTTGTACCATGATCACTCTCAAGTTCCAAATTTCTCTTCTCTAGCATAATTCATAGTGTGTGTTGTTAGTTTAATCTTTAGATATTAATAAGAGTGCCCAGAAAAGCTTGCAACCCTCACAAACTTGAATCTGTTGCGCTTTCTTGTTGTGCATGTGCATTGGAAAATTTGTTGCATATAAAAGCAATAAATTGTTGCATTTGGATCTGTGAGTTAGGTTTTTGTTGTTTGAACTTGTTAATATAGGTGATTTCCATACAAATATTTCCATAAACCCTCATATAAACCCAAATTCCATAGTTTCTACACTCTTGCCACACTAAGTTGTTGATCATTATTACTGCATTTAGAAACCCTATAATTCCCCTTTCATTGTGAGCCATGACAACACCAGACATGAAGAAGCATAGAGGGGGAGACATAGTTAGGTTTGAGCCTAAAGACCTTGCTTTGATAAATTCAGATTCAGCTATTAGGGTTGGATTTGAGCATATTGGTTGCATCAGATTTTGTTAAAAGATACAGGGTTACAGTGTTCAACTGACCAAAGAAATTGCTTTGAACTTCATTCGGGTATAAGCCAAGGTTGGAGATTTGAGTTTCCTAGTGTCAAAGGTTATCATTCAAGTTGCTACAGAGATCCCTCTGCATGGAGAACAATGGTTCAAGGGGATTCCTTTAGATATATCCAACTACAAATATTTCCTAAAGACAAAGTATAAAGACAAATAATATGGAGCTATTGTGCTAAGATAATATCTTCTTGAACCCTACAGCAAATTACTGAAGCTCACCTAAAATATTTTACTTGTGAAGGTAGATTTTGGAGGGTTTATCAATATCACTTCATGTTGTTAATGCATTTTAACGGTAAAATATCTTTAAGTCTACCTTTTTTACTTCTTTAGGAGCATTGGTAAGATGGAAGATAAGGTTTAGGGAAAGAAAATTCAAGTGGAGCTCAGTCTCTTTCATTTATCCTTGATCAAATTGTTAGTGGTGGAGGAGTTGAAGAATAAAAATCAGTCATGGCAGCCATTTTTGGATTCATCCAAATTAACAGTTGAACATTCAAGTAGTCCCCGGAGAAAAAGAGATACACCCTCATCAGTGGAAAATAATGTTCAACCTCTAGTAGATATTTCAGTCAAAATGCCACACACTTCAGTTGACCCATTTGATAGGAAAAAGGGAAAATAACTTCATTTCTCTCCTGAAGTGGTGGAGGTTTCCAAGAAACCACTCACAAGAGTTGCTACGAGAAGGTTAGTTATTGAAAAAACCCATTAAAATCTCAATGAAGTCAAAGACACCATATCAGATAATGTCGGTTTAGATGATAGGGATAAGGAGATTATGGAACTGCAGGAATAGTTGAAAAAGGCTCATTTAGTCATTGCTCATATTCAACATGACAATAGAGAGTTGAAGAAGAACTTTTTGAAGAAGGCAGCTAAATTTGATGAAGCAGAACCTGTGATGAATACAACTACACATGCCACTAAGTCTAAAAGTAAAGGAAAGGAAGAAAAAGAGGACATTCAGGAGCTAGAGACTTCATATTCAAAGGTCCCTATGACCAGATCTTCAACTAGGAAATTGGAGCTATATAAAGAAAGTTTGATAAAAGGATATTCAATACAAGAAAAGAAGAATACTAACTTGGATGAAGGGTAACACACTTTCCATAGGCTGAGGAAGCAATTGAAGAAATCTTAAGATGAAATTACTAGGCTTACAGAACAATATGAAAGTTCCAAATAGAAGATAGATGACCACTTGAATATTTGTGAGCCAACATTTTTTGAAGCTAATTATATGTTGAAGAGAAATTTCCCCTACACAGATAGTGCAAGAACATTTGTAGGGAAAATCTCACTTTGAAAAAGGAGCTGAGAGCTACAAAACAACATCTACAAGAGGCATTGCAAGAAAATCATAAAGAAGAAAGAGGAAATCTAGACTTGTTAGCTGAGGCAGCTAATGTTTGAGTTTGGACCGGAAACTAAGATAATTTTTTCTTTTTTCCTTTTAATTTGAAGTGCACTAGCTTGTATCAATCATATATTCTACATTTTTGGAATTATTTTGCAAAGGCAAGTGACACAGTAAAGCAATAAAGTTTTGTGCTACTGTCAAAGCATTAAAATTTTATAGAGGACCAATATGCTGGCACTATTTCTTATATATGGAGGCTCAAGAAGGTTTTAAGGCTTTCAACATAATAAACTAACTATTTTCCACGGTTAGAGACCCCAAAACTTAGTCAAATCTATGCATGTGAACATTCATTGCACTTCTATTGTAGGTGATGTTTTGCAAGGATTGGGGTTTACAACATGAACAGATGTTATCCAATATGTATCTGATGATGTTCAAGTAGTATTTCATATCTGCGACTCATTTATAAGCCTAGGAGATGATCAAAATTTTGCGAATCATGAACTCGTTGCGTTTTTTCTTGCATTTTTGCTTAAGAAGGAAGTAGTGGAATGAATTCATTGCACTTCCACATAGTCAACAGTTTGACCTTGAAATGTGAACCCAAACCTCATAAAAATGATTCTCATGGCTATGAAAAATGTCTTGAAGTGTTTTTTTGGTTCGAGCCTCATATTTATGCATGTGTTCATTGTAATTTGTTAAAGATTCTCTTAGTTAAAACAGTTCCCTAATTTCTAGAAAGTAGTTCTATATTCCCTGCTAAAAGAAGAAACTGAATATTTTGGGGAATTATATTCCTAAATGTAAGAACTAATAGTTTTTTTTATCTATATATAATTTGTTTATTATTAAGAAAAAGGTTGGTCAATATTTTATAAATAATACATTGAGCATTGTACATTTTCATTAAAAAGTTTAGTGAATGATGAAGGTTGAAGTCTACTTTTCAGGGATTCATCTATTAGTCTTTTATCATGATGTTTATCTCTTTTTTTGTTTCATTATCTTATGTTATTGACATGCTTAAATTTCATGTCTTCAATATTTAGTTAAGTAAAATTTATTTCAGAATTCACTTTTAAATGCTTTGTTATGGCTAGCTGAACGTTTTAGTGTTTTCCATCCATTGTAATATCTAAAATTCATCCTCATCTAGATGCTTTAGATGTTATCAATTCCACTACTCCTCTTCTCACCTATCTACAACGAAATTTTACAAAGACACCATAAATATTTCCTACCTTGCCCCTATCTAAGGATTCCTCATTTTCCCATCATATCACTGAAAATCATTAGCTTGATATGACTCCATGCCCAATGGATTTTCCCTCTTCTTTGCCATCAAAATTTTATAAACATGTTCCTCTTTGATATTAATAACTAGCCTAAAGCGTAATACAACCAGTCATGTAAGTGACTTAAGATTCACATAGATAGAGCCCTCTCTGAAGCTGGAAGGGCTAGATTCCAATTTTAAAGTTGTTTTTGGTTACCTTTGGGTTCCTCTCCTCAACCTGGAGGAATTACGAAGTGCTAACACTTACCACACTGCATAAGGATCTTATTTCCTGTGGATATGTGCAACAATGTGGTCTCGTACTCCCTCTAATATTATTCTCCTTGCCTTGGCTTCACACTTCCCCCATTTTGCTAGATCCTTGACATCAGTTGATCCTAGTTTTGGAATTTCAATCTCAACAAATTCCTTCAAACCATTGTCTTCATACACTACCTCCATGTGGTCCTTCCAAGAAACAAAACTAGAGTTGCCCTCAAGGGCATACTCAAGTCTTAGTCCATAGAAATCCATCCTTCTAGCTCTGAAGAATTGATCCTACAAATTTGATCCTCCTGCAACAACAACTTTGAAATTTCTACTCTATTGTGAATCCTGCTCTGATACCATGTAGAAATGATGTGTATATTTGAAACTTCTTATGAAATTTACTAAATCACAAGACCCAAATCTACTCTACTACTCTGTGGAATTCAATTCACAATCTAGAACACATATCATAAGCATGCATCAAGAAATAACACACATACACATAGATTTACCTAGGGGAAAGCAACTACTCAATACCCCTTGAGCCTTGTGTTTGTTAATCAAGTGAGTAAGATAACCTATTACAATTGTCATCTCAATGCCAGAGCTCAACCTACAAAATCAATTATATTCTCTCCTACTAAATGACTGATCTTGCTAGTACTTAACCAATTCAACACACCACGCTAGCACACCACACCCCTATTTCCTTGTGTTGTTACTTGAGGAATTGGGCCCCTATTAATTAGGGAATTCCTCCAATTGATTGTGCAATTCCCAAGGATGGTCCACCTAACCTCATGCAACACTTGTACACTCAACTAGTTTACAAATGTTCGTTAACTACCTTAGAAACTCCACCACAATTGGGCAACTCGTATTCTTTGCATGCATGAGCTAATTATTAGTTGATTGATTAGTTAACTAGATTATCTCTTCGTTAGACTGATGTCCCACTACTTAAATGACCACCAACTAGTTCAATTAATAGTTAGAACTAGTTTAACTTATTACAACTGAAATTAACTCAACCTAGGCTCCTAATATTTAGGAATCACTACATACAACTAAACTTCATGCCCCTAACTAGAGTTAATTAAGCTAATTGGGTGATATAGAATTTATAATTTCCTCAATTTAACTAAGGAAAAATCAAATTAAGAATTTCTTGCTGCATTTTTCAACAAAGTCAAAATGGCAGTGGCCATGTGGAAATCTTACTACCATCCATCGCTCACCACCCACCACCAAGCACTTGAGTGTAACCTTATTGATGAGCATGCTGGCATGGTTGGTTGGACCAACCATGGTTTCATTGAGGAACCTTTATGTTGCCTATCACCCCCTCCCCCTTTGTTTAACATTCAACATAGCGATGGTGACAACCTTAGGCAACATGACATGAATGTGGAGGCAAACGCCTTTCTGATGACTTGTCGGGCTGACATGGAGACCACATGACCTTACCACCACCCACTTTATGCTATTGGAAAGTTCAGGTATGTTGAGTGTGTTGGTGAAGAGGGGGATGACTTGATCATGGTTCTAGCATGGAACCCTACCACCACTCACTGCCCATTTCCTAGTCTTGAAACATGTTCACGAATGCATGAAAAAGGGTTATGGACGTTTGCACTAGTGCAGCATGACATGGTCCTGTGGACCCACCAAAATCAAGAATTGACCCAAAATGCTTGTAACAGGGAAAACTTCACAAAACACAAGGAGGATACCTAGTGGGGCCTCGCGCATGAGTTGACATGGAAACTGCCATGGGGTTCTGAAAGTAGCCACAAGGATCCCACATAGGGAACCATGATGATGTGGAACCGTATTATGGTTATGTGGTAGTGCCATGTGGATTGCACATGGATTCCATGTGGAAGTATTGCGATGATGTGGACCCTACATCATGATGATGTGGCAATGCCATGTGGGCCAAACATGAGCCACGTGGAGGCCACATGGAAATTCAATGTTTTTGTGGCCTTAATTGATTGGTCAAACTTCAAGAGGGCATAACTTTCAATCCAAGAGTCAGGTTGAGATAAACTTGATATCACCTAAATTCTCTCGACAAGCATAACGCAATGGTGTCATGGGTTTTGAGTTTTTATGACATTGGAAAAAAGTGAAATTTCGTAACCCCGTCTTCACAACAGATCTTGGAGTACAGGTTAGATCCATAAGTAACACCTCCCATAGCCCGAGATAGTACAAGGGGGTGGGAGGAGAGTGTTACAAAGTGGTATCAGAGCATATTTTCGAAGTAGTAAAACAAAAAAGAAAATTTTGGGTACCTTGTAACCTTTATAAGTCATTGAGGGAACTAGGTATGTTACAATTCCTAATGTCAACATAACTCTCATAGGTCTCTTCAATTTGTCCCATTGATGGACTGCTTCCCTTATGTTCAATATCAATTGTCATTATGAACATTATTCTCATGCATTTCGCTTTGAGTGTTATACTATAGGAGTACACTACTCCTTCAAAGAAAATGAAAGAGAAAGCACTCCCAACCTCTATCTAAGGTACTCAAAAGTATCTATGGGTAGTGGTTTGGTAAATATATTTGCAACCTACTCTTTTGAGGAAATATATTCTAATTTTACATTCTGATCAACAACTTGTTCTCTGAGAAAATGATACTTGATTTATATGTTCTTTTTCTAATGGTGCAAAACAGGATTCTTAGAGATATTAATGGCACTAGTGTTATCACACATAATTGGCATAGGTTGATCATAATTTACCTAGATATCCTTGAGATTTTTCTTCATTCAGAGAACCTAGTTGCAAGATGATGTTGTTGCAATATACTATGCTTCAGTTATGGATAAGGAAATTGAAGATTATTTTTTATTGAGCAAGGAGACTAGACAACTGCCTAGAAAGAAAGCTCCTCCATTGGTTATTTTCTTTTCATTTGACACTACCAGCCCAATCTACATTTGTATCACCTTTGAGAGTGAATTTTATGCTTCTTGAATACCATAATCCAAAATTTATGGTCTCTTGTGTTGAGAAATCCTTAGGGAAACATTGGGTCATTTTTTAACTTGATTTCTCTTTGCATGACAATTATTTGTGATTATATATTTTCTTATTTATTAATGTTTATGTTTTCATCATCAAACAATTGCCAAAAACTATGAATATCACAAAGCAAATAACACAAGATTTAGGAACTTAGCCAGGGGAAAACCCCTCTTAGGGGAAAACCAAACCAAAATTCTCTTCTTATATAATCACTTTCAAATGATACTTCCAAGACCTAAGACCCAAAACAATAATTCCCCCAAGACCAAGCCAAACACCAAGCGACATTCCCTGACCAAGAACAAGATCTTCAATGAGTCAACTAGGTTTACCTTGTTGGGATGTAGCTTCTTAGAATTTCAGCCTCGCCAACCAATTCTATAACTTTGGCCTTCTAAATCCAGACCTACAATAAACCTAGAAGCCTTAGAATTCACACATGTGAGTTAAAACAAAGATTTCAGACTTCCTTCTTCATAAAGGTTCCTCCTTCCTTTGTTGGGGTAATTTCCTTGTCTTCTAGCCTTCTAGCACTTGCTTTGTTTGCTTACTATTTCAGATCAAACTTGCAGAGATGTATGTTGACAATGGAGGTTGAAGTCATCTTATTTATATTCTTCCACGTGGCTCCTCAAGCCTACATTATGTTGACCTCATGTAGGCTATCTGACTTGGTCTTGGGGTCTTTTTAGACTCTTCTAAATATATATATTCTTGTTACAAGTGCCAATAGGGTCTTTTACATTATGACAATGAATTTGACTCTAAGATAAAAGACCTAGAAGCACTCAATGGGTTCTTTGACCTAGGAACCAAAACAAATTTGAGCATTAAACCCATGCTTTAATAAAATAAATTTTCTTTTACAAAAATATTTTTCTTTTTCTTCTTTTGACAAGTACATAAGAATTACATCCTGTCATGAGCCAAATATAAATTATGAAGATTGATACTAGTTACACTTTTCAACACTCCCTCTTAACTAGGGAGGTAGTCACAATTGCTCAACTAGTACAAGGATGACCTCAATTTAAAATGTTCCAAGAAGAGTACAACAACATATACAATGCTAGATACCATTTAGGCTAACATAGCCAAGGTATTAATCCATCAAGGTACTATCTAGGCTTCCCACCAAGGTAACAACTCAACATATCAAAGATCCAAGGGTCAAGACACTAATTCAAGGATCTAAGTGTCCTCTCCAAGACACTAATTCAAGGATCGAAGTGTCATCTAGGCTACCTGCCAAGACACTAATGCAAGGATCCAAGTGTCAAGACATTATCTCATCATCAGGGATCCAAGTGTCAATTACCAAGACACTAACTCAGTAAGGGCCCCGGTTTCATTCAAGACACCTACTTATCATGGATCCCTTGATGTCATCTAGGCCAATATATCAATTCCAACAGATATTTGTACATCATCTAGGCCAAGACACCAACACAACAGGGGATCTATACATCATCAACCACCCTAGAAAGGGATTTAAATATCAATAAGATGTCCTCCCTAGTACCATCATATGGGCTCACAGCCTAAGGTACTCATCTCTCCCTATAAAAATCCAAGCATTCTTATCAAATATTCAAACTTCTCAGGGAGAGATCAAAACATCAACTACTTGTTCAAGTGTCGTAACACATTGTAGCTTCACGACCCCAACCAGTATCAAACTTCTAATATATTGGTTCTTATTATCAATATGCTAGCATAAAATATGGGGTCTACAACCATTTTGATGTTGCTTAGGTTATCACAATATCCAAACAAATCTTGATGAAATCTTCCTTTTCCAACTTCTCAAGTAGCACCAAACTTAACCTCAACACTACTCAAAACAACTGAGTCTTGTTCATAACTCATCAAACAAGAATAACCATCAGTAGTGATTTATCCATTCTCCAATCTTATTCTCTCCTCATGGCCTTCACTAGATGTATGGTTATTAGTCTTGTCCTAGTGCATGAAACATGAAGAAAAGAATCATATCATCCCTCTTAACTAGGGAAATAAGTCCATTTTCTAGCTACACATGCTCCTTCTTTTGCATCATTATGTCATCGAAGAACTTCAACCTTTTGAAACATCATTCCTTTCATATGGTAACAAATTCGTCTTTCAATAATCAATGTAAAGTTAAATTTCATTGGAGTTCTTACAACTTCCTCTTTCCATCATGCTCATTATTATCAAAAATTCATCATCAAGCACGAGGCAGGCTTATAACTTTACAATTTTGTACCTGCAAATCTAATCATAAAATACAACAAACTATATATATACAAGAGCTAGGGTTAACATCTCATCGTAAGGAGAACATATAGGGTTATCAAAGCTTCAATAAGAAATTAAACTTTAGATATCCAAAATCTAAACTTTGTTAGGTTTTCAATCGTATAGAAACAATTACACCTAGGGTTTCACTTTCATGCCCTAGGATCTTATATCAACCTCTACTAGGGTTTTTTCATAAACCCTAGATATTATCATCAAACCCTAAAAATATAGGGTTTCACTAAAGTGAATAAATGGAAAAAGGTAATATTACAAGGGTTTACCTAATCTATATATCAATAATGATATAAGAATATTCATGATCCTATAGAAAAAACATATAAATGAGAGAGTCTTTAATATAAAGAAAAAAAATGCTCAAACCTTATTTTATGATGGAGAATTTCTACAAATTTTATAAATTTAAACATACCTTGAGGTGCTTCTTTTACAAACCTTGAAGGGCTCCTTCTCACCATGATAGTCTTCTTCAACAAAGTATCGACATCCTCATGGTATATCTCCATATGAGTCTACTTTTATTAGAGTGCCCAAGGATCCAACTTTATTACCAAGTTACCATTCTCTCTATTCATCTTACTATTCATGGCATAATATCAATATATATTTTCTCATTTTGCTTCCTTCATTATGTACCTATAACATTCATTGGAAAGCACAACCAAGCAAAATTGTACAAGTACAAAAGAATGAAGACAATTTCATTAATCTAAGATTTCCATGGAATCTTCTAGGATGATTTCATAGGTTTTTAAAATACAAACCCTAACCAGCTCTAGAGACATAATGTTATACCTTAAATTTCATCCTAGTCAAGATTTTCCATATTACCATAGACTAGCTACAAGCCCTAGAAATCAAGAGCTAGGGTTTCTAAGAGAGAAAATATTAAGGTTAGGGTTTCCTCATTGACAAGGGTTTTCAAGTATTGACTAGGGTTTACTATCCCTAGATGCCAATAATCTTCAAAAAGATGAAGATAATAAACCCTAAACATTAAACATGTCACAAAACCCTAATGCATTTCATGTTAAACCTTTTATGCATAAAGTAGTCATACATACCTTAAAATATACATGCCTTAGTCCTTCATGATCAAAAAGATCTCAAGAGATTTTTATCTCGACCTATTGGTGATATTTCTTGATGCTTCCAACATAGATCACCTTTCAATGATTCTTTGAAGATCTAAACAATAATACTTTTTCCAAGAGATAGTTATGTTGCCCCTCTTTCTATAATTCTGATCAAATGCTACCATAAGTATTCAAGATTTGTTTCATTATGGTTCCAAGACTTAATAGACTTTATTAGTAGGTCTGGTACCTACTAAATATCAGAGACAATTGTAGCCTTTTGTTGCTACTTTGATCCTCAAGCTAAGATTTTCAAAACTCACAAATGCTTCCTCAAAATTGCAGTTTTGATTCCTTTTCAACATCCATCACAAGATGAATGATAAGTTTGTTACTAGATTTGGTAATGTCTTATAATTTCCCTCTGATTAGGGCTTTTGTTACTTACTGAAGTACACCTTGCAAATAATCTTAATATGATTTTCAAAGACTGATATTCTTTTCGATTTTCTAGGAAAATTTTATCGTTAGATTAAGGTCAGTGTCTATGCCACTATAATATCTCGGTATTCTTTATATAACCATGCACAGGACCTTATATTTTTGGATTTCTAGGATTGATCTCAAGACACTTGTTCTTATTCTCATGAATTCAAACTTCTTTACAGGACACTCAGCTTTGTCTAGGTTTCTCATATTCTTTGAAAGTGATGACAATTGATGTTTAGATAATGCTTCTTGTCACCTTCACTATATTCAGCCTTCTAGCTTGGGTCTGTAACCTAAACATTGTAATTTTAATTTGTAATCAAACCTAAAATTATGCTATTAATCTCAGTACTGCTATTATATGGCTCAGTATTCTATGCAAGAGTGAAGAATGCTCTTTTGATATATTTTGAGGCCCTTTTTCCTTCAAACAGTGATCTTCTAGTTGCCTTATGCCAATTGCCTTAGCTTTGATACCATGTTAAGAAATCCTTACAGAAACATTGGGTCATTTGTTAACTTGATTTCTCTTCACATGAAAATTATTTGTGATTATGTATTTGTTTCTTTATTAATGTTTATGTTCTAATCATCAAACAATTACCAAAAACTATGAAGATCAAAAGGCTAAGAACACAAGATGTAGGCACTCAGCCAAGGAAAAAACCCTCTTAGGGAAAACTCAACCAAAATTCTCTTGTTATAGAATCACTTTCAAATGAGACTTCCAAGACCTAAGACCCAAAACAAGATTTCCACCAAGACCAAGCTAGCCACCAAGCAATCTTCCTTGACCAAGAACAAGATCTTCAATGAGTCAACTAGGTTGACCTTACTATAATGTAGCTTCTCATAAGTTTAGCCTCACCAACCAATTCTGCAACTTCGGCCTTCTGAATGCAGACCTGCAGTAACCCTAGAAGCCTCAGAATTCATACATGTGAGTCAAAGCAGAGATTTCAGGCTTCGCTCTTCATAAGGATTCCTCCTTCCTTTGTTGGGGTAATTTCCTTGTCATCTTGTCTTCTAACACTTGCTTTCTTTGCTTACTATTCCATATAAAAATTGGATAGATGTATGTTGACAATGGAGTTCAAAGTCCTCTTATTTATAGTCTTCCACATGGCTCCTCAAGCCTACATTAGGCCAACTTCATATAGGTTAGGCCAACTTCATACCCCTTTTTGATTTCTATGTAAATAAAAAATAAAAAGGTCATGAGACATGTATTCCAAGCTGAATGTTGGGAAAAACATAGTGATCGGTACCACTAGTGATTAATTATGGCTATGGAAATTGGCAAAGGCGTAGGTGAAGGAAAAGTGGCAATAACTGGCATTTTATTTATGAAATAAAGGAAAATTAAGAAAATAGAGGCCTCAATGATAAAAAGGCTTTTGAGGATCAGTTGTTAGTCTTTTTTCAGTTAAGTTTTGGAGCTCTCTTCTATTCTCCCATTCTCTCATACTCTTACATTCTTGGAGAATTCTCGGAGCATGCTTGGAGCACTCTAGTATTCACTTGGATTTGGATAAATAATGAAAGGGAAAGTAGGAAAGCGTAAGGGAACAGGTGGATGAGTAGCTACAGTTGGATTGTTTGCAAGTAATAGGTTGCAGCAGGATTGTTTGCAGCTACATGGTATATGCATGTTATTTTCTAGTTATGTATTGTCATTAGCATGGAGAATTATCTAGATTGACAGTGATTTTAACCTTGCCTTGCCATTTTCTGGATAGCCATGGTGTTGTGAGTTTTTCTACTTGATTTTTTTCTCATTGGTGCTCATAATTCCTTATGGCTATGGGTTGGAACAAAATCTCTGGAAGCCCTACAACAAATTGGGTTGAGTTACTATTCTTGGAGCCTAGGTTGGGAAAAAAACTTTGAAGCCCTTGGTGGGTTGAGTTACTTGTCCCTAGAGTCAGGTTGGACAAATGCTCTGGAGCCTTGGAAGGTTGGGGGTTGAGTTACTAGTACTTGGAGCCCTAGACAAATTGGGTAGAGATAGATTTGGTTGGTGTTAGTGATGTATGATCATGGAGGTGGAATCCTTGTGGTTAAGGGTTGAGGTGTTTTGGCCTCTAGAATCCCTAGTTTGGTTTTGTTTTGGTTTATTCCATAAGATCCCACATTCATGCTTGGAATATGGCGTGGGGGTGATTGGATAAAAGAGTGATTTGGTTCATTCCAATCTATGGTTGGGTGGTATGTGGAAGTCCTTGACTTGGTTGGTATTTTCATATGTTAATATGGGGCATTTCCTTATTGTGATCTATGAGCACTGTAGTGATTATTTTGGTGATATTATGGTGATTTTTCATGGTTTATATTCTAGTTATTTCCTGGTTACATGTTGATTATATGATATGCATTATATAAGGCTATTGTCGTGAATTATTTAGTTATTGATCGGTTGATGTATGTATGGATTAATAATTTTTATTTCAACTATGTAGAGAGGGAATAGGTCATTAATGGTGATTCTCATATGTATCTCAGACTATTATGATCAGATATGAATTCATGACCTATAACTTACATGTTTTCCATGTATTTGACGAAATGTCTAGCATGTTCTGGCCAGTCTAGGTCAAGTTTCTTATGAAATTTTGTATGTTTAGCCTTTTCATTATCTTTATTATGATTTTGAGAAGTATTGGGAAGTTTTGGGTAGTGGTATGGAGGCTAGTCTGGAATTATGGCTCAGATCTCAAGACTGCACCCTCTGAACCGCAAACTTTGGGCTACAACTACACTCAGGCAGTGTTGTGCATGCAATTCTAGGCTTTCAACCGCACCCAGGCCTTTTCATGCATGCAGTTAGGAGCCTAGGTTAATGAAAAGGAGCCCCAACTGTGGAGTACTAAAAAGGTATGTTTTTGATGATCATTTCAGTGGCTTTTCAGTAGAACTTGTAAACCTTTTTGCATCATGAACTTGGAAAACGATAAAGAATTATAACAAAACATGTGGGATTAATATGCAAGACTTAACCACTAACAATTGTCATTCCCTCATGCAGGAAGGGGTGAAAACGAGGAGTTGTTGTTCCAAAGAAAAAGACAAGGACAAGGTAACTGTTGTCCCTTTGACGGGAGACCGAGTGCAAACAAGGCTAAGCAGATCAAAGCAAATCGGCCCTGAAAAGGAGGAGAAGACACCAGCTCGGCACAGGAGGGAAAAGAGATGATTAAGGATTAACGGTTTGGTGAATCCCTCAGGATCCTTGATCCTGAGGGATCGCTGCTTTATCTATCTTGTTACTTAGACATCTCCGCCGTCACCCTTATATAAAGGGACAACACTGTTAGCTTAGAGAGTTAGACATGATTATGCTTTTATGTAATTTCTGTTAAGATCAAAACTTTGATCATCGAGTCCCGATAAGAACTGGTTCAATGTAATTTTGTTTCATGCATTAATACAAACTTGGTGATTATTTCATCTCTGCATCTGGATTAACCTAAAGCGGTGTACCCTTGGAGGCTAAGGGCCCGGCCTCGGAGGACACTTGCTTCTGTATTATTACGATTTTATTTCTGTGTGGTTTGCTTAGCATCGTTATTTGGTAATCTGATATGCTTTATAAGTTTACATCACATGCTCTGTTAAGATTAATTCATTAAGGTTTCTACAGACAGAACTGTTGTATTGACTCTGCATCATATTACTGTTCCTTCCAGAGTTGATTAAATATTATTAGTCTTAACTGAATATTGTTGTTGTTTTATTACAAAGCTTTTGTGTTGTACATTCATGTTACAGGATTCATCTTGAAAGTCATGTTCTTTACGATTGTTGGATTTAGAAGTAACATTGTTCTATTTTGAAACGCAGTCATGTCCCTTCTAATTGAGATTGATGCTTAGATCAGATTACTATTCAAGCATGTTGTGTGCATATATGGTTTCCAAGCGTTGTTCCATAACTTATCAATAATCAGTGTCGTTCCATTAGTGTGTGCTGCTTGATCTGCCTTAAGAGTGAAAGAGTGTTGTTTGATTACGATTAATGCATTTGAGTTAGTAGATTAAGTTTGATTACTGCTCATGAGACTTAGTTGTCTAGCTGTTGTTCCTTTTAAGAATTGTTGTTCCATTTTAGAATTGTTGTTCCATTCCAAATTTGTTGTTCGATTTCTTATTTGTCGTTCCATTTTCCTATCTGCTGTTCCATTTACTATCATTTGTTTTTTTGGTGTGGGAGATGATCTAAGGCTGTAGTGAGCCCCAAAATTTACTGTCTGGCTCCCAGACCCGTGGTCTGTTCTCTAATTTCCTTTCCATCAGTTTCGAAAGGGATGGGTTATCGCTGCCAAACCCTTGACTGATAAGTTTCCTAGTTTTCGGAGTGTGTGATTTACTCTTTTGAAGTAACTTAGTTGTAGACAAGCATTCGTTTACTCTTGTATTTTTGAACGTTGTACTACTAGCATTACTCTGACAAATGATAGCCTCAGACTGAGACACTCTTTGAAATAACAAAACGCTCCCGGATTGACATATTAATGTGAGGTAATTAGAGGTGAAAGAGACCCTTTTTATAGCTCTACATTTAGGTGTTATTGCCGGGGAAAGAGTGTAGCAATTTGTCTTTTTTTTTCAGAGTAGTGTATGAACCTACTAGGGAAGAGTTGGATTTTAAAAATGGAAGGTAAGAACCTGCGTACGGAGCATGTAAAAGCCCTGCTCCCTTGTCCGCTTTCCTAACAGATTTGTTGTTGCTTTGTTTGAATAGAATTTAGTAGTTCATTTGAGTGCATGACTAAGTAGAAAAAACCAGAAAAAAATATCAAACCTCCACCCAAACCTGAAAAAGCTAAGGGGCCGGTGACCCTTGGCCGAACGACTTTTATAGACAAAATCTATAAGAAAACAGAATCTCGGCCATCAGTAGGACCCAGGAAAATCATTTCTAAACAGCCTACTAGTTCCCTTCAGGCGACAGGATCACCATCTGTAGCCTTTGCTGAGGTGCATAGTCAGATTGAAGAGTAGGACTTTCAAGAAATTGAAAATTCTACTCCAGAACTATTGCAGGAAGGGAATTTCAGTAATCTTTGTGACGGAGAAGGAGAAACAAGGGAAACCGAGGAACCAAGATCTCCGATTGGAATAAATCAGCCATTAAATAGCCCAGATAAGGGGAGTGCTGCAAAAATCATTGTTGAAGGAACCCAATATCCTTAGACATCAGGCATTCTCATTGTCCCAGATAGAGGAAGTGCTATTAAAACTATCCCTGTCAAAGCCATTCCCTCTCAACCTAGGAATACCCTCCTAGATATCCCAGAAGGTTATTGGCATATATTCGATTCCATGGCTCAGAATCAGCCAAACACTTAAACCTCTACATTACAATACCCTATAGTGGATTCTGCAGCAAATGCACCCATGAAAGCAATCCCTCTTCAACATATCCCTACATTTCACGGTCTCACATCAGAAGATCCGGATGCATTTTTATTTGAATTTGATGTGTTTTGCAGGGGATATGATTACACCACTGACCCCCAGAAATTGAAATTATTTCCCTCTAAATTAAAAAGGGCTACTTTAAGATGGTTTATGGGATTAGGTGGTGGGGTCATAAACAACCGGGATCAAATGAAAGAATCTTTCTTAAAAAAATATCAGGATTATTGCAGATCTAGAGAATTAAAGGACGAAATATTCCAAATGACAGCTAGACCGAATGAAACATTAGAGGAGTATGTGGAACGTTTTCAGTACAATCTACAAAGATCTCCTTATGCATCACTACCTTTACCTAATAATGTGTTAAAAACTGCATTGATAAGGGGCATGAAGGAACAATGGATTGAAGCATTAAACATCATGGGAAAAGGGGATATTTATCAAGAGAATTTTGCTGACATTATTGATTTATGTATCAGGAGTTTGAGAGGCAGCACAAGAATAAAACCGACGGAACATGATCGGTTTGTAAGAGATAACAAAATTTCAACAGAAGGAGTAACACGTGTAGAAATTGGAAATTTATTGGAAAATTTTAAAACTGATATTCTGGGGACACTAACTACACAACTTGATATTATGCAGGCTAAACAGAAGCAAATGGAGGCAGAACAGAATTTGGTGATCTTTTGTCCCCGATGCAGGAAAAAGCATAGTCACAAGGAATGTCCACTGGATACAGTCCAAACATGCGCCATCTGTACAAAAGATCACCTTACGGAGAGCTGCTCCTCACTTCCTGGATTGAAATCGGTATATAAGGAAGCAAAAGAAGAACCAGAATTGGCGTACTTGATCAACCAGCGCCGTCAGTGGCAGCCGAGACAATCTGGTATGTTTCCAGACCCAACTTCTTCTTTTCAGCCTCCACAGTATAATGCTCAACAAAATGGTATGTGGGAAAGTCAACCCCAACCCCCATTTTCAAACTGGTCATCACAGTCGTTTCCTTCTTCAAACCCGTGGCTGAATCAGGCAAGCCAATCTGGTTGGCCGAATTTCCCTTACACTCCACCATATTGGCAAAGCAGCCCATATCCTCCACAATGGACTCCCCCTACTTCACAAAGTTTAGCCTGGTAGACAAACTGGCAGAGACTGATGCATCAGCCAGTAGGAACTATTCCGCTCCCTCAACCTACAATGCCAGCCTTACAACAAAATCCTCAGTCTAATCTGAGACCACAACTCCCAGCCCAACCCAATCCCAATCCAAAACAGACTAGTCCAATCTCTCCAAATTATAGAATCACCAGAAATAGGACCCGACCTGAGGGAGTGTAACGATCTTCAGTTAAGATCTGGACATATTATTGAAACTGAGGGAGATAAAACAGTTCATATTGAAGATCAGTTACCAAGAGAACATATGTTGCAACAAGAGGATGCGAATAAGCAGCAAACTCATAATCAAGCAACCACATCCTCTCCTCCGTTCCCATAACGATTAGTCATACCTCGACCTTTACAATATCCTGATTTTGACATTCTGGGAGAATTACAAAATCTGTACATAAAAATTCCATTCCTCCAAGCCATTCAAGACATTCCCATATACGCAAAAACTATCAAAGAATTGTGCATAAAGAAACCAAGGAGGAATATAACAAATAATCCAAGAGTCCAAGTAGTCGGCACTTTATCTAACTTACTATCAGGAAAAGAAACACCCATTAAATATGAAGACCCAGGGAATCCGACTGTAACTGTTCAAATTTATGGTCAGACCCTGTATAATGCCTTAGTTGATATAGGAGCTGCAATTAATATTTTAACAACCACTACTTGCCAAAAGCTCGGCATTACATCTGTAGAACCCACTTCTACTTTGCTAGAATTGGCTAACCAATCTGTGATTAGGCTGGAGGGTACTCTACATGATGTCATGGTCTCTGTATATTCCTAGGAATATCCAACCGATTTCCTAATAATTAATCCAAAAAACCGACTTGATGGACACTTGTTGATTTTAGGAAGACCTTGGCTTGCCACTACCGATGCTTATATTGGCTACCGGCAAGGAAATATGACCATGACCAAAGGACCAAATGTCAAGAATTTAGTTCTATATCCTCCAGCGCAGCCAAGTGTCGCAATAATTAAAACTAACAAGTACCCTGTATCATACCTTACTGATAACATTAGATCTCCATTAACTATACAAGATGCACTTGATTTTAAAGACCAAACAGAAGATGATGCCATTAATAACTTCATTAGTCAAACGGAATCCAGATCCTGCACAGTGTCACATGATAGAAGCAACATTTGATAATGAATTAGAAGAAGATCCTCTGAAAGATACACATGATCAAACAATACCAGTTACTTCTATTGCAAATAGTAAAATTGTGGAAATTGAACCGGGAAAAACCTTAAACATTAATGCCGACCTCACACCTCAACAAGAAACGAAGCTCATCCATTTGTTAAGAAAATATCAAGAAGCATTCGCATGGGATTACCCTGATATGAAAGGAATTGACCCCCAATTATGTACACACCACATTTATATAGAAAAGGATGCTAGACCTGTTCATCAACCTCAAAGGAGACTTAATCCTCATCTAAAAGATGTGGTAAAAGCTGAACTTCAGAAACTTTTAGATGTCAATTTTATCTATCCTATCTCTGATAGTAAATGGGTCTCTCCGCTTGTGGTGGTACCAAAAAAGAATGGGAAATGGAGAATCTGTGTGGATTACAGGGAGCTAAATAAAGCAACGCAAAAAGACCACTTTCCTCTCCCATTCATAGACCAAGTATTAGATACTTTAGCAGGAAATAAATTCTTTTCTTTCCTGGATGGCTTCAGTGAATACAATCAGATTCAGATTGCCCCTGAAGACCAGGACAATACTAGTTTTACTTGTCCTTGGGGAACATTTGCCTATCGAGTTCTACCTTTTGGCTTATGCAATGCTCCTGCCACATTTCAAAGGGCTATCCTTAGTATTTTTGCAGATTTAATAAATGATGGACTTGAAGTATACATGGATGACTTTACACCATATGGAGATGATTTTGATCCAGCATTAGACACCCTAGAAAAAGTCCTACAACGCTGCATTGCTACTAGGCTTTGCTTAAGCCACGAAAAATGTTATATGATGATGACTGAAGAACTTATCCTAGGACACTATGTTTCAGCAGCTGGCATTCAGGTAGACCTGGCCAAAATACAAATACTTTTGCTTATTCCCACTCCTACTACTCAAACAGAGGTACGCAACTTTCTTGGATTTTCTGGTTATTATAGACGATTTATAGAACATTATTCACACATTGTTGCACCTTTATATGCACTAACTGGTAACGTTGATTTTCTTTGGACAGAAAAATGTGAGCATGCTTTCAAGGATTTAAAGAAGCTTGTTTCCACAGCCCCAGTCCTTCGAGGACCAAACTGGGATTTGCCATTCCAGATATCATCTTATGCCTCAGATACAGCCATTGGCGCAGTCCTTGGGCAGGAAGAGGATAAAAAACCATATGCTATCTATTACATCAGCAAAAACTTATCCCCTGCTGAATTAAATTACACTGTTACTGAAAAATAATTCCTAGCTGTAATACATGTTGTCAATAAGTTTAGACATTATATTACGGGATACCCTGTTATCTTATATACAGATCATTCTGCCATAAAATATTTAGCCAATAAGCCTGTCACAAATGCCAAAATAACTAGATGGTTGATTTTATTGCAGGAATTTGATATCACAATCAAGGATCGACCTGGCAAAGAAAACCCTGTAGCCAATTTTCTCTCAAGAATGCCAAAGTCAATCGATGCAGTAGCAGTTGAAGATCAATTTCCAGACGAACATCTATTTGTTGTTGCTGTTCAAATGCCCTGGTATGCTGATGTTGCCAATTACCTCGCAGTAGGTAAACTACCAAAACACCTAACCCCTGATGACCGCAAACAGATTGTTCAGAAGAGTGCTCGATTCTCGTGGATTGGGGGCTATTTGTTTCACACAGAGACAGACATGCATATCAAGGGATGTTTTCGAGAAGATGAAATCTTTGACATCCTAAAAGCCTGTCATGATGGACCATGTGGTGGACATTTCGTTGAGCATGGAATTGGACATAAAGTGCTGCAGACAGGGTATTATTGGCCCACGATTTTCAGAGATGCAAAGAAATTTGTCCGAGCTTGTGATAGCTTTCAACGAGCAGGACGTCCTGGTCAATCTGACAAGATGCCTCTAAAACCACAGTTAGTCATTGAACCATTCGAGCGATGGGCTCTTGATTTCGTTGGACCTATCAACCCATCATCAAATCAGAAAACATATATTTTGGTGGCAACAAAATATGTCACCAAATGGGTTGAAGCAGAAGCATTGCCTAGAGCTACAGAGGACTCTGTCATATAGTTCCTGTTCCATCTATTTGTACGTTATGGTCTTCCAAGAGAAATAATTACAGATGGTGGACCACAATTTGCTGGGAATAGATTAGCTGCAACACTTAACAATTATCACGTCCAGCATAAAATCATTAGTCCATACCACCCATAGGCGAATGGGCATGTAGAAAGCAGCAATAAGGTAATAGAATCAATCCTAACGAAAACCATTGCATCACACAAGCGTGATTGGGCTGCCAGACTACCTAAAGCACTGTGGGCTTACAGAACAACACGGAGAAGCACCACTGGTTACTCACCTTATCAATTAGTGTTTGGAAAACAACCCATTTTCCCCATAGAATTCGAAATCCAAACATTACGGACAGCACAGGAAGTTGGCTTAGATCTAAGCGAGGCATAGATTAATCGACTACAACAGATCAATGAGTTGGACAAAATTAGGCTCTCTGCACTTCAAAATATTGCCCTGATTCAACAGTAGCGATCCAAATGGCATGATGCTCTCATTAAAAACAAAGTCTTCCACGAGGGAGACTGGGCTCTATTGTACGACTCCAGGTTTCAGGACTTCCCTGGGAAACTCCAGACTCGTTGGTTAGGACCATACGAAATCCAGAAGGTACATGAAAATGGAACCCTTACCTTAACCACTATTGACGGTTCTGGATATGCCTTCAAAGTAAATGGCCATCGAGTTCGTCTCTATCGCAAACCACTCACTCGGGAGTCCTTCTGCCAGCAGCTACGTCAAGACACTGATATGGAGATTTTGGGAGAGGAAGAGAAGTCTTCCTCACCTGTAATTCATTAAGGAATTCATTTCTTTTTACAATTTGTACATAAGTTCTTTTTTTTGAGTCATTTTTTTGTACATATGTTTGAACTAATGTTTTCCTGTCATTTTTGTTGTTCTTATTTTTCAAAAGAACAGCATTTCGATTTTTTCCGTTCCTTTTCCAAAAGGATGGCATTTGTGTGTTTTTGTTGTTCCTTTTCTAAAGGAACAACATTCTTGATTTTCTGCTGTTCCTTTTCTAAAGGAACAGCATTCTTGATTTTCTGTTGTTCCTTTTCCAAAGGAACAGCATCTTTGATTTTTGCTGTTCCTTTTTCAAAGGAACGGCATTTGCTTGTTCTGTTGTTCCTTTTCTAAAGGAACAACATTTCGATTTTTGCTGTTCCTTTTTCAAAAGGAACGGCGCTGCTGCGTGTTTGTTCTCCCTTTTCCAAAAGAACAGCATATTTTTTATTTCTGCTATTCCTTTTCCGAAGGAACGACATTTTTGCGTCTTTTGCTGTTCCTTTTTCAAAGGAACGACATTTTTGCGTCTTTTGTTGTTCCTTTTTCAAAGGAACAACATTTTTGGTTGTTGTTGTTCCTTTTTCAAAGGAACGGCATTTTGAGTGTTTTTCTGCCCTTTTCCAAGGGAATAGCATTTTTTATTTTTGTTGTTCCTTTTTCAAAGGAACAGCATTGGTGTGTTTTGTTGTTCCTTTTTCAAAGGAATGGCATTTGCATTTTTGCTATCTATGGTTATTTGTTGTTCCTTTTTCCAAAAGGAACACCACTAGCATGCTTTTTCTCTCCTTGTGAAACAACTTATTCCTTTTGCTAATCTAAATTGAGGATGCTTCTTGCTCCTGTTCTTTCAAGTCTTTAAGATACAGCTATGCACTTATGCAATGAATACAAAATCACAACATACTGAAATACGCAAATCATAAATCGCTATCTTTATAAGGCTCTGCATTGGTAAGAGGACAAAAGGAAGGACACACTTATTCATCATCTTTTGTTGTCATTGTTTTACTAATTTTGCTCTGATTGGTTATCTTTATCATGACGATCCCTTTAATCCTCTTTGATTATTATTTAGGAATAAGAGCAAAGGGTTTATATCTTCCTATTGAGATGATAAGACTTCTTCCACCATTCTTACTCTTAAGGAGTGTTGAACCACCCTTTGTGTATAAATAAGGAAAAGTACTTTATGAAAAAGAAAAAAGAAAGTAAACATGACTTATAAGTTGTCAAATGCAGGATAGGGGGTCTCATCAAGAGCCAGCCTACCATGATCATGAGGATGGAAGTGAAGTGGCATTCCCACTATGGCCACCACACCAGGGATATGGTCCAAAAGGTATATCAAATAAACAAACCTTGGAACAGGAGGTCTCATCACAAGCCGGCCTGCCCACTTTTCGCTCCTTCCTCATGAATGGCATTATGGTTAACTGGTTACCAAGCCAGCATAATGGCCTACATTTTAACATTACACTCCTTAACATACACATAAAGGATCATGGTTCCAGGGGTGAAATAAACAACTCTGCCAAGGTTATGGACACCTGTCGGCAGTAGAGCACTGTTAATGGTATTGAAGTCACATTGGTTACACCAATAGGTAAGATACTAATACTCTTTTGTTTCTTATATCCTAGGAACTAATCATATATCATTTCCCGACTTATATATCGCATGAAAAATTATTACCACCAATCATGGCAAAGTAAGTGACAATGACCACATGAGATTTGGCAAGTACGACAGACATCCTATCCCCCCAGCCTCGCATCATATCACAGCAGCCTCTTACATAATACGCGATCCAACTTTACACCTCGATTTCGGTAATTTGTTGTTTTTCTAAACATGGCATATTTTCATATGTTGTTCCTTTATGACTCTGTTGCAAATCGGGTGCTGCTCCTTTATTTGACGGCTGGGACAGCCTATCACATTGTGGGGGGGGGGTTAACCTCATTATTCCCTGGATTACGTGTCAGCTCACTATTCGGGAAAGTTGTGTACTAGGGTATGGCACGGCTTAACGGCATGCTGTCTCTATTTTTGTTACACAAGTTGCTGTTCATAAGCCATTTCTGTTGCATACTTTGTTTTTTTCAAATTCTTGCGTCTATTACCCTCTCTGTGTTTCAAACAGCACAAATAGTTGTTGTTCCATTGAGAATCCACAGTGAAGCCATGGGAGGAAGAGCGATCCGAAGGGAACCGCGGGTGTTGGCAGTCTCCGCTGCTGCTCGGGAAATCCTGGCAAGAGCAGGGTGGCTGACTTATCTCAACCGCTTGCAGGAGTCTAACGAAACAGTAGTGATTGAATTCCTGCAAAATTTGCAGGAGGATTACTCCACAGTAAGGGGGAGACAAATAACAGTCACCGATGATATAATCGCAGAAGTCTCGGGACTACTAGCCACCGGACCTGTATGGACGTTAAAAAAGGAGAGACTACAGAAGATTATAGAAATCTTACAGGACGAAGGCCAGAGCTTGACAATTAAAGGGAAGGGAGTTCTGCCATCAATGCTAGGAGAGCCCTGGGCAGAATTGGCAAGAACCGTGCAAAGCTACATCACCTACGAGGGTAGAAAAGACATGGTAAGACCACGACATCTTAAACTCTTAGCTGTTTTAAAGCAGAAATGCTCTGTAAATCTGCCTGCACTTTTGAATTCGTTACTTCATGACGTTGCACGAAGCTTAAAAGAGGCATAGCATGTAGAGTCAGTTGTCAGTCACCATGGGTTAATTCGATTAATTGTTAGTCATAGCCTCACCCAGCAGCAGAGCAGCTGGGAAGAGCTAATTGCAATGATTGAGGGGGGGTTGATAGCACCATCCCCAAAACGTAAGCATACTACCAGCACACCAGAACTTCCAGAAAAACGCAGAGAATTAGCGAAACAAAAACATGTCACTAGTACATCCGAACGTCCAGAAACACAACAGGAACCGACAAAGCGTAAGCATGCCACCGGTACACCCGAACAACCAGAGAAACATAGGAAATCGGTCTGGTTAGCTCGGATACGAGGAAGGCTGGAAAAGCTCCAGGAAAGCACCAGCCAGCCAGTAGAAATTGAGGACGATCAATCCTCACGGCCAGAAGAAGAAGCAAAGCAATCTGAAGGAGAAGAGAAAGAAGAGGTCGAGCAATCTGAGCAATCCGAAGAAGAAAATGAGGAAGAAGCTGAGCATTCTGAAACAGAAGCTGAGCATTCTGAGGCAGAAGCTGAACAATCTAAGCAGGAGGGGGAAATGGAACAGCAGGAAGGTAGCCCACCACAGGACCCAGTGGGAGAAGACGAATTGGCCGCAGTCTTGGCCAATATGGGTGAATATGGCCAACCTTCCAGTCCATCAGACCTCCATGACAAACCACAAGAGGAAAATGCATCTGAAAAACCACATGCAAAAGAGGCAGAAGAAGGAAATCTGCCTATTCATGAGGAAGAAGAAATAAGAAATATTGAACAGGAACAATCCGTTCCTAAGGCACCGGAAGAAATTCTGGAGGAAGTAGGGGCAGAAAAAGAAGTTGCCCAGGAATTGACAGAACCAGTTAGGGTTCCTACCCCAGAACAGCCTGAGCAAAACACTGAAGAAACACCCCAGGAGGAAGATCCAGGGACTAGTCACAGCCCAAGCCATAGCAGACAACCTGCTGTTCCTTCTAATGAAATTTTGGAAATTAAAGAATTGCGAAAGGAACAGCAGAGATTATTGAGCATAATAGCCCAGCTCCACCAGCAGATGAGGATCCTGAAAGCAAGGCAAAGGGTAAGAAAGACTGCAAGGAAGAAAAAGGTGACCACTCTAGTAAAACTCCGCAAGGCAAAAAGGCAGAGGACCAAAATTCGTCCTGTTGTTCAAAACCCTGTGGAAAATCCAGCTGCTGTTCCAAATGATGTTGAAGAACAGACTGTTGTTCCATTTGAAAAGGAGCAGCATCAAACTGATATTCATGTTAAAATAGAAATGGATGATATGATGACTTGTGACAAGAAAATTCAGACGGAGGCACCACCCTCAGGGGTGATAAGGGTTCTGAACTCGAAGCAATGCAATAAGAAAGTTCAGGTAAAACTCCCGGCCTCCACTGCTGCATGGAGAAGAGATCCAAAAACAGTAACCTTGCGCAAGGGGTTGAAACAAGCTCAGCAAGAAGCAGAAAAGCTTAGAGAGCAAACGGTCCCTCGCGAAAAGTATGAAGAACTACAGCAGCAACTTAGGAACGTCAATCAATCCGAAATCCAGGCCTTTGAAGGTTGGCGGAAGGAACAAGAGAAAGTTGCAAAGGTAACTTGTAGGTTAGATATTGTTATCAAGCAGATGGATACCTTGTGTTCTTTATACACTGACGTTTTAGCATGTAGGGTCCCTGCCAAAAATTATGCCCTGTTTTTACTGGAACGGTATTTACAATTAAAAATAAAAGTTGTTAAAGCAGGTGCCCCCATACAAATTAACACTATCAATGACTTTATAGACTGCTGTAAACACTACGGGGTGAAGGTCCAGAGACTGTTGTGCGAATTTTATTTGCATAACCTTGTACTAGACCAGGAGACTGAGCTGAACCCTGGCCCTTTTGTTGGAGACATCCAATTGCAGGCATTCATCTCATTCGGGGTTAATCAGATTAAATGGCTCAAAGCCTATAATACTTTCCAGAGGCAAGAAAATGGCCTAGATTTGTGGGTAAGTGCTGAGCCTAGGAACCCAGTACAGTTGTGGAGAGCACAAAAACCTCATGAAGACTCCGGGTGTCATTGAACCATTAGGACCCATGCATGAGGCACTCATTCGACAAGGATTAGAATATTTTCTTTCTATCAAAGACCTTGCCATTGATGCAGCTAAATTTCGGTATCAAATCTCTAATCCGAATATCCAGCTCAGGGAATCGTTTAAGTATGATAATTTTAAATTAGCTTCCAATCGTTTGCACCTTTATGGCGAAATCATTTTGAGAGCAGGGCCATCCTAGTTAGGATATAGGTTCCGCAGTCCAATTATTTGGCACCCTGCACCCGGATACCGAGCCCTGTATGAGATGCCTAAGGGTCAAACAAGCCATTTCTTTGACTACCTAGTTACTCATCATGGTTGTAGGCCTCCGCATGAAATTCCTTCTCCAGCCTATTCTCTCACTGCCTTGCATGTCAACTACAACGTTTTCATGAGGGCATGAAATAGGGTAAGCAGGGGGGTGTGTGGAGTACTAAAAAGGTATGTTTTTGATGATCATTTCAGTGGCTTTTCAGTAGAACTTGTAAACCTTTTTGCATCATGAACTTGGAAAACAATAAAGAATTATAACAAAACATGTGGGATTAATATGCAAGACTTAACCACTAACAATTGTCATTCCCTCATGCAGGAAGGGGTGAAAACAAGGAGTTGTTGTTCCAAAGAAAAAGACAAGGACAAGGTAACTGATGTCCCTTTGACGAGAGACCGAGTGCAAACAAGGCTAAGCAGATCAAAGCAAATTGGCGCTGAAAAGGAGGAGAAGACACCAGCTCGGCGCAGGAGGGAAAAGAGATGATTAAGGATTAACGGTTTGGCGAATCCCTTAGGATCCTTGATCCTGAGGGATCGCTTCTTTATCTATCTTGTTACTTAGACATCTCCACCGTCACCCTTATATAAAGGGACAGCACTGTTAGCTTAGAGAGTTAGACATGATTATGCTTTTATGTAATTTCTGTTAAGATCAAAACTTTGATCATCAAGTCCCGATAAGAACCGGTTCATTGTAATTTTGTTTCATGCATTAATACAAACTTGGTGATTATTTCATCTCTGCGTCTAGATTAACCTAAAGCGGTGTACCCTTGGAGGCTAAGGGCCCGGCCCCAGAGGACACTTGCTTTTGTATTATTACGATTTGATTTCTGTGTGGTTTGCTTAGCATCGTTATTTGGTAATCTGATATGCTTTATAAGTTTACATCACATGCTCTGTTAAGATTAATTCATTAAGGTTTCTACAGGCAGAACTGTTGTATTGACTCTGCATCATATTATTGTTCCTTCTAGAGTTGATTAAATATTATTAGTCTTAATTGAATATTGTTGTTGTTTTATTACAGAGCTTTTGTGATGTACATTCATGTTACAGGATTCATCTTGAAAGTCATGTTATTTTCGATTGTTGGATTCAGAAGTAACGTTGTTCTATTTTGAAACGCAGTCGTGTCCCTTCTAATTGAGATTGATGCTTAGATCATATTACTATTCAAGCGTGTTGTGTGTGTATATGGTTTCCAAGCGTTGTTCCATAACTTATCAGTAATCAGTGTTGTTCCATTAGTTATGTGCTGCTTGATCTGCCTTAAGAGTGAAATAGTGTTGTTTGATTACGATTAATGCATTTGAGTTAGTAGATTAAGTTTGATTACTTCTCGTGAGACTTAGTTGTCTAGCTGCTGTTCCTTTTAAGAATTGTTGTTCCATTTCAGAATTGTTGTTCCATTCCAGATTTGTTGTTCAATTTCTTATTTGTCATTCCATTTTCCTATTTGCTGTTCCATTTACTAGCATTTGTTGTTTTGGTGTGGGAGACGATCTAAGGTTGTAGTGAGCCCCGGCATTTACTGTCTGGCTCCCAGACCCGTGGTCTGTTCTCTAATTTCCTTTCCATCAGTTTCGAAAGGGATGGTTTATCGCTGCCGAACCCTTGATTGATAAGTTGCCTAGTTTTCTGAGTGTGTGATTTACTCTTTTGAAGTAACTTAGTTGTAGACAAGCATCTGTTTACTCTTGTATTTTTGAACGTTGTACTACTAGCATTACTCTGAAAAATGATAGCCTCAGACTGAGACACTCTTTGAAATAACAAAACACTCCCAGATTGACATATTAATGTGAGGTAATTAGAGGTGAAAGAGACCCTTTTTATAGCTCTACACCAGCTCAGGGTTTGGTCACCTAGGGTGGTTCTTTGGCCCCTGAGTGCCTTGTAGCCCTAAGGGATTTTTTTAGTTGTGAGTTTGTGGTCAGTTTATAGGCCTCACTTCATTAACTATAGTTAGGAGGTTGGGTCATGTCATTGTATCTCTCAGCTCATATTTACCTTGGTAAGTATGTTAAAGTGGGTAAATGTGGGTTGGGTTGTTACAGCACACATGATTTTCATTATAAGACAATTAGAAACCCTGTGGTTGTTCCACATATACTTTTTCTTCTAACCTTCCATTCACAAAGTTTGACTTGACATCCATTTTATAGACTTTTAACTTTCCATGAAATTCAAGATCTAAGAACATTATGATAGCTTCAAGTCTGGAAACTAGAGCAAAGGTTTCTTCAAATTCTACACAATATACTTATGCATGCCATTTGCACATTTATCTATATTTATTCTTGACTACTTGACCATCATCGTTCAGTTTAATCTTGAAAACCCTCTTGGTGCTAATCACATTCTTACATTTTGGTATTGGAACTGACTCCAATGTCTTCTCAATCTGATCTAGTTCTTCTTCCATGGTATTCACCCAATGTTGATCTTCTAGCTTGAACAAAATCCTTGGGTTCTATTGTGTACAAGAATGTAAAAATTTCATGAGTAATTTTTCTAATGAATTTCCTCGTAGTCTAAACACATATTTATTTATTTCTAAGAATTTGACTCTTAGGATGATGTTTCTAGACATACTTTGATGAAACCTTCCAATGTGGTGAATCATCTCTCTCTTCTTTTTGTTGTTGTTCTCCTTGTTCTTCTAGTTCTTTCTCTTTGGGCTCATAGCTAACTGGATCATCTAATCTATCATATTGTTGTTGTCTTCCATTGTGTAGAAGTACCTCTTCAATTCTCACACCAATTCTTTCAACTATCTTGCAAATTATTTTGTTGTAGAATTTGTAGCCTAGCCACGCATAATTCCTTTGTTTGCCCTAGAATCAATTTTTCCTAATTTTTCATCATTTCATTAATGTAAATTCTCTTCGAGAGACCTTGAATCATTTTACTGAAGCTAATTTACCATACCATAGTTCATTGGGAGTCTTGTTGTTGTTTACTCTAATATGAGACTTATTAAGGATGTTGATTTTTCTTTGAACTACTTCTCCCCAAAAATTATTTGGCACTTTTGATGCACCAAGCATTTCTCGAGCCATTTCTTGAACAATCTTGTTTAGTCTCTCAACCACACCATTCATCTTATGAGTTTTTGCTATTGAAAATTCTCTTTAGATCCCATGTTTTTCACAAAAATCATTGAGTTCATTGCATATGAATTATCCTCTTCTCTCTTATCTTAAGCACTTGATACTTAAGTCCATTTCATCTTAAGCACTTAATCCTTAATTCCATTTCATCTTAAGCACTTAATCCTTAAGTATGTTCATTCTCAATTTGTGCTTTGAAGGTATTTAATTTATCAAAGGTTTCATATTTCTCCTTTAGTAAACCAACCCATTCTATTAAAGTATATCAATTATGAGCATTAAGTATCTTTCACCTCATGCAAATTGAGTTCTTGTGCATCCACAAATATATGTATGAATAATTTCCAAAGGTCTTGTTATTGAATGCTCATTTTCCTTGAATTGAACTCATGTTTTTTTTCCAAATTGACATTGCTTGCAAATAGTATTCTTTGGCTTCGATGTCTTGGGCATATCTCGTACAACATCCTTTTTCCCTAACTTGAAAAAAATGATCAAATCTTAGATGACCTAGTCTCTTGTGCCATAATTATATCTCATGTATTTTTCCCATACAACTCTCTTTTCCTCCATCCAATAAATATACATTGTTGGAGGTTAAAATTGTCTTCACAATTGTTTTACCTGGATTTTCCTTCCTTACTTCACAACCATCTAAATGAAATATGGCATCATATCCTTGGTCACACATGTTGCTAACACTTGAGATATTATGTTGAATACCATCTATATATAATACATTCTAAGCTTTTATCTTTCCTTTGTCCAAAAAAACCGTCCCTTTTCCCATTATCCTTGTTAGTGCAATATTACCAAAAGTAACACTACCTCCTTTGTCTTCATTCATAGATACAAACTTTCTCTTATCTCTTGTCATGTTCTTTGAACAACCAATATCAATACGCCATTAGTTTCCTTGATTTTAACAACCACTAATATTATGTATCAACAATGAATTGCAAATTTGTAACAACACACAATTAGTAAGGATCGATCTAGTAATAACTAGGATGACACACGAACGACCTATATATAACTATTTTGCAAGAGAACTTAACCAAATAGTAAAAATAGTATATCAAGCAAGAAATTTATAACAATGGAAAATTGAAAGGATAGGAATTAAAATACCACAACCTACAAGTGAATTAAAGTAACTACATGACCTCTACAGACACAACAATCACTACTAAAGATGAGGGTCCTTCCTCCTAGTAAAATCACAGCACACAAGCTAGCACAACAAATCATAAATGAACCACAAACTCATAGAAAATTAAATTAGCTTTGAAAATAAAAGATAAGATGGATATTCTAAATAGTAATGATGTCGCCCCGCACATGAGGTAGAGAGATCCTTTCTTATAGGTTTATCCCTTCTATCTAATCCTGGTATCATTATCATGAGCAACCATGAAATCTTTCAATTCTCAAGTTGTTCAAACTAAAATTATTTTTTTAAAACAAGTTACAAAAAATTACTATAAATAAAGTCAATTCCATAATGGTGCCTTGTTTTAGTGAGTAGCTAAAATACTAGGGATGATAACTATTACAGTCAAGTTAATCAATTTTTCAAGAAATCTCAAATCCCTATTGGCGTAGTGATGTTGGTTGACCCCTTTGAGTAATAGTGTACACATCATCTCTTGAAGATAGCACCGATAATTGTGTTAATGCAAAACAAAGTATCGACATCAGAATAATAGTAAAGTTATCGGCCCAGTCTAGCAGTGCCACAAAATCCTAGAAAAGAAAAGTGCATCATCTAGAAAAAAGGAGTAACATGGTCCTGACCAACTAGGTCATCCTGTAAACATTCTTCTTTATCATTTTTTCAATAAAGATGTTCAAAAACAACTACCGTCTCATCAAATGCAAGCAAAAATACAAAAGTTAGAGCAACATAAGAGTGGAAAACTCTAGTCAAAAAGATAATTAACTGAGTAAAAGGATGTGGTTATGAACGTGAAAGTGGTCAAAAAGGTAAGGAAATAATGGTTAAAAGGATGTTAATTCTTAGACCCAACAATAGGTATGATGGATCATTCCAATTGTATACATGTGTGATTATGGGACCTTTGGTAAGAATTCCTTTAACAATATTGATATCATGAGAGTACTTGATGATATTTTAATGCATGCATGTGATTGATAATTAGGTGAGGGTATGGTCAAGTAAGAATCCTTTTACATAAAACTATTGAAATATTTGGATGAATTTCTAAAATAAAATAATTGTGATAAGTTGGTCATGAGATCATAGTTGGAGAAAGTTAATACTTGTGCTCATGATTTGAAAAGTAATGCCCTGTGAAACAACCATCATGTGTGAGACCATGCCATTGTTGAACTAGAGAAATCCTATATCACTTTATAGATATATAGTGGCTTCCATGAATATATAAATGTCTTAAATGATAACCTTCTTATCTGCATTGAAGAATACCAAAGGGGAAGTGTTCCTGATCTGGATCTCTTCACCTACCGAAATTATCCAAGATATTTTACTTCTGTGATGTTAGCATAATTGCATATAAAATAGAATAAAAGATCCACATGTGCATGCTTAAACAAGAGGAAACATAATGACGATCAGCAAACCAATGACACAACACATTGATAACGGAGTTCACCTAGTGTGGGTTACATCTCTGGGCCTGGTGTCAAGAGAGTGGAGGTTTTTTCATTAATTTTGCATGTGATGATGATGTACATGGAATACTCTTTGTCATAACAAGGACATATACCCTCAACAAGAGTGGCCTGTCTCTCCACGAGACATTCTCCCTATAGGAACTCTCACTCAAAATGGGTCTTCCTTAAACATTACAAGCTACTAGAACCTCACAATAATGTGGCAATAATAATCCCTCAACATAGTGTTACACGGGGATCTCAACAATAATACATCATCTCAGCAAAACAAAATGACGAATAACATAACTACATAATATACCTCCACTTTCGAAGATGGCCGAAAAATGAAAAGCTTAGCTATTGAAATGGTCTGCACCACTGAATTCCTAGCGATGAGTGGTGTAAAATCAACTATAAATTTGTCCAATTCTGACACCGTCAAATTTTGGACCCTCAGGAATCTTGAAGATTCCCTCAAAGATTCCTTCCTAAAGATGGTCGAAAAATCCACTGCTCAGATGAATATTCTAAGCACAACACTATGCTCCTTGCGAAATTATGTGAAGAATGAGTATAAAGTCAACTACATTCCAACACTAGAAAAAATCAGCCTCTAAGGGAATCTAAAGATTCCTCAAGATTCTTCAAAGATTCTCTACTGCTGGACACTTGCAATTTCGCTGCTCATATGGGAATTCTGACTATACGGTTGGACTCCTAGTGAGAAATCGTGCTAAAATGACTATCAACTTGTCAAATTCTAACTCTATGAAAATTCACCCTCCAGGAAATCTTAAAGATTCCTCACAAGCATCAAAAAGACTCTGTAAAATATTATTTAAAAGATTCTCTTGAAAATCATGCCTATGCACAGTTCTGGAACTTGACTTCTGGTTTCACTGGTTAAAGCAGAGTATTGGAGATGGGTAGGTCGATGCTTCAAATCCCACCGACCTCCCATAAATGGCGCATTATATCTTATTTTGGAGCTGGCGCCATTTAAAATGGCAAATCATTAACATTTAAATATGGAGTTGGACGGTCAATGCATTTTGTTATAATTGTTATGTATGTATGTGTGTGTATATATATATATATATATATATATATATAACATATAGTGTGGAATGGTTGGCAAGGTTGGTGACCCACCAACTAACCTTGGTTTTTTTAATGAAATATATAATACCATGCGCAGGGGTGATAATCCGCCACCACTAATATTATATTTTTTTTATTTTTTACAAACAAACTCATTTTTTTAATTTTGACGAAAATAAGGTTCATTGGACTTTTTAACCATTCGACAAATTCACCCATCTAGTGGCCAGGTTCCGTGTGCCAGTTCTCGGTCAATTTCTTGACTCGTTAAGCCTATCACTTGGCCAAGTTTGATCCAAACTTTGACCGCAAATAACTAGAGCATACAAACTCAGATTTAAGTTTCATTCACCCCGTTGGAATTAGGGCGATAAGCACGATGACATGGTCCTAGTTCGAGAGAAAACTGACCACTTTTAATTTTGAGCTATTATAGCCCTCTTTGACCTGTGAGTGTGTCTGTAGCCACTTGGATCAGTTCCCGAGGGACTATTGAGCATTGAAAGGAAAGGCCCTCCCTTACATTATCTTTGGATCAAGAGGAAGGTGTCCAAATGGTTGAATAAGCATTGGGGAGGTGATTATATTATGTGCCAAGGCATAGGCTAAGCCCTCCAATGAAACATAGTTGATTACATGACTTGATGAAATGGTATTTGATGCAATGTAAGTAAGCAAAAATAGGCTATATGAATTTCCAAGTTGTAGTTATGAATACATAAATCCACAAAAGATGCATGAACACGTTAATTGCAATGTGAGAAATCAAGCTTATGCTAATAACATATACATGAAAAATAATATTTCATCATATTAATATGTAACAACCAAAAATTGTTGAATATTTAGTTGGATGAAATTATGTGATCATTTCATGTGTTGATGGGAAAGTAGTAATGAAATGGTTGTATATAAATACTCGTTTTCACTGAATGGGATCTCTTTAAGGATAGATTACAATTAGATTTGTCTTGAATGTGACCGCGAGAGTAAGTCAATAATGAAGACTAGTTACTACTACAACCAATGGCCAACATTATGAGAGAATCTCATAGATTTTTAATTTGATTTATGCATGAAAAAAATTTCAAATTTCAAATTAAAGTTGATGATAATATTTGTAACACACCATGACCAAGATCCCCCAAATGGTTATGTGCATGTACAAGTGACACTTAGGCTAGTGAGCCAGAATCCCATTAAGGCTTGCGTCACTCTATATGTATAGATGTCTTAGGCCAGTGGGCCAAGTTACAAATGTGTTTAAGGCTAGTGTGCTTGTGTAATGGGTCAGAGGACAATTATAATTAGGCTGGTGAGCCGAGTTGCGTGGGAGATTTCATGCTTATTTATTTGTGCATGATGTATTAGGCCAGTGGCCTTGCGTATTTATGAGTTTAAGGCCATAACACATGGGGAAAACAGGCAAGTGTGCCTAGCCAACATAACATTTAGCCGACTTGTCATTTTTCTTTGAACCAAGGTGCAAAAATAGTATGGGGGGTCGGGACTCCACAACAAAAAGGTACGATATGAAAAAAAAATTATAATATAAAGTAAAGGGGACACCGAGTCTATAAAAAGGTGTTTCCCAAATTTTAGTTGGATAGTAAGGACTAAGGGACAGAAGTTTTTGAATGAGAGCATGTAAGGGTACCTGGAAGACCCATGAGGGTAGAGGAACTCATGAAGCCACAAGACTCTTGAACATCCCTAGCCAACCAAAGTAGAGGCATCTATAAGGGTACTTGGAAGACCCATGAGGGCAGCGGAACTCCTTGAGCCACAAGACTCTGGAACATCCCTACCCAACCGATATAGGGGATGATGGGGGATGTGAGCCTACTAGTTGGAGGTTGTCAAGTATGGTACCTTGGTTTTGCGAGGGCCTGGAAGGGTAAATTGAAGACCCATGAGGGCAGCAAAACTCTTGGAGCCATAGGACTCTGGAACATCCCTATCCAATTGAGACAGGGGTTGATGGGGGACGTGAGCCTATTGGTTGGAAGTTTTTAGGTTTCGTACATTGGCCCTATCATGTTTGGTATGATGCATGTCCCTAGCTCAAGAATTCACCTTCAAGTGGAGTTGTGGCCCCAACTCGAGGATGACCGGTTGGTGAGAGAATTGTGGTAGCACAGTCTATGGTTGGGAGGAACATTTGAGGTCCATAACTAGTCGAAAAATTTAACAGAATAGTGCTTGAAACATATTATGTGTTTGTTTTATGAATTATTGTGGCATGCCTTTTGTTGTGTTGATACATTTTTTTTGGGTTTATTATGGCTTTATGGTTCTCATGGTGAAATGTCCTCATTAAATTATGCAGCTTGTTTTTTTTTATGTTTTGGTAATGTTGATATACGTGTAATTTGTAACACCCTCCTCCCACATCTACCGAAGCAACTAGCCATCTAGGGTAAACATGTGACGAGAGGCCACTGTGATATGATTCAACCTCCTAAGTCATGTTAAGGAAGTGGAACCAACAGAAACACACCATATAGACATTCAACATCAACATTAGGACCCTCGGGAACCAGTCCAACCCTTTTTCCAACCAACCCCTACGTCCCACTGAGCTTCTGGACCACTTGACCCTCTGTACGCTATCATGTTATGGGCATGTCAGTGTCCAGAGACCTCTAGACACTCTCACAAGCCTGCAAGCCAATGTCCAGGGACTTTTTTGCACAGCGTTGTGCCAACATCCCTAGGATTTGTGCCACTTTTTCAAGCCCAGAGCCCAGGTCACTTCCCAAAATAGAATGACACCTTCATAACATTAAGATAACATGGAAATAACAGTACTAATGCAATTACTTGAATAAGACCTTGACTGGACCCCTACTAGCCATGACAGGCATTTTGTCAAACATATCACGAATATGTCATCTACAGGTGTAAATAATGGATATGAGCATAGGGGTCTCATACTTAGATGAGAATCACTAAGTAGCATTGATGCCTCAACACATCAACTATCATTTCATCCATTAGATCATAGATACATTGTCCGTTCATTTACAAGTAAAAACATGATGAGATCCATACATAGCTACTGCCATAAAACATATATATAACCAGCATAATAACAACATAAATACCAATGAAATCAAAGCCATATGATCCACATATAAACCCTTATAATACTCATAGAAATACAAGGAGAAATAACCTCACATTGATGATACAAAATCCAAACCGGGATGGGACTTACACATTCCACTCGACCATAGAATGGTTGAGCCAAATATCTCTTCAACCATTCTCCCCCATGCCATATTCCAAGCATGAATGTGGGATCTCATAGAATACATCAATCCAAAACCATCCAGGGATTCCAGAGGCCAACCACCTCAACCTATCAAACAGTGATTCAACGTCACGGTCGAACATCACATTGGTCTCTATCCAAGCCTTCCAAGGCTCCAAAGTGTTTTTCCAACCAAGGCTCCAGGAATAGTAACTCAACCCATAGCTTTTACCGAGCTCCAGAGCGTTTTTCCAACAAAGGCTCTAGGACTAGTAACTCAACCCACCAATGGCCCCAGAGCATTTGTCCAACCAACGCTACGGAACTAGTAACTCAACCTAAGTTATTACAGGGCTCTAGAGCATTTGTCCAACCAAGGCTATGGGACTAGTAACTCAACCCAAGCTAAGGAAACATGATAACCAACCAAAACAAAAAAATGAAAATAAACCCACAATCTCCATGGCTATCCAATAAATGGCAAGGCTAGGCAATCCACTTTCAATCCTGACCATCCTCCATGCCAATGACATATCACAACCAACAAACCACATGCATATGCCATGCATGCCAAAACTAGTGAGGAAAACATACATGCAACTTTGTACCTACAAGAAAGTCTCGTTGTAACTATTGATCCTGATGTCTTCTTGTGCTTTCATGCTCTTCCTTTGCCTTCTTGCTCCAAAAATATAAGTATGACACACCCTCCAAGAGTGCTCCAAGAAAACTCTAAGTCTCCAAGAATATGTGATAGAGAGAGAATAATGAGAGAGCTTCAAAAATGAACTAACAAAAGGTTACCAACTAATCCTTAGAATCATTTTTATGAATGAGGCTTATATTTTCTTCATTTTCCATTATTTTTCTCCTCACATGCAACCTGTGACCTTTCACCTCCATTTTCTCCTAATTTCCATTGTTTTCATTAATAAATGTGCTAAAAATGCCATTTTTCCTTTCCAAATCCTTAGCCATTTCCTTTTCCAATTTCCTTAGCCATTAATAACCAAATGAACACCCACACTAGGATGTCTTGCCCAACATTTAGCTTGGAATAAGTGTCCCATCAACCTTGGTTATTATTTTGTCTTTATTAACTTTAATTACATGGAATTTTCCCCAAGACTTTTACAGACCCTCCCCCTTGGGGGAACACCGTCCTTAGTGTTCAGCAACACCTATAACCACAAAATTGTTGTAAGAAAAAACATACTACCAATGGAGCTTTATAACTTAGCTCGAAGCAGTATTTACAGTTATCAACCTGCTAAGAAGCATCCAACATAAAAACATAACAAAATAGCATCATAATGACATGACACCCATACCACTTATTGGAGCTTTATAACATAGCTCATGGTGGTATTTACATCTATTTACATATGTATATATACCAAACATCACCAAAACATATACCAAAACTATTTTGCCTCAACCGAAAAACAAGGAAGGATACACAGCCTGCATATGATTTGTTATCTCCCATGTAGCTTCATCGTGCCCAAAGTGCTTCCACTACACCTTAACCTGCTCGATTGATCAGTTCCGGAGCATGAGCACCCTTTTTTGCAATATACACTAAGGCTTGGGCTGGAATTATCCATCTAGTTCTACCTGCAATACAGACCAGTCAATCACATTATTAGCATCTCTAACATACTTCTTAAGCAATGACACATGTAAAACATCATGGACTTTCACTATTGGGAGCAGTGCAAGTCAATAGGCTACTAGCCCAATCCTTTCAATGATACTGAAGGGTCCACAAAACTATGGTGCCAGTGTGGCACATGTTCCAATCTATAAGGATCTTTTCTTTGGTTTGATGCACAAGTACACATATTCCCCAACCTGGAACTCCTTAATCAACCTGTTCCAATCTGCATAGCTCTTTTGCCTATCTTGTGCTGCTTTTAGATTTTTCTTGATTACCTGCATTTCATTTTCCATGTCTGCCAACATGTCTAGTCCAATCAACACCCTATTAACTGGATGACTCCAACTGATAGGAGTAATATTGCAACTCCACCCATAAAATGCCTCAAACAAAATCATCCTCAAAGATTCCTGATACCCATTATTGTAAGCAAACTCTACCAGTGAAATGTACTCTTCCCACTTTCGTTGTTGATGCATCACATACATCCTCAACACGTCCTCCAATATCTTTTTAACCCTATTTGTCTGTCCATCTGTCTATGGATTATAATTTTTACTAAAGGCCAACTCTGTTCCCAAACCTGCAAATAACTCCTTACAAAACATGGAAGTGAAATTCGCATCCCTGTCTGACACAATCATCTTCGGAACACCATGCAATCTGACCACATATCTTATGAATACCTTTGCTACATCGCTAGGTGAGAATGTAGAATTCACTGGAATGAAACATGCAACCTTTGTCAACTTGTCCACAATAATCATGATGGGATCGTGTTGTCTCACCATCCTCGGAAAACCTGTGATGAAGTTCATGGAAATGACTTTCCACTTCCAATCTGGAATTGCAATCGATTGTAGCAGTCCAACTGGATGTTTACACTCTGCCTTCACACACTGACAATCAAAACACCTAGCCACAAACTTTTCTTCATCCCTCTTCAGGTTTGGCCAATAATAAAATCTCTTCACTACTGTCAGTGTCTTCTAATAACCTAGGTGACCTAAATATGGTTTCGCATGAAACTGTCTCAAGATCACCTTCTTGATCTCACTATTATCGGCACAGATATTTGTCTTTGAATCTAACCAATTCGTTTGTTGTAAGGAAATAATCTGCGTCCTGTTCACCTACACCTGCACCTGTGCATGTACCACTACATGTACCTATACCTGTATCTGTATTGTCACTTGTACCTGTACTCTACTGCAATATGTGTATAATCTCCATATATCTGAAATCTTTCTAACCTGCCTACAAGATCCTATGTTATAAGTCTATCCCATAGGAGCTCATAATTGCTAAGTGATTTGCTTGTATCCGCCTGCTAAGAGAATTTTCCACTCTATTCTCTTTTCCTTTGATGTACCTAATCTCGAAATCGAACTCACTGATCATGGCCAACCAATGAGCTTTCCTACCATTCAGATTCAGTTGGTCAAATAGATACTGCAAACCACTATGATCACTCACCAATGTAAACCTCTTGCCCAGAAGATAGTGTCTTCACATCTTCAACGCATGTATAATTGCTTCCAACTCAAGATCATGTGTGGGGTAGTTCTACTCGTGCTCATTTATTTTTCATGACTTATAACATACCAGATGTCCATCCTGCATAAGGACTCCCCCAAGGCCTTTCTTGCAAGCATCTATGCATACCACAAACTCTTTGTTTGGATCTGCAATCTTTAACACTGGTGCATGTGTCAACAACTGCTTAAGCTTCTTAAAGATAGCATCACACTCCCTTGTCCATTCAAACTACTTATCTTTCCTCTGCAATGATTTGATAGGATAAGAAATCTATGAGAAGTTCCTAATGAACCTCCTATAATAGTCTGCCAACCCCATGAAAGATCTCAACTCATATACATTCCTAGGAGCTGCCCACTCCATGATGGCCCTTATCTTTTTTGGATCTACTGAAATTCCCTTCTTAGAGACAACATGCCCCAAGTAATGTACCTCAGTCTGAAAGAAACTACACTTGTTGAGCTTAGCATACAATTGAGGCTCTCTCAACAACCTCAACACTGCTGCTAAATGCTCAGTGTTGTCACTTACTGCAAAATGTGTTTCCAGTTGTCCAAAGAGTAAACGAGCAGAGAAGTTTGCAGTAATTTTCTAAGAAGTAGGAATCAAAGCCTAAATTGGACCCTCTCCATTGGAAATTTCTCTGAACAAGCTTTCCAACGACATGTGGAAGTCTAAAAATGGACTCTTGGATCAAAAGATATGGTATGTTGAAGTTTTAAGGATTAAAGCCTTAGGAGGGAATATTGGAGGTCTGATATATCGGAGATCACATATCGGAGTTCCAGAGTTATCAGTGATCACAACATCATAGCATCAGGTGTATCGGTAACTACAACACCAGAGCATCAAGCATATCGGTGCATCGCATATTGGAGGTCCAGAGACATCAGAGATCGGTGGTCACAACATTGGAGCTCAGAAAAGATCAGAGCATTGAAAATCAGAGGATCGGAACTTCTGAAAGTACAAACCTTTAAAAAGTTGTGATATTATTAAAATTTCCAATAGCATTAAAAACTGTTGTGGATCACCGATAAGGATTAATAAAGGATTTCATCTCAAAATCAAAGGTGGGCAGGCCCTTTTCTCTCTCCTCTAGCAGGACGCATGGCGACATATGATTGGTTCCGATAAATCTATAGTGGCATTTGATGTCAGCATGACGTGGTGGTACAGAAGGATACGTGAAAAGAATTTTTGGAATTTTGAAGGGCCTAAGGGGGAAAATTTCGGTGACACATGTCACCACTCATAAGGTGCCACGTGGAAGTGACGACGTCATATCGAAGATCGCATATCTGAGGTTGATGATGTCAGAACTTTACAACAATTGATACTTGAAAAAGTTCCAATAAGGAAGCTCTGATATTGAGTTGGAAACACGGTCACAAGGACTCAAAGAACCAAAGGCACAGAGCTAGGGTCGAGCACCAAGAGCTATCAACATATCAGAGAATTAGAATATCGCCACTCCAAAGTTATTTCCCCGATTTGAAACTTTTTAAGAGAGGGGCTTCGATATTTGGCTAGCACATGGTAGAAAGGAACTTAAAGAACCTCGGATGCTAAGCACTTAACAAAGGAATAATGGCCCTTGGCGGGAGTCTAAATGCTCTAGCACCTCAAGGCTAAGCGACAGGTCACAACCCTCGGTCCTATGGTGAGAAATGTTGGAAGGGCTAAGTAGAAGGATCTAGGAAAAAATCGAAACTTCACGTTAAGTTACAATATAGAAGAGGCTCTGATGTATTATTATACTGATAGTCTCGGCCCGATCATATAATAAAATGAATTCCAAAGGAGAAAATCACAAGGGACTAAGGAGTATCAGTGAAGCATGAGGTGGAATTTCTCTGATAAGCACGGTATAGAGAGTTAAAGGCATATGGGTCGGCAACTGCGATATTGAATGAAGGCATAGAGGAGTTGGTAATTGAAAAGGGGTAATCCTATGGAAGAATGTGTAGCAAGAAACCAAGGACAACATTGGCAGCATAAATGAATTCGACTGCTTCGTGTGGACATCTTCAACAAGTTAAAAGGAGGTATGGGACTCATTAATTAGTGTGCGGGGCACCTAAGAATTAATTTCTCAGCATGGAGCTCCACACAGTCAAACAATAAAGGATTGTCAAGTCAATCTCTTTTTATGCTCTGTGATAAGCAACTGACAGTTAATCGCTCCCAGCTCCATAGAGTCAGGAAATCAAGCAGTTAAGGTGAAAGCGACAGGTGAACCAACCGAATAACAGAATAGGCACATCATGGAAAATACACGACCTTATCAGAGGTGATCTAAAGAATGGAAAGGAGATATTTTCCTCAACCATCATTCAGTTTTCCTTTTGTCTATTATTCTATAAATTTTGCATTTTCAAGAACAGAATCAAATCTGATTGTGATGATTTTGGGCATCATAACCATCGCACGCCGAGACAGCTATTCGATGAGACAATTGGAGCTCAGTTGAGATGTTTTTTAACTTTTGTTAAAAGCTTCCCCTCTCCTTATAAACAGAGGGAAGAAACACTTAAAATAGGTTCCCAAATTCTACATTCTAGAGGCCCTCTATTTGCAG
Organism: Pinus tabuliformis; assembly: GCA_031772625.1. Taxonomy (NCBI): domain Eukaryota; kingdom Viridiplantae; phylum Streptophyta; class Pinopsida; order Pinales; family Pinaceae; genus Pinus; species Pinus tabuliformis. Next base: position 692,812,860 of record CM062815.1, read on the forward strand.
AGAAAGTGGTTCCACTTTGGTTCAATTTTCCTGTTCACTAGGTTCTTGGGCTGATACAATTGTTAATTGTGATGGACTGGCAATTTGGACTCCATCTTCAAAGACTAATGAAGTGGTTTTGTTGATTCCAATCGGAGCAATGTGCAGTATGTTTTCCCCTTTGTATATCACATCATGTATGTCTTTCCTCCTCTGAAATTGTGTAATGAAGTTGTTGGTTTCACTCTCATTCATGGTTGTATGTTTATTGCTAAGTAGTAAAAGTATATATGTAACAACAGATTTACTTGTGTTATTTGATAGCTCAAGTACCTATATGTAAACATAGATTTATTTATGCTCATTAGTGACAAATGTATTCATGAGGCATAGAGCTTGAGACCTTAATTCACTCTCCACTTTTTCTTCATTTTCACCTCCTCACTCTTCATATTCCTGCTGGAGATTATTGCTTGGGATTCTACGTTATGTCCAACCCTCTACATCGATTTCCTTCATTTCCTTTCTCATGTTCACCTATACTACAACAAGAATGTTAAGCTAAGTATTGTTGTGTGGCGTCCACCAAAACCAATGTGTTTCTCTTTGATATTAGCCATATTTATCTCCTGAGTATTTAGATCTATGTGTTTGCTTGAGTTTGCCTTGATGAAGGACTATTGAACCAAGCCCCTGAATTATCTCTCTCCAAACTACGTGACATATGGAGTGCAGCAGAAATCCCTCAAATAATCTTCAAAATCACTCTTCTAGGATTCCCTAGGCACTAGTCTCCTATCAACCCAGAGGTTGTCTCTAGGAGGCTTCTATATCTTCTAAAGCACTTGTGACACAGGAGATAGAAAAAGATACAACACTTGGCATGCTCTTCCTCATTTTTAGATTATACCAATATGTCATCAATGAACATAATAACAAACTTATCCAAATATGGATGCAACACATTATTCACCAAGCACATAAATGTAGTTGGAGCATTATTTAAGCCAAATGGAACTACAAAAAACTCATAATGCCCATACCTGATCCATAAATTTGTCTTGTAAATGTCTTCGTCTCTTATGCATACTTGGTGATATCTAGATCTCAGGTCAATCTTCGAGAACACTATTGCTCCCTTCAACTGATCAAACAAGTCATCAATCCTTGATAGTGGATACATGTTCTTGATGGTCACTTTGTTCAGTTGCCTGTAGTCAATGCACAATCTGAGAGTCCATCTTTCTTCTTCACAAAAAATACTGGTGCACCCCATGGTGATACGCTTGGCCTAATGTATCCCTTGTCCAACATTTCCTTCAACTACATCTTCAACTCTACCAACTCACATGTGCTCATCCTATAAGGTGCTTTTAATGCTAGAGCTGCCCCTGTTACTAACTCAATAGAAAAGTATACCTCCCTACGAGGTGGAAAATCTATAATGTCCTTAGGAACTACATACTTAAACTGCTATAAAACTGGGAACCTGCTCAAAACCTCTGCATACACAACTTCCTTACCCTTGTCACTAGAAATGTGCACTACAAATAACACACACCCTTTCATGTGACTGTGCTTTTCTTACATATATGTTACCATCCTAACTAATGTGGCTTTCTTCTTTCCCTATAAGACTTTTGGTTTCCCATTGTCATCCAAGCACTCAGTAGCTTTGTCATAAAATTCCACCTTGGTTCTATGAAGATACAACCAATCCATTCCCAACAACATGTTGTATGATCCCAACGGTAATACTTTCAAATGTGTTTTTGTAGGCATACCATTCAAATCAAATGCACAAGCTCTTACCCAATGATGAAATCGCTTCTTTGTATCTGTAACCAACTTCACTAACTAAGATTTTGCAAGCAATTACTTACTCAAACCAAACTTATCCACCAAGTCAAGACTAACATATCTATAATTAGATCCAGGGTCAATCAAAATAGAAATAACTTGATCACAAATCTTACTATCCATCTCAATGATAGATGAATGATGGTCTTCCTATTTGCTATCCAATGCTACATAAATATGAAGAACCCTCTAACCAACATCTCCAACATTCTGTGGAAAATCCCTCTTGTGATGATCTCCTCCACAAGTCCAGCATTGCACAGGCTCCTTATTCTTCTCCTCAAACCGATGTCCTTGTAATCTATCTGATACATTAAACCTCTTAGGTGGTGCAACATTCTCTTTATTTCCTAAATCTTGTGGTCTTACTCTCTTCTTGTCCCATTTTCCTTTGTTCTTGGCATTACCTTTCCAATCTGGTTTAGTCTCATACTTGCGCTTTGATTGTTCATAGCAATTCTTTAGTTTTCAGATGGTCTCCTCCAATGATCTAGGCTCATCGAACTCAATCCTATATTTGAATGCCATTGGTAACCCACTAGTGAATCTCTGAATCTTGGCCTTCTCCTCCTTGAGGTAAGACACATACCTCAGTAGCTCCAAGAACCTGCTAGTGTACTCATCATCTATCATATATCCCATCTTTAGCTCATAGAATTATTTTACCCTATCATCAAAGTATCTCTCTAACAAATACTTCTTCTTGAATAGCCGCTCAAACTCACTCCAAGTCAAATCTTCCTCATATATAGCTCTAACATTCTTCACATATTCCCACCAAATGTCTTCTTTACCTTTGAGATTCAATGTAGCTACTATGGATTTCATGTTCTCTGAATAGTTATGTAGCCTGAAGAACTTCATACCAAGAAACCATGCTTGTGAATCTTGTGATTTCTTCATCTCTCCATCAAATGTAGGTGGCATTTCTTTCTTAAAATCATTTGGCAAGTATCCCCTATCACGTGTCTTGTATGGATGATAATGATATTGACCATCATGCATGTTAGAACCAGAACAAGAATGGTACATGTGTCTATCCCTCCTCCTATCTAGAGTGTCCAACAATCTATCATCTATGATTGTGTCATCACTATCTGATCTACGACCACCATGTGAACTACTACCATATTCCCCATTAGTTTTGTCCTCCTACTCATGGTTGATCCGAAGTGGTCCCTATCACTGCAAATCTGACAAACTATGAAGTATCACTGCATTTACCTCTGTTAAGTTCTCTTGTGCCTGCATGATACTATCATTATCTACCTTACAACTCCTTATTTCTTCCTTTAAGCTCCTTAGTGTATCTTCCAAGTTGGAATAATTCCCAACACCATACTACTCATTTGATTCATAAGGAGAGTCTTTGTAGTCTACCATCTTGCTAACCATTTGATATTTCTTCCTACAAGGTATATCATGTCAACTAAACCAAATCACAATAAACCAATGTACCTTAGTATAACTCGGGGAGGATACCTTGTCTTCAAGATCAACAAATCAGCCATCATTCTAGCTAGGGTCCAGTCATCAATACATGGCCTTAAAAACAACACACATAATGACCTCATGCATGACAATAGCCACTACATCATTGTACACTTGACCACATGCATAGGCAACACGTACCCAACCACGCATATGCATAATCACATGTCATCAAGAATAAATGAACAATACTTGTAACCAAACCTACTAGAATGATACATGCAACGAATCATACAAGAATGTAACCAAACATACGAAATGATACATGTAAGCAACATATAATGACATGTAACCCATCATACACTCGCGATGATACACTCCACAATAACAACATCAACTTCCACATGACAACATCATTACAACCACGATCAACATCATTTAAATGCAACAAGCACATGGAATGCAAGTGTAAGATACACACATGAAACTGACATACATGCATGACCAACACACATCCCATCCAATCCGAGGGGTGAACCATGCTCTGATACCAATCTGTAACATCGTCCTCCCACATCTACCCAAGAAACCGGCTAGTTGGGGTAAACATGCTACGAGACGCCACTATGGTATAATTTGACCTCCTAAGTCACATTAAGGAAGTGGAACCAATGGAAACACACCATACATACATTCAACATCAACATTAGGACCCTTAGGAACCAATCCAACCCTTCTACCAACCATCCCCTGGGTCCCACTGAGCTTTTGGACCACTTGACCACTAGACACTCTCATGCTATGGGTATGCCAGCGTCCAGGGACCTTTGGACGCTCTCACAAGCCAGCAAGCCAACGTCCAGGGACTTTTTTACACCGTTTTGTGCCAGTGTCCTTGGGATTTGAGCCACTTTTTTAGGCCCAAAGCCCAGGTCATTGCCCAGAATAGAATGAAACCTTCAGAACAGTAAGATAACATGGAAATAAAAATACTAATGCAATTACTTGAATAAGACCTTGACTGGACCCCTACTAGCCATGATATAAATTTTGCCAAACATATCATGAATATGTAATCTACATGTGTAAATAATAGATCTGAGCATAGGGGTCTCATACTTAGCTGAGAATCTCTAAGTAGCATTGATTTCTCAACACATCAACTACCATTTCATCCATTAGGTCATAGATACATTTTCCATTCATCTACAACTTAAAACATGATGAGAGTTGTACTTAGCCACTTTCATAAAACATATATATAACTAGCATAATAGCAACAGAAATACCAATGAAATTAGAGCCATATGATCCACATATGAACCATTATAATACTCATAGAAATACAAGGAGAAATAACCTCATATTGACAATGCAAAATCCAAACCCGGGATGGGACTTCCATGTTCGACCCAATCGTAGAATGGTTGAGCCAAATCTCTCTTCATCCATTCACCCCCATGCCATATTCCAAGCATGAATGTGGGATTTCATAGAACACATCAATCCAAAACCATCCAGGTATTCCAGAGGCCAACCACCTCAACCCATCAAACAGTGATTCCACCTCATGGTCATACATCACAAAACCATCATCAGATTGGTCTCTATCCAAGCCTTCCATGGCTCCAAAGCATTTGTCCAACCAAGGTTCCAAGACTAATAACTCAACCCACAACTTTTACCAGGCTCCAAAACGTTTTTCCAACCAAGGCTCCAGGACTAGTAACTCTACCCACAACTTTTACTGGGCTCCAGAGTGTTTGACCAACTAAGGCTCTAGAACTAGTAATTCAACCCACCAATGGCTCTAGAGTGTTTTTCCAACCAAGGCTATAGGATTAGTAACTCAACCCAAGCTAAGGAAACATGAGAACCAACCAAAACAAAATAATGAAAATAAACCCATGATCTCCATGGTTATCCAGGAAATGGAAAGGCTAGGCAATCCACTGTAAATCACAGCCATCCTCCATGCCAATGACAGATCACAACCAACAAACCACATGCATATGCCATGCATACCAAAAATAGTGAGGAAAACATACATGCAACTCGGTACTTGCAACCGAATCCCATTGTAATTGTTGATCCCGATGTCCTCTTGTGCTTTCCTGCTCTTCATTTGCCTTCTTTCTCCAAAAATCCAAGTATGTCACACCCTCCAAGAGTGATCCAAGAAAAATCTAAGTATCCAAGAATATGTGTGTGTGTGTGAGAGAGAGAGAGAGAGAGAGAGAGAATAATGAGAGAGATCCACAAATGAACCAATAAAAGGTTACCAACTGATCCTCAGAAGCCTTTTATGAATGAGGCCTCTATTTCCTTCATTTTCCATTATTTTCCTCCTCACATGCAACCTATGCCCTTTCACCTCCCTTTTCTCCTAATTTCCATTATTTTCATAAATAAATGTGCCAAAAATTCCATTTTGCCTTTCCGAAGCTTTAGCCATTGCCTTTTCCAATTTTCTTATCCATTAATAACCAAATGAACACCCACACTAGGATGTCTTGCCCAACATTCAGCTTTGAATAACTATCCCATCAACCGTGGTTATTATTTTTCATTTACTAACTTTTGTTACATGAAATTTTCATGAGGGTTGTTACATAAGTGGCGTAGCCCAGGAGGAGGGCTAGAAGCGTCACAAAAGATTGCATGAGCCGAAGGTACAATGCATAAGTTAACTTGCTAGTAGGCCTATAAATTGTTTCAACAATTACTTTGCAAATTTCGAAAATATTTTTTTTTTAAGCTAAATTATCATAATTTCCTATTTCATAGTGCAAAATTGTCAACCTAAATACTCTTGGCAATTGTTTGGGTATTATGTTATAATCTATTCAAAGCTATAAAAGTTATTATGAAATTTGTTAGGGTTGCAGTGAACCATATATGACACTTTGCCAAATCCACTCTGGCTAGTATCAAGTTAGCCACTATGGTTCAAAATTACCAGAGCTTATATGTGTTGTGGGGATTTTTCATTCCTTTATGGATTTAATTATGTTAGGGTCTACCTTAACATCCTCATGAGATACAATATGACCCAAATATTCCACTTCCTGTACCCCAAATAAACATTTGGATGATTTTGCATACAATTGTTTCTCCTCATTTAGTTTGAGCACTCTGCCAACATGTTGAAGATGATCTTTGCAAGACTTGTTATAGATTAGTATATCATCAAAAAATACTAACACAAAATTTCTAAGGAAGGGTTTGAAAATATAATTCATCAAACCTTGAAATGTGGAAAGTGCATTAGTAATACCAAAGGGCATGACCAAAAATTCATAATGACCTTTATGAGTTCTGAATGTTGTTTTCGAAATGTCTTATGTCTTCATTCTAATTTGATGATATCATAAGCGGAGATATAGCTTGGTGAAGCAAATTTCTCCATGTAACTCATCCAACAATTCATCAATGACAGGAATGGAAAATTTATTTTTAATAGTTATCTTATTAATCTCTTTATAATATGGACACATATGCCATGATCCATCCTTCTTGTGCACCAATACTACTAGAGAAGAGAAGGAACGTTTGCAAGGTTGAATTATACCTACTTATAGCATTTATGCAATCATATGTTCAATTTCACTCTTCTGGGCATAAGAATATTTGTAAGGTTTGATGTTTGGAGGAACACTTACGGGAATCAAGTGAATAGCATGATCATGATCGTGAATAGGCGGAAGACCTTTGGGAGCCTCAAATACCTTAGAATGATTGTCAAGGACTCTTTGGAGATCTGCAAAAATAGATGACTTAAATGTTTGAACATTTAGTGAGCATAATTACGCAATTAAACAACGTTTTTCCTTCTTCAATAGCTTTGTCATGCCATTAGAGCTAATTATCTTTCCAGGTTTCCCTACGATGCCCATTATTTCAATTTCATTTCCTTCTTAGAAAAATTTCAATAAAATTTCTTTAAAATTAAAATTTATCATCCCCAAATATTGTAACCATTGGACTCCTAATACAACATTAGCACCACCCATTGGAATGGAAACCATTGGACTATTCAATACATATTCCCCCATGGTTAGATTGATATTATGGTACTTCCTTGAGCAATTTATAGCTCCTCCATTTGCAACCATCTCTTGATACTCTCGTGTTGGCTATATAAAGCAATTCAACTCCTTGGCTATCTTAAAATGAATAAAATTATGGGTACTTCTAGAATAAATAAGAATTATTACCTTTTTCTTCTTGATATATCCCTCTATATTGAGTGTTTGAGGAGTGGTAATTCCCACCAATGCATTACAAGATATGATTAGATCCATTTCTTCTTTTTCAACTTATGGGGTTGGTCTTGGTGTATATCTTCTTATTTTTATGGTTCTTGTTCCTTTTCTTCCTTATCTTCACAATCTATGTAAAATAATTTACTCCCAGCACACTTATGATCTTTAATGTAGTTGTTATCACAACTGTAACAAATCCCTTTTTCTTTGTTTTCCTCCAGTTGTTGTGGTGTAAACCTTGTATGTTGTGGGAGGCTAGGAGTAGCAACACTTCCATCCTTATAGTTATAAGTGTTATACTTCCTTGTTGCCATAAATTTTCTTTCGACTTTTCTTGCCACCCTAAATGCATTCTCCAATGAATTTGGTTCTCAAAGGTGAACCTCATGTTGGATGTTATCCTTTAATGTCCCTATGAAGACATCAATCCTATGCTCTTCTAGAATATATGTTACCTTGATATTAAATCTTTGGAAGTCCTCAATGTGCTCCCTAACTAAACCCTTTTTACATTCTCCAAATTATGAAGACCGAAACTAGTTACATTCTCTAAGAAGAATTACATATTAAAGAATATGATCAAGTTCAATGTTTTCTCTAAGAATACACTCATTGACATATATGATATATGTTAAATATGGGAATATGAAATATGTACAACAAATGTTTGAAAATTTGTTACAAACAGAAGTGACATCATGGACTACCACAACTAAATAGTACAAAATGCAAGGTAATGGAAAGGATTCATTTATATATACATCTCCAAAAAGTTAACCCAAAGGGTTATCTCAGTGTTCTAGAACCAGATGTGAAGTTCTTTAATACTGTTTTTAGTATTTGTTGATCACAGGTTTGACTCTCATCAATTCCCTTGGGGTAAGGCCCTATAATCAAGGGCCACAATTTTCTTGGTTTACCATCCACGAAATGTGGGGATGTACTCCGGGTTTCCCATGCTTTCAATCCAAGTATATATATATATATATATATATATATATATATATATATATATATATATATATATATATATATATATATATATATATATATATATATATTGTTACACAAAAATATCGTCACCGTGATTATTTGCAGTCAGTATGGGTCTATCATCACTTGTACTATCCTCCTAAGCAAGTCTCAGACCTCAGCTCTTCAAGTCAAGCTTTGAAAATGATAGAAAGACATTGAAAATCAACAAAGCTCTAGTTCCGCACTTTCTCTCACTATTGCCTGCGGTCCCGCACCTCTTGTTTACAAAAATTGTGGACCTGCCCGCTCTGTCCCTAAAGGAGTGGGTGCGGACCCCTGTGAAAGTCAAAAAGGCGCAAGTTTATTCTAAAAAACTCACTTTGGGTTAATTCTAGATGATTCTAGAAGGAATTTTGACGTGGCTTGGTTGCTCTTAGGTGGTTCATGCATCCCAAAAGAGAAGGAGCTAATCCCTTGATGAGAGGAGCTATCCCTTTGAAGGAGGACCTAGTAACTTCCCTCCATTGCACTATAAATTAAGGCATTGGGCTGGTTGCTAGGGAGGTTAGAAGCTGAAATTTTTTTAGGGTAAATGCTGGTGGAATTGAGACTTCCTAGTTAAGCTTGAGAGGAGAGATCACATACCTTTTTGGCTTCATTGGGAAGAGAGTGAAACTTGTCAAAGTAGAGGAGACTTCTTGTTAGACCCTGGGAGGAGCTTGTACAGCATCAAGGCACAGGTTGTAAAGTTCTTCTTTGATTTGAATTAATACAATCAGATTCATTTTTCTCAACAAATTGTCTTATGTCATTTGTTTCATGAATTCCTTGATCATCATGTTAAGTATGCTTTATGATATTGGATTTTCAGGTGCTATTTAAAGTGTTTGCTTGTTTGTGTTTGCAAATTCGCAACAAGGGAGCTCATTTGGATCAAAGGAGCGAGGCTTCCACAAACTTGCATTGGACCCAAGGTAGGCCTAAAAAACTTGTTTTCCTTTGTTTATAAATGCATATTTAGAGAAAGATAGTTTTTGATTGGCTTGCTTGTCACTAGGTCTCTTTAGATTCTAGGAAGGTCTATCTTGTCCGCAAGATTGACTCATTCCGTGTGACAAAATGGCGACCATACTGGGGACTTGATTTTTTCCTTGTTTTTACTTTGACCCGAGAAACTGTGTTTTTGTTTCTGTTTTTGGCTTGTTGTGTGTGGAATTGGGTAGATTTAGTAGATCTAGGATTATTTTTTTTTTTTCATAACTTTGGGAGAGGACCGCACCCTCGGCTTGCAACACAGTGCGGACCTATCTGCACTTTTGCTTTTAGCACAAAGCGATACCACACCTGTGTGAACTGTGGGCCTGCGGACCCTGCTAAAATTTTGAAAAGCTTAAGATTTTCTCTTTCAGTCAGTTTAGTTTTTGTTTAGATGTTGTTATCCCCTGCCCAGACCTACATATGACTTGTTAAGAACTTTTCTTAGGTTAATTCCATTGGCATTCCTGTTTTAAGCTTTTATCAATTGGGTGTTTTGAGTCTCTTTTTTGAGAAATTCTTAATTTGATTTCCTTTGGTCATTACTTGGAGGTTTGTCTCAGTCTTTTCACAATTTTGCATCTTTTTTCTTTTGTTTTTGGTAAATTGTGTATGAGTGTTAATCGCCTTTGAGTGTTTTTATTTTTTGATCTTTGGAACTCTCACCCAATTTTCTTGACTTGCACTTGATTGGTTCTTAGATTACATTAGAATCATCTTGTGTTTGAGAATTCTCTTGCATAGATCACATTTGCATAATTATAATTCTCATTTTCAGAATATGAATGTGAATTGTGCATAGATTACAATTGCATAGTTTACATTCTGAAAAATCAAACGTAGATTTAGATCAGTTTTCTTGATTTGAATTTACATATTTTTATGCTTGTTTTTAACACATAAAAATAAAAATAAAAAATGTTTTGAAATTGATTTGCATTAGTTTTTCTTGATGAAATTAGCGCATTAGAGAATTTGTTATATTTTCTCTTAGTGATCAATTTTTTGCATTGTTGGAAGTGAATGGAAACTCTCTCCTTACTTTAGTTAGGATTCATCGAATTGAAAGGATTACATTATCATATTCGATTGAATTCAGTTTTGAGTTGGGTCATAACACCGTTGGTTTCGTATCCATTTACCCTTTTGAGTAATAACAGCCTAAATAACACAGCGCTTAATTAAAATTTATCTAGTAATTTTTTCATTTTTAGGACTCTTTCCACCAATCTAGCTTAGGCTAGTGTCTTGGAATAGGTTTTAGTTAACTCTTCAAGACAGTAAAACAAACAAGTAGTTGATCTTGCAGTAGGGAGAAATTCCAATTGTTACATCTATGCTCTGGGAAAGCTCCCCTTAAAGGAGAAGCACGAGATCATATCTGAACCAGTGAGGTAATCAATCCTTCCTCATTAGGAACGATAGAAGATATACACGTATTAAAAACGGTAAACCTCGGATTAACCATTGTCGAGAAGCCTGGGGTCACTTGTTGGTAAACCTTGGATTATGTCAAGGAGCCTTCAAGGGGATTGAGCTTGCTACTCTGCCCTTGCGTGTGTGTCGGATCACAGACTGTTCCCCCAGGTATATTTGTTTCTATTGGTAACCATAGTGACCATAATCTATAGGATTCTTTCCTAAGGTGATGGTGGAGGGAAGATCCCACTGTACCTGGAGCAGACGTTGACTAGACTCACTTGGATTTTCTGGGGGGTTCTCTTCACTCGAGACGGTTTAGTGGAGAAAATTGTGCCAGTCTATTCATTAAGCAAGTTGTCGGGGTAACTGTTCCAACTGCCATTTCTGTATTGAATTCTGCAACATTGGATTTCATCACCAACTAGTGTTTTCAGTACGTAAAGTTACTGTTTGTGTGTGGTTTGACTCCTAGATTTGATAGCGCGTGTTAATTTGTTTGTTTTTACTTTTAGAGACCATAGGTGTGAATTGTGAATTTTAATTGTTAGGTGTGAATTGTTAATTGTTAATTTTAGTTTTAAATTGTTAATAAAATTCACTGAAGTTGAATATAAAGGCAATTGTTCCGGAATTTACCGACCAAGGAACCCCTCTTAATGAGAATCCTAGTACTTTTCCTTTCTCTGGAAATGTTGGTCCTCCTTATATGGCTACTTTGTCATTACCTGGATTTACAATAGGTTTACCGATATGGTTATTTTCAACTTCGTTGGCCCCAAATACTCCAATTGTTCCACCTCAACTGAATGCTTCACCTCAACAGAGTTCACCATCTCAACATCACCAACCTTCTATTGACCCTTTACCTTCTTCGCCTAATTTTTCTTCCTCCATTTCTTCCTCTTCGCTTGGTAAAAGCCTTGACGCTAGTAACCAGGTGTCTAAGAAGAAGAAGAAGAAGGAGCAAGATAAGAAAGAAGTCAACCAACCAACCATGGCTATAAGTGTTAGTTGTGTTGAGGAAAACTCCGACATGCATCGTAAACCCAAATACCCTTGCAGGCTTTGTAAGGGTGACCACTTCCTTATCAATTGTTCTGGTATTCCAAAGGTCTTCGAAGCATGGTCAGAAAAATCTCATCAACTTTCCATTGATCCATCAACCAGTGATAGTCAAGTTCCTGGGAAAAAGGGTAAAGTTAGGTTTCCTTGTAAGTTATGCAAAGGGAGTCATCAAACTCACATTTTCCCTCACATGGATGAAGCCTCAAAATTGTTGGAAAACCTTATTGTTCCACAGCAAGAATTTCCAACTGGTTACCGTAAACTTTCTCCCAACCTACCGTCAACTGACGGAGTGATTGATCTAATTTCAAGTACAGCCGATCACACTCTTCCATTGGAGAGTGAAACTCATGTCACTCAGGTTGATGATCCATTAGTTGATCAAGTGGTCGATTCAATTTCACGTTCGGTCAATCCCACTTTCCCTTTAGAAAGTGAACTTCATACCGCTCAGGTTCTTTTTGTTACATCAGATTCTTCTACACCGGGGGGCATTTCACCTGTTTCTACAGAACCCCCTCCAAGTACTGAGGTCTTTTCCTTTGATTGGAATAGACTGACAGAACCTCGTCTTCCTTCCTCCATCCCTTTTCAAATCATTGTCAAGGTTGGTGGTAGGGACATGCACCACACACAGGTAGATGAAGGTGCTTCTATTAGTATTTTATCCTCAACTGCTTGGAAAGCTTTGGGTTCCCCTCAGCTTGCGCCTATTACGCAGAATCTGAAAGCTTTTAACAGAACCATTAGTGAACCTTTAGGGATCCTTCCTAAGTTTTCTATTACGTTGGAAGGTAAAACTGTCTATATTGATCTTATGGTAGTTCGAGGTCCCTTGGATTTCAATTTACTCCTTGGGTGAGACTATGTTTATGCAATGAAAGTTGTCATATCGACACTCTTTCGCATGATGTCTTTCCCTCACAATGGAAATATTGTGACTGTATACCAGCTTTCGTTCCCTAGTCTTGTTTCAACTACCAATAATATGACAGCCCTAAATGTTCCTGATTCTCAAGTGGTATCTACCCTGCCACGGGTTAATTATGTGGTGACTGGTCCCATGTTTTCAGTTACCGATGTAAGTGAGCCTCTCACTGTTTGCTCATCTTCCTTTGATTTAGATCTGGTAATTGACATGGAAAACTCTATGGGATTATTTGAACACGATGTTCTTATCCCTTTTGAGTCCCTTGACATGTGTTCCTTCCAGAGAACTATTCTTCCTTCTGATGAAGACCTATTGGAAGCCATGATCAAGGTGTGTCCATTAACATGTCTTTCTTCCAGTTGGAAGCCATGATGAGTGAGAGCGAGGATAGTTTTTTCCTGTATCAACCTTGTTAAAAAATGAAACAGGCTGTGTGAGGATAGTTTTTTCCTGTATCAACCTCGTTAAAAAATGAAACAGGCTGTCATGAGGACAGTTCTTTTCCTGTGTCAACCTCGTTAAAAAATGAATCAGTTAGTCAGAGGATAGTTCCTGTTACTGAGTCAACCTCGTTAAAAAATGAATCAGGTATGAGGACAGTTCTTTTCCTGTGTCAACCTCATTTAAAAAGAATGAATCAGTGAGTATGAGGATAGTTCTTTTCTTGTGTCAACCTCATTAAAAAAGAATGAATCAATGAGTATGAGGATAGTTCTTTTCTTGTGTCAACCTCACTAAAAAATGAAACAACTCCCACGAGTCTTTCTAAGATTTCGAAAGTAAACCTTCATTTCATCCACCTGGTTGAATGCAATGAAGCTTGGGGAAATGTACCTTGATTTGCATCATTATGCTGGGGGCATGCGAACTTATAACAAGCATAGTTTTCGTTTCAAGCTTGCGTAAACATGAAACTGGATCCGAGCATAGTTCTTTTCCCGTGTCAAGCTCGTTAAAAAATGAAACAAATCCTCTTCTAATTGAGTCGAGAGTTTGACTAGATCTCAAATGTTAAGTTGTATATTTAGGTTAGTTATTTCAGTTTTTTGCATAATTTTCTTACAGTTTTAGGTCGAGTATTTCAAATGATCTCGTAACTGAACCTTCATTCCATCCAGCTATTAATTAATGTACTTAGTTGAATGAAATGAAGCTGGGGGGCATGCGCTCTAGCAGTTATGCTTAGGGGGCATCAAGCACAGTTTTCTCTCTGTTTCAAGCTTGTGTAAAAATGAAACTACTTTGAAGCATAGTTTTTCTTTGTTTCAAGCTTTTGTAAAAATGAAACCTATCTCGAGTCAATTTCAGTTATTTTCAAGACTCATTAAACTCATGAAAATCCCAAGATTATTTTGCTATCTTTCATTCTCGTAAAACAAATGAAAAAGCCGAGTTCTTTCCGTCCTTTCCTGCTCGTAAATTAAATTGAAAGTCGGCCATATGAGTACATTTTTATCATTTTTTCGAACTCATTAAAACTTACGAAAAAGTGAAAACCATGAGTACATTTTTATCATTTTTTCGAACTCGTTAAAACTTACGAAAAAGTGAAACCTTAGAGTCACCTTTAAGCTCTTTTCTGACTCCTAAAACATGAAAATATCGCTGAGTTTTTCTTTTTTAACTCGTTAAAACAGAACTAAAAAGACGGTCCACTTACAGCTCTTTTATGACCGTAAAAACATGAAAAGATTGCCGGATTTTTGTCGTTTCAAATTCGATATTGGTTATAAACGACATGTCATTGATCACTTTTTTACTTTTTTGGATCAGGGGCACTAATTATGAAAAGTACTCCTTGGTCGTAAAGATCAAGCGGTTCTCTCAAGTATTATTTTATACTTTTTCGGGCTTGGGAGACACAAATTTACGAAAAAGGTCAACCTTGGAGTCTTCTTAAGTTTTTCAGACTCTTTAAAATTGAAAAACGCTGAATTTCTCCTATACTGGACTCGTTAAAATTTCACAGTAAAGGACATGTTCAATTAAAAATAAGAATGAACCACGCCTTCTTAGGGTTTGAATTTAAACTAAGTTGGACTCATCCGAAGGATGAGCTTATAATCAAGCAAATGTTATCCTCCTCAAGCTTGTCAAAAATAAAGGGTACTTGCCAGAAATGGTGGGGGAAAAGAGAGAAAAATGAGCTTGTTTGTCATACTTTGTAACCACTCTTGAACACGACAATTTTATTCACCTGGGTTGGGAAATCCTTTGCCTAACAGTTGATCAAACCACATTGAAAGTCTTCAGCCGATTTCTGGGTATTAACTTTGGGTCAATTATCACCAAACCATCTGTTGTGTCGTTATGTGTTCAAGAGGTCACTGTCAATAAGCCATTCATCTGCAAAATATCTGTCATCCATCTTGACCATGCCTGAGTCAGTCCTTGCAACTAAATTTCTTCAACTTGATCTATGATTTCGTGTTGTGGGCTTGCCTGCGACAGATCGCTTTCTATCGACTTTAGCTCATTATCTAGAAAGATGATCTAGAAATCATCGGTACCTTGGGATCTGCATGCCTCAATGGTAGGTTTCTCGCCTTTGACGACAGGTTGCATCATTGACCTTCGATCAAAGGATTCTGTGACATGTTCGACATCAACACATTTATTCACATCTCATGGATTGTACTGGGTACTTTGAGAGCCATTGACATCACTGGTGGTTTCTCTCACACTTGTTAACAGCTTGCATCATTGATTGGTAATCAAGTGGTTTCTACCACGTTCGACATCAACACATTCATTCACATGGATAAAATCTTATTGTTTCGAGAAGTAGAAATGAAGACCCTGGATCTAGTTTCTGCAATCCAGGCTGCGAGGAATTTTGTATTCATTATATGATGGACTATTCATAAACTGATGGCTACGTCCATACTGTGTCCACATGAGTCTATACTTGTGATGTATTACAAGATCATTCCTGTATCAGAGCAGTAGTTAGTTTTCTAAGTCAGTTTTGATCTGAGTATGGGAATGCCTACCTCAACGATGATATGATCTCATATATATACCTTGCATTGAATGTTTTTACAGGTTCCGACTAGGCTCTCCACAAGATGATCCTCGAAATGATAAAGTACTTCACTCTTCCTAAATGATAAATGAAATCCTCATCTACTACAGACTTCGCACGTTAGGGGGCAATCTGTTACACAAAAATATCATCACCGTGATTATTTGCAGTCAGTATGGGTCTATCATCACTTGTATTGTCCTCCTAGGCAAGTCTCAGACCTCAGCTCTTCAAGTCAAGCTTTGAAAATGAGAGAAAGACATTGAAAATCAACAAAGCTCTAGTTCCGCACTTTCTCTCACTATTGCCTGCGGTCCCGCACCTCCTTTTTACAAAAACTACGGACCTGCCCGCTCTGTCCCTAAAGGAGCGGGTGCGGACCCCTGTGAAAGTCAAAAAGGCGCAAGTTTATTCTAAAAAACTCACTTTGGGTTAATTCTAGATGATTCTAGAAGGAATTTTGACATGGATTGGTCGCTCGTAGGTGGTTCATGCATCCCAAAAGAGAAGGTGCTAATCCCTTGATGAGAGGAGCTATCCCTTTGAAGGAGGACCTAGTAACTTCCCTCCATTGCACTATAAATTAAGGCATTGGGCTGGTTGCTAGGGAGGTTAGAAGCTGAACATTTTTTAGGGTAAATGCTGGTGGAATTGAGACTTCCTAGTTAAGCTTGAGAGGAGAGATCACATACATTTTTGGCTTCATTGGGAAGAGAGTGAAACTTGTCAAAGTAGAGGAGACTTCTTGTTGGACCCTGGGAGGAGCTTGTACAGCATCAAGGCACAGGTTGTAAAGTTCTTCTTTGATTTGAATTAATACAATCAGATTCATTTTTCTCAACAAATTGTCTCATGTCATTTGTTTCATGAATTCCTTAATCATCATGTTAAGTATGCTTTATGATATTGGCTTTTCAGGTGCTATTTAATTTGTTTGCTTGTTTGTGTTTGCAGATTCGCAACAAGGGAGCTCATTTGGATCAAAGGAGCGAGGCTTCCACAAACTTGCATTGGACCCAAGGTAGGCCTAAAACACTTGTTTGTCTTTGTTTATAAATGCATATTTAGAGAAAGATAGTTTTTGATTGGCTTGCTTGTCACTAGGTCTCTTTAATTCTAGGAAGGTCTATCTTGTCTTCAAGATCAACTCATTCCGTGTGACATATATATATATATATATATATATATATATATATATATATATATATATATATATATAGCCAAAACAATTGAGTGTGTTCCCTCTCTTATATGTGTAATACCATTGCCTTTGGTCATATAGATGTGGATTCGTGGCCTATTTCTATAAGTTCTTTGTATTGTTTTCCTTCCTGCTATGGTGGTAGTCAAAACCAAATTAGACCTTTGTACACAAGAAGGTAGTTGTAGAAGTTTCAATAATTGTTTTCTAATTTTTTTAGGGTTAATGTAAATTGATGCTTTGCCATAAATAAAATCCAACTGGTTTGTTTTGATGGATTGAAAATAAATTATCAAGTATTACTACAAGGATTTTGAAATATAAGATTTCTAATAAATAAAAATGGTGGTGACCCCTTTTAATATCTAGTGTACAATTTGGTTTAAGGAAACTCAAATATTTACGTTCAATGATGAAATTGAGTTGTGCACCTACATAAATTGGATTTCTTGAGATAAAATTTGTCAATTGCAATGCTAAATTGACCATTTTCTTAACAGAATAAGATTTGAAAGTTATTACTCCTTTGTCATTGAATGGGACTTGTGAAAAATTGATTCAATGGGATGGAGGGGGGAATAATAATTTTTCAGAATCTATGGAAGTATTGCAAAATATACAAATTCGTTGAATACTATTGGAGTTTTTTTCACTAGAGAAGGGAATACATTCCACACTTGGGCAATCATTGTTACTTGAAATTTTGCACTTATTGTGCTTTATTTTTTAATGTTTCTTCTCTTTGAGCACATGTTAGCTTACAAAAATCCTAAGTTGAATTGTTTGTCTAATTATTGAAACCTGCAATTGATGTTGATGTCGAAATCTAGCAAGATTGCTTGTTAATTTTCCACTTTTCTATATTGATACAATCGCTTAAGCCCAATTCTTAACTTCAATTAGAAATCAAATCAATATTTCATTAATAAATAACAATTTTAGATAGAATAATAAATGCAATGTACAGTCGAAAACAATCAAGAGCAATAACAAGAGACAACAAGATTAGCCAAAGACCAAAGGAAAACCCCACGAGGGGAAAACCTTTCAAATTCTTCTTCTTATTAGATTATCATAAAATGTTCAATAGAGAGAGTACAATGTTTCAATTCATCAATCAAGAGTCAAAGTCAATCCTTTGACTATCCATCAAAACCAACCAAACAATATCCAAGAGATGAGCCCAATAGAAAAATCTGATCAAGGTCAAAGTCTTCAAAACTGATCAAATTCTGCAGTCAAAGGTCAACAATATTTTAGGTCATAGCTGCAAGGACCTAGTGACAAGAAGTGTGGTTGTAGCCCTCTAGCTGTAGGGAGCACCCTATAAACCTAGCGGATGTAACTGAATTTTCTTCTATCCAACCTTGCGACTCTAGCTTAATTTCTTCTCCTCGTGTGTGTGAGCACGGACCCTGCAATTTTAGAATTGTATGAACCAATCCAAAGGAGAGAGAGATTGAACCTCCAAGATAAGAAGAATGAATGTGTGAGTGATGTGTACAAATGATGTTGATTTTTCTTGTATTTATATGCTTTCAAGGAGTGCCCAAATTTTCTTTAAAATTGACCTGTACTTTTGAGCACATGTGGGTTTTCACCTTAAAAATAATTTTTTCCTTAACCAAATTAAATTCTTCCAAGAATTAGGAGCGGTATTTCTTGATGAGGAAGGTTTTCCAAAGTAGGGAATTCTTCCTTGAGTTGTCAAATTAACACTCCCTCTCAGCTAGGGAGAAATTGTCCACTGCAACATATGTCCCATCTCAGATATCTCATCATCATCAAGTCAACTGTCATCATTTCTCATCTCTTCTCATCTTTTATCATCTCTACTTATCTCAACTAATCTTTGTTGAACACTCTCGAATCTAAAAGAATAATAATTTGACATCTTAGGGGAGCTAAATCTACCACCCTCTATCAATAGGTGATATCTACTTACCGCAAGGGCAAGGATCAGACTTTGTCCTATTGACCTCAGACAATAGATGAGATCTACTCAAGGATCACACTCTATCTTATCGTCTAGTGACAATATGTGAGATTGACACAAGGATCACATTGTCCTATTTTCCGCTAATCATCCACCAAGACCCTTAAGATTCAAGTGGTAGAACACCTACATCCAAGACTTGAGTAAGGTCGACTTACCACATGGGTAAGGTTACATACCCTATCTCAAGTCACCTCAACCCATTATCCATATGGGGAGGTCCAATCCCAACAAGCCCACCGTGTGGGTAGGATGCAACTAGGGTAATTTGTCAAAGTGACAATAGGTAAGATTAACTAACCAAATGGTAAGTATTCACACCCTATCCTATTTTCCATAGGTCCCTCAACCCCAAGAGTCATTACTGATACATTCCCACCCTGGGAGCTCAAGAGGGGAGAAAAGCATGTTCAGTGTTCTCGTTCATTTAGGACACTGTTATGCAACCAGATCACAAAAATACAAGAAAATATAGATCAATGACTTGGAAATAAGCCTCTTCGAGGGGGAAACCTCCTTTTACATCACATAAATGAACAATTCTTTGATGATTCAAATGAAAAGACCTCCTTGGTATGTATAGGAGTATAAAGGATCAAAATATAATTAAGGCCTACATAACAATAATAATGTAAGGGTTCTACAATAAAAATAGTGGGTTTCTATGGGGAACAACAATAACAATATGGAGGTTCTATGGGGCACAACAATAACAATATGGGGGTGACACTAGTATTATAGGGGTATAACATGCCCCTCTCCTTCAAAAAAATGTTTTCCTCAATGCTTGAGTAATTCTGGATGCTTCTATATAAATACTCATCCTCCCATGTGGAATCTTCAATAGGTAAGTTCTTACATTTAATTAGATACTCTAAAATTGATCTATTTCGTAGTTGTTAGATTCTTCCTTCTGTGATTGCTTCAAGTTCCAATATGATTTTTCCTTCCTTGTCAATTTCTGGCTATATATTTTAAACTGGGAGCTTGTCACCTATAAGCTTCTTTAAGCATGAAATATGGAAAATTGGGTGTACTCATGAAGATGCAGGTAGATCTAATTTGTATGCCATAGTACCAATCCTTTGCAATACCTTGTAATGGCCATAGTACCAATCCTTTGCAATACCTTGTAAGGGCCATAGTACTTTGGTGATAATTTATTATCCGTATTGGCTTGCTTGAGGGACATTTGTTTGTATGGTTGTACCCGTAAAAATACCCAATCACCCACATCAAAACTTCTTTCATTATGATGTTGATATGTCTGTTGTTTCATTCAATTCTGTGCTAAATTTAGGTCATCCTTTAAGAGTTGGTGAACTTGTTGTTGATGCTCGAAGTGATCTTCCACTACTTGAACGTTAGAATTGTCTCTTAAAGATGATGTGATGGATGGTGGATGATATCCATAAAGTCCATAAATGGGATCATTTCTGCAGTAGTATGGAAGGAAGTGTTATACCATCATTCTACCAAAGGTAATCACTTGACCCATTGTGTTTGTTTATCAAATACAAAGAAATATAGATATCCTTCCAAACATTTTTTCACTATATCCTTTTTCCTATAATATTGAGGATGATAAGATGAGCTATGCGCTAATTGAGTACCAAGATAAGAAAATAATTTTGTCCAAAATTTTGTACAAGGTGAAAATAATATTTGGGTTTCCATGTAGCTTTTCAACTATTTCCATAAATACAGTAGCGATTGAACTAGCTCTAAAAGGATGAGATAGTGCACAAAAGTGTGCATACTTTTTAAGTCTATCAACTACCACCATGATGACACTCTTTCCTTTGGATTTAGGTAAACCTGTGATAAAATCCATTGAGACTTCCTCCCAATGTTGACTTGGAATGGCTAATGGCTTTAAATGATAAAGGGTTCTTAATTGTCTCAACTTTATTTTGTTAGGAAACCAAACATTCTACCACAAACTTATAAATATCATATTTAAGGCCATCCCAAAAAAAATCCTTCTTGACCGTGTAGTAAGTTTTTAGAAATCCTGAGTGCTCTCCTATAGGAGAGGTGTGAAATTCCAAAAGAACCTTTTGTTTGAGTTGGGAGTTCTTACATATCTATAAGCAATTGTGTGTACCATGATGAATCATTTTTCCAGATAAATGTATCAGATGCACTAAGATCTTGTTGCAACTTTTGAATGAGTGTCTAGACCTCTTTGTCATTCTTCCATTCATCCCTTGCTTCAATTATCCAATCAGGTTGGATAATAGAAATGGCTTCCACATTCTCATCCCTTCTTTAGAGTGCATCTGCATCAACATTTTTCCTCCCTTTTTTGTAGATGATTTCAAAGTTATAACCCAACATCTTTGTGACCCATTTTTGTTGCTCTTCTTAAGATAATATTTGTTCCAAGAAGTATTTAAGACTATCATGGCATTTTTTACCTTGAAGTGCCTTCCTATTAGGTAAGGATGTCATTTATTCAGAGCATGTGGTATTTTCAACATTTCCTTCCCATAAATAGGTTTTTGTAAATAATTTCCTTTGATTGGACGATTTTCAAAAGAAATGGGTCTTCCTTCTTACATTAAAATGGCACCAATGCCATTTCCTGAGGCATCACATTCCACAAGAAAGGTTTTTGTCAATTCTGGTGTAGCTAAGACCAGAGCTGGGTGGATTACCCCTTTAAGATGTTCAAAGGCATTAGTTGCTTCTGAAGTCCAAAAAAATGCATCTTTCTTTAGTAATGTTGTTAGTGGTGTTGCTATTTTACCATAATTCTTAACAAACTTGCGATAATACCCTGTCAACCCAAGAAATCCTCGAAAATGCCTTAAGGTTGTGGGGATTTTCCATTCCTTTATGGATTTAATTATGTTAGGGTCTACCTTAACACCCTCATGAGATACAATATGAACCAAATATTCCACTTCCTGGACCCCAAATAAACATTTGGAGGATTTTTCATACAATTGTTTCTCCTCATTTAGTTTGAGCACCCTGCCAACATGTTGAAGATGATCTTTGCAAGACTTGTTATAGATTAGTATATCATCAAAAAATACTAACGCAAAATTTCTAAGGAAGGGTTTGAAAATGTAATTCATCAAACCTTGAAATGTGGAAGGTGCATTAGTAAGACCAAAGGGCATGACCAAAAATTCATAATGACCTTCATGAGTTCTGAATGTTGTTTTTGGAATGTCTTATGTCTTCATTCTAATTTGATGATATCATAAGCGGAGATATAACTTGGTGAAGCAAATTGCTCCATGTAACTGATCCAACAATTCATCAATGACAGGAATGGAAATTTTATTTTTAATAGTTATCTTATTGAGCTCTCTATAATATGGACACATACGCCATGATCCATCCTTCTTGTGCACCAATACTACTAGATAAGAGAAGGAACTTTTGCAAGGTTGAATTATACCTACTTCTAGCATTTCAACAATCATATGTTCAATTTCACTCTTCTGGTGATAAGAATATTTGTAAGGTTTGATGTTTGGAGGAACACTTACGCAAATCAAGTGAATAGCATGATCATGATCGTGAATATGTGGAGGACCTTTGGGAGTCTCAAATACCTTGGAATGATTTTCAAGGACACTTTGGAGATCTGCAAAAATAGATGACTTAAATGTTTGAACATTTAGTGAGCATAAGTACACAATTAAACCTCGTTGTTCCTTATTCAATAGCTTTTTCATGCCATTAGAGCTAATTATCTTTCCAAGTCTCCCTATGATACCCCTTAATTCAATTTCCTTTCCTTCCTAGAAAAATTTCAATAAAATTTCTCGAAACTTAAAATTTATCATCCCCAAATATTGTAACCATTGGACTCCTAATACAACATTAGCACCACCCATTGGAATGGAAACCATTGGACTATTCAATACATATTCCCCCATGGTTATATTGATATTATGGTACTTTCTTGAGCAATTTATAGTTCTGCCATTTGCAACCATCTCTTGACACTCTGGTTTTGGATATATAAAGCAATTCAACTCCTTGGCTATCTTAAAATGAATGAAATTATGGGTACTTCTAGAATAAATAAGAATTATTACCTTTTTCTTCTTGATATATCCCTCTATATTGAGTGTTTGAGGAGTGGTAATTCCCACCAATGCATTACAAGATATGATTATATGCATTTCTTCTTTTTCAACTTACGGGGTTGGTCTTGGTGTATATCTTCTTCTTTTGATGGTTCTTGTTCCTTTTCTTCCTTCTCTTCACAATCTATGTAAAATAATTTCCTCCCAGCACACTTATGATCTTTAATGTATTTGCTATCACAACTGTAACAAATCCCTTTTGCTCTATTTTCCTCCAGTTGTTGTGGTGTAAACCTTGTATGTTTTGGGAGGCTAGTAGTAGCAACACTTCCATCTTTATAATCATGAGTGGTATACTTCATTGTTGCCATAAATTTTCTTTCAACTTTTCTTGCCACCCTAAATGCATTCTCCAATGAATTTGGTTCTCAAAGGTGAACCTCATGTTGGAGGTTATCCTTTAAAGTCCCTATAAAGACATCAATCCTATGCTCTTCTAGAATATATGTTACCTTGATATTCAATCTTTGGAAGTCCTCAATGTTCTCCCTAACTAAACCCCTTTTTTTAGATTTATCAATTGGCTAAAGAAGGCATTTCTCTTTCTATCCTCATAATGTGTTATCAATTCCTCATAAAAAATTTCCATGTGTCAAATGATTTACGAGAACAAAGCCATCGATATCGCATCCTTGTTACCGGATCCTTGTCATCAAACTTCCTCATATCTATCTTTAGAATATGGATGATCTTCATCCCTAGATTAGAGTCTCTAAAATCATGATTCACATTCATTTTTTTCTCATTAAGAGTTTCATGGACTACCTTGTCACCATTAGGAAGCCTTTCCTATAGCAACTTTTTCAAACCTTCCATGTCTACTTTTAAACCTTCCATGTCCCCTTTTAAACCATCCATGTCCCCTTTTATTATTTCTTCTAAAACATTCATCTTAGCATTCTCACTCCCAATTCATTTTTTGTTTCTCTTTGTGAGAATGAAATTTTGTGTACTTGGTCTTGTAACTTGGATATATCATGTTACATTTCTTCCTCTTCTTCATGCGTCATAGTAGAGATTTTTGGTTGCTTACTGGGTGTATTCATTTTTTTGTTGAGAGGAATTTTGGAACTAAATAATTATATCTATGATTCACTATTCCATTTGAATCACTTCAAACTAATTTTTCAAACAAAAAATTATGTAGATTTAAAAAATACACACCTTTTTCTCTTGTTTTTTGGAGCTTGATCTTGAAACTATTGTATCTCTGTAATTTAGGCTCTCCAATGTCTGAAATTTCATCTTGTGGTAGCCCTCTAAGTATTCTTTCCAATGCCACAAGTTATACTAAGAATGGATTCTTCAAGGTGAAGTTATGCTAAATCTCCCACAATGACCTAATTATGGTCTAGTTCAGTATAGTGAATTGTATAGAATGCCACATGTTATTGTTTGAGCCTTCATCCCTGAAAATTACACCCAAGAAACTACAATCTGTGCAATGTCATACATTTTTTATGAAATTTAATTTGGGTTCCTGAAACAAAGTTTATAACAAATTTCCCCGAGACACCTGTTAGAGACAAAATTCTAGAGCATACAAAAACCCTAACTTCCTTGAATGATATATCTGAGAATATAGTGAACCAAGATCTAACATTTTTACACAATGTTCATAAATATTTTGGATCCACATGATCGAAATTTTAGCTTCTTAAGCCTCATATAAAAATAGTTATAGAAAAAATTCTAAGATGACCTATTTGAAGCAGTGAAACCCTAAGATCCAAAGCTCTAAGACCAAATGTTATGCAACCAGATCGAAAAAATAAAAGAAAAGATAGATCAATGACTTGAAAATAATCCTCTTAGAGGGGGAAACCTCCTTTTACATCACATAAATGGACAATTCTTGGATGATTCAAATGACAAGACCTCCTTGGTATATATAGGTGTCTAAAGGGTCCAAATATATAATTAGGGCCTACATAACAATAATATGTAAGGGTTATACAACAAAAAATAGAGGGGTTCTATGGGGCACAACAATAACAATATGGGGGTTCTATGGGGCACAACAATAATAATATGGGGGCTACACTAGTATTATAAGGATCTAATAGACCCTTACCTGGGAGGGTCACATCCATCAGTCCAAGTTATTCTCTAAAGACCAAGAACTTTCCTTTCAGAAAATCCTTGGTGAGTATATATGTTATCTTCTCATTAGCTTAAATATGATGAAGCCTCATTTATCCTCTCTACACCATGCCTTGTATATAATGATACATGATCTCAATATGCTTGGACTTACCATGAAATACAGGATTCTTTTCCAATCAGATCCCACTCTTGTTGTCGCACTATATCATAGTTGTATCAAGGACTTTCTCAAAGAGATTCCTCAACCAAACTGCCTCACAGCTATCCATGCTAGCAATAATATATTCCACCTTGGGCCATGCTAAAAGATACAAAATTATGTTTCTTTCTCATCCAGGATATCATGGCGGAACCCAAACTAAAGCAACATCCAGATGTGTTCTTCCTGTCAATAGCATTTTTGACCTAGTCAGCATCGGTGTACACATGAAGTCGTATATATCAGACAATGTATCTCGGGCTAAGGTTAATTGTCCCATGCAAATATCTCAATACGTGCTTGGTAGCAATCTATTTTTCATGAAGGGATCAATCATAAATTGAATCAAATTGTTCATGGAAAAGCATATGTCTAGACGGGTGTTCACAAGGAACATCAATGCCTAAATAAATTGATGGTACTCAGGAGGGTTTTCCAAGTCAGGTCTAGCAGCATCTCCACACAACTTCTTGAAGAGTATCTCCATCGATGTGGCTAAGGACTTGCACTCTACCATTCCAAATATTTCCAACAGCTTCACGACATATTTTCCATGAGAAAAGAAAATCTCTTTGGGTCTTCGCCACACCTCTATTCCCAGGAAGTAATGCATTGAACCAAGATCCTTCATCTCAAACTCAAAGGCTAGCTCACACTTACGTTCAAGGATCAGGGGCTCACTACCTATTAAGAATAGATCATAAACATATAAAACCAAAATTAAAGGCATACCTTAGACCACTTTAAAGTAGAGGTTTGGGTCAACACCTATTCTCATTATTCATGAATCCAAGCTTCACTAGGTAACTATCAATGTGAGCATACCAAGCTCTAGGGGCTTGCTTCAAACCATATAATAATTTATTCAACCTGGAAATGTGAATCTTCCCGTATGTCACTTCAAATCCTTGAGGCTTCTCAACATATACTTTTTCTTGTAGTATGTTATGAAGAAATGTTGTATTTACATCCATCTGGTGAAGGGTCCATCCTCGACTAGCAACAAGAGAAAATTTTGATCCAATGGTAGTGTAACAGGAAATGGGAGAAAATATATCATCATTGTATTCTCCCTCTTTCTGGGAGAAACCTCGGGCGCTGAACCTTGCTTTGTACTTCTCAATGCTTCCATCAACTCCATGCTTGATCTTTTATAGCCATTTTGAAGTTACGATGGACTTTTCTTTAGGTCTCAAAACAACATCCCATACATAATTCTTCATAATCAATTTATCCTCTTCAGTCATGGCATCATTCCAAACCTGTTCTTTCACATATTCTTCAAATGCGGGAGTCTCAGCTTGGATGATAGTGCTCATAGCTAAAACATATCCCTAGCATCAACATGGCTTCTTTCTTTCTCTAAAGGTCCATTTCCTATAAACCTGTCTCTTAGCATCCTGCAATGTGTCACAAAGCCACAAAGGTATCTTCTTGGGAAGGGGGTCACTTGGAGGAGAATCCAAGGGGTTCATAGGCTCCATGGGATCATCAACAATATCCTTCTCAGATTCTGACATAGAAGGACCTTCTGGTAGGTCCATGTCATCATCTCTCTTCTCAACAAGAGGAGGTGGAGTAAGGTCCCTTACTTTTCCAAGTGCAACATTTTCATTGAAAATTAATTCCCTGCTAAACTCGATCTTCCTTTAGCTAGATATATATATTCTAAATTCTTTAGAATTTTCACAATAACCAAAAACTGTACCTTTCTTTTTGGTGTCTTCCAACTTGTTTCTCTTATTTTTCGGCACATGAAAGTATATGAAACAACCAAATATCATGAGATGTCCAATATCAAGCTTCACACATGTGAATACTTCTTCAGGAGTCTTGTTATCCAGAGCTTGATGAGGAACCATGTTTTGTAGATAGACCATTGTATTTGTAGCTTCTCTCTAGAGGAACTTAGGCATATTTTGATCATGGATCATAGCTCGGGCAACTTCCATGATGGACCTATTCTTTCTGTCAGCCACACAATTATGCTCAATATTATAAGGCACAATAGTTTCCTTCTTTATTATAGCCTGCTTGGAAAAGTCAACGAACTCATTTGACGTATACTCTCCACCATTTTTGTCAAACCTAAAGACTTTGATCTTCTTCCCTGTTTGATTTTCTATCAGCACCTTGAAGTCCTTGGACATATCAAAAGCCTCATCCTTATGCTTCGAGTAGAATATCCATGTCTTCCTGGAGAAGTCATCAATGAAGATTGTGTAGTAAATATGTACACCAATAGAGTGTAATGGCATGGGTCCACATAGATCATAACGAATAAGTTTAAGAATATCACTTGTCTTGTTCTTGTTGGAGGGGAACCCCTTGTCCTCTTTCCACTGGCACATCCCGGACGTACTCCATCATGACTAACTTAAACATTAAGCATCACAAAAACTAACTTCTTCAATTTTGGTAGGGCTTCATAATGTAAGTGTTCCAATCTTCGGTGCCATATCTCACTTTGATGATTGATGTCGTGGACCATCGCTAACATAGGTATTTTATTGACTCTATAGAGTCCTTCAAATCTAGAACCAAATCAAAAGCATCCCTCATGCGAGATTCCATAGGCCAGGTGAGGATTATTCCTTAATGAAAGCTAGTCTCATGCCTTTGTCCTTTAAGGAATATATGGATAGCAAGTTCTTATTTAGTCCCAGAACATACATAACATCATGAAGAAGAATGGATTCACTAGAGTCCAAATGAAATTTGATGAAACCAAAACCCTTCACAGGATGAGTAGTATTGTCTCAAGGGATGATTTTCAAATTTGACTCCCTCTCAGCTAGGTTTGAGAGGACTTCCCAATATCCAAAGAAATTTCTAGAAGCCACGTTATCTACCAACCAGATATCATACAAATTTGGAGGTGAAGAACTAGAAATAACATAAATAATAATATATTTAGATTGACTAGCAACTACATTATTTTCATACTTGGAGTTCCTTGACCTCTTTTGAGGATGATGGCCTTCTTCTTGATCATCTAGAGTGTCTCTTCTTCTTCTATTGTCCCTTCTTCTTCTATCATCTCTTCTTATTTTATCATCTCCTCTTATTCTATCATTGAACATGTTGTTGTTGAAGCCTTGGTTATAATTGTAGTTGGATCTTGAATCATTTCTTGTTTCTGGGGATTCTTGAGAATAATGACCATGCTTATGGTAGTTAAAGCATTCAATTCTACTTCCTCTTCTCTTGGAGTCCTTTGATTCAAGGGGAGGCCTTCTTGAACCAGATGGTCTTCCTCTTCCTTTTCTCTTCTTATCTTGAGAAACAAATGCAAAGGGATCTCCTTCTTCATGCTTTTGAATCCTCCCTGTTGCAATCATCCTAGTCTCTTCTTGTTCATCAAATGTCAAAATTACATTATTGTTGCTTAGAGTAGTAATGAAGATTTCCCAAATAGGAGGAAGACCTTGAAGATTCGCCACCATGATCTCTCTATTATATTTTTATTCACTAACAGATTGCAATTGATCCCTTAGGTGGCATACTCTCATGATATATCATTGCATGGATTCCCCCTTGTTCATCTTCATCTCTTTGAGTTGACTTTTCAAAGAGAGGATGTGATTTAAGTTATTGACCTCATACATCTTGACCATGTTTTCATAAATATCCTTAGATTTCTTCAAGCCACCAACATAAATAAGTAAATGATCTTGAAAACCATCAATAAGAATTTTCTTTGCTTTGAGCTCAACTTTCGTGTACTTAGATTTGGTAGCAGCAATAGCATTTTCCAGAGGTACAGGAACCTTTCCTTCCACATATTCCAAAACATCATTTTCTTCCAATATCACTTCCAACGTGATCTTCCAAGCAACAAAGTTTGATGAGTCACCCAGCTTCTTAGAATCCTAGAAGTAAGATGTAGATATATTTAGGCTCCTTCAGCTTCTTTGAAGAATGATTGCTCGTGTCTATTGTGTCCTTTGGTTTGCCTTCACCTTAGCTCTGATCCCATGTTAATTTTCCATTGTTCTATGTTGATACAATCACTTTATCCTAATTCTTCACTTCAATTAGTAATCAAATCAATCTTCCAGTAATAAATAGCAATTGTAGATAGAACAGTAAATGTAATGTACAATAGAAGACAATCAAGAGAAATAACAAGAGACGCTAGAATTGGTCAAAGACCAGGGAAAAATCCAAAAAAGGGGAAACCCTTTTAAATTCTTCTTCTTATTATATTGTCATAAAATGTTCAGTAGAGAGAGTACAATATTCCAATTCATCAATCAAGAGTCAAAGTCAATCCTTTGACTATCCAACAAAACCAACCAAGAAATATCCAAGAGATGAGCCCAATAGACAAATATGATCAAATTCAATATATACAAACATATCAAAGCATGCGGTCAATGGTCAACAATATTTTAGGTCATAGTTACAGGGACCTAGTGATAGACAATGTGGTTGTATCCCTCTAGCCATAGGGAGCACCCTATCAACCTAGCAACTATAGCCGAATTTTCTTCGATCCAACTCAGTGGCTCTAGCTTAATCTTGTATCCTCGCACGTGTGATCTCAGACCCTACAATTTCAGACCTGTACGAACCAATCCAAAGAAGAGAGAGATCGAACCTCCAAGAGAAGAAGAATCAATGTGTTAGTGATGTGTCCAATGAGGTTAACTTGTTTTGTATTTATATGCTTCCAAGGGGTTCCCAATTTTTCTATGAAGTTGACCTATACTTTTGTGCACATGTGGGTTTTCACCTTAAAAAAAAAATTCCTTAACCAAATTAAATTCTTCGAAGGGCTAGGATGGGTATTTCTTGATGAGGAAGGTTGTCCAAAGGAGGGAATTTGTCCTTGAGTTGTCAAATTAGGATTGCTATAAGTCCTATGCCATGTATTGTTCCAGAAGATATCTCATAGCTTGCTTGGTTGGGGAGGAAAGAACTATTGAGTTCATGAAGAGGTAAGCCAATCAAATTCCACAACCCCACTATTGGAACCTTTTTGTGAAAAGGGATTTGTAAAGAAACCCTTCCCTCTGAATTATTTATCTAAGTCATTGAGGCTTTGGTAGTGTTTCGTCCAAGTTGTTAAATTTGGCATTGTTCGATATATGACTCTTTCTGAAATTTTAGTAGTGGTGCTTGAGTCATTTAGTGCTTATGGGGAAGAAGAGTTAAATTGGTATTATGGGTACCGTCAACTAGCAATTGTGCTAAACTTTAGTCAATCATAGGCATTATATTACAATCAATTTTATGTTGTTATACGACAATTCAATTTTATGTTGTTTGTGCTTGTTATAATATCTTTGTTTCTTTAATCTCTGCAACAATAGAGAGGATCAAGAAATTTGTTACACCTACTTCTTTGAGGATTACTATCAGTACTCTTTATCTTGAATAATTTCTCTTAGAAGGCTTAGATGAATGATGCTTCAGATGTGCTAATGGTGATGTTTGATATCCTGCATCATACTTTACTTCAAATGTCACTAGTTAAAATACAAAATCAAATAGGAATGCTTATGTGACATCATGGGATTGCCAACATCATACATGTAGTGTTCAAATAATAGTTTAGGTAAAAGTTCTGGAAATAATATGTTGAGAAATCCACCCCCAAGGCATATGCTCCAATATGCAGTAGGAATGGTTTCAATGAACAGTGGCATGCAAAGGGTGTTAAATAAGACAAATCAATATAGGTGGTATAAAATGTCATGTTTATATTTAGTTGTTGAAGGCAACATGTCACCACCATCAAATTTTGATTGGTGGCTACAAATTCTTAGTAGCATGATGTAGCTAGGAATGTAAGGATAATGCTTCTTTGACAAGGCATTTAAATGTCGAATGTGGTTTTCTTACTGATTGAAATTTTACAATGTGATTTATTCTTGTTGATTGTTGTGTGTTATATGGTTGTTTTTGTTCTTTTTGGAACAAAAAAAAAATATAAAATAACAAACTGTTGCAAGTATTATTTTTTTTTATTTGCTCTTAATAGGTGTGATGGATATGCAAGTTTCATGCCCATCAATGTGGAGCATGACGAAGACCTCTAGATCTCATTGGTGCATAGGGAGTCGAAAGTGCCTTGAAACAAGGACATCAATATGGCATATGAACAATGAACTTGTAGATGTGAATTGCAAGGATGAGGACTCTAAGGACATGTTTTGGTGAAACCACAACACCCCCATTTTTAACTTGTTATTTCATAATAATAATGGGGACCCTTTTCGTAAATTTTGGATAAATCACCTTTTAATATTTTTCATTTGCTTAAGCATCCAACAATTTTGCCAGATTTTTGTTTTCTTTGGAATTATATTCTAATTGCTTCATTCTGTTTAACTTTTCACTAGATTTCCTTTGGTTCTTGTTTCATCTCATTTGGATGCACGATTTGGAAATGGTGCTTCTCCAAAATTTGATTATTTTTACTCCCTAGGCTAAAAAATGCACAAAATGTATATTACTTTAATTTTTGTAAATAAATTGTAAATATTGATTTTAGTTAATGTTTATTAATTATTATTTTATTCGCCAACGGTCCTATAAAATTGTAGAAAAATTAAAATTATGGTGTTTCGGAAGTCTATTTCAAATTCTAATTTAAAAGAAATTACGAGATCCGAAATCCGAAATCCCAAAATTACAAATAGCTTATTTTTTATTTTTTATTTTGGGACTTAAATTACAAATGGTTATAGTTTTTTTTAATTCACATCAACTTACACAAGTGGTTATAATTTAAAGAAGGAAGTTCCCACTCGATGTGAGCCTCCTCTCATCACCTCACTCTTCCCTCTCCTCCACACTTCGAAACTCCTCACATATCATTTCATAACTCATTTTAATACCATCTCCGAAATTCACCACCTCTGAAATCCCTTATTACTCGAAGTGAACTTATTTATTTAGTAAACTCCTTTTAAACTCCCTCTGATGGCATGGCATATCTCTGATGGCCTGATACCACAACACTCTCTGAATATAAAACCCTCGGCACATTTCATATTATAATTCCCGATGGTCTTGGCACATTGGTGTTAGTTTCATATCGGGACCCATGTTGGAGCCAAAAGCCACTTTGGTCCATGGTAATGGAACCATATAGCCCCTTAAATAATGGCATATGTTTTATTTTAGTTTTTTTTATATTAATTCAAATTAATTAATTATTTTTAATTAATTTATTTTTTATAATTTTTAATTGTAATATAATATTTAATTCAATAATTTAATTTTTAATTAATTTGTATATAATGAATTAATTTTAATTTAATTAAAATTGTATATATAATTAATTTAATAATGGTAATTAATTAATAATTAATTAACTTTAATTGTATAGTTAATTAAAATTAAGTTTTTTTATTAAATTTGCCTAATTTTAACTAACGCATGCATTTTTCCACAATTATGATAGTTTTGACACTTCAATTTTGGAGGCTCATAAGTTGAGTTTTACTTGGCCAAATGAGGCCTAGGATAGCTCGTTAGAAACATAAAATCATAGAAAAAAATTTAAAATTGGTTGCATTACCAGATTTGGTTACTAACTGAGGAAAAAAAAACTAGCAGAAAATTAGGCTCTGAATTTGCAATCAAAACTAATTTTCTGAGTGCAGTTTTTGCATTTTGCCCAAAGCTTCTGGTGATTGCAGATCCATTCGATTTTGTCCTCTTTGACCTACAAGATATTTACAAGGATCAATGGGAAGATATGATTTCTTTTTATTTATTTATTTATTTAATTGAATTTTGATTGGAGAAGTTTGTTTTCCCAGATTTTGTAATTCTGATTTTGATTTGCAATTTAATTTATTTTTTATTGGTTTTTGGCAAGAGAGCAGTTGAGAAGATGAAGCAAAGAAGATTTGGAGCAATGAGAAGGGACCAACAAGGAAGAAGATGCAAGATTTCCAGCAACAACTTCAACAGTTCTCCATTTTCAATTTTCATTTTTGTAATTAAATAGAAGTTATGAGAATGAGAATCGGGGTTCCAAATCTTAAACTTGGGGGAGGAAATTCTCTGCAAAGAGAGGGGTTTTTGCACTACTGTGTGGGGGGGGGATTTTGTAGAGAATTGGATAGTGTGGACCAAATTTATGGAGATTAAAAGATATGTATTTCAGCTTTAAAAATTTCATGTTATCATGAAATATTTTGAGAATTTCATGTACTCAAAGTCTTTGATCTAGTCTTTAATTCTTGTACACTATTGTCGGAGATAGAGGTTGATTGATGGCTTTCATTTAACAAATTTGATGCAATTCTTGATCTAGATAAGTATGTGTCTTTTTAATTTTTTCACTATTGAAAATTCATTTAATATATGCTTGTTTAAATCATTTGAAAACTATCTTTTAATGATGGATCTAATTGCTATCAAGTTAAATAATGAATTTGAATAAATAAACACGACATACTTGTTAACAATTTGTTGGCATGTTGGGGCCTGACCCAGCTTTAGAGGTGATTTAACCAAACAAATCCCGGTACTACTGGCCCTTTCGACAACAGTCCGCAGAGCGTGGACTGAGGTCTCACCCGAAGTAGTATGGGAGGGTGCTAGAACCAGGTTTCCGCACCATGGAAATGTCTGATGAGTTCAAGTGATCCGTGGTTCGAACCTGCATGCCCGTTGCTATGCACACTTACCCGTACCTCGCAGCCTGAGATGTTGCTTTCGTGCAGCTCTACTCGGGGGGCCGAACGTTGTTATTACCCAAGTCCTTACTAGTATTCCATTGTTAGTTGATTAACTTAGCCTACTTACATGCGTTAAGTTATACTTAGCAATATAAATCATTCATACAAGTGCGTGCAGTACATAAACAGTATAATTGCAATTTATATCAAACATGTAATAACTCAAGAACAAATACACAGAATTGGGATAAAACTTCTCTTTATTATTCTCTTATTTGTTTACAGACTCAACTCCGCCCTGCGCACTCAGTTACGGACAACTAGGCCTTTGCACACTCAGCTGCAGAGCCTTCTCCTACTCTACAACCCAAAGACACACTTAGACACTTAGACTCTTGCTCTTTTCTTCTTCGCTATCCTCTACTTGGTTATCCTTTACACCTAGATCCTCACTCTATTTATACAATTCCATGGTCCGTGGACCATGGGTAGGCCAACATTACATTACAAGACTAGGGCGGAAAACCCTATGACTCAAACATACTTCTACGCCCACAATTCATGGGGCTTTACAACATCATTCGGTCAAAACGTGGGCTTTGAGCCCCAAAACATGCCTCGGGGGAATTCCATGCCCAACAGACCCCCAACACAAACATCATGACTCGCCATCGAGTCACTCTATTAGCGCAGCGATCTTGGCATGGAGTTCCTCCAACTGTCCGCGAACTGCGCTGATGTCGGTAGCGCACTAAGCTGCTGCTTGCTGAATCTGTTGCATCCTCTATTCTGAGACCTCCATGTCTGGGGCGCTTCTTTGCATTAACATGTCCATCCCCTGTATGTGCATGAGCTTTCCTTCGATTTTTTTCATGATAGTGAAAGCCTCATCGATCCACGGCTGGACGTACGCGTTGAGAACTTCCTCCTTATGTCACGCCGCGTCAACCTGCTCCTTTAGTGCCTTAGCTTGCTGCATCCTCGCAAGCCACTGAGTGAGGATTATTCTCTGCACAGTTCCTCGGACACTGTCGTATTGTTGCTAAAGTTCTCGCGCCTCTACCTCCAAGCATTGGATGTTGGGGTCCTCCTGCAGAGTTGTGAGGACCTCAAGTGCTTGCTCCAACAAAGTGGTACAGTCTTGTACTGCACTTCCAATTTCTTCCAATCCTGTTGCGATAGCGCTAGCGTGCTGTTCTCGGACCTCCGGGGGAGTGGAAGGTTGCGCCTTTAACCACAGCTCGACGATCTGAAGATTCAGCTCCAGCTGAACCTTGGTCATTTCTTCTCTAGCCTCATGGACTCTGGTTGCCAACTTGTGGATCCACACCTCTACTGGTAGATCTACTGGGATGACCAGCTCCGGGACGCGTCAGCAAGTGTCATCTACCACCTGCACCAATTGTTGGTTCTGTGATACCAATTCATCGCACTATAGACTAAGTTGTTCCATATTTATCTTTTGTTCGCTGAGAACTTGGATCGCGCGGTTCTCCTTAGCGCGTAGCTCTGCCATTATCCCATCCTGTAGCAGATATAGTGTCTCTCATGGAAGGGAAGCCAAATTAAGGCCAAGGCATTTGATCATGTTAACCACAAATCTGTCGGTCTCATTCATTGCTACTAGGGCCCCTTCCAGTAACACTATTGTGTTTTCCATTCATGTACGCAGCATCTGCTCTGCTGCCGAGGATCCTGCTGCGAGGTGGGTCGAAAGGGTACCCACCTAAGGGGGTCGCACCTGTAACTCCTGTAGCTACACCCTGAGGGCCCCCAACACAGTCTGGTGCTCCTGCATAAAATCCTAAAGGGCCTCATTAGTGACATCGCGAACCATCTCATCGATGTCATGGAGGTCACCTTCAGTTAAGGTGATCAGGTCAATGGCCAACTTCGAGGCCTTGACCTTCTTCCTTGGTCCTACTCTCTCTGTCATGTGTGGGCACTTCAGCTGTGTGGACACGGTCCCTGGGTCCACGCTCCCTTCTACTGTTTTTGCTTCCTCTGCCTCCTGCCCCTGTGAGGATGTTGCTTGGTCCTCATCCACCTTCGTTGTTGCTTTTTTTGCTGCCTGTGCTGTGCTGCTTCTACAACCTTTTTCTGCTCGGCGGCTTTCTGTTTCGCTTCCCGTGCTACCCTTTCCTTAGATGTTGTTGTTTCCTTCCGCCTTTTGTCAACCAATTGGGTTGCTATGCATACCCCTTTGTCCTTGATGTTGGAGATGGCGTAGCCCCTCTTCTTCTTCTTCAGCTTGTATTTTGTCTTCATGGCTTTTGCAAGGGCCAAATCACTACCCTCTCCTTCGACTATGGTTGTGGGGTATTTTCCTTTGCAAGGGAGCCTAGAAATGTGGTAGATTAGGTTTGTCATGATGGGGATAGGCTCCTCTAGCCATAGATACTCATCATGCACCAGGAAGAGCAGCTTCCTGATGACGAAAATGGTGATGGACACGTGGTGGAAATGCGTTACCCATAGTAAGTGCAGCAACCCGGCCTTTTCCACACTGCATAACCACTTCCGTGGCTCTAACGTTGTCAACACCCCCTCATTTTTCTACTTCATGAGGTTCCTAGTCTCTAGGTGAGTGAACTTCTCACGGTCAACGAGGTCCCAATCTTCAAACTTCAGGGTTGGCACGCGGCCTAGGTGCGTGCCTTCAAACACTATGTCGTCTGGGAGTGTTATAGACATTTTTGGGCACTACAACCCCAAGCATGAAATGTCCATAAACCAAGGGCTCCTAAGTCCCTAAAAGTGTTGTTCTAACCCCTAAAGGAACAAGGTCAATTGATTACAGCTTCTCCCATAAGTTCTTCATGAAAAACTGCTCAGAATTGGTCAAAACAGGATCATTTCAGCTGCTCCATAGGCAAAGTGCGTTGCATCTCACCTAAATACACTGTGTGGGTGCGTTGCATTTCAAAAAGCCCTTCTATGGGGTGCAATGGGCGAGAAGTGACAAATGGCAGTGTCATTCCGCGAGGTGGAGAGGCATGGAATCTTCCAGAAACTTCTCCTGTGACACTTGCCTCTCTGAATTCGACCAAGGATGAGTAAGAGATCATCAATCTCCAAGTGGAAGCAAGAACTATCAGAGGGAAGACACTAATCAAATCACAAGCTGACTCATCTCCCTTACAGATATCTATATATGGATCCCTGATCCCAGAGATCCGGAGGCTGGAATTTTGCATATTGTAAGGAATTGCTATTGGTTTCTTGAGATAACATCAAAATGTTGGGTGATCTAAGCTTTGTATGAGGTGAAGAGGGCTTACTTGCTGAGAGGATGATGTTGGGTCAGAACAACTAGTTGTAACTCCCTTGGCTCTTTCTTGTTTATCAATAAAAGCTATTCAAGTTTTCCTCCATACTCTTGTGTCATTTATATTTTATGCATTTGTATGGTCAATTTACATCTGATCCTAGATTGTTTATGATTATAGATCCATGTTCTTGTATAGTGCTATGCTACTATGATCTTACAGGTACTCTGTGAAGCTGGGTGTACAAGGGAGCAAGTAGCGAAAGACTATCAAGAGAGAGAGGAATCAAACTAGGAGAT
This sequence comes from Pinus tabuliformis, assembly GCA_031772625.1. NCBI lineage: Eukaryota > Viridiplantae > Streptophyta > Pinopsida > Pinales > Pinaceae > Pinus > Pinus tabuliformis. The sequence continues at coordinate 692,850,675 of CM062815.1, forward strand.
TAGCGCAAGATAGAGGTTGGTCTTCTTTGTTCTTCTCTCATCTATATTTCATAAAGGAAAAACGAAAGTAGCTTTACTTTGTTTGTTTCTAAGGTAGCTACCACACCTTAGTGGGATAAGCAGTTCTGTGTAGACACTTTTCCCTGTAACAAAATGGCGAATCCGCTGGGGACGAATTAGTTTGTTTGTTTATCTTCCTTGTTGTCTATTTTATAAACTTACAAACGGAGCCTAAAGTCGAGCCAGGTAGCTTTCGAACTGCATTTTCTATGCAAATGCAAAGTAGATAAATGTTGCTTCAATCAATCTCCAGGATTTGTTTATGACTTAAATAACTAATTCACAAACTCTCTGATTGCCCCTTGTGGTAGCTCTTAGAACCTCCTTAGATCTACCCCTGATTGTTGCATTACTGATTACCATCTGCTCGGCCAAAACCCATGAACTGAACTACAAACTGTGACCCGGAACCCAAGCAAAGTCTCGTCTCTGGCCCAGCGCAGGTATTGTTTTGTGAATCTAAAATTCAGCACACTTCCCGAGTGTAGTAGGTGCTCTGCATTTCAAATTCCCTGTGTTACAGGTGCACTGATCAGACTAGGCATTGTTCAGTTTTGGTTTCTGTGATTCATTCTTTTCAGTTCTATTCATGAATTTTGCTGCCTGTAATCAGTATATCTCTATTTGAAACCCCTTTTCCTTGCTGTTATTCTGCCTCCTTTGTGCAAAAGAACTGTAAATGTTTTTGTGTATTTGTTGAGTCATTTTCAGTTCTCCTTTGCAAAAAGTAACGTAGTCGTACTGTCGTCCTTTGATTTGAAAGTGTCGCAAGTGTCATTTTCAGTCATAAGAAAGAGTTTGGTTGCTATTGATAGTCGATTATCCTGTTATTATTGTATTTGGTATAAATTCGTAGTTTTTCTAGTGTCAAAAACAAGTATTCATTTCCAAATCGTAAAATGTTTTGATTGTCTCCATTTTTTGATTTTGAAAAGAAACTTGTTAATAATTGTCGCTTGAAAAGTAATTCAGATTTGTGCATCAACTTTATTTTTACCATTCACATACTAAGAAAGCTGAAAACAAATACATGCATGTGCATTTGCATTTAGATTGTTTGATTGGTTTGATTTAGGATGGTGCATTTAGAGTGTGCTCTTTGCTCTTTGTGAAAGAATATTGTCTCTCTTTCCTTAGTAGCTAGGATTTTCATTGCACAAAGAAGATAAAAGACTGTTTTGTTGGAAATAATACTAAGAGGGGGGGTGAATCAGTATTATCAAGTTCTTTTAACAAATCTTCCTTATTTACACTTTGAATTATTTTTGCATATCAGTACCATAAAATAATAGCATGAACAAGAAAAACAGATAGTCACACCAAAGAACACCAGATATAAGGTGGAAACCCAATGTGGGTGAAAACCACCTGCTGCAATATGTCTCTATCTTCTTTCAAATTAGAAAGTCCTTTTACAATGATTTTGTACTGGTGCAGTCCTTTACCAGTACACAGGTTTCAACCTGCAGAGAGCTACGACTTTCTCTCGTTTTCTAGTCTCTCTTGAAGGGAGCTACAACCCCCTACTTCTTTTCTTACAAGGACCACTTTTCATAAATTTTCAAACTGGATCCATAAACATCAAATGATCATCAAGTACATGTAAATTACACAGTCAACTGCAGTAATCAGATCAACAATAACAGAACTAAACCCAGAACACCTTATCAACAGAAATATTCAGTCAACAGAAGATCTTAAGACAGATACGCAGTTTTTCTTTCTCTGGCCTGCGTCGGTACGCACTTCACCTTCTGCTTCCCTGCGTATACCCGCAGAGAGCCTTCTGCTGCACCACGTGCCCACGCACTACTTCTTCAATCGCGCTGTGTACTATTACAGTAGGTACGCACCCAGAGACACTATCGCGCCGCGTACTGTTACTGTAGCCACGCACTCATAGACACTATCGCGCCGCGTACCTTTACTGTGCGTACGCACCTGAACCTCTGTCGCGCTGCGTACCCACGCAGTTCCCCTTCTTCTGCTCTGCGTACCCATGCAGTTCTTTTGTTTCTCCTCTACGTAACCACACACTTGCACCGTTAATCACCTGCGTACTTCTGATTAGGGCCGAATTGGTAGTTCACCAGTGTGCCACAGTTAGTCAGATGCCCAGATCTGATCATGCGCTTGAGAGATCACCCTTCACAGATTCGTTTTCAACTTCACTTTCATATAGATCAAGCTTTTAAAACAACAACCCAATATTTCAGATCTTAAGATATTCAATTTGCAAAAAGATGCATAGCCAGGTGATCTCCTTTGCTTTATATAGGCAAGCTCCTCCTAAAATCATGGATCAATACCATAGATAACCAATACAAGCGGCCCAAAAACATGGGGCTCAATAATAATAATAATATAAAACAATACCACGGGCCAAAACCATAGAATCAAGAGCGGCGGGCTAAATACCACGGGCCAAACATAGGAAACCCCACGTGAACGCGCTTCTTGCCTTGAAGTAAGTGAACCTGGGGGTACGCACCCTCTGAACGGGTGACCTGCGTGTGTGGCCGCAGTTCCTTCACAGTGTACCTGCGTGTACGCATCTTCTGAACTATTCTCCTGCGTACTTCTTAATTTTCAACATTTTGAGATCCTGATCAGTGCATTGCCACTTGAGGGTGTTGCCATCAAGTACAACATTTGTAACATAGAGCCATACCAGAATCATAATGCCAACAATCTCCCCCTTTGGACTTGATGGCAACCTCAAAATCTTCAGCTTCATTCTCCCCCTTTGACATCAAGGGCAAAGGGTTATGCTCCCCCTGAATATGAACCAGATCTGCAAAGAAGAACCATAATCCACCACAACACCATAAATGACCATGAAAGAGATAGAGACATATTGCAGCTATGTACATCCTCCATAATGCCAACAATGCATTATATGCTCCCCCTGAACCTGTGCCATTCAATCTTCAACCAATCCGCAACCCAGCACATGTACGCATATACCCCAGATGAACCATGCATACAACCATCAATCAGAAGAGTTTCAACAATAAGATGATGCATCAACAACCCCCAGCTTTTGCCTGAGGTATTCAAAAGTCTCCCTGGGCAATGGTTTGGTGAGTATATCAGCAACTTGTTCCTTAGAAGGAACATACTCCAACTTGACCTTCTGTTCAAGCACTTGTTCTCGGAGAAAATGATATTTGATTGGTATGTGCTTGGTCTTTGAATGCATGACTGGGTTCTTTGAAATGCTGATTGCACTTGTGTTATCACATAAGATGGAGATAGGTGGTGTACAAGTGATTTGAAAGTCCTGCAAGGTCTGCATCATCCAAAGGAGTTGAGTGCAGCAAGATGCAGCAGCAACATATTCTGCTTCAGCTGTAGACAAGGCAATCGAACTCTGTTTCTTGCTGAACCAAGATACCAATCTGGAGCCCATAAAGAACGCACCACCACTTGTGCTCTTCCTGTCATCCATGCTTCCTGCCCAATCTGCATCTGTATAAGCATGAAGAGTGAGATATGTATCTCTAGGATACCATAAGCCATAATTTTGAGTCCCTTCAAGATATTTGAAAATTCTCTTCACTGCCTGAAGATGAGTCTCTTTCGGATTTGCCTGAAATCTTCCAACTATTCCAACTGCATGCATGATGTCCGGTCGGGTACCTGTCAGATAAAGTAAACTTCCAATCATAGATCTGTAGGTTGGTTGATGTACTGCTGCAGATTCATCGTTTTCACTGAGGCTACATCCTGTGACCATGGGTGTACATACTGGTTTTGCATCTTCCATGCCATATTTCTTCAAAATCTGTTTGAGATACTCGGTTTGAGACAAAAAGATCCCTCCCTCTTTTTGTTGGATTTGCAAACCAAGAAAATATGTCAGTTCTCCCAGCAAGGACATTTCGAATTCTTTCTGCATCACCAAGGCAAAGCTTTGACTCATAGCTTCTTCATTGCTGCCAAAGATAATGTCATCTACATACACAACAAGTATTAGCAATTTGTCATTTTCAACTTTTATATAAAGATTGCTATCTGCTGATCCTTTTGAAAAACCTTGTTGATGAAGATATTTGTCCAAACGATAGTACCAAGCCCTTGGAGCTTGTTTGAGACCATAGAGAGCCTTTTTCAATCTGCATACAAGATTTGGATCATTTCCAAGAATGAACCCATCTGGCTGCTCAATGAATACTTCTTCTTCCAAGTCTCCATTCAGAAAGGCTGATTTCACGTCCATTTGAAATACTTTGAAGTTTTGAAAACTTGAGAGAGCAAGGAACATTTGGATGGCCTCAAGTCTTGCAACAGGAGCAAAGGTTTCTTCAAAATCTATTCCTTCTTGCTGCGCATACCCTTTAGAAACAAGTCTGGCCTTGTTTCTAATTACTTCTCCATTTTCATTCAATTTATTTTTGAAGACCCATTTTGTCCCTATAACATTCTTATCTTTTGGTCTAGGAACCAACTCCCAAGTGTTATTCTTTTCGATCTGCTCAAGTTCTTCATCCATTGCTTTGACCCAACATTCATCTTTGCATGCCTCTTTCACATTTTGTGGTTCAATGGAAGAGAGTAATGCCAAATAGCTTGAAGCTTCTGCAATTTTTCTTCTTGTTTGTACACCAGCTTCTTTCTGCCCCACAATCTGAGATTCTGGATGATTCTTCTAAACATATCTGGATGGAGTCTTCTCTTCTATTCTTGTCTACTCCTCTGGTTCTTCTTGAGGTTCTTCTTCTTCATCATTCTGTCTTTGAGGGTAGCCTTCATCTTCTTCGATGTCTTCATGATGTACTTGCTTAGGAATGTATCCCTTCTCATCAACTACTACATCAATGTTGTCAACAATTCTGCCAAGTCTTTTATTGTAGCACTTGTATGCTGCTATGTGGAGAATAACCAAGAAGAATGCCTTCATCTGCTCTAGGTTCAAGTTTGCCAAGTTGCTCATCAGTATTCTTAATATAACATTTGCTCCCAAAGATTTTGAAGTGCTTTACCGAAGGAGTCTCACCACACCAGAGCTCATGAGGGGTTTGAGTGTTGTTCACCCGGACATTTGTTTTGTTGAGAATAACAACCGCAGCATGTGCAGCTTCACCCCAGAAAGTTGCGGGAGTTCCCAACTCATCAAGCATAGCACGAGCCATTTGTTGGATTGTTCTGTTCATTCTTTCCACAACTCCATTTTGCTGAGGAGTTCTAGCTGTAGAGAATTCTCTTCTTATCCCATGTTCTTCACAGAAATCAAAAAATTCATTTGAGGTAAACTCCCCACCTCTGTCAGATCTGAGGCACTTAATTTTGTGTCCTGATTCATTTTCAACCAAGGCTTTGAAGGATTTGAATTTTTCGAATGCTTCATCTTTGTGCTTCATAAGTCCTAACCAGACAAACCTGGAGAAATCGTCAATGAATAATATCAAGTATTATTCTCCTCGAGGTGTCCTTTTCCTGAATGGACCACATGTATCTGTATGTACTAGCTCAAGAGGCATGCTAGCTGATCCTTCCTTCTCTGGAAAGTTAGTTCTGGTTTGCTTTCCAAACTGACATGATTTGCATATGGTGTTGTCTGGAATTTTGATATCTGGAAGATCGCGACTGCCTAATATTTGCATGTTTTCCTTATTTGTGAAAAGCTTAGATGCCCCAACCTCCGATGCCATAACCAGTGCTCATCATCCTTGCTCAGATAGCATTGTTGTTGTCCTTCTTCAAATATGTATAGATTATTTGGAGTTCTTTTACCTTTGATCACTGTTTTACCTGTATCAAGATCACGAACAAGACATCCATTTGATCTGAATATCACCTCGGTTCTTTGATCACACATCTGGCTGACACTTAGAAGATTATGCTTCAATCCATCAACATACAAAACATTTCCAGCTTTAACCTTTTCTTTTAACTGAGCAGTGCTTTTTCCTTTTATAGTTGCAGGAGTATCATTTCCAAAAGAAACTTTCTTTCCTTTTTCTAGAGCAGAGTATGATTCAAGTGTTTCTTTATCACCTGTCATATGCTTCGAACATCCACTGTCAATGTACCATAGATTTTCCTCTCCCTCTGCATAAAATGCTATCCCACATCTTTCTGTTTGTGGTTCCTTTATTCTCCATGTTTTGGTGCTTGAGGCTTGTTCCTTTGTCTGCTGAAACCTGCTTCTGCATTCAGAATCTTCATGACCAAAGTTATTGCAAATAGAACATTCAACTTCATTTTCAAGAACCGAAAAGTTGTTATAGGTCCTTTTTGTAATCCCGGTCATACTTCTTTGTTTTTGAGCTTCTCTAGTCATGATCGTTTTATATGCAACGCATTGAGCTGCTTTGTGACCAAAGTTATGGCAAGAAAAGCATTGTCCATTGAAGAAATTTCTGCGGTTATCAAATCTTCCGGCCAAACGATTGTAATTTCTATTGTCATTCATTCTTGAAACAAATTGAGTGGATTTTACCTGTGGTGGGTTGTAGCTTTTGTTCATCCTTAAAACGGATTGCCCCTGATTTTCCTGATAGTCTTTGTTTGTAATTGGTCCCTGTTTTACCTGGTGATCTCCATTGTGCTTTTGCTCATTCCTTTTTGCTGCATCAAGATAACTTTTTGAGGTGGATGCTTGAGAAGTTTCTCCATTATAGCCCAGACCTGTCTTGTTTAGAGGAGAACGTTGTACATTGATGATCTCATCCAGAGTTTCAGATCCTTTGACAAACTTAAGATTAATAGCCTTTGTTTTCTCAATTTCTTTTCTAAGACCAACAATTTCACCTTCTAACTTTTCAAGATATTTTTCCTTTTCATCAATTTGAAGTTGTAGAGTATCAATGATCCTATTCTTTTCTTCTATACATGTCTTGAGTCTAGAAATTTCTTCACAAAAGCTATCCACATCTATAGCATCCATGTAATCATCATCTTCAAATGCCATTAAAAGTTTATAGTCATTACCTCGTTCATCTTCTTCACTATTTGATAGACCATCACTATCTTCATGCGTATAGTAGCTTTTCTTATTTGCAATCTGTTTCTTGTTCCATCTAGCAGGTTCCTTTCCTTTATCCTTATAGGGACATTTCGCAGCATAATGACCTAGTCTTCCACAAGCAAAGCATTTAAAAGGTAACTTACCTTTGAACCTTCCAGAACCCCTTTGAAGATTTCTGACAAAATTTGATTCTTCTTCTTCTTCTTCTGGCATGTGACTTGCTTCATAATAGTCTCCTTTGCCTGAAGCCTTGAAAGCAGCTTCTCTTCTGTCTGAAGGGCCCCCTTTTCTCATTTCATAAGCAGTTAGAATTCCGTGTAGCTGAGACATAGTAAGAATTCATAGATTTTCCTTTTCTTCTATTGCAGACACTTTAGATTCAAACTTGGGGGATAATGATCTTAGAACTTTTTCAACCACAATAGCCTCTTTTATTTCTTCACCCAAGTTTTTCATGCAATTAACAATCTCATCTACCCGAAGAAAATAGTTAGCCACACTTTCATCATTATACATTCTGAGATTCTCATACTAAATCCTGAGGGTTTGAAGTTTAGCACATTTTACCTGTTCATCTCCTTCATAGCTCAAGACAATCTTGTCCCATATTTCCTTTGCGGATTTATATTGCATAACCTTTACGAATTATGTTTGAGATAAGCATCCTAGCAGAGTATTGACTGCTTTAGCATTTGTTTCATATTTCTTTTTCTCAGCCGAATCTGTAGGAGTAGCTGAAGGAAAAGTGTAGCCTGTATCTATGATATCCCAAACTTCTGTACCAAGAGATTGAAGATAGGCAGTAACTCTTACCTTCCAATAATTGAAGTTTGTCCCATCAAAGATTGGTGGCCTGATTGATGCTTCCCTCTCGTAGTTGCTCATGATGAATGATCTTCCTTCAAGCGATCAAGCTTCTCTGAAGGACCTGCTCTGATACCAATTGTTGGAAATAATACTGAGAGGGGGGGTGAATCAGTATTATCAAGTTCTTTTAACAAATCTTCCTTATTTACACTTTGAATTATTTTTGCATATCAGTACCATAAAATAATAGCATGAACAAGAAAAATAGATAGTCACACCAAAGAACACCAGATATAAGGTGGAAACCCAATGTGGGTGAAAACCACCTGCTACAATATGTCTCTATCTTCTTTCAAATTAGAAACTCCTTTTACAATGATTTTGTACTGGTGCAGTCCTTTACCAGTACACAGGCTGCAACCTACAGAGAGCTACGACTCTCTCTCGTTTTCTAGTCTCTCCTGGAAGGGAGCTACAACCCCCTACTTCTTTTCTTACAAGGACCACTTTTCATAAATTTTCAAACTGGATCCATAAACATCAAATGATCATCAAGTACATGTAAATTACACAGTCAACTGCAGTAATTAGATCAACAATAACAGAACTAAACCCAGAACACCTTATCAACAGAAATATTCAGTCAACAGAAGATCTTAAGACAGATATGCAGTTTTTCTTTCTCTGGCCTGCGTCGGTACGCACTTCACCTTCTGCTTCCCTATGTATACTCGCAGAGAGCCTTCTACTGCACCGCGTGCCCACGCACTGCTTCTTCAATGGCGCTGCATACTATTACAGTAGGTACGCACCCAGAGACACTATCGCGCTGCGTACTGTTACTGTAGCCACGCACTCATAGACATTATCGCGCCGCGTACCTTTACTGTGCGTATGCACCTGAACCTCTGTCGCGCTGCGTACCCACGCAATTCCCCCCCTTCTGCTCTGCGTACCCACGCAATTCCCCCCCTTCTGCTCTGCGTACCCACGCAGTTCTTCTGTTTCTCCTCTACGTACCCACGCACTTGCACCATTAATCACCTGCGTACTTCTGATTAGGGCCGAATTGGCAGTTCACCAGTGTGCCACAGTTAGTCAGATGCCCAGATCTGATCATGCGCTTGAGAGATCACCCTTCACAGATTCACTTTCAACTTCACTTTCATATAGATCAAGCTTTTAAAACAACAACCCAATATTTCAGATCTTAAGATATTCAATTTGCAAAAAGATGCATAGCCAAGTGATCTCCTTTGCTTTATATAGGCAAGCTCCTCCTAAAATCATGGATCAATACCATAGATAACCAATACAAGGGGCCCAAAAACATGGGGCTCAATAATAATAATAATATAAAACAATACCACGGGCCAAAACCATAGAATCAAGAGCGGCGGGCTAAATACCACGGGCCAAACATAGGAAACCCCACGTGAATGCGCTTCTTGCCTTGAAGTAAGTGAACCTGGGGGTACGCACCCTCTGAACGGGTGACCTGCGTGTGTGGCCGCAGTTCCTTCACAGTGTACCTGCGTGTACGCATCTTCTGAACTATTCTCCTGCGTACTTCTTAATTTTCAACATTTTGAGATCCTGATCAGTGCATTGCCACTTGAGGGTGTTGCCATCAAGTACAACATCTGTAACATAGAGCCATACCAGAATCATAATGCCAACATGTTTATCATCTTAGATTGCATTTTAGGAATTATACATCTACATCTCGCGGTGAACCTGAAAGGCAAATTTCTTAAACAATATCAACTATAAAATAAATTCAATGAATCTAACAACGCTTTGGAACCTAACGCACAACATTTGGAAGTCTAGGCTAAAGACGTATTCCGGCGTCGTAAAGCTTGGTAACTGTTGTTCTCACTGATGGTTGGGTGATTCCTCCATTTTGAGACGATAAGTGCCAGTACGGACTTGTGCTCCCATGTACCGTCGAGTATATTTTGGGAGACCACAATAGGCTTAATCCTTTATCCATAGGAAGCCGTGTTTGCCACCCTATCGATCGCAATGCACTGAACACAGCATTCGGGAAGATTGACTACCGTACCGTAAAAAGTATTCTGCAGTTTTGCGATTGGTTTGGTAATCCCTCTACCTAGATTTCCAGAGCAGTCCCTTTCGTTCCTTTTCAGACTCCTTAACAGAAAAGGTCCATCTGATCACTTGTCACTTCAGGCTCATTAAAAATCGAAGGCGACTAGAGTCATCTTTTGTTTTTTCTCGACTCTTAAAAATTGAAAAAACAAGTTGTGTCAAAGCGTCTAAAATTTATTTTAAATGGAATAATCATCACCCTTTCCTACGTTGATCTTAGGTTGAGAAAATGGAACCCAGCAACCAAGGAATTCCCCTTGGAGGAAATCTTAGTCCCTTCTCCTCTTGGGGAGATGTTGGTGCACCCATATGGCCACATTGTCGCTTCCAGGATTGACAATCGGCTTGCCCATATGGCTCTTCTCAACCTCTGTCGTTCAGAACACCACAATTCCTGAACAATCGAGTCAGCAACTAGACGAATCCAGAGTTACCCACCAACCTTCTACTTCCTTCAATTCTTCCTCTCCTCCTTCTTCTTCACTTGATGGGGTTGGTAAAGCCAAAAATCAAGTACCTAAGAAGAAGAAGGAAAAGAAGAAGAAAGAGAAGAAGAAGAAGGAGCCAAAAGCGAAAGGGGGCAACCAAGCATTGTCTAGCGAAAATCCACACACTGCACCAACCAGGCCTAAATCGCCATGTGTCATTTGCAAAGGAGACCACTATCATAGAGATTGTCCTTTCATCCCTCGGATCTTAAGGGACTAGTCTCCTCGTTTGCACAACTCGGTGTCATCAACCTCTGATGATCATGTTGAAAACACACTGTCGACTAGTGAAAGTGAAGCCCTAAGACAAAAAGGAAAATATAGATTTCCTTGTAAACTGTGCGAAGGCGATCATGCCGTCCACCATTGTCCCTTCTTAGACGAGGCTAAAAGAGTTTTGGACGATCGTCTGGTTTCACCGTTACGACTTCCTCCTGGATATAAAAAACTCTTGCCGAGTCCGTCACTAGTTGAAAATCCGGCTGACCCGCCCAGGTGGTCAGCCGAAGCATCTATCATTGAAGACAAACCATCTGAACCCATACCAAATGAAAGTCAAAAGGTCGAGGCGGCAGTTGACCTGGTCTTGCCTTCAGAGGTTCCATCTTCAAATGATATAGTCACAGAAGAGAATAAGGATGACACCGTCCAAATTATTTTCGTAAGCACAGACTCCGATGAACATGGGGGCAATTTACCCATTCCTTTACCGCAGGAAGGAAGTTCGTCAGAGTCGTACCCGGCCATCTATTCGGTCCCACCTCCAAGCAACCTAGTTGTTTCCTTCGACTGGAATCAACTAGGCAAACCCCGTTTACAGGCTAGTGTACCATTCCGAATTATTTCTCAAATATATAGAATGGTTATGGCTGGTACCATCATAGATGAAGGGGCTTCTGTGAGTATCCTTTCCTCGACTGCTTGGAAAGCGCTTGGTTCGCCATCACTTTTGCCTGAGATGAGAAATCTAACAGGCTTTGACAAAGGAACCAGTCGACCGTTAGGGATCCTTCCCAATGTGCCCATAACATTGAGAGGGAAAACCATTCACATGAACGTAATGGTAGTTCAAGGACCCCTGGATTATAATCTACTCCTTGGACGAGACTATATTTATTGCATGGGAGAGATTGTCTCCTCACTCTTTAGAGTAATGTGTTTTCCGCACGAAGGAAGAGTGGTCAAGCTCGTAGACCAGCTTTCATTTCCCAGATCACATGGAGCAAATAGTCATATGCCATCCCTGAATGGCCTTTTCACACAAGGAATGTCTCATCAATCCCCAGTCCGTCCACCCGATGAGCGCGAGTGATTCGTGGGACATGACTGAAACCCAGGTGGCATGCACCTTGGTCTGCTTCGGCAGGAAAACTTCGGGTATAGGGTAGGTTTCCGTGAGAGATATATTACCGGACTGTACTCCTGTCCATGATTGGAAGAGGGGGTTAGACTGGAACAAGATTCCCTCGTCAAAGTTATGTGAGTGGAGGCGTCTGCACCACTCACCTTTGTCTATCTCGGTAGACATCGCCGAAGAAATGTTTTGTTTGCGCTGTGAATAGAACAATCTTCGGTAACCTGAAAAAGGATTACCTTTCCTGATAAAACAAATGTTTTGTCGGTAGAACAAAAGGTGGCCTTGAAGCTTTATTTTATACCTGGGGGCATGCAAACCTTTTGGCGTGAAAGCGAAGAGCGACTATTTATTTTTTAAATTTGTAGGTCCTCTAACCCTTTAAACTCGTAGGATTGGTCGTTTCCTAACTTGCATAAAGAAAGGATGTGGGGAAAAACTCTAAAATTGCCATTTTCATATATGAGACATTCTTATTATATGACTGGAGTAATCGAGCAGTTTTAGCACATAGTTCAAGCTCGTTAAAAAGTAAACATAAGTCATGAGAAAATGTTTCTCCCCGCGTTTAAGCTCATTAAAAACTGAACTATTTCTCGGTAAATAACCATCGTGAATGTAGTACTTCAGCCTTTAAAAGCCTTGGTAGTGTTCTCATCATCACCTCCACTCTGTATTGGCTGATCATTCACCTTCATTTGATTGTTTACCCCTTTTGAGGAACAGCTGCGAAGAGTGATCTCACTAGCCATCCTTATAACACTGTCGTGATTGGAAAATTCCAAACCTTACCTGGAATCAGCTGCTACCCAATTTTATCACTCGTTCTTCAAAAGACGAGTCTCCTTTAAGCTCTTTTCAACTGACTCGTAAAATATGAAAAGATTGCTGAGCTATTGGCCTCTCCAGCTCGTTAAAGGGATCGGAAGTGCTATCCTTCCTTTATATTTTAATCTTTTTGGACCTGAGGGATTATTACACAAAAAGATTGAGCGCTTGTTTTGTTCGGCTCGTTAAAAGTATCGAAAATTCATCCCTTCTATATTGTTTTATACTTTTTCAGACTTAAGGGATTAGATGACGAAAAAGGAATTTTGGAGTTTCCTTTACGTTCCTTTTCAGACTCTCTAAAATTGAAAAGGACCGAGTTATCTTTGTCGTTAAACTCGTTAAAACTTAATAGCGACAAACTTGTCCGTAGCAGACAAGAATGAGTTTCACTATCACTAGGCTCGTTAAAACATAGCGATGGGTTTGCCTGAAGGGAAAATTATAGAACAAGCATATGTTATCCTCCTCAAGCTTGACAAAAATAAAGAGGTACTGGTCAACAATGACTGGGGAAAAATTTGGAATAAAACTTGAAGAAACTTTGTTGGTAGCAAGTCGCTCTTGAACATGACACTTTCACTCCGCATCCAAGTTAGGTTGGGTTGTTTCATTCACCGGTCACATCACCATGGTCCCATCACACCATCCACATTTTGGGTTAATGCTACCAGTCCATCACGTCAGTGTCACCGATATGTTCAAGAGAAGTCATTCAGAGAATTCACCTGTGTCTCACCCGCTACAATACATTTACACTCCATTCTTTCATGACCGCCACCCTGAACCTTATGTCATCATATTGTTTTCACCTCCATTAAAATCATTTGCTTCGTTCCGTGTCATTGATGTGGGATTCATTAAGGCCCTCCTGTGATGGATCGCTTCATGTCGACATCAGCTCATTATCCAAGAAGTCGATCTAGGAACACCCCGTTCAGTACTTTGAATCTTGCATGCCTCAATGGCAAGTTTCTCACTTCTGGCGACAGGTTTACATCAATGGCCTTCAACCGAAAGATTTTGCGTGGTGTTCGACGCCAAGTCCTTTATTCACACCATGTGAATTGTATTGCAGTACCTTGAGGGTCATTATCATTAGCGGTGATTCCTCTCGCACCTGTTAACAGCTTACATCATTGGCTGGTAATCAGGCGATGTCTTTCCATGTTCGACTCTAGAACATCTCTCACATGGATAGACTTGTACTTCGAGTGAAGATCGAACGAGATTGAAGACCCCGGATCTAGTTTCATCCATCCGGGCTGCGATATATATTCAGGGAAATAAAGACATCAAATGTACATCATTGTTGTACAGATAATCATCCAATCAAAAGGGTGATGGCTCTACCAGAATCATCAGTCTACACTCAGACGATTGTCTGTCCTATGTACATGAAAATGAATTTATAAAGCTGAGCATGGGAATGCCCGCCTCAGCTAGATCATGAAAATATTATGAAGATAATGTATTGTATTGTATCTTATTATAGGTCTCCTCCCAGCTTGAAAGAACTTCGGATCCTCATAATAAAGCATTTCACCCGACATCAAAAGATTAACGACCTCATGCTTTAGGGGGCAACTGTTATAGACATTTTTGGGCACTACAACCCCAAGCATGAAATGTCCATAAACCAAGGGCTCCTAAGTCCCTAAAAGTGTTGTTCTAACCCCTAAAGGAACAAGGTCAACTGATTACAGCTTCTCCCAGAAGTTCTCCATGAAAAACTGCTCAGAACTGGTCAAAACAAGATCATTTCAGCTGCTCCATAGGCAAAGTGCATTGCATCTCACCTAAATACACTATGTGGGTGCGTTGCATTTCAAAAAGCCCTTCTATGGGGTGCGATGGGCGAGAAGTGACAAATGGCAGTGTCATTCCGCGAGGTGGAGAGGCATGGAATCTTCCAGAAACTTCTCTTGTGACACTTGCCTCTCTGAATTCGACCAAGGATGAGTAAGAGATCATCAATCTCCAAGTGGAAGCAAGAACTATCAGAGGGAAGACACTAATCAAATCACAAGCTGACTCATCTCCCTTACAGATATCTATATATGGATCCCTCATCCCAGAGATCCGGAGGCTGGAATTTTGCATATTGTAAGGAATTGCTGTTGGTTTCTTGAGATAACATCAGATTGTTGGGTGATCTAAGCTTTGTATGAGGTGTAGAGGGGCTTACTTGCTGAGAGGATGATGCTGGGTTAGAACAACTGGTTGTAACTCCCTTGGCTCTTTCTTGTTTATCAATAAAAGTTATTCAAGTTTTCCTCCATACTCTTGTGTCATTTATATTTTATGCATTTGTATGGTCAATTTACATCTGATCCTAGATTGTTTATGATTATAGATCCATGTTCTTGTATAGTGCTATGCTACTATGATCTTACAGGTACTCTGTGAAGCTGGGTGTATAAGGGAGCAAGTAGTGAAAGACTATCAAGAGAGAGAGAAATCAAACTAGGAGATTAGCGCAAGACACAGGTTGGTCTTGTTTGTTCTTCTCTCATCTATATTTCATAAAGGAAAAATGAAAGTATCTTTACTTTGTTTATTTCTAAGGTAGCTACCACACCTTAGTGGGATAAGCAGTTCTGTGTAAACACTTTTCCCTGTAACAGGGAGGAACAGGGTATGGAGTGAACTCTTGGTTTCGTCTAGGTCCTTCAGCACTTAGGTCTTCCCTTTCCGCGGAGGGACATATGTGGGCAGGTTCGTTGCAGAGCATGTAGGTTGAATATCCTCCTCCATATCTTTGTCTTCTTCTGTTGTGATGGTCAGGGCCTGCAAATCTTCTTCTTCCTCATCTGTGTCGATCGTGACAGCTTTCCCTTTTTCTACCATTGATATCTTTCTACATAGTGGGTTCCTCAGGGACACGCGTATGTGGGCCATTGCTTGTTTATCTTTCTTGGGCCTCGGCGTTTGCGGTGATTTGGGGATTTCTGCCACAACCCCGACGCCTTCTGGAACATCCTCTACCATTAGGGTCTGCGCGGCCTCACTAGCAGGTACCTCTTCAATTCCCAAACCATCCTTAGTTGTTGTCATCATATCTAGGTTGTATTCTGTCACTCACGAACTTAGGGCTCAATTATCATTCAGCTCTCAATGCTCAGTGCTCTGTGCAATTGCTCAATTCTCAAATGACCAAGTGTTGTTTTCTGGGTAGCACTTTGTGTTTTATAGCGCCTTGAGAATTCGAATTTGACCGTTCCCCACAATTTTGGTCCATTAATGCTTTCTTATTGGTAGATTTTCCCAAATATTGCCCATAAATTGCGTCGTAAATGCCCGCCGCCTACTCCATTTGACCTCAAGTTGCACATCCCATCATGAATAGTGACCTCAATGGTCACTTTCTAGCCAATCCGCGTGGCAGCGCAGCCTTCCGTGCACAGACGTGGACCCTATGATGCTCTACTTCTGCGTGCATCCCCAATATCACACAGCTCCCAGGCATAATAGTTTATAGTCTCGCACTTCCTTTCAATTGCTTGGAGTGCTAACACTATCCTTCTCGTGGCTAGTCAGGTGGTCGCACCACCCGTGCAGGGATCCATCTTGTCTTCCACCATGGTTTGCGGAGAATCCTCACCTTCCATTGTTGTGGTTGGCATCACACACTTTACTACTTGCAACACGCTACCCTGGTTACTACGTTTGGCAATATGCGGTCCAAGCCAAGGCAGCAAACTAACCAATTCTCGGCAATAGTTCTCAAACTTTTCAGTATGATCATACGCACCTTTCCTTACCATCCTAGGTTTTTCGGCGAGGAACTCTTCCTTTATCTCATCTTCCAGCTTCTTGACCTCCGCATCCATCAAAGCACTTTTCTCTCTTAGTCGTACCCTTTCTTTTTCAAGTTCACAGAGTCTAAAATTTCCCCGTCAGATTCTTCCTCAAGTCCTATGTGTTTTGTTTCTCATGGCTGTGTGATTCCTTTGTTTTGGGCTTCACAGATCATCGTATCTACAGGTGCTGTTATGTGCAGACTAGGCTTCGCATGTTCCATAGGGATACAGCCCCAGCTTCATACTTCAGCTTTTGAAGTTCTTGCGCGGTCAGGGTTTTGCACATGGTCCTATAAGCCCATAGAACTGCTAGTACACGCAAGTCCCAGTCAGTGCATCTCACATGGTGGACCGTGTTCAGCACTTCGCACATCTTGTCAAAGGATTCCTTGCGGATAATATTTGGCATGCTTGGTCTTATCATATTTCGTTGTTCGCACCCTTGTCTTTCCCGCTCTTGCTTGTTGTTCTTGTTTCCTATTGTGAGAACGGTGTGTGTTCGTGTAGGTTGCATACCATACGCCTATACCCATCTGGAGAGGTGGGCACGCAGGCTATTTCATCCATCACACCTAGCTTCCCTCCGCAACTGAGGCTTTCCAAATCATATAAGCATCACCCTTCTCCATTCGTGCCAATCCTCAAAATGTTGCTAGCGCTTACCCCACCACCTTGCGGGCGTAGTGCACATTTCCCATTTTAGAGCGTTGAACCACTACTGTTCTAGCACCTCGCTTTCAAATTTGTTCAAGAATTCATCCACCGCTGTCAACCCGTCATACATAGGCAAATCCCTTACCTCTGTTGTCATGCAGCATAGTGATCTTACCATCATGTTGCAATTGAGTATGGTTACCTCGTGTAACCAGTTCTGCCATCATTCTATTTCCTCATTTGAATCTGAGGTGCAGGAGCTTTTGCGCTCCCATGAAATTCTGCCATCCACTGTAGGATTCACCCAGTCCTACTCCCGACCAATTTCTTGTAGATACAGTCTAAATCGTTGTTGCTCTCGTCATCGCGCACTGGCTCTTTGCGGCGCAATCCTTCCACAGGGTCTAAAGGTACCACTATGCATAATGACTTTTTCTCAAAAATCATCTTGCACTTCTTTAGATTTATCACTCCATTCATATCAGTGGCCCAATCTATTCCTAGTAGCACGGGATAGGGATTGTTGTCATTGACGATCTCTATCACTTTGAAACTTGCAAGTGCACTTGCACCTTCGATATCTACCATTATTCCCTGAAATCTTCCCATCTGTAGGATCTTTTGTTGGTTCGCCATTCGCAATTAAATAGGAGACCATTGCAATGCGAGCCTACCCATGCGCTCCCATGTCTGCCTTGGCAGTACATTCACGTCCGATCCTAAATCCAGAATCACTTGATCCATTTCATATTCCCTGATTTGTGTAGTCAATCTCATCTCCCTTCCTATTCGCGTTGTGTGCTTCCCAAGCTTCCATACTATGTGTGGTTCTCCTAACCCAACGCACCTAGTGATGAGTTCCTGCAATCCCTTTACAGTCTTGTTGTCACGCAGTAGCTTCATGCATGTCTCCAAAAAGGTAGTAAGCATTGATGGGTCCATATCTGGTTCTAGTTTGTCTTTGCTACCTGAAGTGGAGGCCTCCATGAATCTCTTCTTAGCTTCCATGAATGTCTCCTTTGCGTGCTCCAAATCGAACTCTAGTTCCTTTGTAGGCGCCTTACGAACCCAAGCACTCTCTTCGGGTTGCATGCCCTTGTCATCTCTTGTCACGATACTACTTTGGAGCACGATGTTTACATTCGGGTCCTCTTCGCACATCTCAGACCTCATCATTTACAGGTTTTGAGTTAGGGGAGGCTGGAGTGTTCCTTTATCGCGCAACCTTGCTATCAGTGTAGGGCAGTCCTTCATCTCATGATCAAACTAGGTACAATATAAACATGATGCCCTCGTTGGATTTGTACAATTGTGGGCATAATGCCCTAGCCCTCCACAATTGTAACAAATCAGCTATTTGCAACCCCTTCCAGGTCCCATTCCACCTCGACCTCATCCGCGCCCCTGAAACCCAGTGCCCACCATCCCTGCATTTTGATTGAGGGCTCGTGTTTCAGTCTGAACTCTATAGGTAGTAGTCCAATCCATCATCAATTCATAACTTCTACAAGTGTGCTCATCATGGCCTACCAACCTACAGAAATTACAAAACAATTACTGGGACGTCTGCATATACTTCAGTAATAGGTGGCAGTTATCTGTAGCGTGCTTCCCTCCTATCTGACAAATAGCACACCATAATGTAGGTGTCGTGCTCAGCCCTGCTTGTGCCTCTGGTCTCAATGGCATTGGCCCTCCTCCCGCTAGGTAGTTCGTGAAGACTGGACAATGGTCCTTGTCATGCCTGTGGCCCTTGCATTTTATGCACCATACCTCCTCACGCACTTCTGGGCAAGTTGTCCTGTCTTGTTTCAAACTTTGCATTTCCAGACACAAATTTTTCAATTGTGCATGGATTTGTTGGACTCCCATGCTAGGATCTTGTATTGGGGTCTCGTGCAGTCTCATTGCAATCTCCAAAGCTTCAGCCTGGGTGGATAACTTCTGCTGTGATAGTGCCGTCCTTAGATGCAGCGTTAGTGACACTACAAACCATGCCCGATGCTGCCCATTTGTCAATGTCATGTTGGCTTCGTGAATCATACCCTTCAGTCTCTGATCTAACTCCTCAGGGGTTTCACCTGGAAGCATCGCGATTTCCTTAAACCCGATAATCGACTTGTCTCCGATTTCGGCCTGCTAAATTCCCTGTTTAGCACAGCTTGGATATCCATGATCCCTGCGTTTGGACTGTCATTAGATTGCTTAATGTACCACATTAGTGCGCGATCCTACAATGCGCTTACCAACGTTGCCTTCTTTATGTTGTCATCCGTGACTCCTTGTGCCTCCCATACAGCTTTTACCATGAACCAAAATTGGTTCGGATCTTCGTTCCCTACTCCTTTGAACACCGGCAACTTTATTTCGCTCTCCATATTGAACTTTGGTGGTGGCAAAGGTGGTGTGGGTGGAGATGGGGGTGAAGATGGTGAAACTGGTGGTGGTGTAGGTGGGGGTGGTATGCGCGGAATTCGCTGCCTTATCAAACTAATCGCACTTCTTGGTGAAACTTTCACGAGCTCTTCCTCGCCTTCTCGCCGAGGCAAAATCAAAGGGCTATTTTCTATCTCTGCGCTACCTTCATTTTTATAGATCCTCCCACTTCGCGTAGCCCCAAACATCAATTTATTCGCATAACCCACTTTTCACACAATAGCATTTTAATCCAAGTATTCAAAGATTTAACGTACTTACCTCACGATCCTTTGAGGAAGCGTCATTCCACCTCGTTGTAGCTGACTGAAGTGTCTACCGCGAACTCGGTGATAAACCCTCCTATAATTCGATCGAGCCAATGGTCCATAGCGTGCGTGATCTTATCTTCCGATGCTTGTATTCTGCGCACCAATTCTAGAGTCCACACAATCGGTTTGTCAAGCCTACACCTTCCTTGATTGTCTGCTAACTTCACGATCCACTTGTACAACTCCGAGGGGAAGGATGAAAATAAAATTTTGTGGATTTCTGTATGTAAGTAGCGCTCTAACCACTGTTCCTTTGATACTCGCGGATTCTTATTTTCCTGCACCGTGAACTCGTGAATTTTTCTGTTCAACCACCCTTCAATTTCTTTCTTTGTCAGATTCCAGTGACACGACATTAGACATACCTTATGCAAATCCTGGTCTCGGAAACGGAACCATTTGTTGGCTTGTTGGGGCCTGACCCAGGTTCAGAGGTGATTTAGCCAAACAAATCCTGGTACTACTGACCCCTTTGGCAACAGTCCGCAGAGTGCAGACTGAGGTCTCACCCGAAGTAGTATGGGAGGGTGCTAGAACCAGGTTTCTGCACCCTGGAGATGTCTGATGAGTTCAAGTGGTCTGTGGTTCGACCCTGTGTGCCCGTCGCTACACGCACTTACCTGTACCTCGCAGCCTGAGATGTTGCCTTCGCGCAGCCCTACTCGGGGGGTCAAACGCTGTTATTACCCAAGTCCTTACTAGTATTCCACTGTTAGTTGATTAACTTAGCCTACTTGCATGCGTTAAGTTATACTTAGCAATATAAATCATTCATACAAGTGTGTGCAGTACATAAAAAGTATAATTGCAATTTATATCAAACATGTAATAACTCAAGAACAAATACATAGAATTGGGATAAAACTTCTCTTTATTATTCTCTTCTTTGGTTACAGACTCAACTCCGCCTTGCGCACTCAGCTGTAGGGGTCCGCGCACTCAGCTGCGAACAACTAGGCCTCTGTGCTCTCAGTTGCAGAGCCTTCTCCTACACTACGACCCAAAGACACACTTAGACACTTAGACTCTTTCTCTTTTCTTCTTCTCTATCCTCTACTTGGTTATCCTTTACACCTAGAGCCTCACTCTATTTATACAATCCCATGGTCCGCGGACCATGGGTAGGCCGACATTACATTACAAGACTAGGGCGGACAACCCTATGACTCTAACATACTTCCGCACCCACAATTCGCGGGGCTTTACAACATCATTCAGTCAAAACATGAGCTTTGAGCCCCAAAACATGCCTCGGGGGGATTCCATGCCCAACACAATTTAGAAAATTCATGTCAAGTTTATCTTGGTTTTAATAATGATTATTTTATGAGAACTATTTCCTTAATGCAATCATATATTTTTAGTTTGAATTCATTTTATTTGAATATAGATGTGTGTGCACCAGAGATATGATGACTATTCACTAGATAGTTGAATACAAATACTTGCTTGAACTAGAAATAAGTCTTGGAAATATTTCCTTGGCTATTAAGTTCATTTTTATTCCAAATTCAAAGTTGGTCCAAATCCCCTTTTACCTTTCTCTTGGTTGAGAGGGGAACTAATTCTTCTTTCTACCGAGATAGATTTTGGATTTATTTTATGTTACTTGCATATTAGAGTATATTTTCATTTAGTTTTAATTATTGCATTCTAGAATTCCTCTTTCACAACGGCAAACTTTAGAGTGACTTGGTTGAGCCATTAATTCAACTTAAGGATCACTTTCTTGTAAGAGGGAAGATATGATGTCTCTTTTTTATTTGCAACTAATAGACATACTATAAGCCAGCAAAGAGAGAGAGTAATTGGACCCAATTGAACTAGTCGAAACCACCATTCCAAATGGAAAAGGAGTTGATTTAAGGTCCCGACCAAATGGTCCCTCTCACATGTTGATAAGGTCATTTTTTACCATCAACATTTTTGTCACTAGAAGGAGTACCTGAGTAAATTGTTTTCTTTAAAGATTGTGTGATTTAAGATTTTATTTTATTACTATGGCTCCACTTAAAAGACCTTCTTAGAGTTGTTTTATTGAATCTCATCCAACTACTACTCTGATAAAGGAAATCGAGACCCTGTCTAAGGTAAAGTATAATGGTAAGTCATATACTTTTAATCATCTCCTTCAATTTATTTTAAGTTGCAAAAAAATCAGTATTGATGAAGATATTATTTTCAGGATCTTCACTTTTACTTTGACAAGAAAAGCAAAGACTGGTGCTTATCTCTTCCACTTGCCTTTGTACATAGTTGGGACGAATTTTCGAAGATTTTAATTCATGCATTTCAGGAATATGATTACGAAAAGGTGTGTGATCAGTTAGAACTATTGGGTAGGATGAAAGGCGAGTCTTTAGATGATTTTTACATTAGATTTAAATTAACTTTAATGCAATTTCGGTCCAAATATCTTTCTCCTCAATTCCAAGTAATTGGATGGTTCAGACATTTAGTGTCTTTTTCCATTGATGATTGTTTGGTCAATTTAGAGTGTCCTAAATTGCTATATTAATTGTCAATCCGGGAGTCGTAAACTGTTGAAGTGTGGCACACTATATGTGCAAGATAACCTATTTCTTACTTTTTGTCGTTTTTTATTTTTTATTTTGTTTTGGGGGTTTTTATCTTCGTTTATCTCCCAATGTGAAATGGAAATTCTATCCCTGAGTTTTAAGATTACTCTAAGAGACAAATATGGATATAAATTTTCAAGGCAATTATGTCCTTTATAATGATTTCCAAAACTTCAAACTTCAGAGGGTCTTATAACATACTAATGATGAAATTAATTCCTAAAAGAAAATGAAAATGTGCCACTATTCTAATCAAACAAATAGTGAACTATTGATCATGAAACCATTATCCCTGCTGCTGTCTAAATACAAAAGAAATGAATTAAGCTACTGCACTCAAAGAAATCCAAAAATTGCAAGAAAAGTAAAGCTAAAATCAAATTATATCAATTCATAGTCTGACCCCTCGCCAGTTAGTCCAGTTATGGCTTTCGTAGGTAATCATCAACAACTTGAGCAATCTGATATTTAATTGCAGAAAAGTAAAACTAAAATCAAATCACATCAATTCATAGTCTGACCCCTCGCCAGTTAGTCCAGCTATGGCTTTCGGAGGTAATCATCAACAACTTGAGCAATCTAATATCTAAACTGTCTAATGAAGCAAATGAACTAAACTGGAATCAACAAAATAGAATTGAATTAAAAGCTAAGAAAAGCAAGTCAGCAGAAAGACTGATTCCATGTCACTATTTTTTGCAAAAGGAAATGTATGAAGATGCCCGGGCCTACTGTAATCTGGAACATGCACACCGATCAGTGTTAACAACAATGTACAAAGCATGTAAAATTATGAACAAGAATGAAGCATTAGTACCATAGTAAATGAAATATACATAAGTGAATAACTATGGCATATTTGCAATAAACATAAAGAAACACAGCATGAAACTGTACAACAATAAGAAATGAAACCTCTGCGTGTGCAGGGGCCCTCTGCACAATCTCGGGCAACATCTATCAATCAAGAATTACGCTTCATGCAATCATGTAGAAACAGAGTCTTCTCATATATTTCAAAACGCAGTCACAACAATGAAACTAGTGTCACGGCACAGTGGGATTTTTTATCAGCAAAATTATATTCAAAAGACTAACTCCTATGCGTATAGAAATGCATTATTTATAACAAAAGGTTACATAACTGTTTTCCTGTAAACTACGCTGACAGAGGACATGTAAACGACAGTGTCCATTGCTTTAGCATCATGGCTACCAAGATTATGCAATCTATTGAAAACGGCTTGTTGGATTCACATCGTGGGCAGCCTACAGGTGTCAGCGTGCCTCCAGAGATCTAGAAACGGCCACGAAAATATTTCACATGCTTGGAAACGGAGTCCTGTTGCCGTAGGACTCTTCTGTTTGACCACCGCTTGACCACCGTTGACCACGGCCTCCCCTGATGAATCCGACTGAGCCAATAGGACTCGGTCCATGTCCAAGTCATTTCCAACTTGCCCATGTGGCTTGCTTTGCCTGATGACACCTGCAATGTAGACTTTAACAAAAACAGCTGCGGAAAGTGACAGGATTCCGCAGCTCAATGAGAAAAAATCTAGTTCAAATAACAAACACAAAACATAGTTAAAAAAACCACTTTAAATGCTCTTTTATGATTAATATGCAATGACGTTGATAGCTTAGGAGGTCCAGGTGAATGGAAAGAGTCTAGGAAAGTGTATAGGAAATATGCAAGTTCAGGGCTCAACATACCCCCACTGTGAAGGTGTTACATGTCCCCATGCAACCAAAATTTTGACCATCCTCTCTTCAATCCATATGCTCTGAGACCTCCTCCAGCACATCCAGCCCTCTTCTCCTCTTCCTTGGTACTGCTAACATCCTAGGCTTCCTCATCAAGCATCTGAATTTGAGGTTGATAAGTGCTTTACTCAACCTCCTGCACTTCTTCTTCAATTTCCTGTTCTTTTTCTGCCACAGCCCAAGATGTAACATGGTGTTATCATGAATGATCTTGTCCAATCTACTTTGTTCCCTTAATGTTTCATTTTCATTTTTAATATGTCTATTTAAGACCTCCAATTCAAAAACTTCTTGTTTCAACAATTAGACTAGAGCTTCTTGTGCTGTGTGAGGCTGAGTGGAGGAAGTGCTTGGACCTGTGGCTGTCTTTTCCAAGGATTTTATATAATCATACATCTCTTGCTTATTCGGGTCTATCTCGGGTGTAGTTTTCCTTGCGCTGACCCCAAAATCCTGTTGAGAATGACTGATCTCCAAATCTGGCTGAGAAGGACTGTCAAAATTTGGCTGAGAAATAAGAGGATGATGTGGGCCACGGCCAAGAGAGATTGTTGGAGGCTGCTCTGGTGTTTCTCCTCCCAAGTCAATAAAGTGGGGCCCTTTGGTTTGCACTGTCCTTAATTTTCCCTTGAGCCTGGAGCTTCTCCTTACATGTTGTGGAATAGTGTCTTTTTCCTCCCTACTCTGTTTTTCTTTTCCTTTCTTCTTGGCTACAGCTGATTTTTCCTGAAGATAAGCTAGTCTTTCAGACAATGTTTGGTCTTCTTTTTGGGAAGGATCTGGGGGTTGATATACAGCTTCTATGTTTATTTTCCCTTTTGGTTTTCTTTTCTCCTTATCCTTAGTTCTTTCCAGCCTCTCTTCTTGATTAATTTCTCTAGTTATGCTAGTAGGAGGGGCTTGCATTCTCACACTTGTCTTCTTCCTTCTGCTCTTCCTAGCTGAACTGTTCTCTGGTGTTTCAGGGGGATCTTGGAAAAAATTTCTAACCAAAAATTGTTCCCAGGTGTCCTTCTTTTCCTTCAATTGTTTTTCTATCAGAATTTTCACAAGGCCGTGATGATACAAATGGGGTTCTACGTCCTCCAAATTCTTTTGGACGGTGGTGGACATTTTCTTCAGGCTATTTAACAAGAAGTAGGGCAAATTGAGGGTTTGGTTTTCTAAGAAATTCATCAACAACTGGGTGTGATACATATACATTGATCCAAAACGTCCCTCACAGGTAATGAACTTTTGAATAATCAACAATAGACTGGCCCACTTCTCTTCTAAAGCATGGACAGGGATTCCTCGTTTAAAAATAGTTACATCCATACCTGGGTTTCGTAGGATAACCCTCCAAGCCTTCTCGTCAAAGCTCTTGTTCTTGAACCAGCATTCTCCCTCCTACGGAAGTTCTGTAGTGGCTGCTATAGATGCCTCGGTGACTGTAAACTTGAGGTCTCCAACTTCCACCTCCAGGCCATTAAAAGACCTCGCAAAAGTCTTTGTAATCTCCTTGTTGTAGCCCTTGAATTTTTGAATAAACCATAGCCACCTTGCCTTCTTCAGTATGTTTTTCACTTGCGGGTACCCTTCCATAAACTTGGGCCCTTCCGGTTCTGCCCTCAACAACAGACCCATCCTTCCTTCCATCTTAAAATTCGTCTGCGTGAGTAAGGGTTTTAGCGGAGATGAGACGGCTGGGTTAACGGTGGTGAACAGGGTTTATGGAGAAGAAAACAGTGACTGTAAATGGAAAACAGAGAACAGGTAGTGGGAGTGAATTCATGGAAATGGAGCGGAGGCTTATATGAACAAGGTGGAAATGCAACCGTGGCTTCAATAAAATAATAGGGAAGTAAAGTGAACCCGGCAGAATTTTAAACTGAATGGCTGCGAAGTAGACGTAAACACGCTTATGAAATGGCTGCGGAATTTGTGCGGCGGAGAGGAGCCATGATCAAATCGACCACGTCCTCATGATTACAAGTGGAGTGTCAAGGTACAGCCAACACAAGTTAAATCCGAGGGCTGATCATGAGGCTGTTTGAGAAATAAATGCATGGTTCGTGGAGGAATTGTAGGTCGTGGAACGGTTATGAGGCTATCAATGCCAATCATTGCATATAGTGGAGCTATGGTTTTATAATTATGAAAAAATGTGCTTTGAATGCTATTTGAAATAAATTTCTACTCATACCTTGGAATTCTTGCCACTTTTTGTCCATTAATCTTTGATCAGCTGCTCCTTGTTGATGCTTTTAAGTGCCTCATGTCTTCATAATATGTCCTCGGTCATACCTGCATTTGATTTTTATTATTTTTAACTATCAGCTGACTGCTAATGTTAAATGACAGGGTGCTAGCTGCGAAAACAACAACTAGTTGTAGAATCAGTTTGCAGCTGCGGAAACTGGTACAATGGCCACATGACTGAATGGAAATGGATATATGAGAAAATTGTTCATGAAAAGACTTTTATTGGTGAGATGAAATGAAATGAGATGAGATGAAATGGGTGGAGTAGAATGAAACAAAGTGAAGTGGAGTGGAATGAGGTGAAATGAAGTGAAGTGAGATGGAATGAAACTATGGATAATGAGAGGAGATTTTTTTTGGAAAATATAGGGCATCAGGAGTTCCTGATTTTCGCCCTGTATTTTCTGTATAAGACCGCCAATCAGTGATTGGTTTTCAAGCTTATACACATTTTTATTTTTTATTTTTTTGTAGAAACAAAAAAGAACAAAGGCTAGGCTGGTGGAGAAGAAGAATTCTTCTTCACCAGCCTTATTGTAGAACTATCTTGAAAGATTTTGACAAATTCCTCCTTTGAGAGTGGCTTATGATAGATCTTTAGTCGATGACCATTCACAATAAAAGGAGTTTGAAATTCATCAATGGTTTTGATTCTTACTGCTCCATTGCTAAAGACTTTGTCAATATCATATAGCCCAAGCCAATGAGTCTGAAATTTACCTTTGAAGTCTTTAAACTTGGAATCAAATAGCAATGTCCAGTCTCCTTCTTGAAACTTTTTCTCCTTGATGTATTTTTCATGCCACTTAGCTCTTTGATATTGAACTAGATCAGTTCTTAGGATTGCCTCTTGTCTGATCTCATCTAGCTCATTCAACTGCTTCATTCTATGCTTTTGGGCTTCTGATAGATCCATCCCCAACTGAACTTCCATCTTGAAAGTTTTGACTTGGAACTCAATGGGGAGCAAGACTTCTTTCCCATAAACAAGTTCATAGGGAGAATGTCCTGTTGTATTTCTCCATGTAGTTCTGTAGGCCCACAAGGCTTCAGGAAGCCTTTCTGCCCAATCTCTTCTGTGTAGATGAACAGTTTTTGTGATGATGCCTTCAATAACTTTGTTTGTAGACTCCACTTGACCATTTTCTTGCAAATGGTAAGGATTAGATTTTCTATGCTTGATCTTGTATTCTTTCATCAGCTTCTCCACCAGGTTGGATGTGAATTGACTTCCCTGATCTGTCACAATTTCTCTTGGAACACCAAAGCGAGTAAAAATATCCTCATAAAGAAAACTAACAACTGAATTTTCAGTAGCAGAAAATAATGCTTTGGCTTCTAACCATTTAGTGACATAATCAGTACATACCAATATATACTTTTTTTGTTTAGATGGTGGGTTAATAGGTCCAATGAAATCTAAAGCCCATTTTTCAAAGGGTTCAATGAGTACCTGTGGCTGCAATGGCATTTCATTTGAAAGGGTAGGTTTCCCTACTCTTTCGCAATTGTCACACCTTTTGACATACTATTTTGCATCTTTGAAAAGGGATGGCCAATAATATCCCAAAGAGAGGATTTTATAAGTTGTCCTTTTGTCAGCAAAGTTTTTGCCGCATGGTTCATCATGACATGCTTTGAGGATATCAAGCATTTCATCTTCCCTAACACATCTTCTGATCACAAGATCTGGCCTTGTTTTAAACAATTCGTTAGAAATCCATGAATATTTTGAACTCTCCTGAATAATCTTTCTTCCTTCACCAGGAAATAAATGTGGAGGCAGTTTCCCTATAACCAAATAATTAGCTATATCTGCATACCAAGGAGTCTTAGTAGTTACTGCAAATAAATATTCATCAGGGAACTTGTCCTCTACAGGAGAATCTTCTTTAGTATTTTGAATCCTAGACAAGAAATCAGCTACTGTATTTTGTTTTCCTGGTCTATTCAACATAGTGATATTGAATTCCTGTAAAAGTAAGAGCCACCTTGTAACTCTGCCATTAGTAACAGGTTTGTTCATTAGATATCTAATTTCAGAATGATCAGTATGAATAAAATTTTCATAGCCTGTTATATAATGTCTAAACTTATTGATTGCATGAACAACAGCTAAGAACTCTTTTTCAGTCACAATATAGTTCAACACAGTGGGAGTTAAATTTTTACTGGTATAGTAAATGGCATAAGGAACTAAATCTTTTTGACCCAACACATCCCCTAGAGCTGTATCTGAAGCATCTATAGAAATATGAAAGGAAGTTTCCAATTTGGTCCTCTCAAGATGGGTGCTTCAGATATTCTTGTTTTCAAAGTTTTGAATGTTGATTGGCAATCAAGATCCCATTTGAATTCACAATCTTTTGTGAGCAATTTGAAGAGTGGAGATGATATTTTAGTGAAGTTCTCTATAAATCTTCTATATACCCAGTAAATCCCAGAAAACTTCTAACATGTTTTTGACAATTTGGAATAGGCAACTTGGAGATGACTTCAACTTTTGATCTATCAACTTTAATCCCATCCCCTGAAATGTGATGTCCCAAAACAATACCTTCAGTAAACATCATAAAGCATTTTTCATGACTTAATGAAAGGTTTGTTTCTTTACATCTTATAGGGAATTTTTCCAAATTCTCTAATGCCTCTTCAAATGAATCACCATAAACTGTAAAATCATCCATATAAACCTCTACACAATCATGGATTAGATCAGAAAAAATTCCTAGTACTGCTCTTTGGAATGTTGCGGGTGCATTACATAATCCAAAAGGAAGCACTCGATAAGCAAAATTTCCCCATGGACAGGTAAATGTGGTCTTATCTTGATCTTCAGGTGCTACTTGAATTTGATTATAGCCACTAAAACCATCCAGAAATGAAAAGTACTTTTTGCCTACTAATGTATCTAATACTTGATCGATAAAGGGCAAAGGAAAGTGATCCTTCAAAGTTGCTTTATTCAATTCTCTGTAATCAATGCATACCCTCCATTTACCATTCTTTTTAGGTACTATAACCAAAGGAGAAACCCATTGGCTATCTGAAATTGGATAAATGAATTTTACATTGAGTAGTTTTTGGAGCTCTTCTTTCACTATCTCCCTAAGATTTGGATTCATCCTTCTCTGAGGTTGTCTGATTGGTCTATTGTTTTCCTCAATATAGATATGATGGATGCAAGTCTTAGGGTCAATACCTCTCATATTAGTATACTCCCATGCAAATGCAGTAGAATGTTTTTGCAAGATTTTGGTTAACTCTCCCTGTTGTGATTTTCCCAAGTTTTTGTTGATATTCAATGTTTTACCTAGAAAAATCTCAATGGTAGAACTACCAAACTCTTCCATAGAGTAAAGAGACATTTTTCTGGAGGATAAATACTCAATGTCAGAATCTAAATGAAATTGTGTGTGGTCATATTCTGAAGATGTTTCAAAATTTTCTAATGTGTTCAGAATCTGACTATCTTCACTGATTTCAGAAATGGTAAAGACAGGTTGTATAGTATCCTCATCATCAACCCATTCATTGTCTCCTACTTCTGTAATTGCTTTTGCTGGAGGATACAAATTGAATTTCTTTGTCGAACTACCATCATAAATGTACATATCCCCAGATCTACAACTAATGAAAGCATCAGTTGTGGCTAGCCTGAGGTCTTCCTAAGATGAGTGGGTGCCCTCCTAAATTACTCTTGGGAGTCAAAATCATGAAATCTACTGGATATTCCCAAGAATCTAAGGAGACTAAAATATGTTCTAATACACCATCTGGTTTGATTATTGATCGATATGCAAGTTGCAGTAAGGTAGCTTTAAAAACAAGATTAGGAAGTTTAAGCTGTTCCATAGTCTGTCTACTCATAATGTTGATAGCAGCCCCTAAGTCAATCAAAGTGTTTGGAATTTCTATCCCATTTATATGTGTCTTGAAAATTGGACTACTGGGATCTACATACTTCTGCATGGTAATTTTTCCCATCATGATATCTGCAATTTTTCCTACCAGGTGGATTCTTCTTGTATCTCTTGGTTTCCTTCCTAGTCTTTTGAGACTCAACTCCTTTATTATTTTTGCTATAATAGGAATCTCTCTAATGGCTTGTAGCAAGGGAATCTTGATATAGACATTCTTTAATTCATCTAGAAAATCATAGTCCAACAACAAGATTTGTTTTTCCACCCCTTTGTCAATTTGTAATCTTTCAGGGAAAGGAGGTGTGGATGAAGATGCAGGTTGCTCAACTATAGGAGTTGTGGGGGTTGACTCTTTTTCTTTTTCTTTTTGAGTGTTTGGGTTTTGAAGAGATGCTTCAGAACCTTTATTGACTTTAAGAGAATATTCCTTAGAAGTACTTTTCTTTTGAGCATCTATAGAAGGTTTTTCTAAAACTCTACCAGACCTGAGTTGTACATCATTAAGAGGAACAATCATATAGGTAGGGAATTGTTGTCCTTCTACCATGTAAGCATTCTGAGGATTTTTATTGTTAGGATTTGGCAATGGCTAGGCTGGTAGTTGATTTGTCTTTTGTTGAAATGGAAGCAAGAGTTGAGAATTTGGATTTTTTTGAGAAGGTCGTTGTTGTGGAAATGGTAATGAAAGTTGTGGGTTTTGATTTGGAATTTGTGGATTTTGTTGATTTTGGAAAGATGGAGGATATTGATAAAATTGAGCAAATCTCCCATAAGGATTTTGCATACCTTGTGCCCATGATTGATATGGATTTTGAGGTTGGGGCCAAGGTTGTTGCCAAGAATTCCAATTTGGTGGGGGTTGAAAGTTCATAGGGTTATTAAACCCTTGATTTTGTGGCCCCTGCCATGGTCTTCTTGAAACAAAACAAAGGGATTCTACTGAATTTAGATCTTCCTGAAAGACAACTTTGAGCCCAGAAATTGAAGGACAATCCTTGGTCTCATGGCTTTCTGAGCAAATCACACATGTCTCTACAACTTTTGCATCCAAGGGACATTCCCTTAAAGCATGTTTCTTTCTACATTTTGGACAAAAGATGGCTAAGGCCTCGGCTTCTGCTTTCTGCTTGTTTTGTATTTTAAGGGTGTCTAGTTGTTCACTAAGGCTCCCTAGAATATCAGTTTTGAATTCATCAAGCATATTGCCAATCTCTGCCCTACTTACTGATCCAGTTGCAGATTTGTTTTCTCTAATAAGGGAAGGATCTCTAGGCCCTTTTCTAGTTTTATATTTTCCCCTTGAGAGATGGACACATAGTTCTGCTATATCATGGAGTGGAAGTTGAGAAATATCTCCCTTCCCCATCATGTTTAAAATATCTATCCATTCATCTCTAATGGATTTCAATAGAAGGGCTTTCAAGGTTTCCTCGTCTAAGTTACTCATTTTTTCTCTTTTTAAGTTGTATTGAAATCTTTCAAGTAAATCCTCCAAGTTTTCATCTTCTTTTTGCACCATTTTGAATACCTCATCCTTACGGTTGGTGGGCATGCAATAGTCCAGGTATCTATCCAAAAATGTTTGTTTCATATCATTCCAAGTCCTAATAGCTTGAGTGACTAATCCCATGAACCATTTCAAAGCAGCTCCCTTCAATGTTGAAGGAAATAATTTGATTTTTTGAGAGTCTTCCATATAGTCAAAAGTTCGGCACATGACTTCAAACTCAAATAGAAATGTTTCAGGATCCTCACTTTGCAACCCATTTTGGGAGGACAGATGGTGAGATGTTTTCATTGTTGTATGAGTTTCCTCATCAACTATAGGGAATCCAAATGAGTTATCTCCTTCCCTATTTCTTCTATTATTTCCTCCACCTCCACCATTGTTGCCTCCATTATTTCCTCCTCCTCTACCCCTACCTCTAAATCCATTTACTACTTCCTCCGTCATGGTAGTTTCCTCAGAGTCTTTTGGTTCTTCTATCAAGGGTGGATGAGAGAGAGTTTCTTCCTTCTCTTCTTCGGGTGATTCTACTTCTTTGATTACAATATGTTCCCTTGTAGAAGTAAAGAAAGATTCTTCTCCTAGATCAGATTTAGTGGATAGTGTAGGAGAACCCTCAAATTCGGCTGCTGCTCCTTGAATTCCAGTAATCCTAAGGCTGGGAGTAGATGGGGGTGAATCTTGTCTATGCCTTGAAGTAGCTGGAGTTGTAAAAATCAAATTCTTGGCCCTATCTATAAACCTTCCCCTAGAATCTCTTGCTCTATGCATGTCCTTTTTTATTTTTATCTTTCTCTTCAAGTCAGGCTAATAATTCTCTTTCTGGTCTTCCAAATCACACTAGGTGAAAGAAGAGAGCATACTCAAGAAATTATTGAACCAATAACTCTCTTTTCTGATCCTCCAGATCACACTAGGTGTAAGAGTGATCTGAAAATGGAATGTACTTGTTTAAGGGTGCAAGGTATCCATTTCCCATAATTTCAAATGTGAGTTATACACTCCAAGTGACCTCTGAAAATGCGAAAACTTCTTATTTCTTATACAGAGATAGACTGTAGGGGCATTCACCGGACATGTCACCTCTAAAGAGAGGATGAGTTCCAGAGTCTACCTGGCCCTCTACAGGCTCTGCCTAAAGAAATAACGAAGTAAACACTTAGAAGTCTTTGACATACACATACTTGAAGTTTGATGTCTTGCGGAATAAGACAAATAACTTTCTGCAGCTGAATAGGTGATTATGTGTGTATGCAAGTTATGTATATTTGATGTTTAACACTTTATATCAGTTTTGTTTAGCATATCATCTTTAGCAAATAAAGACATCAAAATGATAAAGCAGTTCACCCCCTCTGGGCTACATCTACTAGACCAAACCTCTCAAACTAGGCTTGTCCTCTTGTATTAAAAATGCTACAAAGGCTAATACAAGAATATGAGTGTCTCAAAAGACAAATCTGACTATAAATGCAGAATCAGAAGATAGGAATTAGCTAAACATGCTCTTTCCCAAACACTAAACAGTGAAATTGTACCTTATACAGTACTTTCCCCAATTGGCCCTAATGGCCCTTTAAACTTGCAGGGAGAATTTCGAGGTCAAGATGACCTAAATTGGTTCTGAAACCTCTACCATTAGACTCAGAAGGTCGAAAATAGCAGACATAGGCTTTTGAATCACAAAAAATGGATGAACATAGCCCCCAAACAGCTCATGCACTGAAATGGCCCTAGTGGCCCTGAAAGCTTCCGTGAAGCTAAACAGTGAGAAGAATGCCTCAACAGGCAAAACGAGCTGTAGAAATGTATTCAGAATACTGAAAACCTTCAGGAATGACCTTCGTTCCACATTCACTGGCTACACAATTCCCAATGCAGCTCCCAAACTGATTTGGCCCTAATGGCTCCTGGAACTTCCACGAAGCAAAAACACCTGCAAATGACCTCAGATGGCTATGAAACCTATTCCAATGGCTTCAAAAGGTCGAAGATACCCAAAATCAAAAAACAAATCATCCAAAAAGGACTTTCCTAGCCAAAGTTATGGCTCATTGAAGATTTCCTCTAGTTTGGCCTAAAATCACTCCAGCTAACTGTAGTTGGGGCTAGTTAGCTCCGCCAATTATGGCGAGACCACCCAAATTTGGTGTTCCACCAATATTCCCGCCAGTCTAACCGTAATGGTTTGCTCGAACTGCAGTTATATTAAATACCATGTGAACAGTCGGCGGTTATGCATTGAATAGCGTGCAAAACGAGGAGTGGGAACTGTTTGTTAACCCATGCTGATTGGGATATGTGACCACGTGTTTATAACCATTGACCATTAATTGTTCTGCTGTCGGTTTAAGCATGGCGCCCGGTTCTTGGCATGAGGTCACGTGGTATGAGGGTTGGCCCTTAGGGGCTGGCCCCCTTCGGGCCCCGCCCAAATGAAGTTTAAACTTCATAAGTCATTTCTCCACATCTCATAACACGTACTGTCGCGTGGTGCAATGGTAAGGTGCTGCATTCTCCCATGGGAGGTCACGGGTTCAAACCATGCGCCCCCCCACAATTTTGATATACGCCATGATCCATGCTGATGTCATGAGGCCACGTGGCGGCCTCCGAGCCTGCCACGTGGAAACTTGCCATTCGCTGCCCAAAAAGAATATTTCCTAGAATATTCTATGGAATATTTTTTTTTTAGTTTTTTTTTTTTAAATTCAAAAATTAAGAGTCATTGGGCGATTTTGTTTTTGGCATAACTTCTGCATATGGAGACCGTTTTTCGAACCGTTTGCGGTGCCGGAATCAGGAGGATGAGCTCTATCCGGTCATTTAGGTTCGAACTAGTTCTGAGCACTTTCATTTTTTACCATTTTACGACACTTGGTCCTAAGCTCCTGATCACACCTCCCAAATGAGAGGGCCTTTGGTCCCCAAAAGATGACTGAATCTCTGAACTGAACTGTACAGCACTTGAGGAATAGAAATATCCTCTTCCGTTCAGCCAAAAGAGCATACTGATGCCCAAAATGTCCTGCCTTGCCAACTGTCGTCATGGCGACTTTTTGCTGCATAAGCCAAGTACTTGTTGAATCCCGACCAAGTTCTTTCGCCAGACAAATTTGAAATTGCAGGAACCAGCAATGAAACTTGCTGATATATGAGCTTAAATCTTCCTCTGAACATGTGGGCTTGCCAACTGTCACAATGCCCATCCATGGCACCTTCGCTCCAGAAGAAGAGCTGCCTCCCAAATGAGGAGGATTTTACTGGCTGTAGCATGCTAAATCTACTGCAAATGCTCATCCCAAGCTCTTGGGATACTTGCTGCAAAAACTAGTGAGTATCATACTCATCTTTTGCCATCCTGCAACTTGCATTCCCTTAACAAAGAAATGCATTCAATCAAAAGACATGCAACTTTAATTGGATAAGAATTCTAACCATTTCTTACCAATCCATTTCAAAGGCGCTTTCTTTAACTGCACATCAATATCAACATGTGTATCATCCTGACACATGTCAATGATGGAAACTTCCTTCCCATTCTTGCCATACTCTTTCTCCAATTTCTTCAACTTTCGTGGAAGCATTGTTGGATTCAGAGTCCAACACCTTTCAGCAGTATGTCCATGCTTATGGCAATAAGTGCAACACATGTTCATCTTCTTGACAGCATGATTTGCATTGTTCAATGGAACTTTGGCTTCTTGCCTCCTTTCCTTCAAAAGTTTCCTGTATGTTGCCATTCTTTTCCAACATCTAGAAACACTATGGTTAACCAAACCACAAAAAGAACATGCAATTCTTTTCCAATGCTTATGTGGAAATTTTCCATGCTTTACATGATCAAAGGAAGTATGATGGAAATCAAATTTATACCTTTGTCTTTCACCTTCATTACCTTTATAAGGTGGTGAATCGAAAGAAGAAGAAGCTCCCTTTGGAACACTATCACTCCCGTCAATGGTTTTAGAGCTTTCACCACTTTCTTGTTCAAGTGCATGCTTATGCACACCTTCTTCCTGCATGGCTACTTTGGAACATTCTCCATAAGATTGTCCATAGCCAAGACCCAAATTCTTAGGCCTTACCTCAACCATTATTGGCTCAACTATACCCTGTGCATGTTTGCCCAATCCTTTTCCTTCATATCCCATTTTGGACATCAACTTAGACCCTATGCCTCTGGTATGTTTCTCAAAAGAACCAACATAAACATTCTTATAAGAATTTGAAGAAAACTAGAATTGTCTACCTCTTCTTCAAGCTGATACTTGGCCAAGGCTTCTTTAGCAACAAGGAGTTGTGTCTCCAACTCATGCATCCTTTCCAAATTCATGTTTGCAATATGAAGTTTGCCTTCCATTTCCTGCAATTGGTTAGAAAGCAACTGCTTCTCTTCCCTCATGGAAATCAACTGCTCTTGAAGTCTAGAGCTCTTTCTTTCATCCTCATACATTTCTCTCACCATATTCATCATGATGAAAAAGTCTTGCTTCAAGCCTTCATCAAAGAATCTTGTGAAGGAGGATGATTTTGAGAACTCACTTATGGAAGTTGTCATTATAAAAATGAACAAAAGAGCTTCAGCAAACTCAAACAACAAGTAGTTTGCAGAATAATAAAGCAGTCAATCTTAAACACTTCTTAAGACACCTTTCAAGCTACACAATCAAGCTAGTGATGTCAGTCAAACAAACCTAGTGCTTTGATACCATCTGATCTGAAAATGGAATGTACTTGTTTAAGGGTGCAAGGTATCCATTTCCCATAATTTCAAATGTGAGCTATACACTCCAAGTGACCTCTGAAAATGTGAAAACTTCTTATTTCTTATACAGAGATAGACTATAGGGGCATTCACTGAACATGTCACCTCTAAAGAGAGGATGAGTTCCAGAGGCTACCTGGCCCTCTACAGGCTCTGCCTAAAGAAATAACGAAGTAAACACTTAGAAGTCTTTAACATACACATACTTGAAGTTTGATGTCTTGTGAAATAAGACAAATAACTTTCTTCAGCTGAATAGGTGATTATGTGTGTATGAAAGTTATGTATATTTGTTGTTTAACACTTTATATCAGTTTTTTTTAGCATATCATCTTCAGCAAATAAAGACATCAAAATGATAAAGCAGTTCACCCCCTCTGGGCTACATCTGTTGGACCAAACCTCTCAAACTAGGCTTGTCCTCTTGTATTAAAAATGCTACAAAGGCTAATACAAGAATATGAGTGTCTCGAAAGATAGATCTGACTGTAAATGCAGAATCAGAAGATAGGAATTAGCTAAACATGCTCTTTCCCAAACACTAAACAGTGAAATTGTACCTTATACAGTACTTTCCCTATTTGGCCCTGGTGGCCCTTTAAACTTGCATGGAGAATTTCTAGGTGAAGATGACCTCAATTGGTTCTGAAACCTCTACCATTAGACTCAGAAGGTCGAAAATAGCATACATAGGCTTTTGAATCACCAAAAATGGATGAACATAGCCCCCAAACAGCTCAAGCACTGAAATGGCCCTAGTGGCCCTGAAAGCTTCCCTGAAGCTAAACAGTGAGAAGAATGCCTCAGCAAGAAAAATGAGTTGTAGAAATGGATTCATAATACTAAAAACCTTCAGGAATGACCTTTGTTCCACATTCACTGGCTGCACAATTCCCAATGCAGCTCCCAAACTGATTTGGCCCTAGTGGCTCCTAGAACTTCCACGAAGCAAAAACACTTGCAAACGACCTCAGATGGCTATGAAACCTGTGCCAATGGCTTCAGAAGGTCGAAGATACCCAAATTCAAAAAAAAAAATCATCCAAAAAGGACTTTCCTAGCCAAAGTTATGGTTCATTGAAGATTTCCTCCAGTTTGGCCTAAAATCACTCCAGCTAACTGTAGTTGGGGCCAGTTAGCTCTGCCAATTATGGCGAGACCGCCCAAATTTGGTGCTCCGCCAATATTCCCGCTAGTCTAACCGTAATGGTTTGCTGGAACTACATTTATATTAAATACCATGTGAACATTTGGCGGTTATGCATTGAATAGCGTGCAAAACGGGGAGTGGGAATTGTTTGTTAACCCGCGCTTATTGGGATATGTGACCATGTGTTTATAACCATTGACCATTAACTGTTCTGCTGGCGGTTTAAACATGGCGCCCGGTTCTTGGCGTGAGGTCACGTGGTATGGAAATGAAGTTTAAACTTCATAAGTCATTTCTCCGCATCTCATAACACGAACTGCCACATGGTGCAATGGTAAGGCGTTGCATTCTCCCATGGGAGGTCACAGGTTCAAACCACGCGCCCCCCCACAATGTTGATATACGCCATGATCCATGCTGACGTCATCAGTGGCCTCTGAGCCTGCCACGTGGAAACTTGCCATTCGCTGCCAAAAAGAATATTTCCTGGAATATTCTATGGAATATTTTTTTTTAAATTTTTTTAAAAAAATTCAAAAATTAAGTCATTGGGCGATTTTGTTTTTGGCATAACTTCTGCATGCAGAGACCATTTTTCAAACCGTTTGTGGTGCCGGAATTAGGAGGACGAGCTCTATCCGGTCATTCAGGTTCGAACCAGTTCTGAGCACTTTCATTTTTGACCATTTTACAACACTTGGTCCTGAGCTCCTGATCAAAGAGGAGAGCATACTTTAAGAAGTTATCAATTTTTCCCTTCTTTGATTTTTTTTTTTTTTAAGAAATTGGCTACGTAGTTACACTCCCCAGCAAAGGCGCCAAAATGTTTGGTCAATTTAGAGTGTCCTAAATTGCTATATTAATTGTCAATCTGGGAGTCGTAAACTGTTGAAGTGTGGCGCACTATATGTGCAAGATAACCTATTTCTTACTTTTTGTCGTTTTTGATTTTTTATTTTGTTTTGGGGGTTTTTATCTTCGTTTATCTCCCAATGTGAAATGGAAATTCTATCCCTGAGTTTTAAGATTACTCTAAAAGACAAGTATGGATATAAATTTTCAAGGCAATTATGTCCTTTATAATGATTTCCAAAACTTCAAACTTCAGAGGGTCTTAGAACATACTAATGATGAAATTAATTCCTAAAAGAAAATGAAAATGTGCCACTATTCTAATCAAACAAACAGTGAACTATTGATCATGAAACCATTATCCCTGTTGCTGTCTAAATACAAAAGAAATGAATTAAGCTACTGCACTCAAAGAAATCCAAAAATTGCAAGTAAAGTAAAGCTAAAATCAAATTACATCAATTCATAGTCTGACCCCTCGCCAGTTAGTCCAGCTATGGCTTTCGGAGGTAATCATCAACAACTTGAGCAATCTGATATTTAATTGCAGAAAAGTAAAACTAAAATCAAATCACATCAATTCATAGTCTGACCCCTCGCCAGTTAGTCCAGCTATGGCTTTCGGAGGTAATCATCAACAACTTGAGCAATCTGATATCTAAACTGTCTAACGAAGCAAATGAACTAAACTGAAATCAACAAAACAGAACTGGAATTAAAAGCTAAGAAAAGCAAGTCAGCAGAAAGACTGATTCCATGTCACTAGTTTTTGCAAAAGGAAATGTATGAAGATGCCCGGGCCTACTGTAATCTGGAACATGCACACAAATCAGTGTTAACAAAAATGTACAAAGCATGTAAAATTATGAACAAGAATGAAGCATTAGTACCATAGTAAATGAAATATACATAAGTGAATAACTATGGCATATTTGCAATAAACATAAAGAAACACAACATGAAACTGTACAGCAATAAGAAATGAAACCTTTGCGTGTGCAGGGGCCCTCTGCACAACCTCGGGAAACATCTATCAATCAAGAATTACGCTTCACGCAATCATGTAGAAACAGAGTCTTCTCATATATTTCAAAACGCAGTCACAACAATGAAACTAGTGTCACGGCACAGTGGGCTTTTTTATCAGCAAAATTATATTCAAAAGACTAACTCCTATGCGTATAGAAATGCATTATTTATAACAAAAGGTTACATAACTGTTTTCCTGTAAACTACGCTGACAGAGGACATGTAAACGACAGCGTCCATGGATTTAGCATCATGGCTACCAAGATTATGCAATCTATTGAAAACGGCTTGTTGGATTCACATCGTGGGTAGCCTACAGGTGTCAGCGTGCCTCCAAAGATCTAGAAACGGCCACGAAAATATTTCACATGCTTGGAAACGGAGTCCTGTTGCCGTAGGACTCTTCTGTTTGACCACCGCTTGACCACCATTGACCACGGCCTCCCCTGATGAATCCGACTGAGCCAATAGGACTCGGTCCATGTCCAAGTCATTTCCAACTTGCCCATGTGGCTCGCTTTTCCTGATGACACCTGCAATGTAGAATTTAACAAAAACAGCTGCGGAAAGTTGAAGCAGCTGCGGAAAGTGACAGGATTCCGCAACTCAATGAGCAAAAATCTAGTTCAAACAGCAGACGCAAAACATAGTTAAAAAAACCACTTTAAATGCTCTTTTATGATTAATATGCAATG
This sequence comes from Pinus tabuliformis, assembly GCA_031772625.1. NCBI lineage: Eukaryota > Viridiplantae > Streptophyta > Pinopsida > Pinales > Pinaceae > Pinus > Pinus tabuliformis. Next base: position 692,891,018 of record CM062815.1, read on the forward strand.
ATGTTGATAACTTAGGAGGTCCAAGTGAATGGAAAGAGTCTAGGAAAGTGTATAGGAAAGATGCAAGTTCAGGCATCAACAATGATTATGAAGAACCAAAAATCACATTCATTTCTAATAAAGAATCAATTGGTCAAAATGACAATGTTGATTCTCCACAAATTCAAATTGCAAATACTGCTCGTCAATCTCAATTAGAAATTGTTGTTGTTACTCAATTAAATGATTTTGATTTCAGATCTATTCTGAATTTAATTAATGCTGCTATATTTGATGAAATGGAAAATCAAAAAGATGCACAGTTCACTAGCATCAATCGGCATCAAGTAATTCAGCAACAATTAAATCAGCAACAAGCAGATCAGCTAAAGAACTTTGGCAAATTAAAAATTGTTGCAATTAATTTAGAATTCTAATATGCTGGTAATAGATCAAAACTTTAGAATAGCCTACCACCACTAATTTGCAGATCAATCAAACATATGGTAAAGATTATTTTTGTCAAGACATTGATCAGCAATCGGAATTATGCAATGGAACAATTGTGGAAGAGTCTATTTTGGAAAATGAACAATCATCTGTAAAGCGAGAAACTTTCAAGTATATATCTTCAACTTCTTATCTTTTTCTCTATCTCGATATTTTTAGCAACAATAATATAATTCATAATCAATCAGGATCCCCTTTGAAGACAAATTTAATTTCAGAAAACATAGGAGTTGTCATTAATGATGAATTATTGTTTACTTCTTATATGGGTAAAGAAAATTCTATCAATAATATTTCCAATTATCCTGAAGATTCTCTTAATCTGGCATCTAATTACCTCCCTGGTTCTAATTTACTTTATTCAAAGGAAGGGAAAACTTATGAAATTTTTTATCATGGTGAGTTGAAGACTGAGAATGTTGAGCATCTTCTCTCTTCATAAATGGTTTTGAATGAATCCAATACTCCCAATTCCTTAATAAAATCTACTTTCGAAGGTGAAAATAACATTAATCAAGAAATAATTTTGGTCCATTCTCATTCTCAGAATCATCATAGTGATTTCAGTAGTCGTGACTTCATTCCAATTTATGATTCATACGATGATGAGATAGCCTTTTTAAATCATAATCTTGAAATGTTCTCATCTCTGCAAGCGAATGCAAAGAATACTTTTAATTTCATAATTTTTGTTGACACTTGCGGGAAGGAATTTTTTGCAAATGAATCCCAATCGTGTTGTACAATTATTTGTAATATTAATGTAAATTTTAACTTGCTTCGTTTTCATTTTCCCTAATTTGAATTTATGTTTCTTTCAAATTTCATTTTTAAATTTATGATCACATTGTATTGGCACTTTAACCATTCAAACTCTCAGCACTCATCAGGTGCACTAATAAGCTTATATGAAAATTAATTCCAAAATTTCAAGCATGAACATCGGCTAATTCATTAGCTAGCCAGAATAAGAATGTAGTTGATTTTCTTATTCAAGCATGAGAGTGCATCATTACATTCTGGCCATCAATGTAACACTTCTAGAAATATTCTAAATGTTCATTCATATTTTATTGATTCATGTGGAAAATGTCTGGAAGTTCCAGTTCTGGAGAAGATCTTTGACTTTGTTAGTTTCCAGTAGGCTTGAATATTTGAAAATATATCATTCAAGTATGCCCTGATGTTTCCTCTTCCTTTGAACATCTTCTAATATGTTGACAGTGTTGGACCTGCCAACATGTCACGGGATATCCCTGGTAAGAAGTCCCAACAAGACCTCAAATCGTTTGAAGTAGGAGTCCCAGCAATGGATAGTATGGTATCGCCTTGACTATGGTTGCGTGCAAAAGTAAGTAAGATTTCCTTGTTGGAAGAAAGGGTGTGAGCTTGCAGCAAGTCAGGGAAGGTGCATGAAAGTCTCTAACACACGGAAGGGGAGAAGAGTGTGCCCCTTAGAAGCATGTGATAGCACGCAGCTTGAAAGGGAACACGATCTGAAAGACATCATGAGATGGAAAGCAGGATAACCGAAGATCCAAAGTGATGAGTTATACTAACAACATGTTTTGATAAGATTCATACAAACACATATGGAATAGTCCATACATACATGTGTAAATTACAAGTACATACATCGTTAGTGTAACCAGGATAGCTGATCTAAAATAACAATATATGCATGAAACGTGTTGGCTCTGTTATATTAAAAGATAGGAAGATCCAATCATACATACAACCAAGACAGCCACTAGATCCAATAGTGGAACGTTACAGTTATTGTCACCTGCTCCTCCACAGAGATGTACTCGCTCTCCACTTTGGAGAAGCCAAGGCTCGTTACAATACACTCCAAGCTTTCTCTAAGTTATACCTATCAAAAGCTTGCCTCCCAAAAGCCCTTACAATGAGTTATGAGGTTCTATATATAGCAAAGGGTGGGGTGACCCTTAAAATTCCCCTTTGTGACTCTTCAACTACCCTCATGACTCTTCAACTTACACATGATTGTTTACATTCTACTATTGACACTTGGTCTTTCACTTTACAACATGCTTACAATATAATTTGCACATTTACCCATGTGAGACAAAAATGGGCTTGAGTAAGCCATGCAACACATTACTGAGACTTGGACAGTTGTGGGAGGACTAACTCGTCAACATCCTCTTGGTGATCGATGGTAACGAACTAATGCCAATCTTGGTAGTCTATTATGGTGTCCATGTACGTTGTGGTGACATCCTTCTGAAAGTGAACTCTTACCTCTGTTGCATCTAGGTACACTAATTTGGCATCTTTTTCCAACTCGTGAGATAGCATGCACATCATGGTCTTGAGTGCAACCAGACTGGTGACATACTTGTGCATAGTGTCTTCGCTCATCTGTAAGTCTCCATTGGTGGCTATGCACATCAACTGCTTGAAGTACATGTCTAGCTCCAGTCAGACTTGGTTCTTTTATTTTTCCTCGGTGAGTGTGCCAATGGATGGGATCACATGCGTGCACACAGTGACATCCATGCTCCTTAACACTCGTGCATGTGAAGCGTGTAAGCTGGTGATGAGTTGTGGGAGTTCCTCATAGTTCTAGATCTGACTCTAGATCCATGCCTTCAACTCCACTTCCTGTGGCTTCATCATCTTTGGAAAGTACAACAAAGCTCCCTTGTACCTCATTGTCCATATATCCATGTGATCGACAGTAGTGTGTATGTCTGTCAAGATGTGTGCTCTCTTGCACAGCACTACTACCAACCATTAAGATGGACAATTGACTTATGCACGGTTACGAACCTAAAGTACATCCTCTGCATGATTGTCTTGAGAGACGATACTTCATCAAGTATCGCTTTCTTCAACTCTGCTCTGGTGGATGTTGTAGCTTGTTCTTCTCCCTGCTTGGCCGCTTGTAGCTCCTTAGCCATGCACTCATTCTCAGATATCAAGAATCTCACACTTAAACTGGTGGCTTTGTCATATGCCTTTGTAGCATCGGCCAATGCAGCTAGATGTTTGTGTACATCAGATACGGTCGCTCATTCTTGAAAATGCGTATGAGATACATGGACATCCGTAGTGGGCACTCTGCTCGACTGCACAATTTTGTGTTGTGACTTGTCAAAGGATATGTTGTGCACATCTGCTTCTGGATTGTACTCAAGGATTTCAGTGTCTCCTTGATCACTTGGGACTTTCTCTATTCTCGGATCTGATGAAGTCAGTGGAGTGACCTCTAGTTCCTTGGGCATGAGATCTGTATCTTGATCCTACTCTGGCTGAACCACATCCATGTCCATTTGTTCTAACATTTGTTCAATCTCCTTAGCAAATTCTTACTCCTGCGACTACTCACCCTGTTTTATATCTACTAGCTGTTTTGATGAATTCATAACATGTACCAGCACAGTTTCATTGTGCATGTTTCACCTCCTATTGTTCATGTTCCTGTTGCGCTTCCTTCTCTCTTTGGCGCACCTCCTGTTCTTCGCTTAGTTGTTGCTTCAACTCCTACAACTCTTTTTCTACCTCCTCCAGATTCTACTTCTCCCTTGATCTTTGCATAATCCTTTTTTCACGTTGTTGCGTCTTTGCCTCAATCTTCAAAGATGCTCTCAATACAAGAGGATCTGCTTTGAACTTGCAGCTTTGTTCCACCTCTGCCTTGTCAGCGACCTTCCTCTTGCCTTTGTCATGTGTAGGTTTGCTACCCTCTATTGCTACTAATGTTGCTGATCTCTGAGATGGTGTTGCCTTGTGTATTGCTAACCATTCTATAGCCACTTTGAATGGTTCATTGAGCCTTGAGGAGTTATAGCAATATCTCCATCATTCTTCCTCAGGCCAATGACATGCCCCATGAATCCAATGATGATACACTCTTGCACAGTGGTCCTCCACTAATCGATGCAAGTCATATGGATTAAAACTTCTGGTGTTGGAGGTGAACCTCTTGAATTCCTCTGTCTTAGCCTCAACATGCTTGAGATTCTAGATCTCATACAACTTGATCCGCAAAGGAAGAGCATGCCAAGGTGCCTTCTTATTCCTATGCAGTCTTGCTGAAAACCTTAGTGAGATGTGGTATGCAACCTCTTGCATGACCAACTTGTCCATGGAAAACATCGGTAACACATCCTGAGCCTTCTCTGTGTTGTACACTCGAATGAAGGTGCTAAGGGGTGAGGCATACCAATCTGTTATGTTTACCAATGCCTCCATCATTTTCTGTGGCATGCAAGGCGGATCCTGTTCAGAGATCATCATGTACATAGGGGTGATGAAGTGGTCTGATAGTTGTAATATAACTCCACGAAAGCTACACTTGGAGAAGAACCTGCAATAGATGTGTACAGAGGTTTCTGAAGGTGTTCATGCCCAACCCAAGCTAGGGAATTGCTTACGAGCACATATTGCATTAAGTATGTAAGCAGACATGAAAATATTTGCTTGTTGACCCTTGGGCAGATGTCGGGCATTTTTTACTTTCCCCTTTAGATGGATAGCCAACATGTTAGACCAATTGAAAGGTCTTACTTCGTTCGCCAGTTGATCTAACATAATCACCTAACTCTACAAGATGGTTTATGTGTTGTCTTGGTCGTATAAGTGGCATGCAAAGATGACCAAGAACTGATAAGCCTTCCTCAATATCTTCATCTTGTATACTTGGTTGGGTGTTTCCCTGAACTTAGACGGATCTCTCACCCATCTCTTCAATATGTCTCTTGAGTTTGCACTATTGTTGGGATTGGTGAAGGGTGCACCCATTGTGATCGCCGGCTGCGGTAAGTGATACATCTCTTGAAAGTCCTTTTCCCTGAAGGTAACAAGTTATGTTCCAATGGCACTGCTCAGCACCATTGTCTCTGGATCAGTATGTGAGACAATCCAATGGATCATGTCCACAAAAGGAAACGCGGGATACCTACATGCAACCCGATACAAGCCAGACTTGTGTATGTTGACATAGACTCTATGGTCCTCCAGATTCTCATAAAAGGTGCCTGAAAAGATGTCATTGATTTCCTACCATTTGATCTTGATATCCTTGTCTATGAACAACTTAGTGTCTTCATAGATGGGCAATCTCATAGACACTTTCTCAACCACATCTCCAGATGCACTCTCAATGGTGTCCTTTGACCTTGCTCTCTTGGAAGCCATTGTACCTATATTGCTGAGAGATTGATGAGCACTTGTGATACTTGGAGACAAAGCAACACTCATGGTAAGAAAATTGTTAGTTGAAAACCAAAAGCAACTTGAGGACTAACATGCAACACACCTAGGTGATTGTTTGGGAAATTTACGCAATTTTCACTGGGAAGCTGGGAGACTGACTACTAGAACTACATAGAGCATAGTCCTGACTGACAGTGAGCTAACTGATTGCTGAAACTATGAAGAGCACAGTACAGCTTGGCCTGTTGAGGACTAAAACTACGTAATGTGTAGTTTCAGTGAACATGACTGCAACCGAGAAAACTACATTGCGCAATTCTGGGGGCCAACTAAGGCACTACCTCTTATAATTACGTAGAGAAAACTCTGGGAGGCTAGTGTGAGGTAAGCTCTGTGTAATTTTTGGGAGAAAGGCAAGGCCTTCCATCCAAGAAATGTGCAGTGCAAGCCAAGCAAAGGCAAGGTCCGGGCCAAGGCAGCTCAGACCCGCCGACAGGCGACTAAAAATAGTAAGGAATGAATGCATGTGTGAATATGGGTGTAGACATGAGTGAATTAAAATGCATCCAATCAATAAGTGTAGGATACAATAAAATAGGAAGACAATGAAGTGTGTAAAGCAATTCGTCACAACGGTGACCGTCAGTGCAGAAATAGTGGCATGCATGTGACAACAATGAAATGCAATGGAAAACTTGAAACAATGCTTCTACAAGCTAACATGCATTAAAACGACAGAAAGTGTTCAATAAAACTAAGCAAACAACACTCACACAAACTGAAATACAAAAAGTGACAAAAAAGTAGCAAAAGACATGAAAAGCGGACTTACCTAGAAAATGTTGCAATGAGTGTGCTGAAGGTTCCTAGATGCGATGGGAATGCCAGAGCTCTAAGATCAAAGTGAAGAAAGAGCTATGAAGTGTCGAATAAATAGTTTTGACAAGATCGAGGCTTATGATGTGAATGCCACAATCTAGGAAAAAGCAACACTTGGCAGGAGGTTTCTAAAACAGCTTTTGCATGTAACCCCCAACTGCTAAAAATAGATCCCTAAAATCTAGGGATGCTTTTCATTTTTTACTTGTTTAGGAAAAAGTTTCCCATGCATGAGGAAAAATTTTCCCATGCATGAGGGAACCATTCAACTTATGAGCACATGCAACGAACAACAAGCCTCAAGATGACTTCTGCGCGGTTTCTAGGTTGAGTGGTTGTGGTTGCCCCTCAAGCTCTACGCAATTTCTGTACTGAAGCAAAGACTTCCAGCTAGAACTATGAAAATTTTGAGAGCAATCTCAGTGAGGGGCTGATCTACGCAATTTTCATGGGGAAGGCAACTTGCATGCTCTGCGCATTTATGTAGAGAAGCTGGTTGCCTTGATGCTCTGTGCAATTCTGGAGAGCAAGGTTGGTTTCCCTCCAGTTACTGTACAATTCTCTAAGTGAGCACAAGAACCAGTTGAAAACCAAGTCTAGGGAAGTTGGCTTGCGGGTGAAAGGAAAACAAGCTAGCAAACACAAGCTAATAAGCCAAATAAACTCAACTAAAAGCATAGGCACTTGGGTAGTGAAAAACATATTCCTAAGGATGGTTTGTAGGGAGGCTCCAAAACGAAGTTAAGGAAAAATTTTGGAGGATGGTTGTATCTACTACAACATTGGCGACACACTAGTAGAACTCCATATCTCTAAAAGGACCCTTTTTCATGAAAAACAAGTCTAACTCCTCCAAAAGTATTGCTCGATTCTTTGATCATCATGATTTCCACACTAGCTTGAGTGAAAGATGTATCACCTTCCATGCTCTTGATCGGTTAGCACACATTCCAAGCTAAGCCAACTTAGTTGTTTCGATTGGGATGAGGGGTATATTGGTGCACAAGTAATATGGTTTTCAGAGTTAAAGTTTCATCTTTGGTGTTGCTCCGCCTCCAGCAGGCCTAGACAGTACACCGATAGAGTCACGCGGGAACACAAGCATCGTTCCACTACCAGCAATCCTGGTCAGTACCCCGGTGGAGTTACTTGCATCACCTCTCTACACAGGAAGCCTTTCTCTTCTTTCGCCTTATTCAATTTTCATTTTTTTAATTTTTTCAAAGAACTGTGCATAGGCACTTATTTGTTTCAGATGTGGAAGAGGGATCTCGACTTATTGACATCAGAAGAGGTTGTTCCTTCAGAGAAGTATGTTATTTATACCTCTAACATACTTGTTAAGGTTTCCCCCTCACCACTTTTTACTTGACTGAGCTGATAAGGATTAACCCAAAACAACCGACTAGAGTAAGTGGTACTAGTTAGAGTGCAAGTGTTTTGTTTTCACCAACATTCACTTCGAACAGAACGTATTTTCCATTGGTGTATCATTGACTGAAGACAACAACTTATGCATACAGAGAGAGGATGACAAATAACCAAGTGTTGATAGTAGTACAAGTCCTCTTTTACTTTACCCTGCCTGTCTTAATAGTCTGTCATGGTTTCATGTGAAACTAGCTTACGGACATAAACAAGAAAACAAAACAATAAAGCAAAGAGTAGAAAAAATGTGAAAGAAAATCAAGTAAGAAAAGTAGGAAAGAAAGCAAATAAACAAACAAACAAAGAGGGAGAACATGCATGCAAGCAAACAACACATAAAGCAAACACTACTCCTACTCCTAAGCTAACGATGCATGGGTCTACTCACATGAAGTGATATTTCCATTGGATCCACCGGCACATTGGTTGACCCATGTTGGTGAAGGCATGATTTGTGAAAAGGGCAGTCAAGCAAACCAGCAAATATGAAAGATATAACAATGAAGACTAACACACCCAGATTTTAAACGCGTCCACGGAAAAGAAAAGAGTGAAAGCGCAAGACAAGCACTTTGTGGACTTAACATGTTGTTGTGACATACTGCATGAAAATTATAAGCATGTGCACTCTCTTGAATGTGATAGACAAGAAAACATGAGAAAGAGAGACAACTTATGTCTTGCAAGTGTGCTTGTCGTCTATGATTCCTCCAATGCATTAGCGATAGGATAGTGTGATTCGGGTGGAGGAAGTGAAATATGTGTATTGGATTGATCTTTAATGCATACAAATGAGTGATGAGGAGCCTTGGGTGTTTCATCAATTTCCATATCGGAAGTGAAACTAACCTCAAGACAGCGAGGGCCTGACATAACCATCAGCTCAAGCTGAAGTGCCTTGATATCCTACGGGGTTTCGACTTCTTCGATAGATAAATCATCATAAACAGGTGGCTTTTAAAGATCAACAGTGATTGAATCAACATCGTGATCAAATATAGGACTAAAGAGATCACGACAGCTATGATCAAAAAAATCAATGAGTTCATCTGCATCCTCATGATATGATGAATCATACAAAGGGGTAGATGAAATATCAAGTGGATTTTCAATGAAATATTTGTCCTCTCCATTGTCAAATGATGGACTGACATCGGGTGTGTTCTGCGAATGATCAGAAGTAGATGCATTCGTGGATGGATTTACACAAAGAAAATCAGAGATAGCAGAATCACCAAAGATGTCAGGAAAAAGCGGAGGAGGCGTAGACAGAAGGATATAATCCTTCACCGCAGGTTCATGTTCATATTCCTAGTCATACTCATCATAAATGATATCACAAGTTGGTTGTATGAAACCATCTCTGTCAATGGCTCGATCCTCGTTCACAACAAGTGTAGAGTCCGGAACAGAAGAACATAAGATAGTATAATCCGGAGGATCAACAGAATGCGGGGACAAAGGTTGAGGTAAAAAGTGCATATGACAACCCATGGACTTCCCAACAAAATTTGCACAGAAATTAAGAGTAGTGAGGGTGGGAGGATGTGACAGTTGAATAGACTTGTGTGCATGCTCTCCCACATCACTCTGTAGGTTGGAGATGTTTGATGAGGGGAAGGAAGATAGTCACTTGTGCAGTGACTATGTCCGCTTAAGATTGTGCAATTCCATCATCGAAGTATGCTAAGCGAGGTTTGAGCTTTTTCTTCCTTTGTGGACAGAGTGATTTGATATAGGCATACTCATATCTGTCCCAAATATATTGGAATATCATCTGACTTTTTAGAGCTTCAAAAGGGAGTAGATGGAAGCACACCCAAAAATCCATTAGTGATTCATGTGAACCCTTTTATTGTTTTAACATTTTCTTATCAAGTGCTTCAGGATCAAAATGGTGAAAAATATATTCGATTAGATCACTGAACTACTTGAATGAGTGCACGCAATTAGGAGGCAGCGTGTGGCACCATAGTAATGGGTATTCGCGAAGTGTGTGTGCAAGCAACATATTGACCTCTACTTCATTAAAACCTTCCACATTCTCCATGAATGCATGGAAGTCATCTAAGTGCTCAGGCCAGGCCACTTTGCCTTCACCATCATACGCGAGTTCAGACAAGTCATCAAAGAACTCCCTCTCAACTTCAAAGGGATGTCCATTGGACAAACATTGCAGAGGGTTAACTATAACAATATCCATGATAGATGTGCGAAGATTCAAAATAGGATGTGAGGACTTAGCTTGTCATTTGGCCCTCCTTCTAGCACCAGAAATGTTGACGGTGTTGGACCCAGCAACATGTTAGGGGGTCTCCCCGACAAGAAGTCCCAACTAGACCTCAACCATTTGGAGTAGGAGTCCCAACAATGGGTAGTACAGTGTCGCCTTGACTGCGGTTGTGCGCGAAGGTAAGTAAGATGTCCTTTTTGGAAGCAAGGGTGTGACCTTGCAGCAAGTCATGGAAGGTGCATGAAAGGCTCTAACATATGGAAGGGGAGAAGAGTGCACCCCTTAGAAGCTTGTGATAGCACATAGCTTGAAAGGGAACACACAAGAAGAAATACATCATGAGATGGAAAGCAGGATAGCTAACGATCCAAAGTGATGAGTTATACCAACAACACGCTTCGATAAGATTCATACAAACACACACGAAATAGACTTGTTGTAGTGGCTACAACCATCCTCCAAAATTTTGCTTTAGCTTCGTTTTGGAGCATCCCTTCCTACCTTCACAACATCTTGCCTTACTTCATCAAGTTCACAAGCTTTAGTGTCTTTCTTGCACAAAGGCAGCTTGTCGATCATAGCTTGATCCATTGCCCTCACAGGTTGTTCACCCGGATTTGGTCCAATTACAAGCTGAGCAGCTTCCCCAAGAAAATTGCACATTTCTGGAGGGAAACCAACCTTCCCTTCAGAAATTGTGAATCCTGTCTGGCAGCCTGATAGGCTTCAATATTGAGAAATTCTTTCAGTCAACACTCCCAGCAGGAATTGCGCGATTTTCCCCAGCACGACTGCTCAGCCCAGAATTTGTGCAAATCTGAGCAGCAATCCACTGCTATGCCCATAAATTGCACAAATCTCCTGGGTAGTCAGCCCAGCTCCCAGCCATAAATGTGCATTTCCTTTGAGCAGTCGAGTAGTCTCTTGCATGTGCATCTAAGTTGACTGGTTCCCTCTGGGACTGAGAAAAATTGACTTGCATGCAGAGGTTGTTTCTCCCAAGGCAGCATGCAAAGGCATCCCTTGTTTCAGAGATCAATGTTAGCAGTTGGAGGTTACATGCAAGGATCATTTCAGAAACCTCCCACCAAGTGTCGTTTTCCCTAGATTTGTGGCATGCGCGTCACAACCTCAATGATTATCAAAACTCATCAACCAGATGCCATAGATCCCATTCCTCACATCAACCTTGTAGCTCTAACATCCCACATCACATCTAGGAGCAGTCGGCACATTCAGCTCAGCTGTTTTGGGGAGCCCGCTTCCCATGCCTTGTGTTGAATTTCAGTCACTTTTTGTGTTTTTGCTTGTATAAGTATTGTTTGCATGATTTCTTTGAGCGCTTTTTGTCGTTTACATGTATATTAGCTTGTCCTAGCACCGTTTCAATTTTTGTCGGCATCTCACTATTGTCGCATGCATGAAACTATTTTTCACAAACGGTCGTTGATTCCGTGACTCGTCTCAACCACATGCATGTTGTTCCATTTTCTGAATCTGTCATTAACCATTTGCATGCATGATCATTCACTTATGCTTACACTCAAAATCAGCATGCATTCGCACTCACATTCACTTTCAGTTTCCCGTCGGTGAGTCTAGCCAACCTCGACCCAAACTCTGCCTCACCAAGACAGCATTGCGCAATCCTGAGAGGGAAGGCTCTGCCTTCCTCCCCAGAAATGTGCATTTCTACCCAACAGTTGTTCCCCATGCCTGTTTGCGTAATCCTGAGGGACAGTGACTACTAGCCAAGAAAATTGTGCAATGCAGTCACTAAGCCTACAGCCACTACCAGTTGAGATTGCGCATTGCACAATCCCAGCAATCAGCCGCCAAACTGGACTGTGCATTGTGCAGTTACAACACTTAGTCAGTCTCCCAACAGCCCAGACTGTGCCTTGTATAGTCTTGGCAGTCGGTCTCCTAACCTCCCGGTCGAAATTGCGCAACCTTCATTATTAGTCATACAAGTATGTTGCAAGTTGGTTCTCAAGTTCATTTTGGTTTTTGACTGATAGATTGCTTTCCATGAGTGTTTCCATGTCCCCAGGTATTCCAAGTGCTCATCTGTCTCTCAGCAGTGCAGGTAAAATGGTTTCCAAGAGAGCAGAGTCGAGGACACGGTTCAGAGAACACTTGGAGATGCAATCGATCAAGTGTCTATGAGCTTGTCTACTCACGAAGACATCAAGTTTTTCGTAGACAAGGACATCAATAAATGACAGCAGCACCACCACCATGAGTAGCATCATGAACAGCAGTTGAAGGCAGCATACCGAATGCAACAAACGCAACAAATGTAGTGAATGCAAGAGGAAGATTTTTGCAAACATAGAGGTGGGACAAAGTTGGAAGATCAAGCAGACCCACCGATAACGAAAGCAACTTTGGAGACTTAGGCCATGAGGTGATGGCGCAACATTAAGGTCACGAGAAGACAAAGAATGGAACAAAGAAGGAGTTGCATGTGCAGAAGCAGCTACTCAAGGAAGAAAATGAAGCTGCATAGATAGATGAATGAATTGCAGCAGGATCAGGAATAGCAGTGGGCGCAACATGCACTCATGGATGAAACTGCGCCCATACAAGTTAAAGATCCATCCCTGCAGCTAGCACGCAGCAGACATGGTGAGCAGTGTTTTTGATCGCATGCAAGGGATTTAGAAGTTATTTGCTTGGCGAGGCCTGACCCAGGTTCAGCGTTAGTTAGCCAAACAAATCCCTACACGACTGGCCCTTTCGGCATCAAGCCATGGAGCGCGGACCGAAGTCTCACCCAAAGTAGTATGGGGGGATGTTGGAACCAAGTTTTCGCACCCTGAGATTGTTTTGATGTCAGTTTATTCCTTCTATTCCTGCTTTTGTGCAGGTCACTTAGTTTTAGGGTTTTCCAAACTAGCCCTTTATTCTACCCTTCAATACCTCCGTGAAAAGGTATGGTTGACCTGCGCGCAGCCCTAACCTGCGGCTCAAGTACTTTCACGTTGTCGGGGCAGCATACCGTGTAGATTCCCAAACTAGTTTAAGTGTCTTACTTATCTTATTAAACAATCATAGTTAGCACCACGTAAACAAATGTTCTGACTTGCGTTCATTTAACCAATGTAGTTACATACATTCACGCATCATATAAGCATTATAAATTAAATTCATACATAACATGTCAAGATGCATTAACAGGAAAAAAAGACACAGAATTCGTAGAATGCTTATCTTTATTGATATCTTTAGATGATTACAGACTCTATCCGCACTGCACACATAACTGCAGGGGTCCACGCACTCAGCTGCAGACTTCCACCCTAGGCCTCTGCGCACTCAGTTGCAAAGCCTCTATGCTACGACCCGAAACTTAGACTTCTTACTTCCAAGATATGACTATCTAACTTTGAAACTACTTAGAGCTTACTTACTTAGCTCTTTTTATACAATCCCATGGTCCGTAGATCTTTTATAGCCGAATTTACTTTACAAAAATAAGGGCAAACAACCCTTTATGACTCATTACATCTTTGCGCTCCGCGACCACAAAATGGGGAGACTTTACACTTTTATTACAAAATTCGACCCAAAACATGGACTTTTAGCCCCAAAACTGTCCTTGGGGGATCCCGTTCCCAACAGACCCCTAACACAAACATCATGACTCGCCCTCAAGTCACTTGGCAAGCGCAGATATCTTAGCATGAAGACCTTCCAACTCGACCCGTATGACCGCAACCTCGGCAGTGCACTGAGTTTCCGCCCGCTTCGCATCTTTGACCATCTGCTTGATCACTACTCCTAAACTGTCGGCCTAAAGCTTTTGTTGAGTTTCTTTCAGAGTCATAAGCTTTCCTTCAATAGAGGCTATCACCATGTAAGACTCATCTAGCCAGGGCACCAGTCATGCCTTCAGCACTGCTTCCTTATGTAGCACTACATCCACCTACTCTTTCAGCTGCTTGGCCTCCTATAGCTTGGCCAATCTCTGAGTGAGCACAACTGTTTGACTTGTGCCTTTGACTTCATCATATCATTGTTGTAGCTCGTGTGATTCTGTCTCTAGTTGTTGTACATTAGGGTCCTCCTGCAAGCTTGTCAGGACCTCGAATGACTACTCAAAAAGTTGTGTGGAGTCTGCTACTGCACTGTCAACCGCCGCTAGTGCTTCTGTGACAGCGATTGCCTATTGCTCCTTCACTTCTAATGGGGTTGAAGGTTGGGCCTTCAACTGTAACTCTGTGATCTGTAGGTTCAACTCCAATTGAACTCTCGCCATCTTAGTACGACCGTCGCGCACCCCCATGGACAACTTGCGAACACACACCTCGACTGGTTCTTCCTCAGGAATGGCCAACTCTGAGACCATTTGGCATGCCACCTCTATGACCTACATAATACGCTTGTTCTGATTGGTACCTCAGTCACAATGGCGATGGCAGAGTCTCGTTGTAGTACCATCTCCTCATTGTTAGTCTACTGCTCACTAATCACCTGGAGGGCATGGTGCTCACGGGCCCTCAGATCTACAATCACTCCATCCTGCAAGAGGTGCAGTACTTCACCATGGAGCACTACCAGATTCAACCCTACTCCCTCAGGGCGCTGACAGTGGACCTGTCAGCTTCATTCTTCGTGGTCAGTGCTCCATCAGGCAGCATTATCGCACTGGAGGCCTTTGTACGCAGCATCTCGGTAGCTTCTGAAGTGCTGATAGTGAGGATGGTAGACACCATGCCAACCTATGATGCGTGGGTCTACAGCTCCTATAAACCTGTCTGGATAGCCCCCAAGATTATTTTATGTTGCTGCTCAAACTGTTGTAGGGCCTCCGCAGTGACATCCTGCATCATGTCACTGATGTCATGCTGATCACCCTCTGTTAGCATGATTGGGTCCAGTGATGTCTTGGTAGCCTTTGATTTCTTCCTGGACCCTCCTTTCTCCTGCTCCCTTGGATGCTTGATGCAGGTGGACGTCGCCTATGGGTCCGCATTGTGTTGTTCTATCTGCTCGTTTGTCTCCTCCTCTGTCTCAAGTGAAGGTGACCTCACGCCTTTTGCAGAGCCTCGCTCTATCCCACCCATCTGCTTCTCTGTCTGCTGAGCGGCATCGCACTCTAGCTGGGCCTTATCAGCGGCCTCCTTCTTTCTCTTCTCAGCCAATTGCGTCATCTTTAGCTTGGCATCCTCCTTCTTTCTCTGTGCGGTGGACTTGCTCCCTCCCACCGCCAAGTCTTCTATAGAGTGCCACTTTTTCGGCCATCAATCAAGTAATACATCAATGGCATCATTTGTTGCCAAGTAAGGCAAGTCATACCATTTCTGCGTAGGGTCCTTCCGCGCCCTGATGGACACATGGTGAAAATATGCTTTGAACTCTGCGTAGCCCTACAGGTTGGCATACACCGTAGGCGACAATCATGGTTTGTGATTGATGGCCATGCGGATGTTCATCTCCATCAAGATCCAGAAGATCTTGTTGTCCTTGATTCGTTGCGCATCCTTGGTCGCCCACAGCAAAGCATACTTCGCTGCTTCTGGTAGGTCTGGCGTGACCGAAGGGAATTGGCTATCCTCTAGTAGCTACCATGCTACCAGCACAATCAACAACAAGAGCCACTCATAATGGAACATCTTGCTGAGCTACTGTGCTTCGCGGAAGTTCACAAGGAGCTCACCGCGTAGATAGTCTGCCCAATTGAACTAAACTCCTTCGGCGCACTGGGCTGCTAGAGCGACGACAGGTGATGGCACCTCATCGGTGCGACACTTCCTCATCACCTTCCCTACTAAAATATGCATAGCTACCTTTACAGTAGGGTTGTAGATGCTAGATATGGAATATCCATGTGGCTTCTTCACCATATTAAACTTTTCTTTCATGGCCCCTGCGAGGGCCTGCTCACCACCTTTTCTGCCAAATATCATGGCCAGATTTTCTCCAATGTAAGGTAACTGCGCGATCCTGTGGATCAATCTGTCAGTGATGGGTATTGGCTCCTCCAGCCATAGGCACCCATCATGCACCAACCATAGCAGCTGCTTGATGATAAATACTGTAACCGGGGTGTGGTTGTAGTGTGACACCCAAAGTAGGTTGAGCAACCATACCTTGTCTACTCCTCTAAGCCACCTCCGCATCTCCAATGCAGTCATTCCGGTGGTTGTGTCGATAATGCGATGCATCAGTTTCTCGGTCTCTAGGTGTGGGAACTTCTCATGATCAGCCAATTCCTAGTGTTTGAGTTTTAACAGAGGAACCTGCCCCAAGCACGGTCCTTTGAAGACAATTTCATTCGGTAGCAGAGGGGTTTGCAAGGGGACCTTGCTCTCATCAATGTCTTTCAGCACCTTGGTCTTGCCCTTGCGTGGAGGGATGTACTCAGGAAACAGAGTGATAGGGTCAGCACCCTGGGCTTCAACTTCCTCCACATCTACTCCCACATCCTCATCATCCATCAGGATGTTTTCAATTTCTTCCTCCTTCAACTCCAAATGGATGGCTTTGCCCTTCTTCTATGTGGTGGGCTTCAGTGGGTTTCTTCTTGGCGATGCGTACACTGGTATTTCAGGTTGCTTTCCCTTTTTATCCTTCGCGCTTTCCTTGGTTGGGTTCATCTTTGATCTCGACATCCTTGGTGATTTGGGGACTTCAGTGAATACTTTGACAACCTCAGGAGCAGCTTCTTCGGCCTCCATCTCGATTTTCGGCATTGACTCCTCTGCTACGGTATCTATAGCTTCTGTGGGCACTGACATGATGTTCTACAAGAACTCCCATGTCTCCTTCAGCAATGTCTCAAATACTTTACTGGCATCAGAAGTTCGTAGTGTTTGTAATTCATGTGCGCCTAAGAGCTCAACAACTCAATTATCAAAATGCCAAGTTTTTTTCACTAGACAACCACTTGTAATTTATAGGGAATTTTGAATTCAAATCCGACCTTTCCCCGCAAATTCGGTTCATTAATGTCAGATTGGAGGCAGATCTTCAAGGATCTGACCCATAAATTTTGTCTTAAATTCCGGTTGCCCGCTCCATTTGTCCGCATTTATGTCGTCAAATCAAGAACAGTGACTTTAACGGTCACTTTCTGTCTGACCTGTGCGATTTCTCCTTGGGTAGCGCAGCTCCCATCACACTGCCACGAACCCTATGACAATTCCTTGCTTCACACAATCCTCCAATCGCACAGGTCCCCAAACCGAGTAGTGTAGTTTATAGTCCCGCACCTCCTTTCAATTGCCCAGAGTGCTAAGACTGTGCTACCTTCATGTAGTCACATGGTCAGACCGCCGGTGTATGGCTTCAAGTGACTACCATTCACCTTTCCTGGGAAGAGATCTCCATTCAATTTGACTAGCTGAACTGCTCCTCCGTCAGTAATATCCTTAATGACATAGGGCCCTAACCAGTACATTCTGAATTTCCCTGGAAATTTATCAAACTTGTTTTCATATAACAAAACCAGGTCATTTACCTTAAAGGTGCACAGCTTAATGTGTCGATCATGCCATGCTTTTTCGTGTTGCTTTTGGACCTGTTGGTGAAATCCATCTAAAAATATTTCTTCCTCAAGCTCACCCACCTGCACGAGCCTCTCTTCCAGGGCTCTACGATCCATCATTCCTGTGAGTGCCACTATGCGTAGGGTAGGCACAATGTATTCCATGGGCATCACTGTTTTAACACCATAGACAAGCCTAAAGGGTGTTTTTCTAGTCAACTTCTTGCATGTCGTCCAATAGGCCCATAGTACTACGGGTATGTGTAGGTCCCAATCACTTCGTTGAGTGTTGAAAACCTTGGTCAACGTGTTCTCCACCACTTTATTGAATGCTTCCACTGTCTCGTTAGCCTGTGAGTGATAACGCATGCTCTTCGGGTGATATACCTGAAATTCCTCCGTTAGCGCATTGAACATCTCATTCAGAAAGTGCGTACCGCAATCGCTCATTAAAATCTTTGGACACCCAAATTGCGTTAATACATACTCAAAGAGGAACTTTGTAGTAGTCACGCCTGTACAATCCTTCACCGGTTGTACCTCCGCCCATCGAGTCAAATACTCCATCACAGTGATAATGTACCTTGTTCCCGTCTTTCCTTGGGGTTGGATGGGTCCCACAAAGTCTATCACCCATTTCTCAAAGGGTTGTAACGTCATCTGTGGATTCAGAGGCAGCTCATCCCTTTGTGATGGCCTGCCAGTCCTCTGACACACATCACACTCTTTACAGTATGCTTTCGAATCCTAGTGGAGGATTGGCCACCACAACCCTGCGCGGAGAATCTTTTGCGCGGTCGCTCTCCCTGCATAATGTCCTCCTGCGGCGCCCCCATGAGTGTTTGCGAGGATGTTGCTCCTTTCAAAATCTGGTACATATCGTCGCAATATTTCATCAAACCCCATTTTGTACAGATGCTGAGTAATGATAGAAAAATCGGTCGTGTGTACCACTAACTCCTTCTTCTGCTAAACAGTGTATCCTTCCTAGGCAATTCCTGTCATTAGGAAGTGTATGATATCTTCAAAATGACCATCCACAACGCACACTGCAAATAGTTGTGTGTCAGGCAATCCTTCTTCCAAATTAGTGGGCTCTTCCCCTGTTTCGATGCGCAACAAATGGTTTGGTCCTGCGTTCAATTGTCCAGGCTTTGCAATAACTTCAAAATCATACTCCTGGAACAATGACAACTACCTGCAGATTCTCCCCCCTTACACAGGCTTATTGACTAGGTATTTCAGTGCAAAGTCATCTGTATACATCTTAAAATGGCCACCCAAAAAATAGTGTCTAAACTTCTAGAGCGTGTATACCATGGCTAACCCTTCATGCTCGGTGGTGGAATAGTTCTTGTCCACCTTGGATAACCTTCTGCTTGTGAACGCTATAGGATGGTCCAAGTCTCCTCCGCTAGCCTGTGTCAGTACTACTCGTAGTGCAATACATGGCACGTCGACATGTACATGAAACTCCTTCTTCCAATCCGAGAAGACTAGGATCAGCGCAGTGACCATTTTTTCTTTCAATACATCCAAGCTTTTCTTACAGTCCACATTCCAACAAAATGTCACATCATTTTTTAACAACTTCTCCATATGCACGGTGATCTGGGCATAGCCTTTGATAAACTTTCTGTAATATCCTATATGTCCTAAGGTAGCACACAGCTGTTTCACACTCCTCGGCGCTTCCAAGTTTAGTATCACCGTGATATTCGTGAGATCTACCATCAATCCCTGTCTGCAAAGCACATGACCCAGTAGGGTCCCAAAAGGGACACAAAATAGGCACTTCTTCAAATTGAGCAAGATATGGTATCTTTGACAAGTATCTAGCATCAGACGTAAACTAGCGACATGGCATTTCACCAGCCCAAACATAGTCCAGTCATCAAAGTATACTTCCAGGAACTTATGAATAAATTTCTTGAACGCCGCAATGACTACGCGCGAGAAAATCGCAGGTGCATTCTTTAATCCAAACGGCATTACATTGTACTGAAAACACCCCTACTCAGTCACGAAGGTCGTCTTGCTCTTATCCTCTAGTGCAATTTTGATTTGATGGTACCCAGAGAACCCATCATTAAAGGAATATGCTTCCTGGCCACCTACATTGTCCAACACTTCATCAATGAATGCAATTGGGAAAAGATCATGTACGCAAGCATCATTCAACTTTCTGAGATCCACACATATCCTTATTTCATCCTTCTGCTTCTTCTCCTGTACCACCATTGGGCTTACCTAGTCAGATTCTTCCACAGGCTCAATGATGTCTACCGCGAGCATCTTGTCTAGCTCTAAGTAGACCTTCTCCTTATACTTTGGATTGAGACAGTAAGGTCTTTGCTTAACCGGCTTTGCGTTGGGATTCAATGTGATATTCATAACACCTAGGTCCCTGATTATCCCTTTTAGATCCATAAACTTGGTAGGGAATAAATCATGGTATTCGCAGATCAATTTAGCGACCTTATCCACCGTCGTGTTGTCCCAGTAATCTCCAATCTTTGTGAATTTGGGCTTTGCCTCCGTACCAATGTTTACCTGTTTTGTTTTCAGTGGCGCGGTTATATTAGGATTCTCAATCTGTGGTCCTTCAACCTCGCGGTGACCTTCTGTTTCAGGGATGTTAATCTTTCGTGAATCCTCATCCTCTTCTTCAGCAGTTACATTATAGCATTCCAGCGCGTGACTCAGTTGAGTAGCCCAATCAAGTTGAATCAGGTCCAAAGGATCCTATAGTATCCTAAAGATTGTTGCTTTCACCTCTTGTAGTGCCTCGTCAATACAGTCAAACTCGTCTTCAAAGCTAAATGCCATTATGAATCCTTTGCGAAGAATATCCCATTCACCTGTACCATGGTGTAGCTCTATTTCTAAGTACCAGTTCATCGGGATGACATCCAAGGTGTGACAAAGAAAGTGCACCCATTCAGGTTGGCGCTTCTCTCCATAAGCCTGATCCCATTTGGCCAAGTGCACGCACGGATCATCCTACCCATCATATTTGTCTATTATTCATACCTTCGGCTTCCCAAAGTGTGTTCTCATCATCCTCCTACATTCGTGCCAATCTTCAAAGATTCCCTTGTGCGTACCCCACCATCTTGCGGACGTAAAACGCAGTGCCCAATCCTTTACCTGGAAGCACTGCTTTTCTGGTACCTCCCTCTCAAATGCATCCAAAAAGATATCTACATCATTCATGCCATCATAAGTGGGCAGATTTCTTACCTCTAACGACACATAGCGCAGCAACCGGGTCATCATGTTATAGCTCAGTGTAGTTACTTCATGTAACCGATTCTTCCAACGCTCTAATTCTTCATCAGATTCTGAGGTTCAGGAACTCTCGCGATCCCATGTAATTCGTCCATCCGTTGTTAGATTCACCCAATCTTGGTCTCGCACTGTTATCTTATAAATACAGTCCAGATCGTCATCGCTCTCATAATTGCGAATTGGTTCAGTATAGCGCTCGCACCTTCAATATCTACAGTTACCCCTTGCAGCCACCCCATGGGGATGATCGTCTGCTGGTTCACCATCCTTAGCTGAATCGGAGACCACTGCAGTGTGGGTCTCCCCATCCATTCCCAAGTCTACTTCGGTAGGACGTTCGCATCTGACCCCAGGTCCAAAATAACCTAATCCATTTCATAATCTCATATCTATGTGGTCAATCTCATCTCCCGTCCCATCCTTGTTTTATGCTTACCAATCTTTCGTACTACACGCGGCTCACCTGGAGTGTTTTTGGCGCATCTATTTATAAGCTCCTGTAACCCCTTCACACCCTTTCTATCACGCAATAACTTCATGCATGTCTCCAGGAAGGTTGTACGCATAGAAGGGTCCATCTCCTCATTAGGCTTATCCTTGCTCCCTCAGCAAATCTCTTCTTCGCTTCCATGAATGTTTCACGTGCGCACTCCAAATCAAACTCAGCCTCCTTTGCCAGAGCTTTGCGAACCCACGTGTTGTCTTCGGGTTGTTTCCCCTTGTCATCTCCTATTTTGATTCCACTTCGAAGCACTATATTCACGTTCAGATCCTCTTCGTGTAGCTTAGACCTCATCATTTGCCTGAGTTGGCTGAGGTGGTAGCACCCCTTTGTCACTTATCCTTGCTATCAGCGTAGGACAGTCTTTTATTTCATGATCAAACAGAGTGCAATACTTGCACGATGAACATGTTGGGTTAGTGCAATCGTGGGTATAGTGTCCTGGTCCTCTGCAATTGTAGCAGATCAGTTGTCCCCAACCTCTGCTAGGTCCTCCTCTACATCGATCTCGTCCATGCCCCTAAAAGCCTGTCTGCGCCATTCTTGCGCTCTGGTTAGGGGGCTGCGTGTCCTCCTGTACCCTACAGGTGGGTGTTCTATCCATCATCAATTCATAGTTTCTGCAGTTTCACTCATCATGCCCTACTGACCTTCAGAAGTTGTAGAACATTTGTTGTGGTGTCTCTACAAACTTCTACAGCAAATGATAGTTATCCGTGGCATGTTTTCCTGCTACTTGACATATAGCGCACCACAATGCAGGCCCCGTGCTTGGTCCTACCTGAGCTTCCAACCTCAAAGGCATCGGTCCTCCTCCTACAATATAGTTCACAAAGACCAGGCAATGGTCTTTGTCATGCCCCTGACCCTTGCATTTTAGGCACCATACCTCTTCGCACACCTTTGGTCAAACTGTTCTGTCCTGCTTCAAACTTTGCATCTCAAGGCAAAGATTTTTCAACTGTGCATGGATCTGTTGAACCCCTAGATTTGGATCTTGCATCAGTGTTTCATGCAGTCTCATTGCAATCTCCAAGGCCTCTGCCTGAGTCGTTATCTTCTGTTGTGACAGCGCAACCCTTAGGTGTGGCAGGAGTGAAGCCACGAACCATTCGTGGTGTTGTTCGTCTGTTAAGTTCATATTAGCTTCACATATTTTACATTTCAACCTCTGATATAGTTCCCAAGGGGTCTCACCTAGTTGCATCGCGATTTCCTTGAACCCCACAATCGACTGTGCCTCATATTTAGGCATACTGAATTCTTTGTTCAACGCGGTCTGGATGTCTTCCACTCCAGCATTTGGGTTATCATTATAGTACTTGATGTACCAGGTTAGAGTGCGATCCTGCAGAGCACTAACCAGCGTTGCCTTCTTCACGTGATCATTTGTAATGCCCTGAGCTTCCCATAGATATTTCACGATGAACTAGAATTGGTCTGAGTCCTCATTTCCCAAGCCTTTGAACAAAGGCAGCTTCACTGAATTTGCCATACTGAACTATGGTGGAGGTGGAGGTGGTCCGGGTGAAGTCGCAGGCAATGGTGGTGAAGTTGGAGGTGGTGTGGGTGGAGGTGGCAGTCTCGGAATCCTTATCTTATTAACTGAATAGCACTTCACAGAGAAGCCTGCGCTATTCCCTCTTCGTCACCTCGTGGAGGTGAAACCAATGGACTATATTCAGGATCCTTTCTTCCTTTGTTTCTGCAAGTTTTTCCACTTCGTGCAGCTCCAAACATCAAGGTAGTTGCATAACCTATTTTTCGCACAATAACATTTTAATCCAGGTATTCAAATATTTAAAGTACTTGCCTTGCAGACCTTTGAAAAAGCGTTGCTCCACCTCACTATAGATGACTGAGGTGTTGACCGCAAATTCAGTTACAAATCCTCCTATGACGCGATCGAGCCAATGATCGACAGTGCAGGCGATCTTATCCTCAGAGGCTTCCAATCTATGTACTAGCTCTGGGTCCAAACAATAGGACCATCAAGTCTCCACCTTCCTTGTCTATCTGCTAGCTTCACGATCCACTCATATAGCTCAACTGGAAAGGAACAGAAAAAGATCTCGTGGATCTCTATATATAGGTACCTGTCCAGCCACTGTTCCTTTGTCAGTCGCGGGCTCCTGTTATCCTGCTCCATGAATTCGTGGATCTTCCTATCCAACCAATCTCCAATCTCTTTCTTAGTTGGATTCTAGGGATACGACATCACACATCTCTTATGCAGATTCCGGTCCCAGCAACAAAACCATTTGTTGGCTTGGTGGGGCCTAACCCAGGTTCAGCGTTAGTTATCAACCCGCGGAGCGCAGACCAAAGTCTCACCCGAAGCAGTATGGGGGGATGCTGGAACCAAGTTTCCGCACCCTAAGATGGTTGTGATGTCGGTTTGTTCCTTATATTCTTGCTTTTGCATAGGTCACTTAGTTCTAGGCTTTTCTAGATTAGCCCTTTATTTCGCCCTTTAGTACCTCCACGAAAAGGTATGATTGACCTTCGCGCAGCCCTAACCTGCAGCTCAGGTACTTTCGCGCTGCTAGGGCAGTGTACCGTGCAGATTCCCAAACTAGTTTAAGTGTCTTACTTATCTTATTAAACAATCATAGTTAGCACCGTGTAAACATATGTTCTTACTTGCGTTCACTTAACCAATGTAATTACATACATTCGTGCATCATATAAGCATTATAAATGAAATTCATACATAACATGTCAAGATGCATTAACAGGAAACAAAGACACAGAATTCATAGAATGCTTCTCTTTATTGATATCTTCAAATGATTACAAACTCTATCCGCCCTACGCACATAGCTACAGGGGTCCACGCACTCAGTTGCGGACTTCCACCCTAGCCCTCTGTGCACTCAACTGCAAGGCCTCTACGCTATGACCTGAAACTTAGACTTCTTACTTCCAAGCTATGACTATCTAACTCTAAAACTACTTAGAGCTTACTTACTTAACTCTTTTTATACAATCCCATGGTCCGTGAACCATGGGTAGATCTTTTATAGCCGACTTTACTTTACAAAAATAAGGGTGGAAAACCCTTTATGACTCATTACATCTTCATGCTCCGTGACCACAAAATGAGGAGACTTTACACTTTTATTACAAAATTCGACCCAAAACATGGTCTTTTAGCCCCAAAACTGTTCTTGGGGGATCCAGCATGCATGTCATTGTGTGCATGCATGCAATCCAACCCATTCAACACACTCACCAAGGCGAAGACAAGAAGCAAGTCCAACTGGAGCTGAACATGTACTTCGGCAAGTTGATGTGCATGGCCACTAGCACACACTTGAAGATCAGCACAGACACTATGCATCAGTGTGTTGTCGGTTCAACCACACCCAAGAAGACCATGCACATTTTAGCAAACGATTTGGATGAAGGGGCCGAACCAATGCACCGATTGCAATGGAGGCAAGAGTTCGCTTCAGCAATATGTCACCATGAGGTGCATGCACATCATCACGAACGACCAAGCTTGGCATCAGCTCACCACCTTCACCATCACAAGCATGTCAAAGAGTTGGTCTCATTACAGTGGACCGAGTGTCATTGATGTCTTGCATGGCTTGCTCAATCCATGTTGTCTCACATGAGTACATGTGCATTGTAATGTTGAGTCATGTCAAGTGTAAGTCAAGTGTCAATAGTTGGATGTAACATTCATACAGTAGGTGAAGAGTCATGAGGGTAGTTGAACTGTCACAAAGGGGAATGTCAAGGGTCACCCCACCCTTTGCTATAACTAGTCCCTCATAACTCATTGTAAAGGCTTTTGGTCATCCAAGCTTTTGTTAAGACTATCTTGAAGAAAGCTTGGACAGTATTGTAATGTGCCTTGGCTTCTCCACTACATGGAGCTAGTACATCTCTTTGGAGGAGCAGGCGGATGTGGTTGTAACGTTTCACTAATGGGGCTAGCAGGTTTACATGGATGTATTGTATGATTGGAACTTACACTTCTTTATATAATAAGAGCCATCACATTTTCATGCATATGTTGTTATTGTAGTTGGACTGTTCCGGTTGCTTTAATGATATATATTGTTTAACTTATGTATTTGTGTATGAACTGATTCATATGCAATTATATGAATCTTGTTGCAAATGTGTTGTTGGTTTTGTTAGAAAATTATATATTACGGAGCAATGGAACACATAAAATATTGCAGAAATATAAACACAAAAAACGCATAAAACAAGAGAGACATAGATATACGTGGTTCACCCAGTTTGGGCTACATCCACGGAGAAACAACCAGTCCTTCCTTTTATATTATCTAGCAAACTGAAGAGATACAACCTACAACAAATCCGTTGTAACACCCTCTTTACTCTCAATATCCTCTCTCTTCCTCACTCAGAATACAGATATACATAGATGCAATACAATTCCTTCATATATAGTGAGGGGTTGCCTTCTAGGGCAAAAAACCCTAGATTAAACATAACTTCTACCATCAGATCATCTGCCTAATGAACGGCTCAGATTGACTAGAAATTACTAGACTTTTACAAGGCAATTTTACATCTATTTTTTAGCTTCGGGGGCACTGCCCCCGAACCCCCGTGGGGGGACAAGTCTCCCCCACGTGGAGGGGTGTACAATCTTCCTGGGGTATACATCCAATTGAAACCTTTGAATACAAAAGATAATCAGGTTCCACACCCAATAATCTCCCACTTGGAGACTGATTATAGAAACTCCACCGCTGCTTCATTTGCTAGACAATAAATCCACTTTGGACCTGGTTGTTTCTCATCTTCTTCATCATACTTGAAGACCAATTGAAACTGAGCAGATGCTCAGTTTCTCCCTAGTTACAACTTTTGTTAACATATCTACATGATTTTGGCTAGTGTATATCTTTTCCAACATCAACTGTCCATCTTCCAATGCTGACCGTATGAAATGGTACTTGAGTTGTATATGTTTAGTCTTGGAATGAAATGCAGAGTTCTTTGCAAGATGTATGGCACTCTGGTTGTCACTATATAACCTGCCCAACTCCTGCTTCTTGCCCAATTCATCCAGAAACCTTTGTAACCAAATCATTTCTTTACTAGCCTTTGTAGCAGCAACATACTCTGCTTCTGTTGTTGAAAGTGCAACAACACTTTGGATTTTTGAAACCCAACTGACAGTTGTTCCACCTACAGTAAACACATACCCTGTTGTGCTCCTCCTGTTATCTCTATCACCTGCCATATCTGCATCAACATATCCCTGTAGAGCAATGTTTGAACCACCAAAGCATAATGCTTGATTTGTGGTACCTCTCAAATACCTGAGAATCCACTTCACTGCCATCCAATGTTCTTTTCCTGGATTGTTCATGTACCTGCTTACAACTCCCACTGCATGTGCAATATCAGGCCTTGTGCAGACCATTGCATACATTAAGCTTCCAAATGCTGATGCATATGGAACTTTAGACATATGAGCCATTTCTTCCTGAGTCTTGGGACACGCCTCCTTACTTAATTTGAAATGGCTAGCCAAAGGTATACTAACTGGTTTTGCATTCTGCATATTAAACCTTTTCAACACCTTTTCTATGTACTCACTTTGAGACAATGTTAATTTGCGATTCTTCCTGTCTCTAGTTATTCTCATACCAAGGATTTGTTTTGCAGCACCCAAATCCTTCATTGCAAATGAGTTTGCCAATTTCCTTTTGAGCATATTTATTTCCTGCATGTTAGAACCTGCAACAAGAATGTCATCTACATACAATAACAATATAATATAGCTGCCATCATTTTGCCTTTTGAGATAAACACAATGGTCAGAGTGACATCTAGTATAACCTTGTTCAGACATAAACCTGTCAAATTTTAGATACCACTGCCTTGGAGCTTGTTTTAAGCCATACAAGCTTTTCTTCAACCTGCATACTAGTTTTTCCTTCCCTTTTACCTCATATCCTTGTGGCTGCTGCATATATATCTCTTCCTCCAAATCCCCATGAAGAAAGGTTATCTTTACATCTAACTGCTCAAGATGCAAATCTTCAGCTGCTACTAGACTTAAAATAGTTCTAATTGAAGTCACTTTAACAACAGGAGAAAATATTTCATCAAAATCAATACCTTTCTTCTGTGCAAACCCCTTCACCACAAGTCTAGCTTTGTACCTCTGTTTTCCTCCATATTCTTCCTTCAGCCTGTAAACCCATTTATTCTGCAATGCTATTTTACCTGCAGGCAACCTGACTAAGTCCCAAGTCTGGTTATGTGCTAAGGAGTCCATCTCTTCTTTCATGGCTTGCTCCCACTTCTTCTTGGTTTCTACCTGCACTGCTTCTTCATAACATTCTGGTTCACCAGAATCAGTCAACAATACATAATATAATGAAGGAGAGTATCGTTCAAGGGGTCTACTTATCCTGGTAGATCTTCTAACACCACTTTCAGGTGCTTGAAGTGCTTGTTGCTATTGTGGTTGTTGTTCTGGCTATTGATCATTATGATTTTCAGGCACCATCACTTTTCCAGTGATATCGTCAAGCACTGTGTATTCTCTGTTTTCTTTTTCTTCTTTCTTTTCCTGCAACTGATTCTTATACAAGACTTTTTTATTGAATATTACATCTCTGCTCCTAATGATTTTGTGATTTTCATAATCATATAAGTGATAACCAAAATCATTAACACCATATCCAATAAAAGTACATTTCTTTGATTTTGCCTCAACCTTTGTTCTATTTTCTTTGTTAAAGTGGACAAAAGCTTCTCAACCAAAAGTCTTTAAAAATGAGTAGTTTAACTTTTTACCTATCCATGCCTCCTTTGGAATACCACCATCCAAGGAACTTGAAGGCCCTCTGTTTATTAGATAAGCAGCAGTATCTACAGCAT